>OY288249.1:53358694-53977861 GCA_958450325.1 Agrostemma githago
ATTATTTTTTGTACTAAATTGGGTTTCAATGTATATTTTAATTAATTAGTAATAACCCATTTGAGTTAAGATCGGAAGACTATTAAAATCGTATTTATGCTTGCAGGCCTGTCTTAAGACGACGATATCTTACACATACAATTTCAGAATAGGGCGATATAGGACCCTTTGGAAAGCTAAGTCCGAGACCGATAACTTTATAGAATAAAGTTAGACCCAAACCAAAGTCTTATGGGTCGAAATCAGACTAATAGAATTAGACTCGAGGATTGGGCTGAATTGACAAAAGGAAAGTCCATACCACAAAAGAAGAGGAAAGAAAAGAAACAAAAAAATTAATATAAAAAGAAAGGCTTATGGAAGCCGCATAACAGCAACCATAACACCAGCACAAAAAAAAAGAAAGAAAACAGAGGAGAGAGAATAAGAGGAATTGGGGGAGGAAGATTAACCCAGCAAACAGAACACGCCCGGAGGATAATTCGATCCGATTTTCGACCCGATTTTTATGAGATTTCTTATTCTTTCACTTTTATTTATTGTTTTAATGTTTAGTATGGAGTAATTTTTCAATAGGAGTGTGTAATTAACTATTGATATTGTGGTCTATGAGATTGTATTTTTATGTTTAACTATTAATTATTGTTATTGGGTATTTACTCGAAATTCATTATTAACTTTGTGAGTTATGATTATTAATTTGGATTGATCACCTAGATTGTTCTCTTAAATCTATTGTTAATAGATAATAATCTTGATTAGGTTGCTTACTGGTCTAATCTCTATTGCTAGAATTTTGAGTAATAATTACGTCTTATAGAGTTGCAGCTTTTTGGTTCCGTAAGACCTAATTGATTGGTGTTCTTAAAGCGATTAAATTTATTGACTTGATTCGTGCTTACATGGTTGAATCGATTTAATTTAGTTAGGATTAAACTTGCGTGGTTAACGGAGTTTAACGAGTAAGAAAGATAAAACTGTTAATTTACTTGCTTACAAGGGGTTAAATAGTTAACCAATCTATCCAATAACTAATTAAGTGAATCAATGATTTGACCCAATATCTATAGAAAATTACATGTCTCCTATTAATTCGTTATTATAACTTTTAACTTGAATTAAACATCGTTGTTATTTATTTGTTTTTTTCTTTTAGTTTAGTCTAGTTTACTTTCGTAATAGTTTAATCTAGATTAGAAATTATTCACCTCAACAAAATCCCCCTTTATAATTATATAACTATACCTACTTTTATAAATTATAAATAATATAATAATTACATCGATCTAGGATAGTACATTAATCCCTGTGGGTTCGATCCTTACTTACCCTTCTACTTGCTAGTTAGAGTTTGTAAGCGAAAATATAAATTTAATTTTGAGTGCGAAAACGACACGCATCAGTTCGATTATTTTGAAGCGTCGAATTCTCAAGGGGGAGGGGGCATGCATCAAGTGCATGCGATGAAAGATTACTCATGTGTTCGATGTGGGGCCGCGGACCACCAAGCTCAAGATTGTTTAGGCTCCATAGAACAAGTGAATGCATTCTATTCCATGCGCCCACATTTTTCTTATATGAATTAACCGGGCTATGATGCGTCTCTCTTATCTTATCAGAGCACCAATATGTTGAACCCGCTTACCCCACAAACCTATGTTGCTCCTCACAACCGACAAAATTTTCAGAATCAGCAAAATTTTCATAATCAAGGAAATTATCAGCAGCGACCTCAATCGGGTCACCAACAAAATTTTGGTAATACTAATCAGAACTTTGGGAATTCTCATCAGAATCTTGGTACTAGTTAGCAAAACTTTGGTCAATCCTCTACGCAAGCTCAAGGTAATTCTTTTTCGAATTCTAGTGAGATGGCCGAGCTTAGAAATATGTTGCAGATGATGGCTAAGACTCAGGACTATATGATGGCTCAAATGCAAAAGAATGATCAGGCTAAGGATAATGTCATTAAAAATTTGGAGAACCAAGTAGGACACCTTGTCGCGTCACAAGCAACGCATCAACGAGGTAAACTCCCTTCTCAAGGTGATCAACAACATGATACGGCTAATGCGATCACTCTTCGTAGTGGCACACACTATGAGGGTCCATCGATGCCTAAGGATGATAAACCGGCCGAGAAGAAGGAGGTTTTAGTGGAAGATGTCGATGAGAGTGTCATCGTGGAAACTCTGAGTGATGATCAAGTTTCACCACCCACTACTCCCGTTCTCACTCCGACTAGTCCAACAATCCAAGTACCGTTCCCGGGTCGTTTGAAGAATCGAAAGAAGACTACCTAGTTTGGCAAATTCATGGAGGTTGTGAAGAATTTGCAGGTTACGGTCCCATTTACCGAGCTTATTATGCAAGTCCCGTCTTATACCAAGTTCATGACGGACATCTTGACTCGGAAGAGAAGCATTGGTGAGGTATAAACCATCGCTCTTACTGCAGAGTGTAGCGCATTTTTACAGAATAAAGCCCCATCGAAGCTAAAGGACCCCGGTAGTTTCTCGATTCCTTGGACTATTGGCACCTTATCGATCGATAAGGCTTTATGTGATTTAGGTTCTAGTGTAAGTGTTATGCCTTATTCCGTTTGTGAAAAACTTGATATGAGTCCTCTTAAGTGTACTAGTGTCACTTTGCAGATGGCGGATCGTTCCATAAAACGTCCTTTGGGAGTTTTAGAAGACATACCCGTTAGAGTCAGAATTTTTTTTATTTCGGCTGATTTTATCGTCCTTGACATGGGCGAGTACACCCAAATTCCTATAATTTTGGGTAGGCCATTTTTGCACACCACCGGCGCGGTGATTGATGTCAAGAACGGTAAATTAACCTTGGAAGTGGGTGGAGACACCATTGTTTTCTGTTTGGATAGTACACTTAAGAACCCGATGGTAACGGATTCTTGTTGCATGATTGATGTGGTTGATGTTTTAGTTCATGATTTTATGGAGGCGTCCCTTATACGGGACCCCCTAGAGGCTATGATATGTTTGAAAGCGTGTGCAAGTGATGCTTTCGTTGACTATGCTGTCATTGATGCTTTGGAAGGAAGGACGCTCACAGAGGAGCAAGGTGTCGATATAACTAACATTGTACACACCTCATTTGCCATTGACAAAACCGTTCCGGAGCGTAAGCCACTTCCATCTCACCTAAAATATGCCTTTTTAGACGACACTGAGAAGTACCCCGTGATTGTAAGTGTTGATTTAACTGAGCACCAACTTTCTGATTTATTAGTTGTTTTAAAGAAAAATAAAAAAGCTTTGGGGTATAATCTTGATGACTTGAGAGGAATTAGTCCCGATTTCTGTATGCATAGGATTAACCTCGAGGAAAGATCATCGTCCTTGTGTCCAGGGTCAACGTAAGTTGAACCTGAATATGCAAGAAGTTGTCAAAAAGAAAGTTATGAAATTGTTGGATGTGGGAATCATTTATGCGGTTCTCGATTCAAAGTGGGTGAGTCCGGTACAAGTCATACCCAAGAAGGGAGGGACCACTGTGGTCCCGAATGAAAAGAATGAGTTAATCCCTACACAAATTGTGACGAGATGGAGAATGTGCATAGATTATAGAAAGCTGAACATTGCTACCCTTAAAGACCATTTCCCATTACCCTTTATCGACCAAATGCTTGAGAGACTAGCTTCTCACAAGTATTTTTGCTATTTAGATGGATATTCGGGATTCTTCCAAATCCCGATACACCCGGCTGACCAAGAAAAGATCACGTTTACTTGTCCCTATGACACTTTCGCATATTGCAGGATGCCATTCAGGTTATGTAACGCACCCGCCACATTCCAAAGATGCATAATGAGCATCTTCTACGACTACATCGAGTCCATCATGGAAGTGTTTATGGACGACTTTAGTGTGTATGGTATGGGTTTTTTAGCTTGTTTAGCTAACTTAGATACCATCTTAAATCGATGTGTCGAGGTCAGTTTGGTCTTGAACTAGGAAAAGTGCCATTTTATGGTCACTGAGGGTGTAGTTTTGGGTCATGTGGTATCCGAACAGGACATCCAGGTGGATAAAGCAAAAGTGCAAGTGATTGAGCAATTACCCTTGCCGGTCAATGTAAAGGGAGTGAGAAGTTTCCTTGGTCACGTGGGGTTTTATCGCCGCTTTATCAAGGACTTTTTGAAAATTTCTAAGCCACTTACACAATTGCTCCTAAAGGATGCCCCTTTCGATTTTACTAATGAGTGTGTGGAAGCTTTTAACAGGATTAAGCAGACCCTTATTTCGGCTCCGATTATTCAGTCAACGGATTGGAATTTGCCATTCGAGATAATGTGTGACGCAAGTGATTATGCCGTGGGATCGGTTTTGGGTCAAAGGAAAGACAAGATCTTGTATGCTATATACTACGCTAGTAAAACACTTGACAATGCTCAAGTTAATTATGCAACCACCGAGAAGAAATTGCTAGCTATAGTGTATACTTTTGAAAAATTCAGAACCTACTTGGTTGGATCAAAAGTCATTGTTTTCACCGATCATGCGGCTCTTAAGTACATCCTTGCTAAGAAAGAAGTGAAGCCCCGACTACTTCGATGGATCCTCCTCCTCCAAGAGTTTGATTTATCGATTCGGGATAAGAAAGGAGCGGAAAATGCCATTGTGGACCATCTTTCGAGGATAAGAGTTGAGGAGGAAGGAGTTGTCATCCCCATAGATGAATCTTTTCCTGATGATGCTCTTAGGGCCTTAACCACCGGTGAAAGCGAAGGTCCTTGGTATGCGAATTATGCTAATTACTTGGTTGGTAAGCTACTACCTTTTGATCTTTCTTATCAACAAAGAAAAAAATTTCTACATGATGTTCGGCAATTTTTTTGGGATGATCCTTATTTATTTAAGGAATGTGCTGATGGTATTTTCCGGTGATGTGTCCCTTAATGAGAAGTTCAATGAATTTTAGAGAGTTGGCATTCATCACCATATGGTGTCATCATGGACCGAGCCGAACCACGGCCAAGTTCCTCCAATCGGGATTTTATTGGCCCACCTTATTTTGGGATGCCCAAGCCTTTATTATGTCTTGCGACGCATGTCAAAGGACCGGTAATATTTCTCGGAGGCATGAGATGCCTCAAAATGGGATCCTTGAGGTAGAAATTTTGATGTCTGGGGTATAGATTATCAGGGTCTGTTTCCGTCATCTAAGGGCAACCGATATATTTTGGTTGCGGTTGATTATGTCTCCAAGTGGGTGGAGGCCGTAGTATCTCCTGCTAATGATGCTAGGACGGTAATTTCTCTATTTAAAAAGACTATTTTTCCCCTCTTTGGTGTTCCAAGGGCTATAATCAGTGATGATGGAAGCCATTTCCATGAAAAGCGACTTGATGCTTTGCTCGCTAAGTACGGTGTCTCTCACCGTACTGGTCTTGCTTACCACCCTCAAACGAGTGGGCAAGTCGAGGTGTCTAATAGGGAAATTAAGTCTATTCTCCAGAAGGTTGTGTCAAAAGCTCGAAAAGATTGGAGCTCTAAGCTAGATGATACATTGTGGGTTTATCGTACCGCCTTTAAAATGCCTATTGGTACTTCACCTTACCGATTGGTCTATGGCAAGACATGCCATTTACCAGTCGAGCTCGAGTACAAGGCTTGGTGGGCGATCAAGGATCTTAACTTGGACCTGCAGTTAAGTGGAGAGAAAAGACTCATGCAACTGAATGAGTTAGAAGAATTCCGTCTTGGTGCTTATGATAGTGCTCGGGTTTACAAGGAGTGCACCAAGCGGTGGCATGACAAGCATATCCTTTCTCGTGAATTCAACGTAGGGGATAAGGTACTATTGTTCAATTCTAGATTCCGGTTGTTTCCCGGAAAATTGAAATCTCGTTGGTCCGGACCTTTCTCTGTCACCCATGTTGGTAAATTTGGCTCGATTAAAGTCGAGAGTGATTTGGGTGAATGTTTCAAAGTGAATGGTCAACGATTGAAATTATACCGTGAAGGTGCTCACGTTGGAGCAATTGAATTTATACAACTTCATCCAGTTCCGTCATCTCACTAAAGATTGAACCAAGTCGTGCGGGACTTTAAACCAACGCTATCGGGAGGCAGCCTGGGTATGTACATAATTTTCCTTATTCTCGCTTTTTTTCCTTTTTTTGTCTTAGTGAGGACGAGAGGAGGGACTAATGTTTTTGGAGATGTGCATAATCATCGAGAGTTACTCGAAATGAAAACTCTTAGACAAAATTTGTCGCGCTCTTGATAGTACATAGCAGGTCACCTCAGCCTAGGCCTAGGGGGCCTATTGATTCTAGGGGCCGAGGTACGAGATAAATTCGAGTTCTATGAGAGTGATTCGTGCGCCTTAGCCTGCCCCCAGGGCCCCTATTGACTTTAGGGGCCGAGGTACAACGAAAAAGAGAGGGAATTTGGGGAAAATCTCAAAATTAGGAAGAAAAGCGAGTAAGGCTGGCCAGCCGGGGCTCGGTGCTTTACCGGCCGGCTCTGAGACAACTTATATTAGTTAAACAATCGAAAGGGCGTCAGACCGGCCAGCCGGGGGCCGGTCCCTACCGGCCTGAGCGCACAAAGCACCCCCAAATAAATTTCGAACATCTATCATGAACCCGTGACCTTAGTTTTCATCTCATTGTTAGAATCTTCATTATCGCATTTTAGTAATCATTTAGTTATTTTTCAACAACAACCGTTTAGAGCATCTTAGAATCGCCATAGCTATTAGACATTTTTAACCGCTTCCCTGAGGATACGATACCTTACTTGTCGTTATCTTCTTGTTATTAGCATTGGGTTATTCTTGATTTGGTGAGACAACTTAAGCCATATCAGATACCACTAAGGATCGGCGGATGTTACTTTTAGGACTCCGTCGGCACCTTATGAGAAATCAAAGTTTTTGGGTTCCGGGGGGAGTATGGTCGCAAGGCTGAAACTTAAAGGAATTGACGGAAGGTCACCACCACGAGGGGAGCCTGCGGCTTAATTTGATTTAACACGGGGAAACTTGCTAGGTCCAGAGATAGTAAGGATTGACAGACTAAGAACTCTTTCTTGATTCTTTGGGTGGTGGTTGTGGACATGACATAGGTCCACCCCGACGCGGCCACGCGTGGGTTTGGGGAGGCGAATGAATCTCATGTGAGATGGATCTCGGGTTGAAATTTAAATAGAAGTGGAGTCGCCATCGAACTTTGTGGGAGTTCGGGCCCATTCGAACCCACTCTATATCTTGGTGGGCCGTGCACAGAGTACGGCCCATTTGGATTTCAGAGTTTATGGGGTTCATCCCTTTGCATTGCGATACCGATACCGACGTTATCGGTTACCGTGTACTGAATGACTCTCGTGCGCCAATGGTTTCGGGCATCCGGAAATCATGGTTTTGAGTAAGGGGTGAGGGTACGTGTTGGGAAGTTCACAAAGAACACCCAACCCCGCCCGCACTTAGCGGCCTCTACTAAGATATTGTTCAATGTCTTAATACGCGCGTTAGTAATTCGGTTGAGATGTTATGCAAACAGTGTTTTGACTAAACTTGTGAAGATTTGAATAAGTTGCTACATCAATTTAATGCATCTAAATTAACGTCAAAGTTGTTTTTAGCATGCAGGGTTCGTTTTAGTACAATAAAACAAACAACGAGAATAAAATGCAAAAAGTAAAACCAACGAGTTAGTAACGATAATAACAGATCGTAAATAGATTAGAATGATATAATAACACATGATGCACGGTTTTGAAAAGAGTTGGACACGTGATGGACTTGACACATGTTGACCGAAGACATAAATAGTTTTATCGAGGCTCAAAATATGTTGAAGGCTCACGATTCTGACGTGACAGGGGCCACTCGATCGAGTCAGGCGTGACACTCGATCGAGTGGTCCTCGAAAAACCTTCTGCCTTTGATTTTGGGGTGTCACTCGATCGAGTGCCCCCTGTACGAATAGTGGTTCGTTTCACAATTTATCATGGATTTTGAAATTGCTTTTAATTTTGAAAATCGATAATTTTGCTAAGTCGTGTAAAAATATGATACGATTTATACTCGACTTGAATTTTCGATACTCGTCATATTCGATACTTGACTATGGAATCAATATCTAATATTTAGAGTGAATTTTAGAAAAGACGGTATAAGTCGTTTTAAATTGAATTAAGACGAAATAATTCTCTCCGCGTTATAATGTCGTAATTAGTTCTTTCGGACTATGTGACGATTATTTCGGCATCAACGAGTTCGTGCTAGTTTAATTTATTGACTAATTCTTTTAGATATAATATTCGACTATGGAGTCGATATCGCATCTTAAGAATAATCGTTTTATGTTAATTAGATAGTAGTAGCGATAATATCGATATTAGAAACGAGGTAAAAAAAAATAATGAATAAAAAAGACGTGACAACGACGAGAAAAAGACGGACGGACGAGAGAAAGAGAAGAGAAGAAAAGAGAGAAGTCAGGAGTAAATTTGCACCCTCAACCAACATGCTTTATATTCTCGGAACGGGGCTAGTCTAGTTGTGGCTTAGGTACGGTAGCGTCGAGATGTATATAGGAGAGTTATGGTGTGTTTAATTGGGAAGGGATTTGACGAGTTTTACTCTCGGGTTTCCTAAAGGATTTCTAGAGGAAGGATCGGGGTTGTAAAAGTATAGGATTGCTGAAATTTGTGGTTGCCAATTGTTGTTCTTTTGAAGGTTGCAAAGAGGTGAATTTATAGTAAAGGGTACCCGGCTTTTGGATAGAGAATACCCGGTTCTAGATGAAAATAAACACTGACTTTGGATAGGAAAAGCTGGTTTTAGATGAGAGGAAACACCCGGTTTGGATATGAAGAAATTCCGGTTTGGATAGGAAAAGGGGTCACTCGATCGAGTGGTGCATGGAACTCGATCGAGTGCCCGGTCTGACACCGGTTTTCGAGGGTTATACGAGCCTAATCGACCGAGTGGGCTGGTCCACTCGATCCAGTGGGTCTGGTTGGGTGGGAGGACTCTTTTAGAGATAGAATTTTATCTCTAACGAAGTTGCTTAATCCTCTTTGTAGCTGATTTTTGTGTAGTCTTTGACTTTGAGTCAGATTTTTGAAGTGGCGTGACTGTTTTTTATCTCTCGGAAATGCCTTTGACCGGGGTTTGACTCGGTCGCTAAAAGACGGTTTTGCCCTTGTCGTCGGTTTTGACCCAAATTAGTCTTATTTGAATGAAAACGATCCACTGGGCCTGGTTTTGAGGTTGGTTTTGTGAGATTTGTACTCCATAAAAAGCCCAAGCCAAATACTAATGATTTTGAGCCCAAATTTGAGTATGTTAAAGCGCGTTTGCGTCCGATCATCATCGGGTGTTTGTCGGAAACTGCTATAGACACCTAGCTGTCAAATGTGGGTGTCTAAAGTGGTGCATGGCCGTTCTTAGTTGGTTGAGCGATTTTTCTGGTTAATTCCGTTAACGAATGAGACCTCGGCCTACTAACTAGCTATGCGTAGGGCTTCCTTCAAAGCTAGCTTCTTAGAGGGACCATGACTTTCCAGGCCACAGAAGTTTGAGGCAATAACAGGTCTGTGATGCCCTTAGATGTTCTGGGCCGGACACGCCCTACACTGATGTATTCAACGAGTCTATAACCTTGGCCGACAGGCACGGGTAGTCTTTAAAATTTCATCGTGATGGGGTAATATCATTGCAATTGTTGGTCTTCAACGAGGAAATCCTAGTAAGTGCGAGTCCTCAGCTCGCGTTGACTACGTCCCCGCCCTTGTACACACCGCTCGTCGCTCCTACCGATTGAATGGTCCGGTGAAGTGTTCGGATTCCGGTGACGTGGGCAGTCCGTCGCCGCCTATGTCGCGAGAAGTTCACTGAACCTTATCATTTAGAGGTAGGAGAAGTCGTAACAAGGTTTTCGTAGATGAACCTGCGGAAGGATCATTGTCGAAACATGCCCAACAGAGCGACCCTTGAACATGTGTATCCTCATTAGTGTGGGGGTGTTGCTAGGTGCGTTGTGCGCCTGCACGCCCGTGCCCCAAGTCGAGGAGTCCCTCCTCGACAAAACAACGACCCCCGGCGCGTAATGCGTCAAGGAGTAAGAACTTACTATGTGTGCCCTTCGGCTGCCCGGTCAACCAGGCTTCGGCGCGATGCCATGTCTTAATAATAAACAACTTGCGACAACGGATATCTCGGCTCTCGCATTGATGAAGAATGTAGCGAAATGCGATACTTAATGTGAATTGCAGAATCCGTTAACCATCGAGTTTCTGAACGCAAGTTGCGCTCAAAGCCTTTGGCTGTGGGCACGCCTTCTTAGGCGTCACGCATCGCGTCTCCCCCACACTCACCTTGTGTGGGACGAGAAAAGAGGATGACTTCCTGTGCCTCACCGAGCACGGCTAGCCTAAAAAGGGAGCCCACGGCTTTGAGATGTCGCTGCGATAGGTGGTGAACAAGGCCTTGGCTGAGCAAGCAACCCATCGTGTGTCGCTTTGTCAATGTGCGCCCGGAGGACCCTATGAAGTTGCCTCGGTGCAACCCAAACCATTGCTACCTCAGGTCAAGCGATTCCTTAATTTTTTTTTCACAAATTCGTTTTGTGATTGAGTTATCCGTTATTTAATTATAACGAGTTAAATACTTCTCCATATGTATCTGCATATAAAAAGACAAACATTAATATTTGATTTGTTATAGCTACACCTGTCAAAACTCGACTTGACCTAAAAACCTACCCGCTCGATCCAATTTTTTAGGTTATAAACCTATTTTATTTGACCTGCGACCCGTTTCATCCTAACCCGAAATGACCCATTAATTTAAGGTCGAAACCCGACCCCCTCCCCGTTTGGACCCGTTGGGTCAACGAAAATTTATTAAAAATAATAAAATATTGGGCTATTTAACAAGAATAAAATACATTTTTTTCCCTTTTAATTGGGGAAATACTTTACCTAATTCTCTTATCATTCCTCTATTTACACAAAATGTCACTACTTTTTCCTTGTTTTTTTGGTAGACCTATCAAACCATTTGAATTACTAAAGTACTAATAATATCCTTACTTTTACTACTTTTATTAAAAGTGGTGAAATATCCTATGTAAGGAGTGAATAGATGAGAGGTAAAAATTTGATACTCCATTTGTCTCAATTGATAGTTTACATTTGCTTTATCGACAAAATTTTAAGGTAGTGAGGTAGTGTGGACATGACGTAGGTCCACCCCGACGCGGCCACGCGCGGGTTTGGGTAGGCGAATGAATCTCGTGGTGAGATTGTTCTCGGGTTCGAAATTTAAGTAAAAATGGAGTCGCCACCGAATTTTGTGGTTATTCGGAACCATACGAGCCCACTCTATGTCGTCATGGGCTATACACAAAGTAAGCCCATTTCGATTTCAGAGTTCATGGGGCTCGTCCCTTTGCATTATTATATCGATACCGTTTACACCGGCTTTCGTATATAAAATGACTCTCGTGCGCCAACGGTTTCGGGCATCCGGAAACCGAGGTTCTGAGTAAGGGGTGAGGGTACGTGTTGGGAAGCCCACTAAGGACACCCAACCCCGCCCGCACATGGCGGCCTCTACTAAGACATCGTTCGTGTTCGTGTGCACGCGCTAGTAAAATGACTAAATGATATGCAAACAACGTTTTCGAGCTAAGCATGTGAATTATATGTGAATTACGTCATTTAATGCATCTAATTATGGTCGAAGTGATTTAGCATGCGAGGTTCATTTATAAAGCGATAAGCAAGTAAATAAATAAAACTCGAAAATAAATAACGTACAAGTTACACGGGCGGAAATACAACCCGGAATTCACAATACAACGATTATTATAACGATTAGAAGAAATAATAAACTAAATAAGGAAAGTGAAGAATAAAACACACGACTCGACAAAGACCCGTATATAATAAATGTTCACTAGATCGCGAATTAGCTAGACGGACGAACCTTAATTAATTACGCATTATATTGCATATTAATCAAAGGAAGGAGGTTCGAGACCTAGGCGTGATTCTAACCCGATCTCGAACCTCGATGTCTTGTCCCGACTTATCACCTCGAGAAATGGAGTCTAAATTAATTATGTGTCGGATACGACTAAAGAGTCGTCGATACAAAATTTATAGTGCGAGACCGTCGATCAAAGTCGTTTTAAGTGTCGTGATGTGCATGAGTTTTAGAAAAATGGGTTCACGTGATGGCCTTTACACGCGTTGACTAAAAGTCGTAAAAAAAGACGAGTCTCAAAATATGAACATATGTCGCGAAAGTCGCGTATTAATGTAGGGACCGAAAAGGGTAGAAAGTCGAGAAGACGAGAAACGGAGCTCGGCCAAACAGGCCTCCCCGCGAGTCGCCTGACCGGTCGCGCGACTCGCATGGGGGTCTGGTCGGGTATTTTTTATTTGTCGAAAAATTGTCAATTTTTATAATCGCGTGCCAATGTGGGTCAATTTACTCGATTTATGTTTTTGCTAGGTTAGGAATTTTGAATTAGTGACGAAATTGTATCCCTCTACGTCACGACATCGAAACTAATCCTTCCGGATTATGTGATGTCGGTTTTCGTGTCAACGGGTTTCGTACTAATTGAAATGGGATCAAATGCGTTCAACTATGACCGATTGCAATCACGTCACGCCCTTGAGAACATTGGGGCGGGGCTCCTCGAAAGGGCTCCACCTCCGTCGTTACTCGTAAAGGGATTAGACGGACTTTAGGCGATCATCATAGTCAAACGTATTTGAAACCGAATTTTAGTATTAGTATATATATATACACGGTATGATAGTGTTAGTAACGAAAAGATAAAGTTAGCATACGAGAAATAAAAATGTTAGTGTTATGTTAAAGTTAGTGTTACGATACTAGTATAGTTATAATATAAATAATGCGAAAATGTAAATAGAAACGAAGTAATAAGGATCGAAATGGGGTTTAGGACACCCTCAACATACATGCTTGGTATAGGCCTCGGAAATAGACTCGTAAATAGCGACGGAACGCCGGAGTATCGAGGATGAACGTGAGTTATGGTGTGTATATGTGTGTGTGTGTGCCGCCGGTTTTTGAGAGCAAAATGGCTCGGTTTTTTGTATTGTTTTGTTTGGGGTTGTAGTGTGGGATGTTTAGGTAGATTAGGGTAGAAGATGTAGGGTGAATGAGGTTTGAAAAGGCTCTCCTTAAACTCTCAAAACTGAAAAAATGATAAGGGTTAGGGGTGTATTTATAGAGTGAGTGAGTTGGGTGAATTGAGTTAATTTAGGAAGGGTTGACTTTTTGATTTGATTTGCCTTTTGAATTCTGATTTGGGCGCCAGTTTCTAGAAGGTGAATTGGGCTGATTTGTGTGACGGGTTCGTCCTTGACCGGGTTTTGACCCGGTCGCTAAAAGACGGGATTTATTTTTTGTGTCGGTTTTGGCCCAAATTAGTCTTATTTTGCTCGGAACGACCCACTGGGCCTGGATTTGAGGTCTGTTTTGTGAGATTATTACTCCGCTAAAAGTCCATGCCGGATATTATTGATTCTGAGCCCAAATCCGAGTATACCAAGTCACGTTTGCGTCCGATCATCATCGGGTGTTTGTCGGAGACTACCATAGACACCTGGCAGTCAAAATGCGGGTGTCTACAGAGCCCCCACTCTGATTGAGGCTTGGACAAGGCGAAAGTCAGAGTAGCTACCAGGCCAATCGCGGATTACAACCTGGCAGCTTTTCGGTCGGGTCGCTTATAGTCCAGTAGACTTGCGTGAAGGGCTCGCCAGCCATAAGCAGAGGGTCATACCTGTCCTGATGATGGTAGCTCCGTGGGGAGTCAAAATTGCCTTTGGGGATGTAAGTGTACCCGTATGCCGACACATCCTGCCTTGGATGTAGCATCTCGGAGGAATCACCGACTTATGCTGGGGGATAAAATAGCTCTGTGGAGACTTGCTTCTGAAGTCTGGAGTGTACCTGTATGCTTGACACATAACAATTTGTATGTAACACATAGGCAAAATACTGACTCGCGCTGGGGAGGAAAGATACCGAATTTTCGAAAATGCCACGATTTTTGAAAAGGTTTTTGTCAAAGAAAATTTTTAGGAAATTTTTAGGAAAGCTCGGGACAACTTGATTCCTATTCTGGGTTTCTTGTTTGAAATCAGGCCTGCGCGAGCATAGGGCCCAGGTCTGCTGAGGAGGCATGGTAGTTAGGGTTACAGGTGGGGTTTCCTATTATAAATATAGGTCTCCCTGCTTCAGCTTTTTGCATCCTAACTCAAATTCTCTTTTATACTTCTCAAAATCTTTTAGACTTTCAAGAAATTTAGAAACTTCTGTCATGGGTATCGATCACTTGACCGCCATGCTTCTTGCCTGGTCCCAATACTTTCGGGACGAGGAAAAGATTCGGCTGACCCAGATGGGAATTGTCAGTCTGTTTCCCCTCCAACGACTGATAATTGACCCACACTTTTTGGACGCCTGTCTGTCGTTTTGGGATACTACCCATCACGTCTTCGCGTTCCCACGAGGGGAGATATGCCCTCTTCCCGAGGAAGTCGCAGCCATAGGTGGTTGGGGCCCAGCTGTTCAGCCTGCTACTCCCTCATTCTACCCGGACCCGAGGAGGAGGCTAAGGGAATTCTTAGGTCTGTCTCATGCCGAGACAGATCAGATGGTGCGGGGTGATACTGTTTCCCTATTTGACCTGGCTGACAAGTTCATGAATAGCCGGGATGTGAGGGCCACCCCTGCTCACAGACGTAGGGCGTTTGCCTTTTGCATGCTGCACTGTTACGTCTTTGAAGGGCTGATGGAACTTGACTCGTGCAGGGGTCAAATTAGGTTGATTGGAGTGGTTGATCAGATGGAGACTGGTCATAGCCCTGCTTGGCTAGCCACTGGGGAGATTATCATGGGTCTGGATGCCAGGCGGCTTGACCCGACCCGACAATTGACGGGGAGCACCCGTATTTTGCAGGTACACATCTCGCTTTTTTTTTTTTTTTTATGCGAAACCCCTGAAATTCGTAAGTCATCCGATCGAGTGACCTTCGGCGAACCCTTCTGTTGCTTATAAAATTCGCGTACTCTTTTCAGATATGGCTGTCGGAGCGGCTATCAATCATAGAGCCCCCTCTGAGTATTCCCAACTATCGGAGCAGTCAGATTAGCTCCCGAAGGCGGCGGATAAGCTCGAGTCATCTAATAAATCGAGCTTACTGGGATGAGGAGCTGGTGTTCCACGGGGGTCCCTTTATGAGGTGGACCGTCGCTTGGTGGTTTCTTTCTAAGCTGACGGGGCTGGCCAAGAGAGACCAAGCTCGCTATTTGGTGATTTTGTCCCTCGACTGGACAGTTCACATTTACCCGGACCGCATCCTGAGGCAGTTCGGTTCGTCTCAGCGCATTCCTGAGACAGAAGCCATTATCAGCGTCTCGCTCCAACTGACGGACGCTATGTGCGACACCTGGTTGCAGAGATGGTTCACTCGTCCTACATGGACCATACCCAGCCCTTGCCAATCCGCTTGGGTTTCAAGGGCTTACCAGAAATGGACTTCTGAGGAGTCCGAGGATGCTCGCAAGACCTTGAAGCTTGATGAGGCCTTTGAACTGGTACGCCGCGAGACGGCGAAAGATAACAGGGATCTCTTCGTTGGGGGAGATATTCTTGAAGCCGCAGCCCGGGAAGAATCGGGTCTAAAGTCACAAACTAAGACTCGATCTAAGGAGGTAGGTTCTAGCAGCAAACGGGGGCGGCCAAGCCCCCAGACTGATTTGGAGAGACGCCTCGGGCCTAGGCTGGCGGCCCAGGACCGACTGGGTCCGCGCGATCGGCTTCCTGAGGCCGTGAGGGCCCGCCTTGGGCCTATTGAGGTGATGGAGGATTTGGGCTCAAACGGGCGAGCCCGAGCTAGAGAGGTTCCTGTGGTGATTCGGGAACGCTCCCCTCCGCGTCGTCGCCAGTGGACGGCTAAGGAGGCTAAGGACAAAGGGAAGGGCAAGATGCCCTGAATGCCGAGTCCTTCAGCTTTATTACTATTTAAGTATTATTATTATTTTTGGTCGTGTGTTCTTTTTGTATTTTTGAATTCCTGCATTTTGTAATTTCCCGAATTTATCGGGGTTTTTTTTTTGAATTAATAAAAAAAGTTTATTATTAAACTGTTCCTGTCTTTTCTCGATTGCATTGGTTGTGCCCTTTTGAGGGGCTGCCTACGTATCCGCATTTAGCAGAATCAAACCAAACGTAGTTCAGGCTTAGTAAATTTGCAATCTCGAATTACACCAAGACTATTGGTTCAAGATGTTTTGTGACAGTAGAATAAATAATTCTAGCTCATTGACTTGCTTTTTCGTAAAATAAAGATTTTGATAAATTTGGCTAATGACATTGAGAAATGGCTAAGGGTAGTAACGCTTCAGCTGGTCCAGGTTGGTCGGGTTGACGAACTCATTCCCGTCCAGGACTGTCAGCATCACTGCTCCCCCTGATAGTATTTTCTTTACCAGATATGGCCCAGCCCAGTTGGGTTTGAATTTTCCCCTTGGGTCAACCGGTAGCAAAGCTCGAATAGACTTAAGGACTAGATCCCCTTCTTTAATGTTTCTGGGCCTTACCCTTTTGTTGAAGGCCCGTTGGATCCTCTTCTGGTAGATTTGGATATTGTTGAGGGCACGATTTCGTCGCTCATCTAGTAGAACCAACGAGTCATACCGCGCTCGAACCCAGTCAGCCTCGGGTACTTGGCTTTCTAGCAGAATTCTGAGGGACGGTACCTCCAACTCGACAGGCTGGACCGCTTCCATCCCATAGGTTAGGTAATACGGTGTTGCCCCGGTTGCGGTGCGAATTGACGTCCGGTACCCCCATAGGGCAAAAGGTATTTTGTCGGGCCAATCCCGGTAATTATCAGCCATCTTTTTGAGTATGGTGACAATTGTTTTATTAGCCGCCTCCACTGCTCCATTCGTTTAGGGACGGTAAGGCGAGGACGTGTGCCTTTGAATTTTATATTTAGTCAACAAGGCTGCGGTCTCAGCTTGGAAATGAATCCCGTGATCACTGATGAATTCATGTGGGATCCCATACCGACATATTATCTTGTTCTAGATGAACTTGGCGACATGCTTAGCATTGAGAATGCGATATGATTCAGCTTCGACCCATTTGGTGAAATAGTCGATAGCTACTAAAATAAAGCAGTGCCCACCAGTACCAGAGGGATTTATTTTCCCGATTATGTCGATACCCCATGTTGAGAACGGCCAGGGTGACGTCATGGTATAGAGCAAAGATGACGGCATATGTTGCACATTGCCGAAGATTTGACAGTTATGACAATGTTTGACATATAACTGGCAGTCGGCCTCCATAGTATTCCAGTAATAACCGAGCCTCATGATTTTTCGGACCAGCATGTGAGCATTCATATGTGGGCCGTTTTCACCATCATGTACTTCGGCCATGACCTTCTCAGCCTTATACTTATCTGATGGGAGGGATTTGTCGTGAATCCCAACCGTCAAATAAAACCGGCAAAACCTAACTAGGGTAGCTAGGGTAAGTCGGGTCGAATCCACAGGGACGGGGTGTCGGACTAGAGTGTGCTACGGTCTAGGACTAGGTTCGAGACGAGCTAATCTAAGGAGGGGGAGACTAGGACTAAGCTAGGTCTAAAGCAAGAAAGCAATCAAAGGAAACGGGTTAGGATTAGGTCGGGGTCAAAGGGGTAACGGAATGGTCAAGGAAGAGCTAGAGTGAAGGAGGTAGTAGGGTAATCTAGGTATAGTCCGGGCTCTCGCAACTTAGACTCACCTAGAGGTTCCACCTAAAACCCATTTTGGCGATACACATGACAAACGGGGCTACTAGCGTGTTATTGTGGCCTAGATCGCATCCGGGCTCTCGCAACTTAGACCGACCTAGGGGTCGTCTTCACCGGGCTCTCGCTACTTAGTGAGGGAACCGAACCCACAAGCAAACTATTACCCACAAGAGAAAGTCAAGAAAAACAAGCATATGCATACAAGTCATTCAAGCATTTCTACAAACATGTGATATGCATCAAACCAAGAGGAAACCCAAATCTTCCACTAACATCTCCAACAATCCCTTAATCATCCAAATAACACCCTAATCACCTTACTAACCCTAACAAGATACTACTCTAACATATCTAATCTAAAACTAACAAGAACAAGATGAACCAACACAAGAACAAGAGGATGCATAAATGAAACTAACAAAGATGAAGAACAAAACAATAAACAAGAACTAAATATTCAAACTTGATGAAGGAACAAAGATTAAGATAAAGGAAAAGAGATTATACCAAACTAGAAGATGAAAAGAAGAAGGAAACTTGCATAAATGGAAGAACCCAAAAACAATCAACCAAGGTTGTCAATCTTGGTGGAGATCTTGAAGAATTCCCAAATTACAAGCACTAATCTAGGATTAATGATAATCTAAGGACTAATCTACACTAATCTAATCTAATCTATGCTAAAACTAGGCTAGGGTTTGTGGGTAATGTCTAACATAAGCTTAACAAAACAAGGGAAGGGTAAATATAGGGTTACAAGTGGAAGGAAGATGAAAGAAAGGATGCGGGCTGCCAGGTGGCTCTTCCCGGCCGGGATGAGGTCGGTCCCGGCCGGGAGGAGCTGGTCCCGGTCGGGATGGACCCAAAACAGCAGCTCCTCGTTTTGCTCCTTCATCCCGGACGGGATGAGGTCATACCCGTCGGGGATGAGTCTTGTAGGCCTCCAATATGATCTTTTTGGTTCCTCCTTGCTTTACATGGACTTCTCATCAATTCTTGGGACTCGGGATCGGGTCTCGGAGGCTCGGGATTGGGTTCCAAGGTCTCGGGGTCGAATCCAAGGCATCGAGTGATCGTTCCTTCACTTCGTTGGTTCCGAAAAGTGTATGTATTGAGTCGGAATCGCTCCAACTCTTCATGAATGGTCTCGGGAACCTGAAACGAACTAGAGGAAGCATAAGTAGCCCATAAATCGCTCCCAAGGAGCGATTCCACAAGGAAAATGGGACCAAAACACTACGAAATAGGCACTACAAACTACACTTATCAACTCCCCCACACTTAACCCTTACTCGCCCTCGAGTAAGCACATACTAACTACTAAACTAGCCGAGTGGGTATTAGCGCACCCTACGCCCTTTCAACTCACGCGAGAGCACCTAGAGGATAAGTGCTCTCCGCAAGGCAAGTGGGGTCTTACGACAAAACTGTGGATGCAACCGGACACAAAACACATAAACAACAAACACACAAACAAACAAACACGGTTGCACCCAAAAGAAAACAAATACCGCTTCCCTCAAACAAGCGGTGAAAGAAGCACCGGTTTAGGACTCAAGGCAGGTGACAACGTTCCCAAGCTATCAATACAAACCAAACTGGACAAAACCCTAATAGTATGACGACAAAGCAATAAAAACGTTGGTAACTTACCTAGGTTCCTCCTAACCTTCTAAGAACGTACTACGGGACGATCGGCGGGATGGAAAGTGATGAACCACGGTGTTAGTCGACACTGTAGGTAAGTGAGACCCCGCCCCCTTTAGCAAAGAGCCAAGAGGGTCGTCCCATGTCCGAAACTGCCTAACTAGTCCAAGTAAAAAGTGGAAATGATTGCAAAATGAGGGAAGACCGACCATTACCGCTATCATCCTTCCTAGGGACTCGGTCCTTTGGTAGGCTCTTCACGGTAATAGCCGGTAAAAGGCTTATTTTGTGAGGTGTTAAGGTCTTTTTGTGAGACGATTTTCTTTTGGCATTTTCTCTTTTCTTTTGCATTTTTGCTTTGTATGTTGCCATGCCATTTTTTTTTCTTCTTTTCTATTTTCTTTTTTTTGCTTTTTGTGTCTTTTCTTTTTCTTCATTCTTTTCTTTCTTTCATTTTCTTTCTTTTTCTTTTCTTTGCCCTTTTGGCTTGATTTGGCTTTTTTGGCATTTCTTTGTATGACAAGAAAGGGTGAATTCAACAAATTGCAACTTATTGTGTGGATATGTGTAGGAGGTAGGGTAATGGGAGAGTCGGGAGCGCGCTTTCCCTTCAAACCCACAAAAAGTGGAGAACTTGGACTAGTCAAACAATCCTAAACATGGTCACCTAAGGGACGGGACTCGGCAACCAAGGCCTTTTCACACCGTGGGTGGTCAAAATGGTCAAAATGCAAATCCCGTAGTAAATCTCTAGTAAGCTAGGTGGACTCAAGGTAAGAAACCAACGAAATCATTGATTTAGGGTCATTCTACTAGGCTAAAGTCCAAGACTCGATTTACACTACTAGGAAGGGAAAGTAAACGCTTGCACACTAGCCTCTAAACCGGGTTTTCAAAAACCATTTACACACAAGACACACAACAAAACACAAAACAAAGACTCGACGAAAACGAAAGAAAGAGATACAAAAGCAACAAAACAAGAACAACACAAAACGAACACATACATAACACAAACACCACCCCTAGCTTCCAAATGAGCAACCAACCAACATCAAACTTTACAAAGCTCCTCCCGAGCACACCACATCACATTCTCCTCCAAATTCCGCAAGAGACAAAGAAGGAAAAAGGGATAGAAGGTATTACCGGACATCTTGAAAGCTTTCCAAAGCCATCGGTGGTTTAAGCAACCTATAAGGAAAAGGGGGCAAACACACACAACAAAACAAATATACGAGACAAAGACACAAAAGAAAAACACACAAAAAGAAAATCTTTTTGATTTTTGTGAAAAAATTTCAAATTTTTAGGGTTTTTAAAGATTTTTAGAAAAATTATGAAAATAAAACTAACTACGATAGAATATCGCTCCCCCACACTTAAGCCGAGCCATGTTCTCATGCTCGATCATAGTGTGCGGAGAGACAAAAGAAAAAGAAAAGAAACTACGAAAATAAAGCTAAAAATCAAAAATAAAGTGAAGAAAAGGGTAGAAAGTGTCCGGTCGGGGTGTAATCAAGTCACCATGGGCCGAGACGAGAAAAGATATGGATGGGGGAAGAAATAAAAAGAAGGAAATAAAAGGAAATGGGATGGGAGGACTAGGTGTAATTAAGTCACCTAGCCCGGATTCTGCCCAAATCCGACTGAATCCTACAAAAAAGGTGAAAACCTTGTAAAATTTGGATTTTTCGATTGACTCTCGACATAGTCACATCATCGAGAGTCGGGAGCGACCATTACCAAGGCCTCGAAGGCCACCATGACATCAAGACACAAAAGTGTACAAGGGGAAGGGAATAAACACAAAAGAGAACAAGCTATAAAAGACGGGAAAGAAAGGATAGTTACCGTACCAATCGGTTAGCAACTCACTCGCTCCATCGTCTCATCGGTCAATATAAGCACTTTGCTTGTCGTCCTCATTGTCATCCCGCTTCGAACGTGAAAGTATCGCATGGTAGAGGTAGTAATGGTGTGAGGGGAGTGGGATTCGATATGAAACTCGGTGTAAAGGGAAGAGAAATGAGGTGAGGGTATGTAAATGAAGTGTAATGGTCATATGACATGAGCAAGGATGGGTAGGGAGGTTGGGTGGGGGTATACATGTTGGAGCGAGTGTCCTCCACAATAGTGCAATGATATATTAAATCTCATGAGCGGAATATACTTGGGATACTTAGTACATTGATACTCCACGTCAGTTGATTAACGTAAATCGGTAACGCTCAGCTGACTAGAGTTAGACGTTATTGTCGTATGACGGCGGTGATCAACTGATCCCTTTCGGTCACACCTATAGGATGAGACCCAAATAGAAGACTAATTATTTGTATCTGATACAGCTAATTAGTTCCTTGCGTATATAGTGATATATGCATGGTAACGAGAGTTATTTATTGGAGATAGAGTTTGGAACTCTGTCCGATTAAGTTTATTAGTCTATTATACGATAATTGACTGAATAAATTTTACGTCTTAATACGATTAAATAAGACCTAATTTAGTATTTAAACGTTAATTACTAAATTAGTGGAGGTTTTGTATGCTTTTATGGATAGTGGTAATTAGCCGTTAATATATTTACAAGGAGTTGTAAATTTAGCTAATTGATTATTATTATTATTATGGGACCTATTATATATAGATATAATAGTAATGTACTACTTAAAGAGTTAAGAGTATATTATTTGATATGATCAATTATAGAGATAATTGATCATGTCACACATTACATTTGTATGACAAATGACAAAATAAAATGGACCCATTTTATGTACATGTGTATGGTACACTAGTAAAAATAATGGCATTAGTGGTTGGTCTTATTTTTACTACATGCATAAATAATAGTAATAATTACCCTAGACCCTAGACTTTAAGCATGCAAATAAAATAATGCATTTTTTGTCTTCCCATGTGGGGGTTGCCGGTTTTGGTGAGTAAAAAGGGGGCCTTTTGTTCTCTTTTTGTCTCACCAATTCATTAAGCATGCATTAGTTTTTGCTTTTCACCTCATCACTCCAAAAACTCTCTCTAAATACTAGTATTCATCTTTTACTAGAGTAGTAATAGATTAATAATATTAGTATTGTTTTATCACTACTATTATCTAGTTAATAATACTAGTGATTATTTGGGTTGATTCTTGGTGCAACTTGAAGGAGATCTTCTACTTTGAAGATTCAAGGTTTTGGAGGATCATCCATACTATTATTAGCTCAAGAACAATAAGAAAAGGAGTTTTCTTATTGTGCCCAATATTTCCTCATTGTTTATGTAAGGAAATCTCTTCTTATATCTAGTTTTTGTCATTTGATGTCATGCATGTAACTAGATCTATATATACTAAATTAACAAGTAATTTGGTAACTAATTAGAGGAGTCTAATTAGTGGGTTTCGAACCCTTCAAGTGGTATCAGAGCTTTGTTGTTGCATGCATGTCGATTTTTGACATTTTTTCGGGTTATATGATAACTTTGGGAAAAACCGAAAATTGTGTGTAAAATGGGTTTCACACGAAATTTTTGGGTACATGCATACCTAATGACCTCAAAATAGTTGTGGTCGAGTTTGGTAATTTTTGGAATTTATTTGCTAATTTATAATCATTTATGCCTTAAAAACCGAGTTTTTATGCCTATTTGATGTTAAAAGTTAACTAAAAATAGTTGCATGTTGTTTTTGGGCATGGTTTTTTTTTGGTGTACATATCTTCATATGTTAATGGACATATGTGTAAATTTTTGAAATTTATTTTGTCCTTTTGGGATGTTTATTGTTTTTTATGAGATAAGAATCGATAAACATGCATTTATTTGTTCCTATTTTATTCGAGAATATTTGTGGACAATTTTTTGTTTTGGAGTTCCTGGAAATGTTCCAGAATGAACAAAATTATTCATTTTTAATTTTGGACGTTTTATGATTTAATTTGAATTTATTTCATAAAAGTGACCATTTACCGATTAAATTAGCAAATAAAATCAATTCAAACTAATTTTTATTTTTCAAATTAGTGGAGACTAATTCTTGAAATTCCAAATTGGTTTGGAAAATTAGTTTGAGCTTAATTGAGAATTAAGTGTTGATTAATAATTTTTAATGGTTAAAAATCAATAAATTCCATAAAACCGAGCTAGGATGAACTTGATAAATTATGGGGCGATTTTGGCATGATTTTACAGCATTTTATTTATTTTAATGTTGTTGAATGAATGAATGTCATTTATTGTTTATTTTGCAAGATTGTACCTAGTATGGCCTAGTCTTTTAATCGGTATTACCCGTAATGAAAGGGAATATCGATTTGGTTGTAATTAATTGCGATCTCGTATCGCCCGTTTGTAATAATTAATAGTTTTATTCATACAAATGTATAATAGGAAATGCTATGTATCATTTGTAATTAATTATTATGAAGACGGAGATTACACAAGACGGTGGACAAAAGACGGTGCCTTTTGGTGGTGTTCCATTGAAGAGGCCAGGGACCAAGGAGTTGGTTTCCGATTTTGTAATAGTCTAGTTAATTAGATTAGCTAGATGGCCATACTAGGATTTATTTGTTTGATGCTTGCTTTATTCTCGCTCATGCCAAAATCGCCAATCATGCATTTTATTCGTCGATTGTCAATTCACCAATTTACGTAATCACCAACTTAGTTCACTTATAAGTGATTAGTAACCTAATATTGACAAGACCTCTCACATGCATCGAAAGAATTGAGATTTAGCCTTACCAATTGAAGCACCTATGAACCCCTTGTTCATTAGGGCAACCACAACGTGGACCCTTTTTACCTAGGGTAAATAGGGTGATAAGATCACATGCCAAGATTGGGTTGGACTCAACGAAATAAAAGTTATTTCGGGGCTAGGAGATGGATTTGGTAGAAATCCGTCGACCGAGAGTTCTAGGGTAGAATTAGTCAAGTAATGACTTACCGTTTTTACATAAGGATTGCATGCGATGTTAGTTCTTATCTAGATACGGGTCTTGGAATCGCTTATATAATTTCGTGAGGGGTCATTATATGAGTGACTTGTTAAAATTGTTTTACAAGTAAATTATATAACAATGAATGTTAATATTTCCTAAACTTTGTTGTAGTGTTTATAATTCGCTATGGCTACTAATGCAACCATTCAACTCGGAAAGGATTCTTGGCTTAGGTCCGTTATGGACAAATGTATCTTGAAAGACGATGGAAGTAATTTCATCGAGTGGGAGTCTACCATTAAAGGTGCGGCGTTGTCCGACAACGTCCTTCGTTACTTGAACGAACCACCACCCAACGAACCCGGTCCTCGAGCCGCTCCGGCACAAAGGACCGCTTATGAGGAGTATTTGAAGATATCCAACGATATCAAGAATGTCTTGATATGGTCAATGTCTCCAAAACTCAAGCTTCAATACATTACCCTTAATGCATATGAGATATTCTCAAGGGTTACGACGGCTTTTTCCCAATCACCCGATATCCGTCAATATGAGGCTATGATGAAATTCTTCGAGGGTAAGCTAGAAAAGGGCCAAAAAGTGGGTCCTCATGTGCTCAAGATGATTGAGCATATTGACACACTAGAGCGTCTAGGGTGTAGCATTCCCAAGAAGCTTGCGATCGGTCGCATTCTTCACTCACTCCCCTCCAAGTTCTCCTAAATTAGGGTGAACTATAATATGCATGGCATGGACAAGAGTTTCCAAGAGCTTCATGCACTCCTCAACCAAGCGGAGAGGGACATGGAGGCTAGTGGGAGTGAGAAGAGAGACATGCTCTCCATGAAAATGAAGAATCTCAACCTTGGGGTTCAAAAGGGTAAAAACAAGGGTAAGACCAAATTCAAGAGACATGGAAAAGACAAGAACAAAGGGAAAGCTATTGAGAATAGCAAACCTAAGGCTAAGGTTAACAAACATGCCGACGCCGATTGCTATCATTGTAATGGCAAGGGACATTGGAAGCGCAATTGTCCCAAATATTTGAAGGAATTGAAGAACAAGAAAGACGAGAGTGAGACTCCGTCAGGTATTGTCTTCACTTCCCTCTATATGATAGACATTAACTATACTTGCACTTCCACTTGGGTATTAGATACCGGATGTGGTTCTCATCTTTGTAATCATTTACAGGGCATGAGGGACGTGCGAGCACTAGCCAAGGGTGATGTAGACCTACGCATGGGAAATGGAGCTAGAGTAGCCGCTATATCCGTAGGCACTTATGTACTCACTCTAGCTAGTGGTTTAGAGTTGTATTTGAATAATTGTTATTTCGTACCAACTTTAACTAAGAACATTATCTCTATTTCCGTACTTGATATGGAAGGTTTTTCCTTTATGATTAAGGACAATTGTTGTACTTTTTCATTTAATGACATGGTTTATGGTAAAGCTACGTCTATCGGAGGTATTTATGTTCTAGATAATGTTAATGATGTATATCATGTAGAGAACAAGAAGCTCAAAACGGGTGAACCTAATCAATCCTACCTTTGGCATTGTCGTTTAGGACACATAAACGAACGACGCATAAAGAGACTTGTTTCAACGAAACTTCTCAAACCATTTGATTACGAATCTTATGGTGTATGCGAGTCTTGCATATTAGGCAAGATGACTCGTGCTCCTTTCTCAAGTAAAGGAACACGAGCAAGTGAGGTATTGGGCCTTATACATACCGATGTGTGTGGCCCAATGACTATCACCGCTAGGGGTGGTTACAACTACTTCATCACTTTTACCGACGACTTAAGTAGATATGGGTATGTCTACTTAATGAGGCATAAGAGCGATGCTTTTGAAAAGTTCAAAGAGTTTCAAAGTGAAGTAGAGAACCAATTGGATAAAAAGATTAAAGTACTACGATCCGATCGTGGCGGTGAATACCTAAATAATGAATTTGATTCACACCTAAAAGATTGTGGCATTGTATCACAATGGACTCCTCCTGGCACACCACAGTTGAATGGTGTGGCCGAAAGGAGAAACCGAACTTTATTAGATATGGTTCGGTCCATGATGAGTCTCACTGAGCTTCCTGATTCATTTTGGGGTTTTGCCATTTTGTCCGCAATATTTTCACTAAATCGAAGCCCGACTAAAGCGGCCAATAAGACACCATATGAGATATGGAAGGGAAGGGTTCCTTATTTGTCGTTCATGAGAATCTGGGGTTGTGAGGCATATGTTCAGAACAAGTCTGACAACAAACTCGCACCAAGATCCGACAAATGTCTATTTGTAGGGTATCCAAAGGAAACACAAGGCTATTACTTCTACAATCGTCACGAAAACAAAGTGTTTGTGGCACGTAACGCTGTCTTTCTAGAAAATGACTTCATTTCTAGAAGACAGAGTGGGAGAAAATTTGAACTTGATGAAGTCCAAGAGCCGTAAACCGAAAATGAAGTGGAGGAAAGCGTTCCCTCCTCCTCGGACACGGTTGTTGTTCCCTTTGAACCTAGGAAATCCACGAGGATTAGTCATCCTCCTGATCGATACCTTGGTATTGTCGAGGAAGATGCGTTAGACATGTTGCTTTGCGAAAGTGACGAGCCTAACACCTACAAAGCGGCCATATCTAGTCGTGATTCTATACAATGGCTTCAAGCCATGCGATCCGAAATGGATTCTATGCACGAAAACCAAGTATGGGATTTGGTTGATTTACCTGAAAAGGTGAGACCTCTTCAGTGCAAGATCCGACAAATGTCTATTTGTAGGGTATCCAAAGGAAACACAAGGCTATTACTTCTACAATCGTCACGAAAACAAAGTGTTTGTGGCACGTAACGCTGTCTTTCTAGAAAATGACTTCATTTCTAGAAGACAGAGTGGGAGAAAATTTGAACTTGATGAAGTCCAAGAGCCGTAAACCGAAAATGAAGTGGAGGAAAGCGTTCCCTCCTCCTCGGACACGGTTGTTGTTCCCTTTGAACCTAGGAAATCCACGAGGATTAGTCATCCTCCTGATCGATACCTTGGTATTGTCGAGGAAGATGCGTTAGACATGTTGCTTTGCGAAAGTGACGAGCCTAACACCTACAAAGCGGCCATATCTAGTCGTGATTCTATACAATGGCTTCAAGCCATGCGATCCGAAATGGATTCTATGCACGAAAACCAAGTATGGGATTTGGTTGATTTACCTGAAAAGGTGAGACCTCTTCAGTGCAAGATCCGACAAATGTCTATTTGTAGGGTATCCAAAGGAAACACAAGGCTATTACTTCTACAATCGTCACGAAAACAAAGTGTTTGTGGCACGTAACGCTGTCTTTCTAGAAAATGACTTCATTTCTAGAAGACAGAGTGGGAGAAAATTTGAACTTGATGAAGTCCAAGAGCCGTAAACCGAAAATGAAGTGGAGGAAAGCGTTCCCTCCTCCTCGGACACGGTTGTTGTTCCCTTTGAACCTAGGAAATCCACGAGGATTAGTCATCCTCCTGATCGATACCTTGGTATTGTCGAGGAAGATGCGTTAGACATGTTGCTTTGCGAAAGTGACGAGCCTAACACCTACAAAGCGGCCATATCTAGTCGTGATTCTATACAATGGCTTCAAGCCATGCGATCCGAAATGGATTCTATGCACGAAAACCAAGTATGGGATTTGGTTGATTTACCTGAAAAGGTGAGACCTCTTCAGTGTAAATGGATCTTTAAGATCAAGAATGGCATAGATGGACATAGAGATGTCTACAAAGCTAGATTGGTGGCAAAGGGTTTTACTCAAGTTCATGGTCTTCACTATGACGAAACCTTTGCTCCAGTCGCAATGCTTCGCTCCATAAGGATTATCCTAGCGATTGCCGCGTTTCATGATTATGAGATTTGGCAAATGGATGTCAAAACCGCCTTCTTGAATGGGATTCTAGAAGAGGAAGTGTATATGACACAACCAGAAGGTTTTGTAGATACATCTAATCCTAGGAAGGTATGCAAGCTTAAAAGATCCATTTATGGTCTTAAGCAAGCATCCAGAAGTTGGAATCATCGCTTTGATCATGTTATCAAACAATATGGTTTTGCTCGAAGTGTCGAGGAACCTTGTTTGTACATGAAGTTTAGTGGGAGTAAGGTAACTTTTCTTGTCTTGTATGTGGATGACATACTTCTTATCGGGAATGACGTTCTGATGCTTGCTTCCGTAAAGGAGTGGCTAGGAAAGCACTTCCAAATGAAAGATTTGGGAAATGCACAATGTATTTTGGGTATTCGGATCCATAGAGATAGATCCAAAAAGACGTTGGTATTAAGTCAAGAAGCTTATATAGATAAGATTCTTGATCGATTCAAAATGAAAGACTCTAAGAGAGGCTTTCTTCCCATGAGTCAAGGTACCATTTTGTGCAAGTCACAGTGTCCTACCACACCCGAAGAAATTGAACGCATGAAGTTGATCCCATATGCTTCCGCGGTTGGATCAATCATGTATGCCATGACGTGCACTCGTCCCGATGTTTCGTATGCTTTGAGCATGACGAGTCGTTATCAAGCCAATCCAGGTGAAAGTCACTGGACAGCCGTGAAGAACATCCTTAAGTACTTGCGAAGGACCAAGGATTTGTTCTTAGTGTTTGGAGGGGATACTGAATTACGTGTAAGAGGTTACACGGATGCCAGTTTCCAAACCGATCGGGATGATTTGAAATCCCAATCCGGCTATGTTTATATGTTGAATGGAGGAGCCATTAGTTGGAAGAGCTCCAAGCAAAGTGTCACCGCGGATTCTACAACAGAAGCTGAGTACGTCGCGGCTTCGGAAGCTGCAAAGGAAGCTGTTTGGATTCGTCAGTTTTTGGAAGGACTAGGAGTAGTCCATTCCGTCGAAGATCCTATCACCATATATTGTGATAACAGCGGGGCCATTTTTCAAGCAAAAGAGCCCAAGTCTAGCAATAAGTCTAGACATGTACTTAGGAAATACCACGTGATAAGAGATCTCGAGGAAAGGAAGGAAATCGATATATGTAAGGTTGGGACAGACGATAATATCGCTGATCCTTTAACCAAGCCTCTTTCAAAGGCTAAACATGATGGTCATGTTGTTGCAATGGGATTGAGAAAAGTCCCGGATTTTCCTTAAGTTATCTAAGATGTAATAATTGGATATTGTAGCAATTTTTACATTTATGATAATAGCATTCATTGTTCGAGTTTCAATATGAACTTTTTGTTTAGTTTGACTAAACCCATACTTTGTTCATTCGAATGGATTGTGAGACAATCTTGAACCCTATTCAAGTGAACGTTTGAACATAGTATTTTTGCCCCTTGTCACTTAATGAGGTGACGACTCGGAGTGACAAGATTGTAAGTTGATCGATGGTTAGTTCAAGACCATGGGGTCATGGAGATGACTGGTCATTTACATAGGCAGACTGATTGTCACTCTGCCGGGCAGTGACCACAATAGAGTCCCTTATCAAATTAGTTGAAGCCTGGTCGTGGCGGGGATTTCTATTTTATTCCTATGAGTCGATTCTTTAGACTGGCGACCATTTATCTGAGTCGGTGCAGTTTCCGATTGGCTTAGGTTGGTGTCCTAAGTCGTGCCGTGAAAGGAGGCTGATGGGCATCTTCTGGGTCATGGTGATCTGCATTATACAGTATAAGTTGGGTCAACAGGAATTGTCCACCCACGTCGGGTACATACGTCCTTGGGCCACTCGAGGAGAAGTAACTGGAAATGCGTGGCCACGCTCGGAAATAGATCTATGGTAGATTTTCCGGTCAAACAGTTATTCTCCAGATCGAGAAAACCACTTATTATTATATATTTAAATCACAAGTGCGACCTGAAAGACACCTTGTGATGAGTGGGAGGATGTGACATCAAAGAGACAAGAGAATCGGTAGCGCACAACTTGTGTAGACAAGTAGGAGACATTGATGGAGTAGGAGTACTCCGCAATATAGTGGCTACATGCACAACTTGTATCGGACAAGTGGGAGATTGTTGGAGCGAGTGTCCTCCACAATAGTGCAATGATATATTAAATCTCATGAGCGGAATATACTTGGGATACTTAGTACATTGATACTCCACGTCAGTTGATTAACGTAAATCGGTAACGCTCAGCTGACTAGAGTTAGACGTTATTGTCGTATGACGGCGGTGATCAACTGATCCCTTTCGGTCACACCTATAGGATGAGACCCAAATAGAAGACTAATTATTTGTATCTGATACAGCTAATTAGTTCCTTGCGTATATAGTGATATATGCATGGTAACGAGAGTTATTTATTGGAGATAGAGTTTGGAACTCTGTCCGATTAAGTTTATTAGTCTATTATACGATAATTGACTGAATAAATTTTACGTCTTAATACGATTAAATAAGACCTAATTTAGTATTTAAACGTTAATTACTAAATTAGTGGAGGTTTTGTATGCTTTTATGGATAGTGGTAATTAGCCGTTAATATATTTACAAGGAGTTGTAAATTTAGCTAATTGATTATTATTATTATTATGGGACCTATTATATATAGATATAATAGTAATGTACTACTTAAAGAGTTAAGAGTATATTATTTGATATGATCAATTATAGAGATAATTGATCATGTCACACATTACATTTGTATGACAAATGACAAAATAAAATGGACCCATTTTATGTACATGTGTATGGTACACTAGTAAAAATAATGGCATTAGTGGTTGGTCTTATTTTTACTACATGCATAAATAATAGTAATAATTACCCTAGACCCTAGACTTTAAGCATGCAAATAAAATAATGCATTTTTTGTCTTCCCATGTGGGGGTTGCCGGTTTTGGTGAGTAAAAAGGGGGCCTTTTGTTCTCTTTTTGTCTCACCAATTCATTAAGCATGCATTAGTTTTTGCTTTTCACCTCATCACTCCAAAAACTCTCTCTAAATACTAGTATTCATCTTTTACTAGAGTAGTAATAGATTAATAATATTAGTATTGTTTTATCACTACTATTATCTAGTTAATAATACTAGTGATTATTTGGGTTGATTCTTGGTGCAACTTGAAGGAGATCTTCTACTTTGAAGATTCAAGGTTTTGGAGGATCATCCATACTATTATTAGCTCAAGAACAATAAGAAAAGGAGTTTTCTTATTGTGCCCAATATTTCCTCATTGTTTATGTAAGGAAATCTCTTCTTATATCTAGTTTTTGTCATTTGATGTCATGCATATAACTAGATCTATATATACTAAATTAACAAGTAATTTGGTAACTAATTAGAGGAGTCTAATTAGTGGGTTTCGAACCCTTCAAGTGGTATCAGAGCTTTGTTGTTGCATGCATGTCGATTTTTGACATTTTTTCGGGTTATATGATAACTTTGGGAAAAACCGAAAATTGTGTGTAAAATGGGTTTCACACGAAATTTTTGGGTACATGCATACCTAATGACCTCAAAATAGTTGTGGTCGAGTTTGGTAATTTTTGGAATTTATTTGCTAATTTATAATCATTTATGCCTTAAAAACCGAGTTTTTATGCCTATTTGATGTTAAAAGTTAACTAAAAATAGTTGCATGTTGTTTTTGGGCATGGTTTTTTTTTGGTGTACATATCTTCATATGTTAATGGACATATGTGTAAATTTTTGAAATTTATTTTGTCCTTTTGGGATGTTTATTGTTTTTTATGAGATAAGAATCGATAAACATGCATTTATTTGTTCCTATTTTATTCGAGAATATTTGTGGACAATTTTTTGTTTTGGAGTTCCTGGAAATGTTCCAGAATGAACAAAATTATTCATTTTTAATTTTGGACGTTTTATGATTTAATTTGAATTTATTTCATAAAAGTGACCATTTACCGATTAAATTAGCAAATAAAATCAATTCAAACTAATTTTTATTTTTCAAATTAGTGGAGACTAATTCTTGAAATTCCAAATTGGTTTGGAAAATTAGTTTGAGCTTAATTGAGAATTAAGTGTTGATTAATGATTTTTAATGGTTAAAAATCAATAAATTCCATAAAACCGAGCTAGGATGAACTTGATAAATTATGGGGCGATTTTGGCATGATTTTACAGCATTTTATTTATTTTAATGTTGTTGAATGAATGAATGTCATTTATTGTTTATTTTGCAAGATTGTACCTAGTATGGCCTAGTCTTTTAATCGGTATTACCCGTAATGAAAGGGAATATCGATTTGGTTGTAATTAATTGCGATCTCGTATCGCCCGTTTGTAATAATTAATAGTTTTATTCATACAAATGTATAATAGGAAATGCTATGTATCATTTGTAATTAATTATTATGAAGACGGAGATTACACAAGACGGTGGACAAAAGACGGTGCCTTTTGGTGGTGTTCCATTGAAGAGGCCAGGGACCAAGGAGTTGGTTTCCGATTTTGTAATAGTCTAGTTAATTAGATTAGCTAGATGGCCATACTAGGATTTATTTGTTTGATGCTTGCTTTATTCTCGCTCATGCCAAAATCGCCAATCATGCATTTTATTCGTCGATTGTCAATTCACCAATTTACGTAATCACCAACTTAGTTCACTTATAAGTGATTAGTAACCTAATATTGACAAGACCTCTCACATGCATCGAAAGAATTGAGATTTAGCCTTACCAATTGAAGCACCTATGAACCCCTTGTTCATTAGGGCAACCACAACGTGGACCCTTTTTACCTAGGGTAAATAGGGTGATAAGATCACATGCCAAGATTGGGTTGGACTCAACGAAATAAAAGTTATTTCGGGGCTAGGAGATGGATTTGGTAGAAATCCGTCGACCGAGAGTTCTAGGGTAGAATTAGTCAAGTAATGACTTACCGTTTTTACATAAGGATTGCATGCGATGTTAGTTCTTATCTAGATACGGGTCTTGGAATCGCTTATATAATTTCGTGAGGGGTCATTATATGAGTGACTTGTTAAAATTGTTTTACAAGTAAATTATATAACAATGAATGTTAATATTTCCTAAACTTTGTTGTAGTGTTTATAATTCGCTATGGCTACTAATGCAACCATTCAACTCGGAAAGGATTCTTGGCTTAGGTCCGTTATGGACAAATGTATCTTGAAAGACGATGGAAGTAATTTCATCGAGTGGGAGTCTACCATTAAAGGTGCGGCGTTGTCCGACAACGTCCTTCGTTACTTGAACGAACCACCACCCAACGAACCCGGTCCTCGAGCCGCTCCGGCACAAAGGACCGCTTATGAGGAGTATTTGAAGATATCCAACGATATCAAGAATGTCTTGATATGGTCAATGTCTCCAAAACTCAAGCTTCAATACATTACCCTTAATGCATATGAGATATTCTCAAGGGTTACGACGGCTTTTTCCCAATCACCCGATATCCGTCAATATGAGGCTATGATGAAATTCTTCGAGGGTAAGCTAGAAAAGGGCCAAAAAGTGGGTCCTCATGTGCTCAAGATGATTGAGCATATTGACACACTAGAGCGTCTAGGGTGTAGCATTCCCAAGAAGCTTGCGATCGGTCGCATTCTTCACTCACTCCCCTCCAAGTTCTCCTAAATTAGGGTGAACTATAATATGCATGGCATGGACAAGAGTTTCCAAGAGCTTCATGCACTCCTCAACCAAGCGGAGAGGGACATGGAGGCTAGTGGGAGTGAGAAGAGAGACATGCTCTCCATGAAAATGAAGAATCTCAACCTTGGGGTTCAAAAGGGTAAAAACAAGGGTAAGACCAAATTCAAGAGACATGGAAAAGACAAGAACAAAGGGAAAGCTATTGAGAATAGCAAACCTAAGGCTAAGGTTAACAAACATGCCGACGCCGATTGCTATCATTGTAATGGCAAGGGACATTGGAAGCGCAATTGTCCCAAATATTTGAAGGAATTGAAGAACAAGAAAGACGAGAGTGAGACTCCGTCAGGTATTGTCTTCACTTCCCTCTATATGATAGACATTAACTATACTTGCACTTCCACTTGGGTATTAGATACCGGATGTGGTTCTCATCTTTGTAATCATTTACAGGGCATGAGGGACGTGCGAGCACTAGCCAAGGGTGATGTAGACCTACGCATGGGAAATGGAGCTAGAGTAGCCGCTATATCCGTAGGCACTTATGTACTCACTCTAGCTAGTGGTTTAGAGTTGTATTTGAATAATTGTTATTTCGTACCAACTTTAACTAAGAACATTATCTCTATTTCCGTACTTGATATGGAAGGTTTTTCCTTTATGATTAAGGACAATTGTTGTACTTTTTCATTTAATGACATGGTTTATGGTAAAGCTACGTCTATCGGAGGTATTTATGTTCTAGATAATGTTAATGATGTATATCATGTAGAGAACAAGAAGCTCAAAACGGGTGAACCTAATCAATCCTACCTTTGGCATTGTCGTTTAGGACACATAAACGAACGACGCATAAAGAGACTTGTTTCAACGAAACTTCTCAAACCATTTGATTACGAATCTTATGGTGTATGCGAGTCTTGCATATTAGGCAAGATGACTCGTGCTCCTTTCTCAAGTAAAGGAACACGAGCAAGTGAGGTATTGGGCCTTATACATACCGATGTGTGTGGCCCAATGACTATCACCGCTAGGGGTGGTTACAACTACTTCATCACTTTTACCGACGACTTAAGTAGATATGGGTATGTCTACTTAATGAGGCATAAGAGCGATGCTTTTGAAAAGTTCAAAGAGTTTCAAAGTGAAGTAGAGAACCAATTGGATAAAAAGATTAAAGTACTACGATCCGATCGTGGCGGTGAATACCTAAATAATGAATTTGATTCACACCTAAAAGATTGTGGCATTGTATCACAATGGACTCCTCCTGGCACACCACAGTTGAATGGTGTGGCCGAAAGGAGAAACCGAACTTTATTAGATATGGTTCGGTCCATGATGAGTCTCACTGAGCTTCCTGATTCATTTTGGGGTTTTGCCATTTTGTCCGCAATATTTTCACTAAATCGAAGCCCGACTAAAGCGGCCAATAAGACACCATATGAGATATGGAAGGGAAGGGTTCCTTATTTGTCGTTCATGAGAATCTGGGGTTGTGAGGCATATGTTCAGAACAAGTCTGACAACAAACTCGCACCAAGATCCGACAAATGTCTATTTGTAGGGTATCCAAAGGAAACACAAGGCTATTACTTCTACAATCGTCACGAAAACAAAGTGTTTGTGGCACGTAACGCTGTCTTTCTAGAAAATGACTTCATTTCTAGAAGACAGAGTGGGAGAAAATTTGAACTTGATGAAGTCCAAGAGCCACAAACCGAAAATGAAGTGGAGGAAAGCGTTCCCTCCTCCTCGGACACGGTTGTTGTTCCCTTTGAACCTAGGAAATCCACGAGGATTAGTCATCCTCCGGATCGATACCTTGGTATTGTCGAGGAAGATGCGTTAGACATGTTGCTTTGCGAAAGTGACGAGCCTAACACCTACAAAGCGGCCATATCTAGTCGTGATTCTATACAATGGCTTCAAGCCATGCGATCCGAAATGGATTCTATGCACGAAAACCAAGTATGGGATTTGGTTGATTTACCTGAAAAGGTGAGACCTCTTCAGTGCAAGATCCGACAAATGTCTATTTGTAGGGTATCCAAAGGAAACACAAGGCTATTACTTCTACAATCGTCACGAAAACAAAGTGTTTGTGGCACGTAACGCTGTCTTTCTAGAAAATGACTTCATTTCTAGAAGACAGAGTGGGAGAAAATTTGAACTTGATGAAGTCCAAGAGCCACAAACCGAAAATGAAGTGGAGGAAAGCGTTCCCTCCTCCTCGGACACGGTTGTTGTTCCCTTTGAACCTAGGAAATCCACGAGGATTAGTCATCCTCCTGATCGATACCTTGGTATTGTCGAGGAAGATGCGTTAGACATGTTGCTTTGCGAAAGTGACGAGCCTAACACCTACAAAGCGGCCATATCTAGTCGTGATTCTATACAATGGCTTCAAGCCATGCGATCCGAAATGGATTCTATGCACGAAAACCAAGTATGGGATTTGGTTGATTTACCTGAAAAGGTGAGACCTCTTCAGTGTAAATGGATCTTTAAGATCAAGAATGGCATAGATGGACATAGAGATGTCTACAAAGCTAGATTGGTGGCAAAGGGTTTTACTCAAGTTCATGGTCTTCACTATGACGAAACCTTTGCTCCAGTCGCAATGCTTCGCTCCATAAGGATTATCCTAGCGATTGCCGCGTTTCATGATTATGAGATTTGGCAAATGGATGTCAAAACCGCCTTCTTGAATGGGATTCTAGAAGAGGAAGTGTATATGACACAACCAGAAGGTTTTGTAGATACATCTAATCCTAGGAAGGTATGCAAGCTTAAAAGATCCATTTATGGTCTTAAGCAAGCATCCAGAAGTTGGAATCATCGCTTTGATCATGTTATCAAACAATATGGTTTTGCTCGAAGTGTCGAGGAACCTTGTTTGTACATGAAGTTTAGTGGGAGTAAGGTAACTTTTCTTGTCTTGTATGTGGATGACATACTTCTTATCGGGAATGACGTTCTGATGCTTGCTTCCGTAAAGGAGTGGCTAGGAAAGCACTTCCAAATGAAAGATTTGGGAAATGCACAATGTATTTTGGGTATTCGGATCCATAGAGATAGATCCAAAAAGACGTTGGTATTAAGTCAAGAAGCTTATATAGATAAGATTCTTGATCGATTCAAAATGAAAGACTCTAAGAGAGGCTTTCTTCCCATGAGTCAAGGTACCATTTTGTGCAAGTCACAGTGTCCTACCACACCCGAAGAAATTGAACGCATGAAGTTGATCCCATATGCTTCCGCGGTTGGATCAATCATGTATGCCATGACGTGCACTCGTCCCGATGTTTCGTATGCTTTGAGCATGACGAGTCGTTATCAAGCCAATCCAGGTGAAAGTCACTGGACAGCCGTGAAGAACATCCTTAAGTACTTGCGAAGGACCAAGGATTTGTTCTTAGTGTTTGGAGGGGATACTGAATTACGTGTAAGAGGTTACACGGATGCCAGTTTCCAAACCGATCGGGATGATTTGAAATCCCAATCCGGCTATGTTTATATGTTGAATGGAGGAGCCATTAGTTGGAAGAGCTCCAAGCAAAGTGTCACCGCGGATTCTACAACAGAAGCTGAGTACGTCGCGGCTTCGGAAGCTGCAAAGGAAGCTGTTTGGATTCGTCAGTTTTTGGAAGGACTAGGAGTAGTCCATTCCGTCGAAGATCCTATCACCATATATTGTGATAACAGCGGGGCCATTTTTCAAGCAAAAGAGCCCAAGTCTAGCAATAAGTCTAGACATGTACTTAGGAAATACCACGTGATAAGAGATCTCGAGGAAAGGAAGGAAATCGATATATGTAAGGTTGGGACAGACGATAATATCGCTGATCCTTTAACCAAGCCTCTTTCAAAGGCTAAACATGATGGTCATGTTGTTGCAATGGGATTGAGAAAAGTCCCGGATTTTCCTTAAGTTATCTAAGATGTAATAATTGGATATTGTAGCAATTTTTACATTTATGATAATAGCATTCATTGTTCGAGTTTCAATATGAACTTTTTGTTTAGTTTGACTAAACCCATACTTTGTTCATTCGAATGGATTGTGAGACAATCTTGAACCCTATTCAAGTGAACGTTTGAACATAGTATTTTTGCCCCTTGTCACTTAATGAGGTGACGACTCGGAGTGACAAGATTGTAAGTTGATCGATGGTTAGTTCAAGACCATGGGGTCATGGAGATGACTGGTCATTTACATAGGCAGACTGATTGTCACTCTGCCGGGCAGTGACCACAATAGAGTCCCTTATCAAATTAGTTGAAGCCTGGTCGTGGCGGGGATTTCTATTTTATTCCTATGAGTCGATTCTTTAGACTGGCGACCATTTATCTGAGTCGGTGCAGTTTCCGATTGGCTTAGGTTGGTGTCCTAAGTCGTGCCGTGAAAGGAGGCTGATGGGCATCTTCTGGGTCATGGTGATCTGCATTATACAGTATAAGTTGGGTCAACAGGAATTGTCCACCCACGTCGGGTACATACGTCCTTGGGCCACTCGAGGAGAAGTAACTGGAAATGCGTGGCCACGCTCGGAAATAGATCTATGGTAGATTTTCCGGTCAAACAGTTATTCTCCAGATCGAGAAAACCACTTATTATTATATATTTAAATCACAAGTGCGACCTGAAAGACACCTTGTGATGAGTGGGAGGATGTGACATCAAAGAGACAAGAGAATCGGTAGCGCACAACTTGTGTAGACAAGTAGGAGACATTGATGGAGTAGGAGTACTCCGCAATATAGTGGCTACATGCACAACTTGTATCGGACAAGTGGGAGATTGTTGGAGCGAGTGTCCTCCACAATAGTGCAATGATATATTAAATCTCATGAGCGGAATATACTTGGGATACTTAGTACATTGATACTCCACGTCAGTTGATTAACGTAAATCGGTAACGCTCAGCTGACTAGAGTTAGACGTTATTGTCGTATGACGGCGGTGATCAACTGATCCCTTTCGGTCACACCTATAGGATGAGACCCAAATAGAAGACTAATTATTTGTATCTGATACAGCTAATTAGTTCCTTGCGTATATAGTGATATATGCATGGTAACGAGAGTTATTTATTGGAGATAGAGTTTGGAACTCTGTCCGATTAAGTTTATTAGTCTATTATACGATAATTGACTGAATAAATTTTACGTCTTAATACGATTAAATAAGACCTAATTTAGTATTTAAACGTTAATTACTAAATTAGTGGAGGTTTTGTATGCTTTTATGGATAGTGGTAATTAGCCGTTAATATATTTACAAGGAGTTGTAAATTTAGCTAATTGATTATTATTATTATTATGGGACCTATTATATATAGATATAATAGTAATGTACTACTTAAAGAGTTAAGAGTATATTATTTGATATGATCAATTATAGAGATAATTGATCATGTCACACATTACATTTGTATGACAAATGACAAAATAAAATGGACCCATTTTATGTACATGTGTATGGTACACTAGTAAAAATAATGGCATTAGTGGTTGGTCTTATTTTTACTACATGCATAAATAATAGTAATAATTACCCTAGACCCTAGACTTTAAGCATGCAAATAAAATAATGCATTTTTTGTCTTCCCATGTGGGGGTTGCCGGTTTTGGTGAGTAAAAAGGGGGCCTTTTGTTCTCTTTTTGTCTCACCAATTCATTAAGCATGCATTAGTTTTTGCTTTTCACCTCATCACTCCAAAAACTCTCTCTAAATACTAGTATTCATCTTTTACTAGAGTAGTAATAGATTAATAATATTAGTATTGTTTTATCACTACTATTATCTAGTTAATAATACTAGTGATTATTTGGGTTGATTCTTGGTGCAACTTGAAGGAGATCTTCTACTTTGAAGATTCAAGGTTTTGGAGGATCATCCATACTATTATTAGCTCAAGAACAATAAGAAAAGGAGTTTTCTTATTGTGCCCAATATTTCCTCATTGTTTATGTAAGGAAATCTCTTCTTATATCTAGTTTTTGTCATTTGATGTCATGCATGTAACTAGATCTATATATACTAAATTAACAAGTAATTTGGTAACTAATTAGAGGAGTCTAATTAGTGGGTTTCGAACCCTTCAATACAATGATTGGGTGGGCCCAAATGTCGAAGAAGAGGACAAAACAGGAGAAAGGGGACCATCCCGGTCGGGATGGATGGTCCCGGTCGGGAAGACACACTCGTCCCGGTCGGGAAGGCACCTTCCCGGTCGGGACGGCACTCCAGCAAGCTCCAATTTTGCGCCTCCATCCCGATCGGGACGGCTCCTTCCCGGTCGGGATGGCATATCCTTCCCGGTCGGGAAGCTCCCTTCCCGCCCGGGATGGGTCTTCTTGACCTCCAAAACCCCAAAAGCTTCACCGAAGCTTCAAAAACTGACTTCCATACTCACGACCCAAGCTCTATCATTAACCATTCCTCTCTAGGAATCATCTTCACTTCGCACCCATGACAATAAGCTCAAATACAACATCAAATTCCCTCCCTCACATCGCTCATCAACAATGCAAATAAACAAGAATTCCACAAAGGCTAACAAATCCTAGAAACCAAACTATACAAACAAACATAAACACAAATACAAGACCAAAAAAAAAAGGGAAAAGATATTTACACTAACTACTCTCTCCAACTACCCCTCCATAGCTATCAAGAGCTCGAAGGAGTAAGTCAAATGCCCTAGCAACATCTTCATTGGAGCTCACATGGCCAAGCCTAGCCACTTTCAAAACTTTCCAAGTCGGAGGTGAGAAGCGATCATCTTCATTAAGCTCGGGGTTCTCGTGATCTTCCGGGTCTTCGGAACCAACATAGCTACGACTCTTATGACCATCCGGTAGGTATAGTGGTCTAAAGTCAAGCTCGGTATCATGATGTGGGAGATCACACCCTAGGGGTGTCGCTTCTTCTACGGGGTCGAGAGTGCAACTCTTTTCCACCGCCCGACAAGGATCCTCTTCACCAATCGTCTCACAAGACAAGGGACTAGACATCGAGTGCGGTAGAGGAGGATAAGGCATCAAGTTTTCTTCATTGGAGGGTTTAGGATCCTCCAATTTCCCGTTCAAGGCAAGTTCCAAGGCATCTACTTCTTTTTCCCAAGTATTGCGCTCCTTTTCACTCACCTTGTCTATATGGCCTAGAGGAGGTATGTCTTCACTTGGCTTTGGATTGTCTAGTGGTTCATCACGAAGAAAATCGAACAAATCCAATTTTAACGCCAATACATCGGCTCCCCAAGAGTTATCTCGAGAATCATGTTCACTCCCCTCCTCATTGTCGGCCCTTGAAGCTTCAACTTCCTCTATTCTCTCCCTATCTTCACCACCCAAGCAACACTCAACAATGGTCTCTTGATCGACCCTCTCTTCTTCATTTGTAGCTTTAAGGTTGGGTTGACTTCCTTGTGGAGGCATTCGACCTTCTTGCCCAAATGAACCTTCCTCAACATGTAGTGGAGCTCGAGTGGCCGACATCGTGCTATGAGCCATGAGTGCATTGATGCGAGCATCTTGCACCTCTATTTGGGCCTTGAGCTCCTCCCTAACCCCTATTATTTGAGTCACCATCGCTTGTTGAGTCTTTTGCAATAGAGCTATCGCATCATGTTGACTCTTAAGCAATTGAGACATCATTTGAAAAGTCTCAAAGTTGGGATCTTGTGGTCGTGGGTTATGTGAGGGTGTTTGGTAGTTGTTAGGATGTTGGAATGATCCTTGACAACTTTCTTGGTAACCGTATGGAGGGCGTTCGTAAGAATGTTGATGAGGTTGGAATGGTTGGTGAAATTTTGGGACTTGGCCTTTTGTCCCAAAGTTGTCCCGTGATGATTGATGGTAGCTTGGACGAGCCATGTCCATAACGTCGCTTTGGTACCTAGGATGATCTAGAAGCACTTGAGCAAACGTTAGTAACCTAGTGCTTTTAAGGCACTAGGAGGGGAGAGTAACACACAAGAAGAAAAACGGAGATGCACAAGGAGAAGAGAAAACAAAAATCAAGAACAAAGTCCAAAACTAAGCAAACAAAAGTCTAAACTACGCCGTCCCCGGCAACGGCGCCAATTTGATGGGAGGGATTTGTCGTGAATCCCAACCGTCAAATAAAACCGGCAAAACCTAACTAGGGTAGCTAGGGTAAGTCGGGTCGAATCCACAGGGACGGGGTGTCGGACTAGAGTGTGCTACGGTCTAGGACTAGGTTCGAGACGAGCTAATCTAAGGAGGGGGAGACTAGGACTAAGCTAGGTCTAAAGCAAGAAAGCAATCAAAGGAAACGGGTTAGGATTAGGTCGGGGTCAAAGGGGTAACGGAATGGTCGAGGAAGAGCTAGAGTGAAGGAGGTAGTAGGGTAATCTAGGTATAGTCCGGGCTCTCGCAACTTAGACTCACCTAGAGGTTCCACCTAAAACCCATTTTGGCGATACACATGACAAACGGGGCTACTAGCGTGTTATTGTGGCCTAGATCGCATCCGGGCTCTCGCAACTTAGACCGACCTAGGGGTCGTCTTCACCGGGCTCTCGCTACTTAGTGAGGGAACCGAACCCACAAGCAAACTATTACCCACAAGAGAAAGTCAAGAAAAACAAGCATATGCATACAAGTCATTCAAGCATTTCTACAAACATGTGATATGCATCAAACCAAGAGGAAACCCAAATCTTCCACTAACATCTCCAACAATCCCTTAATCATCCAAATAACACCCTAATCACCTTACTAACCCTAACAAGATACTACTCTAACATATCTAATCTAAAACTAACAAGAACAAGATGAACCAACACAAGAACAAGAGGATGCATAAATGAAACTAACAAAGATGAAGAACAAAACAATAAACAAGAACTAAAGATTCAAACTTGATGAAGGAACAAAGATTAAGATAAAGGAAAAGAGATTATACCATACTAGAAGATGAAAAGAAGAAGGAAACTTGCATAAATGGAAGAACCCAAAAACAATCAACCAAGGTTGTCAATCTTGGTGGAGATCTTGAAGAATTCCCAAATTACAAGCACTAATCTAGGATTAACGATAATCTAAGGACTAATCTACACTAATCTAATCTAATCTATGCTAAAACTAGGCTAGGGTTTGTGGGTAATGTCTAACATAAGCTTAACAAAACAAGGGAAGGGTATATATAGGGTTACAAGTGGAAGGAAGATGAAAGAAAGGATGCGGGCTGCCAGGTGGCTCTTCCCGGCCGGAATGAGGTGGTCCCGGTTGGGATGAGGTCGGTCCCCGCCTGGAGGAGCTGGTCCGGTCGGGATGGACCCAAAACAGCAGCTCCTTGTTTTGCTCCTTCATCCCGGACGGGATGAGGTCATACCCGTCGGGGATGAGTCTTGTAGGCCTCCAATATGATCTTTTTGGTTCCTTCTTGCTTCACATGGACTTCTCATCGATTCTCGGGACTCGGTATCGGGTCTCGAAGGCTCGGGATTGGGTCCCAAGGTCTCGGGGTCGAATCCAAGGCATTGAGTGATCGTTCCTTTACTTCGTTGGTTCCGAAAAGTGTATGTATTGAGTCGGAATCGCTCCAACTCTTCATGAATGGTCTCGGGAACCTGAAACAAACTAGAGGAAGCATAAGTAGCCCATAAATTGCTCCCAAGGAGCGATTCCACAAGGAAAATGGGACCAAAACACTACGAAATAGGCACTACAAACTACACTTATCATTATCAACACAAAGGAGAAGAGCCCCTTGTGCCGTCTTTTTGTACAGTTGTCCGTCATTGGTACGGATGAACTGAGTGGCTAGCCTTCGTAAGGCTTTCTTGGCTCGACCTTCCGTCCCGGGAGGATATTCTCCGTTTGTCAGGTACTTTAACACAGCCTGGTACCATGGTTCGGGATCAGTTATCTCGATGTCTTCGATGTCATGGATGTATGCCGGCTCGGACCGTCTTTCGACACAAATTGGCATACTGGTCACGTGGTCGGGAATATTTAGTAAAGATGCCAATTTTGAGAGTGCATCTGCAAACTGATTCTCTTCCCGAGGTAGGTATATGTATTCTACCTTCTGGATTTGTTTCTCGAGATCCCTTACTCGTGCCTGGTAGGCCATGAGATTAGCATTTCGAGTTTTCCATTTTTGCAGTGCTTGGTTAATGACCAAGGATGAGTCACCATGTACCCGGAGATTTGTGATCCCCAGGTTGGCGGCGGCTTGTAGCCCGTAAATGCATGCTTCGTATTCTGCTGCATTATTGGTAACATCGAAGTCCAGTTTGATGGAGACGGGAGTATGCTCCCCTCTTGGTGAGATTAGGAGGATCCCGACTCCGAACCCTCGAAAATTAGATGCTCCATCGAAGTATAAATCCCACGTTTCGACATCGGTATGGAAAATATCTTCGTCTGGGAAAGACCAGGTGTCGGTGTGTCCTTCTTCGGTTACCGGGCTGTCAGCGAGGAATTCAGCTACCACCCGTCCCTTAATGGCCTTTAATGGCACAAATTTTAGGTCGAACTCTGCCAACATTAGAGTCCATCTAGAAATTCGGCCATTGAGGATGGGTTTTTCGAAGATGTATTTGATGGGGTCCATCCTGGATAACACATGGACCTCGTAGCTGAGCATATAGTGCCGGAGCTTCTTGGTGGCCCAGACTAAAGCCAAACACGTCTTTTCGAGCATGGTATATTTGCACTCATACTCTAAAAACTTCTTGCTGATGTAATAGATGGCTCTTTCTTCGGAGTCAACCGTCTGAGCCAGCATAGCCCCCATGGCTGTCTCGGTCGTTGTTAGGTATAACGACAGAGGCAAACCGGGCTGAGGCGGCATTAAGACTATCGGAGCAGACAGAATTTCCTTGATCTTGTCGAAAGCAGCTTGGCACTTGTCATCCCGTAGTATCCGTTCCCCTATTTTCAGTTTCTTGAAAAATTGGTTCACACACCATGGTCAGTTTGGAAATGAATCGACTAATATACTGGACTTTCCCGAGAAATCCCCTTATTTCTTTTTCGGTTTTAGGAGCTTGCATCTCGGTAATGGCTTTGATTTTAGCTGGGTCGACCTCGATACCTCGTTGGCTAACGATATGACCCAGTAATTTGCCTGACGTTACCCCGAAACTGCACTTTTGAGGGTTTAGTCTCATGTTGTATTTGCGCAATCGGGTGAAGAATTTTCTTAGGGCGGTGATGTGACCGTCCCGTTCTTTGGATTTGACGATCATGTCGTCCACATAAACTTCAACCTCTTTATGCATCATGTCGTGTAATAAAGTGGTAGCGGTCCTTTGGTATGTGGCCCCGGCATTAATGAGATCGAATGGCATGACGGTATAGCAGTAAGTACCTCAAGGTGTGGTGAAGGTAGTCTTACTCATATCTTCTTCCGCCATCTTGATTTGATTATATCTGGCATACCCGTCCATGAATGATAGAAGGGCATGATCGGCCGTGTTATCCACCAGTATGTCGATGTGTGGTAACGGAAAATCATCTTTCGGGCTTGCCTTGTTAAGATCCCGAAATCTACGCATACCCGCACCTTACCGTCCTTTTTAGGAACCGGCACGATGTTTGCCACCCAGTCCGGGTACTCGGACACTTGTATGAAGCCGGCTTTGAACTATTTATCAACTTCTTCTTTTACCTTGAGAGACCACTCGGGCCTCATTCGATGAAGCTTCTGCTTGACCGGTTTGCACCCGTCTTTGATAGGTATGCGGTGCTCGGCTATTTCCCGGTCTATCCCCGGCATGTCCTTGTAGGACCATGCGAAGACATCCTTGAATTCTTGAGGAGGTTTATGAATTGTTGTTTCTCCTCGGGATCTAAGGATAACCCTATCTTAAGTATCTGAGGCTCTAAGGTTGTTCCCACGTTTATGGACTCGGTTTCTTCGATTACCGAATTCCGGGATTCCCTCTGCTCTAGTTGCTCGATCAGATGTGAAGGTAAGGGTACCTGTTCGTCGGATTTCTCAATGTCATAGCATAAAATATTTTTGAAAGCAGAATTTAAAAGAGACAAGTCGTAAGCAGAACGGTTGTTATTATTGATTGAAAATTTGGAAAACAGCTCAAAGAGAGCAGCCATCTGATCATTGGTCAGTGGCGGAATTGGTAAAGCACTCGGGACAGACCCCGAAGTGCTAGCAGCAGGAATGATAGAAGGGAGAGGGGTTACAGGAGTGACTCTAGCACCGACTTCCCTAGACTCGACCTCAGACTCTGACTCAGACTCCGACTCAGACTCGGACTCAGACTCAGGCATGTCTCCCTCTCCGGTGACTAGCTTGTAGATCTTTCCTTGACTGTCGGTCCATTTGACAGTCTTCCTCTAGGCCCTGTTTCCCGTCTCGGAACCAACATCCGAGATTAGCTTGGTCGGGTCAAACCTGTTGCTCCGGAGAATCAGGTTGACCAGGTCTTCTTTTGGAGTCGGGGCTATGGTGTCTTCCCCGAAGAGCAGCCCTAGCGCGGGCTCAGCATCATTAGCTTCATCAGACTGGATAAGGGCGAAAACATCATCCGGGATGTAGTTGCAGTCCCGGGCCGAGTGGGTCCCGAGGTGCGTAGCATTGGGTTGGTACAGTCCAACCTGGATAGCCCCAAACACGGGTGTGACAAAGTAGTCGGCCAACCGTGGGCTGTAAGGGCTCAAGTGGATACCCTTCATGATGTTGCAGGCTTTTTCGATTCCTGCTCGGACAACGTTGCCCGGAGTGGCGGCATAGCCAAGGCCGAAGTAGGAGTCTTCGTCCTTAAGGACCTCGATGATCTTCCCAGCTGGAAGGTCGGGTCGAGAGGTAGCCCCTGGAAGGTACCCTAGGTTTTGGAGCATCGTGTCAATGCTCGTGGTGAAGTAAGGCCTAAAAAGGTACTCCTCTTCGATCATCCCCACAAAGTCGAACCCCCAGAAGTCCGTGCAGCCCGTGGCGTTACAGCTAGCCACGGTCATTGGGGTTGCCTCTAAGGTAATAACATCGTTGAGCAGAGGTATTTTGATCTTTCGGTGGAGGGTGGAGGATACCGCCTTGACCGCGTGGATCCACGGCCTTCCTAGGAGCAAGTTGAATGAGGAGGTGACATCAATCACCTGAAATTCGAGCTCTTTCTCTATCGGGCCCGTTATGATGGTCAGTTTTATGGCCCCAGATACCGTCTTTGGGCTCCCATCGAAGGCTTGGATGGTTTGAGCCGTCGGGATATAGTCAGCCTCGGTAATGCCGAGGGCTTTGGCGGTCCTCAGAGGAAGGACATTTACAGCGGACCCGTCATCAACCAAGGTCATAGGGAGGTATTTCCCTCGACAAATCACCGTGATGTAAAGGGCCAGATTGTGGGAGGCCCCAAATGGCGGCAGGTCGGCTTCAGAGAAAGTGATCATTGGGCCTCCTTCCTTGGCCTTACCCTTTAGGTGGGGTAGGACTGTGGCTACCATTTCATCAGGGGTAGCCAAAAAGTCGATCTTGACTTGATCGAGAGCCTTCGTAAGTGCTTCTCGATGTTCTTGTGAGCTGACTAAGAGTTGCCATATAGTGAGGTCAACTCGGGTCTTCTTCAGTTGCTTCACAATAGCCGTTTCAGCGGTAGGCTCTTCGGGGGCGACTTCCATCCCGAGTGGATCGGTAATGGTTGTCGGGATGGGGATGTCCCTAGAGCTTGTGGATAGATAGGGACGACCAAGGTGGTTGCTGGCTAGGACTCGGGTTTTGGCCTCGCGAATCTGTTCAGGGGTGATGGGAACGGTTTCCCCTTTAGCGAGGTAGACATCATCCTCGTCATCAAACCAGATCTCATTCACTTGCGGGATAAATGGAGAGATAAGGTGAGAGCAATCAATCACCTCCCCGGCAAAGATGGCATGGGTGCTGAAAGGGTTCTCCTTATTGCTTGGCTTATCTCCGGGTAGCGGGATTTTACCTCTCTCGATCAGGTCCTGAATCAAGTGTTTCAGCTTCCAACATTTTTCGGTATCATGCCCATTGCCCCGGTGGTATTGGCAATAGGCCTGAGCATTGTAGTTCTTGGAGCGTCGCTCGACCGGAACTTCAGGAGTTGGGCCTATCGGTTGGATTAGGCCTTTGGAGAACAGCCTTTGTAAGGCATAAGTATAGGTGGTACCTATATCGGTGAAAACCCGAGGTGGGGTGCTCTTCTTGGACGGGGCATCTAGTAGATTAACCGCGTCAAAAATGCTGCGAGTTGCAGCCTGGGGCTTAGTGGTGGAGGAAGAAGCCCCTTGGTACCCTTTGCTAGCGGCCTTAGAGAGGCCTTCCAGTCTCAGATCGTCTTCGATCCTCATACCCATTTCAGTAAGGGTGGTGAAATTGGGTATGAAAGCATATCGTAGGTGAACCCGGTAGGAAGGGAGGAGGTTCTTGACAAAAGCCTCCACCAAAGTCTTCTCATTGGGTTTATCGACCAGTTTCACGCTCTCGGCCCTCCAGCGTTGAAGATATTTAGTAAAACCTTCCTTCGGCTCTTGGGCCATAACCTCCAGAGATCGCATTGTGGTTTGGATCTCGGTGTTGTCAGCATAGTTCCGAGCGAACTCGGTGGCCACATCATCCCAGGTAGGGAACTTCTTCGGGTCTAACCTGTAGTACCAGGCCCGTGGGTGTTTCTCGAGAGATGCAGCAAAGAGGTTCTTGAACATGGACGAATCCACTCCCTTGATGGCCATGAATTCCTTGAAGGCCCGTACATGTAGTAACGGGTCTTCAGTTCCCTCAAACATGGACAAGCCTGTAAGGTTCAGGTTTGCGGGTAGTTTGTCACTCACCGTGGAGTACTCTCGGCTATTCTCCCGGTGGATATTGTTACTCCCAGTCAAATGGACTTGTTCCTCTAGTCGACGTACTGCGCTGACCAGTTCAGCTAGAGGCCCAGTGGCCTCGGCATTAGGAGTCCTTTGCTCCACTGTAGCTAGGCGAGCAACGATGGCCACTTGGCCAGCCCTCCTTTCAGTCAGTTGGGCTTCGATGTCGGTTTGCTTCTCGATCATGGCGTCCAAAGAGGTTTGCAGACTGTTCAAAGTAGCCATCCTGCGGGCGTGTTTGGTTGCCGGTGGCCTGTCTGTAAGAACACCGTGTAATCAGTAACCGAACCCAGATCTTGGAATCATAAAAAAAGTACATCCCAAGCGACACTAGGAAAGAAGACTAAAGACTCGAGAAAGACACCTAGACGGATGACTCGTGGGTGGTGTAACTTCCTTAGGGCTTTGGCTTTGTGGGCCTAATCCCGTTCGAAGGAGGGTCCACTTGAGACTTTTCCCCAGAATTTTGACTCGAGTGTATGGACGGACTTTCCTTTGTAGGGGTATGCCCTACGCGGGTTGGTCGTGCCTTGACAGATAAGGCGGAATCGGGAAAAAGGGGGGGAACTCGTGATATAGGATCAACGGAGTTTCGACTCTATAGACCTTCGACAAACTATGCAAAGACCCGACACACGGCTAGACGGTAGGTCCTATAATAAGGAAGGTTCACTAGGGAGGTTGGATGCTTGAAATTTGAATATAAGATTGGCGAATTTCCGAGAGTTCGTAAATTGAAAATGAGTTTCGAAAATCGAGATTAGAATTTTGAAGAATTCAGAAAATCATGGTGGTTTCGGAAATTCGAGAGTTAAAACGGACGGCATGCCGACTAAAGAAAAGGATATTTTGAGTCAAATCGTTGATCCTAAATTTCGGCGACATTCCGAGTTTTTGAAAATTGGATATTTTGAAAAGATGCGTCCCGAAACGGACAGTATTTCGGGTTTTTCAAAACTTGGTGTTTTTGGAAATATGCATTTTTTGAAATGATGGTTTTTTGAAAAATGACACGGAAACCAAGCAGCACGTAGTCAAACAAGCATTATAACGACGCTTATGTATGCATTACGCTAAGTCTCGGACGGTCAAAATAGGGTCTATACCAACGACGATAGTATTCTCGTAGACAGGACGGACTCCCTAAGCCGAGTTGGTCTTAGGACATGCCGCGAAACCCTTACGAGTTCCACCATCGAAGTCTTTAGCGCACCCATGTAGGAATGCACCGTGGTATAGTGGGACGTCGGTCACAAGTAACCGGCCCGGGCAAAAATTTGGGTTATGCATGAATCATTAAACTAATGCGCGCACACTAATATACGAACGATTTCTCTTCGAGTCTCACCCTAGGAACCCCGATGACATGTGGTACATTAGGTATCCCCAGCGGAGTCGCCAAATTGTGGACATGACGTAGGTCCACCCCGACGCGGCCACGCGCGGGTTTGGGTAGGCGAATGAATCTCGTGGTGAGATTGTTCTCGGGTTCAAAATTTAAGTCAAAATGGAGTCGCCACCGAATTTTGTGGTTATTCGGAACCATACGAGCCCACTCTATGTCGTCATGGGCTATATAAGCCCATTTCGATTTCAGAGTTCATGGGGCTCGTCCCTTTGCATTATTATATCGATACCGTTTACACCGGCTTTCGTATATAAAATGACTCTCGTGCCCCAACGGTTTCGGGCATCCGGAAACCGAGGTTCTGAGTAAGGGGTGAGGGTACGTGTTGGGAAGCCCACTAAGGACACCCAACCCCGCCCGCACATGGCGGCCTCTACTAAGACATCATTCGTGTTCGTGTGCGCGCGCTAGTAAAATGATTAAATGATATGTAAACAGCGTTTTCGAGCTAAGCATGTGAATTATATGTGAATTACGTCATTTAATGCATCTAATTATGGTCGAAGTGATTTAGCATGCGAGGTTCATTTATAAAGCGATAAGCAAGTAAATAAATAAAACTCGAAAATAAATAACGTACAAGTTACACGGGCGGAAATACAACCCGGAATTCACAATACAACGATTATTATAACGATTAGAAGAAATAATAAACTAAATAAGGAAAGTGAAGAATAAAACACACGACTCGACAAAGACCCGTATATAATAAATGTTCACTAGATCGCGAATTAGCTAGACGGACGAACCTTAATTAATTATGCATTACATTGCATATTAATCAAAGGACGGAGGTTCGAGACCTAGGCGTGATTTTAACCCGATCTCGAACCTCGATGTCTTGTCCCGACTTATCACCTCGAGAAATGGAGTCTAAATTAATTATGTGTTGGATACGACTAAAGAGTCGTCGATACAAAATTAATAGTGCGAGACCGTCGATCAAAGTCGTTTTAAGTGTCGTGATGTGCATGAGTTTTAGAAAAATGGGTTCACGTGATGGCCTTTACACGCGTTGACTAAAAGTCGTAAAAAAAGACGAGTCTCAAAATATGGACATATGTCGCGAAAGTCGCGTATTAATGTAGGGACCGAAAAGGGTAGAAAGTCGAGAAGACGAGAAACGGAGCTCGGCCAAACAGGCCTCCCCGCGAGTCGCCTGACCGGTCGCGCGACTCGCATGGGGGTCTGGTCGGGTATTTTTTATTTGTCGAAAAATCGTCAATTTTTATAATCGCGTGCCAATGTGGGTCAATTTACTCGATTTATGTTTTTGCTAGGTTAGGAATTTTGAATTAGTGACGAAATTGTATCCCTCTACGTCACGACATCGAAACTAATCCTTCCGGATTATGTGATGTCGGTTTTCGTGTCAACGGGTTTCGTACTAATTGAAATGGGATCAAATGCGTTCAACTATGACCGATTGCAATCACGTCACGCCCTTGAGAACATTGGGGCGGGGCTCCTCGAAAGGGCTCCACCTCCGTCGTTACTCGTAAAGGGATTAGACGGACTTTAGGCGATCATCATAGTCAAACGTATTTGAAACCGAATTTTAGTATTAGTATATATATATATATATATATATATATATATATATATATATATATATATATATATATATATATATATATATATATATATATATATATATATATATACACGGTATGATAGTGTTAGTAACGAAAAGATAAAGTTAGCATACGAGAAATAAAAATGTTAGTGTTATGTTAAAGTTAGTGTTACGATACTAGTATAGTTATAATATAAATAATGCGAAAATGTAAATAGAAACGAAGTAATAAGGATCGAAATGGGGTTTAGGACACCCTCAACATACATGCTTGGTATAGGCCTCGGAAATAGACTCGTAAATAGCGACGGAACGCCGGAGTATCGAGGATGAACGTGAGTTATGGTGTGTATATGTGTGTGTGTGTGCCGCCGGTTTTTGAGAGCAAAATGGCTCGGCTTTTTGTATTGTTTTGCTTGGGGTTGTAGTGTGGGATGTTTAGCTAGATTAGGGTAGAAGATGTAGGGTGAATGAGGTTTGCAAAGGCTCTCCTTAAACTCTCAAAACTGAAAAAATGGTAAGGGTTAGGGGTGTATTTATAGAGTGAGTGAGTTGGGTGAGTTGAGTTAATTTAGGAAGGGTTGACTTTTTGATTTGATTTGCTTTTTGAATTCTGATTTGGGCGCCAGTTTCTAGAAGGTGAATTGGGCTGATTTGTGTGACGGGTTCGTCCTTGACCGGGTTTTGACCCGGTCGCTAAAAGACGGGATTTATTTTTGGTGTCGGTTTTGGCCCAAATTAGTCTTATTTTGCTCGGAACGACCCACTGGGCCTGGATTTGAGGTCTGTTTTGTGAGATTATTACTCCGCTAAAAGTCCATGCCGGATATTATTGATTCCGAGCCCAAATTCGAGTATACCAAGTCACGTTTGCGTCCGATCATCATCGGGTGTTTGTCGGAGACTACCATAGACACCTGGCAGTCAAAATGCGGGTGTCTACAGGTAGTAAGAATTTATTTTTGTTTATTAAAAAGTACGAGTAAAGTAGAGGATAAAACTTACCAAAAAAAAGGAAAGTGTGAACTATTGACTGAGACGGAGGGAGTACTTTTAATCTACTCATAACGAAGAATCAAACAGATCACACATGACTACATTTTCTCTTACATATTGTCGAGAATATTTCTCTTTAGTTCTGAATAGTGTCCAAAAGAGAAGTAAGAAGAAGAAAAAAGCTTGAATAGAAGAACTCCCGAACATTTGGCCAGGGTCGAACTCTCCATGAGATACTGATCCGGCTGAATGACCCGACCTGAATAAGCCACCCAAACCCGATCCGACACCTGAACAGAAGACCCGTAATCCGAATTGACCTGACTTGACCCGAAACTAACCCGAACATTGTTATAGAAAACGAGTCGATATCCCTAAAAAAGTTGAAAATAGTAAACCCGGATGACCCGTCCCATCCTGAAGTCAACCCGATTTTAATAACCTGAAATTTGCCCAACCCGAAGCTGACCCGATCTGAACCCGACATGTTGACCCGTTTTGCCAGGTCTATAACAATAATACTACGAAGTAGTAAAATAACTAAAAACATTAATATTAAAAATATATTTTTTACTTAAAAAGCGGTAAAAAAATTAAACGTTCGAAATTATTCTATTCCATATTTTGATCCTAACCTGACATGTGACCCGTATTGTAATCCCCTATAAATTCTAATGCAATACAGTGGCGGAAACACTATAGATTTGGGATTAAAACACACTGATGTTCTAAATTTTAAAAAAGAACGGTCAGTCAATACAAAGACCACTTTTTACAAAAAGGCTAAAAATAAAAATTCTCCAAATGGGTTTAACAATCCAAAAATTAATATAAATGAAGTAGAGTAGGATCCAAGCTACTCGCTAGCTCACACCCAAACCCAGCAGCAAAATACCTGTCATGTTATAAACATAACAGCCACAATTCAGTGGGGAGTAACGACGACGTTCTCCCAGCCATACTACATGATATTAAAGCATAATTACTATTATATCAAAATAGTTCAAAATGGAAAACGTTTAAAACGATATAATAAAATAATTCAAAATGATTGTCAACCTGCAAGTCAGTATCAACCAATAGTAATAACGGCGTTATGGATATGAATCAGTGCAACAGAATAGACTTTCACTAGGAGAATACTAAAAACTAGCTTCGAGAACTTAGTTCAAACAAATCAAACTTCAATCTCTAACCAGGCTACTCAACCATAATAGGACGGCGACTTATAATGCGAGGTCCTAGCTTAAGTAAATATTCACACCCCTCCTGGAACACCAAATGTGCCCAGTTCAATCCGACGACGTCTTACATGCGAGAAACGAGCTTAAGGTCAAAATGAACATACACTCCTGGACAAGAACATGCCCAGTTCAACAACCAATGCATCCCGCTCGGATACACTAGCCTTATAGCTGATGGCAAAACGTATACTCTAGACTGTATTACTCTACCCGTACACTTCTCTTATTCCATAACTCCAAAACAAAGCATTACCGTAATTCAGTAGAAATATAGTTCATTTTTCAAAAGAGAAAACTTTATAGATATAGAACTTTTCTTAAAGTAATAACTTTCCAAAAGTAGGTACTATTATAATTAGAAATAGATTAAAATAGGAGTTATATAAAATAGTTAATATTAAGCCTCGAGACATAAACATTATATTTATTATATATATATATAGAAATGCGATCAAGGGAGTTTGGTTAAAAGTGGGAAGTTGGGAAGTTTTGTTTTTGACCCTTGATTTTGTTTGGATGGATGGCTAAGATTAATCAAAAAAAAGAAAAAAGGTAGAATATGTCCGTGAAGAGACAAGCAGCAGGCAGCAGCAGACAGCAGCATGGCAAAGTACAGCATGCCATCACCATTTCTATCACCAAATCTATCACCCTTTCCATCAAAAAAATTCACTCCCTCACCAAAGTTCGAAAATCAACCCAAATTTCTCACCAAGTTCTACATCCCAAATTCTCACCAGAATTTTTCACCAGAATTCTCACCCAAATCATCCTAAAATTCGAAATTTATCCTTAATAAAAAAGCTTCCCTCTATCTATACCATTATATGTATATATCAGAATAAATAAACCCTAATTCGTAAATTGATGTACGTCTTTATGCTCTCATGGTGTTGTTCCTCGAAGAACCACGCGATGATCAAAATGTGCAGTTGAAAATTTCTGGGCAACATGCAGGAGGTAAGATGGATGTATACATATATATTTGGTTTGTTAAATGAGAAGAGCCAGGAAAATGTGCAGTCGAACATTGTTTTGTTTGGTTTGATATTTTTGCAGAGTCACACCGTTATAACGTGACAGTCATACTCAATATGATAGACAGTCACACGTTCACTGTTGTTGTAGTTGTTCTGCTATATTACGTTGAAGGTTCTTTATTATTCCTAATATTTATGTTGGTTTCTTTATCATTGTTATATCTATCATTGTATTTTTTTTGTTGTTGTTGTTGTGGTTTGTAGTTGCACTTGTAGTTCTTACGTGTTGGTTGTATGTAGTTGTAGTTTTATATAGAGGGGGGATATTTTTGAGCAACATGCAGGAGGTAAGATGGATTGAGAAGAGGGGGGATATCTCCCTCACCAAAATTGAAAATCATCCCAAATTTCTCACCAAAATGTCTCACCAAAATCATCCTAAAATTCGAAATTTATCCTTAATAAAAAAGCTTTCCACTATCTATACCATTTTATGTATATATCAGAATAATTAAACCCTAATTCGTAAATTGTTGTACGTCTTTATGCTCTTATGGTATTGTACCTCGAAGAACCACGCGATGATCAAAATGTGCAGTTGATAATTTCTGGGCAACATGCAGGAGGTAAGATGGATATACACATATATATTTGTTTTGTTAAATGAGAAGAGCCTGGAAAATGTGCAGTCGAACATTGTTTTGTTTGGTTTGATATTTTTGCAGAGTCACACCGTTATAACGTGACAGTCATACTCAATATGATAGACAGTCACACGTTCACTGTTGCTGTAGTTGTTCTGCTGTATTAAGTTGAAGGTTCTTTATTATTCCAAATATTTATGTTGGTTTCTTTATCAATGTTATATCTATCATTGCATACTGGTTTGTAGTTGTACTTGTAGTTCTTATGTGTTGTGGATATTAACCAAGGCAAATTATTATTTTGTTGGTTGCATGTAGTTGTAGTTTTATATAGAGGGGGGATATTTCTGGGCAACATGCAGGAGGTAAGATGGATTGAGAAGAGGGGGGATATATAGAGGGGGGATATTTTTTTTTTGTTAAATGAGAAGAGCCAGGAAAATGTGCAGTCGAACTCAATATGAACAACTAAACATATTGATTATGACTGTCTATCATATTAAGTATGACTGTCACGTTATAACGGTGTGACTGTCAGGTTGGTTTGATATTTTTGCAGAGTCACACCGTTATAACGTGACAGTCATACTCAATATGATAGACAGTCATACTCAATATGTTTAGTTGTTCATAATCATACCCAATTGCAGTTGTAGTATTGCATATTATTATTTCGTTTCCTTATCATTGTTATATTTATTATTGCGGGTGTTTTTTTTTGTTGTTGAGAAAATATATACTCCGTATATATTTATTATTGTTGGTATTGGATCTGGGGTTGTAGTTGTACTTGCTTTTGTTATGCGGTGCGGGTGTTAAGGTCTAACAATCATGTTGTTATACACGCAAAGTCACAGTCGTTGTCGAGAAAAGTCACACCTTTGTCAATAAGGTCAGAGATGAATGCGTGCGTTGCAAGTTTGATAGTGTCCAACCTTTGATAATTTATTTTTTGTTCCAACCTATATGCCAGCTGAAGACACAGTGATTGTCCCTTACGTAGGGCAGAAGTTCGTGGACATCGATGGAGCATTCAAGTTTTATCAAGCTTACGCATTTTATGTTGGTTTCGAGGCGAAGAGGTACACGACAACTAGATCATTTGATGGGTCGATCAAGAAGAAATTGTTGGCTTGTAACAAGGAGGGCAAAACAGCCAGCCAGAGCATGGTGAAGCAGTCGAGCACGGGAGAGAAGGAGGGGCAAGAGTACGTGGGATCGTACGAACCCAAGAGGATTACGAAGGCGACGAGGACGCAATGTGGAGCAAGAATTAGGCTCTGTGCAATGACGGGGGGGTTTTACATTGAAGAGTTCATTAAGGAACACAACCACGATCTTGTGACGGTCAAGGACAGAGAGTTTCAAAAGTCATCTCGAAATCTATCAAGATATCACAAGGATATGATCGTCTGCAACTCGAGGGTGCGTAATGTCTGTCAACAATGGTGTTAGTGTATGTTTGACTGCCAACTGTGCGAGACCAATGCTGTTTCTTTTTTGTGTGTGCAGCTGAAGATCGGGGCGACTCGAACATACAGGATGTGCAAGGAGTTGTCGGGGGGATATCATAACATCGGAGCATCCTTGGTTGATTTCAAGAACTGGGGGAGGGACGTCAAGTGCTTCGTCCACGAGCAGGATGGTCAGTTGTTCATAGACCGGTTCAAGAGTTTGAGGGACTGTCAGGAGGATTTCTACTTTGACTACGATGTGGATACAGACGGAAGCTTACGCAGGGTCATTTGGGCGGATGGTGCAGCTCGAAGGAACTACGCGGCATTCGGGGATGCAGTTTCGTTCGACCCAACGTACGGAACCAACATGTATTCCATGGTGTTCACACCGTTCACTAGCATGGACAACCACAAACGGTCTGTCACGTTCTGTGGGGCGTTGTTATTTAAGGAGGACTACGAGTCATTTATATGGGTTCTCTCCCGGTTTCTTGAAGCCATGGGCGGGAAGGAACCGTGTTATATCATTACAGATCAGGATCCCGGGATTCTAAAAGCCGTCCCCGAAATATTCAAAGTAGCGCACCAACGGTGCTGCACGTGTCACATCATGAACAAGGTTCCAACAAAGTATGGCAGATCAAGAGAGGAGGCCTCGGACTTTGTAAAAGCTCTCAATTCAATTATATGGGATGATGACATCGAGGCGGAGGAGTTCGACGACAGGTGGGGGCGGATTATGATCGACCATGATGCTGTTGGGATCGAATGGTTCGAAAATATGTTCAAAGAGAGGAGCAAATGGGTCGCCGCGCATTGCAGGGAGGTGAGGATGTCCGGAATTATGAGGACAATGCAGAGATCAGAGAGTGAGAACAGTTTCTTCAAAAAGTTTGAAGACAACAATGGTACGTTGGTCCAGTTCTGGATGCGTTTCGAAAGTGCGATGGACCAACAAAGGCACATGCAGAAGAGGCTAGACAACGATAACCGGCAGTCATTCCCCAAAATTGTATCGACGAATCCGATGGAGAGCCACGCGGCAAGGGTGTACACGCACGTCGCCTTTGCACACTTTCAAGAAGAGGTTAAGTTTTCGCTGTACACGTGCAGCGTTCGTGGGTATCAGGAGAAGGACGGGATCGAAGCGACAACAGTACTGGACTCCATCCGGGACCGCAACTACATTGTTGAATACAACCCAGGTACTGGCATAGAAAGTCACTGTCCATTTCGTGTAGCCATATTATATGATCCAAACGCTTTGATTCTAAACGTAACGAGTTTTTTTCCATAATTCATTGAATGTGACTGTACACAACAAAGGGTGCGACTCTGTATCGCGGTGCGTGTGATTGTACAACGCAATTCGTTTGATTCTGCGTCGTAAGGACTGTGACTATGCAGCATTATGGGTGTGACTGTATCCTGTCAAGGTTGTGATCATACCTTTGTACGGATCTCATCTCGTACGTTGCGTAGCCACCGTCTGTACGGTCAACAGTCGCACTCTTTATGCGTTTTTTAATGCACTCGCAGGTACATGTGAGGTCAGGTGTACTTGCAGGAAGTTCTGTCGGTATGGAATTTTTTGCAGGCACGCCATTTGGATATACTCTTCGAAAGGACGGGAGACGATCCCGGAACGGTACGTGGCATGGAGATGGACAAAGGATGCTCTACGTAATGTAAATGCGTGTCCCCTGTCAGAGAGTCGCCCACGCGATGAGAAGGCTGTTACAGTCACGAGGCTGTTCTCGGAGTTCTATGAGACCGTCAGTCACGTCAGCAAAATGGGTAAGGAAGACGTTAGTAATCTAGCCGACGTCATTCGCGACTTCAGGTTCGATATTGTATCTGCTGTGCCATTTAGCAAGACGCAAGAATTAGAGGAGATCCTCGGCTGTACGAGCTCAATTGAAATAAACATATTGCCCCCGAAGAAAGCCAAGAACAAGGGCAGTGGGAAGCGGATGCTTTCTTCTAAGGCGAAGGCTGCTGCAATTGCCGCGAAGCCTAAACGGCTGTGTAAGAACTGCAAGAGGATGGTGCACCATGACAAGAGGAACTGCCCCAACCCATTTGCTGAGTGCCCACCTGTTGATGTTGAGGAGGAGGAGGAGGAGGACCCGGCAGGGATTGCCGAGGAGGATTCATGAATATCATCTGTTACTTAGGAACATTCTTTTTGGAAACACAAAGGCTGTCGACGTTTGAAATGGTCAAGGTCCGTGACATTGTTGTCGTATATTGCGGACCTCAATCATTTCTAATATGGTTCAAGTCTTAGATCATGGGGGCGATTTCCTGCTTTGTGAAACATAAAGACTTGTCGACGTTTGAAATGGTCAAGGTCCGTGATATTGTATATGCTATTGCGGACCTTAATTATTTCCAATATGGCGTAGTCGTAAAGCGTGGGGATCAGTAATTTTGTTTTTGTTCCTTTGACTGTAAGAATACATTGAAATAGCAGTCTTTTTTATTCTGGAATGCAGCATCTTTGGCTACAAATACAGCTGTATAGGAACATCACGAAACAAGTGAGTGTGATTGTGCATCACAATGAGTGCAACTTTACAGCATTCAGTGTGTGATTGTAGAACAAGAGGTGGACTGTGGGAGTGTGATTGTACAGGATAATGACTGTGATTCTTCAATACACTGACTGTGATTCTCCAAAATGAAGTGTAGTAACCTAAACTAGTTCTATGACATGATGAGTGTGATTATACACCATGTTTAGTGTGACTATAAAACTTGTTGAGTGTGACTATACACCATGTGACTAGAAAAATAGCGATGGAAATAGAGAAAAAGCGCAATAGCGATGGAAATATTTGTACTTTATAAAAAGTTCATCTCTTACACAACATGTAATACTTGCATACCCTAAAACGCGGAAAACATTCTACGACATAAAAACATCCATTAAACGCTACACTTGAACATTAAACGCTACACTTTAACATTCATTAAAACTTAAAACACATAAAAATTACCATTACTAAACGGTACATCTTAACCCATACGTACTTAACCTCCGTACTTCTTAAGCATCTTATTCAAGTTGGCCAAGTCACGCTGGAACCTGTTCCTTGTGCGGAAACACTCCATAGACCACTACTAGAATTAGTGCAAATTCCAACGGAATAATTCCTACGGATCTTGAAAGGCGTTGGAAAGTAAGTAGTTCCTACAGATATTTCCAACGGAATCCAACCCGTCGCTCCTTTACAGCACCCCTACGAAATTCCTATGGTTTTGTGGTAGGAAACATTTTAGGCTACGGAATGATCTGTAGGAAAATTCGTAGCTCGAAAAAATTAGTTTCATGAACGATCTAACTAATATTTTTCTCACAGACTGTTTATCTGTTTATATTCGCCCCGTATTTTCCGGAACATGAAGTGACCGAACTCGAAACACAAATGAAATACCCCCATTAATTTTTTTTCTCCGTGTGTGTGTATATCAATTAGTATCCTCGAAATATTCACGTGATTTTATCTATTATTACATGATATGGAGTCGTTTATTTTATTCACTTCTACTACATGAGGACCCGTCAAGCGGATCGAGTCATACGGGTCGGGATAAATACGGGTCACGGGTCTCACTACACGAAAATCATATTTTCGTCGGGATTATATCTCGACGATTGGCAAATCGACGCAACTAGGGGTGTTAACGAGCCGAGCTGAGCACGAGCCCCCCAGGGTAGCTTGGCTCGAGCTTGATAATTATGGGCTCCAGCTTCACAGCAGGTTCAGGACTCGAGCTCGGGTCCGAGCTCGACTCGTTGATTGAGTTGAGCTTCATCCAAGCAAGCTAAATATTTAAGTGGGATAAAAATTTCATTAGTGGGATTTGAACTCCTAGTCATTTCATTCAAATAGAGAGTAGAACCAACTCCCCTACGCCTTCCACCATGTTGACAATTTAGTTATAAATTTGTTTTTATGTTGGAGTACTAAGTTTGGGTATCGATACACAATCATAAAATTTTATACAAAGTATTTATACGTAATAAATGAAAAAAGTTGAACCATTTTATGGATTTTTAAAGAATAAAAAATCTTGTATTATATTATATTTAATGTAGGTGAAAATTAGACTTCATTGAAAAAAAACAATACTCCGTATAAAAATTAAATCAGAGTACATAAAAAAATATCGACTTTGTTTCGTTTGCAATATGAAACAAAACCGGGTCTGCTTCGTATGCGTATTTAAATTTTGTTCGATACTTAATGTCTACATTTACTTTTAACCTCGAATTCTGATTTTAGACCAGGCTCATTTTAATTAAACCTTGTCGAAATATCAATTTTTCTCCGAGAAGTCATTCTAATTCATTTTTATTGAATAGTCATTAACTTTCTCTTGAAAAGTCTATTTTTATCACGAAAGTTTATTTTATTCTGGAGATACACTTTATTTTTGATCCTTTTGAACTAATTAATTATTTTCCTAAGCTTCGTTTTGTCTCGGATATTTATATTAACCTCGAGATACATTCACTATTTTCGATATGTATATTTCTCACAATTTTCGAAGTTTTTCTGCAATATTTAGTGAAAACGGGATAAAAAAAACCGGTTCTAAAAAGGCAGTTTATAAGTAAGATAACCATATTTTTTTAAAACCGAGTCATAAGAACCGGCTCGAGTTTAAACCTGTTCTGTTTTCGTTTGCAATGTGAAACAAAACCGGGTCTGTTTCGTATGCATTTTTTAATTTGGTTTGATACTTAATTTCTACATTTACTTCTAAACTCGAATTTCTAATTTTAGATCAGGGTCATTTTAATTAAACTTCGTTGAAATATCTATTTTCCCCCGAGATATCATTTTAATTCATTTTCATCGAACCTTCATTTATTTTCTCGTGAAACTTTATTTTTATCGCGAAAGTTTATTTTATTCTCGAGACACACTTTATTTTTGATCCTTTTGAACTAATTACTTATTTTCCTATGTTTCGTTTTGTCTAATATTAGTGAAAACGGGATCAAAAAACGGGTTGGGAAACCGGTTCAAAAATGCAGTTTATAAGTATGATAACCATATTTTTATAAAAACCGGGTCATAACAACCGGCTCGGTCTTGGTTCGAAATATAGGAAAAAAACCGGATACCCGGTTTAAACCGGGTCGGTTTCGATTAAAAAAAAATGGTTTCTATAAACGGGTATCCAAACCGGTTTTCAACCGATTCTGAAAACGGGTTCGAATAGCGGTTTTGCTCACCCGTTAATTAGCGTTCTTCAAAAAGAAAATTTCAACTGAGTGCCAAACCTATTCCTATTATTTCCTAATCGTATATTAAACCTATTCCTAATCAACTGAGCGCCAAACCTATTATTTCCTAATCATTTCCAAACCTATTCCTATTATTTCTCTAATTATTTCCTAATCACTCCGAATTCAATCAATATATATGAAGATATTGATACAGTTTCATAACTATACTAAAATCATCCCAACTCAGTTTTTGAAGATTTTCGTCGCTGTTTATACGGTTTTATACCTGGTACCGTCCGAGCTCTTCGAATCCCCAATTCAATCAGGTCTGATTTTAACTCGATTTCTTTTGTTCTACATTGTTTAAATTGATTTTATTATAGTTATTTGCATACCAATTTCAGCAGTATTTGATTAGTTATTCTCAATTCGATGTAAATTGATAGTTGTTTAGGTTAGGGTTTAGATAAATTGAGTGAGTATAATTCTGATGCCGTGCATTATAGTTCGTCGAATTTCGTTATACTATGACAATTGCGATGCCGTAAATTCAAATAATTCATCGAAATTATGTTATGCAATTCTGTTTTACTGCAATTCTCTTTTACTGCTGTTAATCAATTGCTGTTATTGATAGTTCAGTAAATTGATAATTCTGATACTGCTGTTCATTTACTGCTGTTATTTTTCGTTATGGCTCTCGCTGCTGTTAGTGAGTAAATACTGCTGTTCATTTGCTGCTGTAAGTTGTGTTTCGGTTGCTGATTTACTGCTATTTCATTACTGTCATTACGCTGTAAGTTGTGTAAGTTAGTGAATTCGCTGTAAGTTAGTGAATTACTGTCATTACGCTGTAAGTTGTGTAAGTTAGTGAATTCGCTGTAAGTTAGTGAATTACTGTCATTACGCTGTAAGTTAGTGAATTCGGTTGTGTAATTTACTGTCATTACTGTCATTACGCTGTTCAGTTGTGTAAGTTACTGTCATTACGCTGTAAGTTAGTGAATTCGGTTGCTGTAAGTTGTGTTTCGCTGCTGTTTCATTACGGTTGTTGTTCATTTTTTCATAGTTGTTATTTCATTACTGATTTGCTGCTGTAAGTTGTGTTTCGGTTGCTGTTCATTTGCTGTTTTTGATTGTTTACTGCTGTTATTGCTACTGCTGGTACGTTGTTGCTGCTGTTTCGTCTGCTACTAATAAAATTACTGGTTCTACTTGATACTAATCATGCCGTGTCGCACTAATTCTGTTTCGGCTGCTGTTTCGTCTGCTGTTTCTCCAGGAAATCGGTTCCAGTTACTGCTTCTCAATTCACACAAACGAATTGTTGTTTCGTTCATACATCACTCAATAAGGTACGTTTAATTGTTTTTTATTGTGCAAATCTCTTTTAATTTGATTGCATCACTATGAAATTAGGATTCTTTGCCTATTGTCACTCGCTCTATTGTTGCTGTTCTAGTCTTTCGCTTCGTCTAGGGTATAAATTTACACCATCGCCTGAATTTCCTAGATAATAATACTAATACTAGTGCAACTAGTCTACTAATTTTAATACTAAGAATACCGATAATAATAATAATAATTATTATTATTATTATTATTATTCTCCCTTTTTATAAAAAAAAAATTAAAAATAACAACAACAACAACAACAACAACAACAACAACAACAACAACAACAACAACAACAACAACAACAACAACAACAACAATACTAACAACAACAACAACAACAACAATAATAATAAAGCGTCGGAATTGAACTGAACGTGTTTGTATTGATAATTATAACTATCCAGTATAGGATAATTATAACAATAATTTGTGTACTAATAATACTATTACTAATTGCAAATAATAATAATAATAACACCAATACTAATACAATGGTAAAACCGTATTATATTTACGTACTACTCCGTAGTATTTAATAAAATGTACATATGTTTACTATTTGTTTTTACAATTCTCATGCATGATAGTATTACTAAATATTGCTTATTCTTATAAATTTACATAGATTTGAAATGAAGAGATTAGAACGAAAATGGATGTATGAGAGGGTGGATGACAAAAAAAGACCTAGAATTGAGTTTATAAATGGGGTTGCTAAATTCCTTGAATATGCTAAACTTCAGGAGAGTTTTCGAGTGGAAAAAAAAATTCGATGTCCATGTGTTAAGTGCAAGAATATGAAATATTTAAATGAATTTGAGGTGAAATCTCATCTTATTAGCAAGGGGTTTTGTCCTCATTACTATGACTGGATTTGTCATGGTGAAGAATATGTCCCTAATCAAGGAGAATCTAGTGCATTACTGAATAACACTTACAAGGAAATGGTTATCGATGCGTTGGGTTCTAATGTATTTGACACATTGGAGGAACCTCTTATCGATGAGGAAGAATCCCCGAACCCACAGACGAGATCATTGTTTGACATGATAAACGCAGCATCAAAACCATTATATGAGGGTAGCAAAGTCTCGTTACTAGAAGTAGCTGCAAGGGTGATAAATTTGAAGTGCGAGTACAATTTAGTTCATAGATGTACGGATGGGGTTGCATCTTTGATTGAGGATGTTATCCCAGAGGACAATTTGATGACAAGAACTTTTTATAACACTAGAAAAATTCTTAAAGGTTTAGAACTTCCTCATCATAAAATTGACGCATGTCCAGAAGGATGTATGCTTTTTTGGAAAGAAGATGCACTTTTAGAGAAATGCAAGAAATGTCACTTAGATAGGTATAAACAAACTTCGAAACGAAAGCGGGTGCCACATAAAGTCTTAACTTATTTGCCCATTACACCACGATTGCAAAGGCTATATGCAACCAAACATATCGCAGGGGAAATGAGATGGCATAAGGAGAATCCTCGTGTTAGTGGAACAATGGCCCATCCTAGTGATGGTGAAGCTTGGAAGCATTTTGATTCAACTTATCCAGAATTTGCTATTGAGCCTCGTAATGTTCGACTTGGTCTTTGCACCGATGGTTTCGCACCTTTCGGCCAATTCGGGAAGTCGTACTCGTGTTGGCCAGTAATGTTGACACCGTATAACCTACCACCTGGGTTGTGCATGAAAAAACAATTTATTTTCCTATCATTAATTGTTCCTGGTCCCAATAATCCAAAAAAAAACTTGGATGTATACTTGCAACCGTTGGTTGACGAGTTGAAACAATTGTGGGAGACAGGCGTACTTACGTACGATATCTCTAAGAAGCAAAATTTCCTGCTAAGAGCATCTCTTATTTGGACAATTAATGATTTTCCAGCTTATGGTATGCTATCTGGTTGGTCCACTGCCGGCCATAATGCATGTCCTTACTGCATGGAGAAAACTAAATCATTTCATCTCCCATGTGGGAAAAAAGTGTGTTGGTTTGACTGTCATAGACAATTTCTACCCATTGATCACCCTTTTAGGAAAAATAGAAACGCTTTCTTGAAGGATACCTTAGAAAATGATCACGCCCCTCCAAGATTATCGGGGGAAGAAATGTGGGAGTGGGTTTCAACCTTTCCAACGGTAATCAATGGTACCGTCGAAGAGTTTAAGGAATTAAAAAAGTTGAAAAATGGATGGTTGAAGCAAAGTATATTTTGGGAACTTCCTTATTGGAAATCATTACTAGTTAGACACAATCTTGATGTTATGCACATTGAGAAGAATTTCTTTGAGATGCTGATTAATACAGTGATGGATGTGAAAACAAAAACAACTGACACAATAAACTCTCGGAAAGACATGCGTCGTTTTTGTCACCGTCCTAAATTGCATATTCGTAAAAGTGGCGACATGCCGAAAGCTCCTTTCACACTAGAGAAATCTCAAAGAAAGGAATTATGTGAGTGGGTATCTAATTTGAAGTTTCCAGATGGGTACACATCAAATTTGAGTAGGTGTGTGGATCTAAAAGAATTTAAGCTTCATGGAATGAAAAGTCATGATTGTCATGTGTTTATGGAGCGTTTACTACCTGTTTCTCTCAAGTGTTTTCTCCCGACAAATGTGTGGAATGCAATAACTGAGATTAGTCAGTTCTTCAGAGATTTGTGTGCTTCAACTATCAAATCAAATGATATTTATGTTCTCGAGAACAATATTGCGGAGATAATATGCAAATTAGAAATGATTTTTCCCCCGTCTTTTTTCAACTCAATGGAACATCTGCCAATTCACTTACCATATGAAGCAAAAGTGGGTGGACTTGTCCAATATCGATGGATGTACCCTTTTGAGAGGTAAATTGTCAACGCATATTTGTTTTAAAAAAAGTTATATTTATTACAATACAAATTTATTATATTTTATTAATTTTTTAGGTTCCTAAATCACTTAAAGCGTAAAATTGGTAACAAAGCTCGGGTAGAAGGTTCTATATGCAACGCTTATTTAACAGAAGAGATATCAAATTTCTGTTCTCTCTATTTCGAAGAGCATGTAGACACAAAAACAAAAGATCTTGATATTGGCTTGAAAGAACAAACTGATTCAATATTATCCGAGCTTTTCCAACAACAAATAAAGGTTAAACCTACTTCAAAAGGTGGCAGAAGATACTTGGATGATTGTGAGTATGAACGTGCTCACATTTACGTCCTATCAAATTGCGATGTATTGAAAATTTTTGAAGAGTAAGTTACCAATTTATCTCAATAATAATTTCACATGCAATAAACAAAATACATTTAAGTTTATCCTAATAAATTTCACATGTCCATAAATTTCATAAAATTTGAGAAATTTATACTTGAGCAACATCCCCAACTCTCCACGAATGATGTTTGGAGTAAATTTGATGTAGAATGGCCAGTGTGGTTTAAAGATCAAGTAAGCGATAAACCTAAATATTCATTTATTAATAAATTTCTAATGCTTACACAAGCATTTTCTTATATACTTTCGTTTACTATAGGTGATTGCTTTAGATATTGACAATGATTTGCTACGAGCTTTAGCAATGGGTCCATCTAAACAAGTTAAAACATGGACACGTTATTCGGTTAATGGGTTTAACTTTCACACATTCGATTATGGAAAACATAAAGCTTCTTTGAACTATGGGGTATGTGTTAGTTCTGTTGAAGACACTGACTATTATGGAATCTTACAAGAGGTCATTGAGCTAAGCTATCCTGGAAATCAGGAGATTTATAAGACTGTCTTGTTCAAATGTGAGTGGATGGATAATTCTGCGAGGGGTATGAATGTGCATGAAAAATATAGACTTGTAGAAGTTAATCATTCTAAGAAACTTCAAAAGTATGATCCATTTATCTTGGCTCATCAAGCCAAACAAGTGTATTACACATCATATCCAAGCCTAAAAAAAAATAATGAAAGTCAATGGTGGGCCGTGTTTAAGACCAAGGCTAGAAAACAAATTGACGCTCCGGTTGACTTAATTGTTTTTCAAGAAGAGTCAGTCACACAACATCCAAATTTGTCAGTGGTTGAAGTAGATGAATTAGAATATGGTCAACCTGGAGAGGAGGAGGAGGAAGAGGAAGAGCAAGAGGAAGAAGTAGAAGAAGCTAATGAAACTGAGGAGGAGGATGAAGAAGAAGAAGAAGGAGATGATGATGAAGAAGAAGAAGAGGAAGATGATGATGATGATGATGATGATGATGATGATGACGACGGCGACGGCGACGATGATGCGAATGACACCGATGAAGATGGAGATATCGATGAAGTTGACTACTTAGATTAGATTTTATATTTGCATATTAGTTTTTCTTAAAAAGTTACGCATTTGTGTAGTAACTTTACACTTTGGTGTAGTTTATATAAATTATAGCCTACATTGTTATCTTCTAGAAAATGTTCTATTAAAACTCAAACAATTACATTAATCTAATATCATTTCTTGAAAGAGTTTTGTCATTAGTTATGGCAAGGGGTCGAAAGAGAGTTATGTTGAGCACGCCGAGTGTTGAATCAAGTGCTCAAAATGAGGATGTTATGCTGGGAAGTCAAAACAATTCTGGAATGAAAAAGCTTAAGAAGGTCCTAGCCCCGAGGACCCTTGATGGCAAAATTGTTTTATCTACAGAAGACAGCGTATGGTAAATGTATTTGAAATGTTCTTCAATATCTATGTTTCTTTATATATTCACAGATGATTTTAATGTCCATTTTATGCTTTATTAACAGGTTTGGTCATCCAGATGTATCATCGTTGGTCGCAAATGCAATAAGGTCTAACTTCACTGTTTTTTGCCCAACTTGGAAAAAGACTCCTGCAGAAGTTCGAGAGAAATGGTGGAATCACTTTCAGGTGCTAAATCAACTAAAAAATAATGATTTATTTTAGTAACAGGTTATCCATATTAATAATATACAACACTTTTCATGGTTATTGTCGATCCAGGGTGAGGTTACGTTTGTGTCTGATCCCGAGGTTGATGTTAAGAAGGCTTTTTTTGCAAAAGTCAAAGAGCGCCTTAGGGACATACTTTACCACATCGACACTAATGGTGATAAGCCTGATTGGATGCCGGCGACCTCTTTTAACCAACTAAAAGCATATAGAAATAGTTCTGCGTTTAAAAAGATGTCTAATAGCGCAAAAGCCAACCGAGCAAAATATGCTGTCGATGGTAAAATTCCAGGAACTCATAACATGGGTTCTATTTCTAGCGTTGAGTTGGCCGAGCGAATGGTAAATCAATATTCTATAGCCTTTTTATTTTTTTATTTTTTTTTTTTATGTTGAAAAATATAAAAAATATTCATGTTCAAAATTTTCAATAATGTTTGAAATTTAATTTTCTAGATTAGAGATGATGAAGAAGGGAAAGTACCTACGGCTTTCGATTTATTCATTCGTGTACATTCCCACAATGGGAAGATTACGGATAAGAAGGCAGAAGAAATAAAGGTGAGAAGGAAATATAAGCATAACATGTGATTGTTTAGTTTTGAAGTTTATTTACAATTCTTTATATCATGTTTTTTTCAGAAAATATTTGAGTCTCGAAAAGCAGAAGCGATTGTGGAAGGGGGTGAATTTGATGAGGATGAACTTTTCATTCAAGTTGTGGGTGGATTTCAAAAGGGACGATTGTATGGCATAGGCAGTGTTGTTGATTATTATTTCAAGAAGGCGCCATCATATACATCTTCGCCTATAGATATCACCTCCAATTCTTATGTTGGTGTTGGGTTGCTAAGTAGGGTTCAAGTAAATAATGCTAAGGTGCTAGAGGATAATGCTAAGGTGCGAGAGGAGAATGCTAAGATGTTAGAGGAGAATAAAAGAATGAATGAAACAATCCTGAAGATGCAAGAACAATTAGACACTCTAATGAAGGTTTTCGATAGCTAGAAGTTTTGGAATGGGATAATTTTTTGTTTTATTGTAATGTGATATTTGAGATTATTTACAAATTTGAATTGCGTTTTCGTATCACACATTTGTTTTGTAGAATTCTGGCCTCCCGCTTTGCGGTGGAGTGTTAACGTATGTCGGTGATGTTTATATGATTTTGGTATATTAGGGACGACATTTGTTTTATGCTACGGAAGTCCTAAAGTTTCCTACGGATATCTGTAGCTCGAAATATTTAATAATATTTTTTTTCCCAATCATTGTCTCCTACGGAAAGATATTGTCCTACGGAATTTCCGTAGGAAGTTAGAACCCTTCCGACGATTTTCCGTAGGAATGATTTTTTGGTCAACAAATACTCGTCACCAGCCATTCCGACGGAACATTCCGTAGGAAAGTTATTTCCTACGAAAAATGGCGTAGGAACTTTTTTATTTCCGACGAAGTATACCGACGGAATGGTTCCTACGAATTTTCCGTAGGAACATGCTTATTCCGACGGAAATGAGCATGTTTCCTACGAATCTAGTCCGTAGGAATGAACGTTATTTCTTGTAGTGGACTTTTTCATCAAGAACTGGATGTAGTTGTCCACTTCGGCCTCTGTATGTGTATCACCAGTGGACGCCATGAAGCGCTTCACGTCAATCGCAGTTGCGACTAGCTGCATGGCTCTTAATTCATTGAACACAGTGGAATCCAATAAACCATTGTACTCGTCGATCAAATTTCTGATCTCTTCTATTTTGCTGGCCATTTTTTTATAAGGTTAAAGTGGTGGAGTTGTATGTAGTGGCTGGTAAAAGTGGTGAAGTTGAAGTGGTAAAAGTGGTGAAGGTGAAGGTGAAGGTGAAGGTGATAAAAATGGTGTTGGTATTTAAAGAGGGGGAGGCAGTAAATAGGGTGTTGAAAATGAATGGGTTAGGCAGTAAAGGGGGGGTGAAAAATTAATGGGTTAGGTGGGGTGCTTATTCTCATATATTTATTAGGGTTAAGAGATTGAGGTGGGTGTTGTGTTTCCCAACGATTAATTGAGACTCACAAACATCCATTCACATTCATCACTACATATTCGGTTTTGTCGATCCTAATTATTTCTAATACGGAGTAGTCGTAAAACATGGTTTAGTCGTTACGTCTTTTGTCGATCTTAATTATTTCTAATATGGCGTAGTCGTAAAACAAAATTGTTTTTGTTCTGGAATGTATCATCTTTAAACGCTACAAACAGTACTAATTTAATATTTGGTTGACATAAAACAAGTGAGTGTGATTGTGCAATACAATAGACGTGAGTCTACTGTAGGCAGGGTGTGACTCTACAGTAGCATTGTGGGAGTGTGATTGTCCAAGATAATGTCTGTGATTCTACAACACACTGACAGTGATTCTCCAAAATGAAGCGTAGAAACCTAAAAGTAGAGAAATTGCGAAACAACGATAGAGAAATAGTGAAAAAAAATAGAGAAGTCACATTCTGAAACAACATAAAAATATTCTTGAAACGTAAAAACATCCATTACTTATATATTTTATATCTCAAAACACATTAAAACATCCAGTACTTGAAATATGATACCATTACACCCTTCATTTTCGCTACATGCATAATTAACCCCCATTTTTTTGAAGCATCTTCCTCAAGTTGGCCAAATCACACTGCAACGCTTTCTTAGTGTGGAAACATCCAATACACTTTTTCATCAAGAATTCGATGTAGTCGTCCAGTTCGGTCTCCTTTTCTGTACTGCCAATGGATGCCATATAGGTCCTCGCGTCTATAGCAGGAGCGACTAGCTGCATGGCTCTTAATTCATTTGATCTAGTGGTATTCAACAAACCATCGTACTCCTCGATCATTTTTCTGATTTCTTCTATTTTGCTTGTCATTTTTTGTTAGGTTTAAAGAGTTGAAGTTGGAAGCAGTTGGTGTAAAAATGGTTTTTGTATTTGAAGGGGGGAGGCAGTAAAGGGGCAGTAAATATTAATTGAGTTAGGTGGGGGCCCTATCCTTCTAAAGTAAATAGGGTCAGCAGAGTGAGGTGATGGTTTGTGTTCTCAATGTGCATTGAGACTCACAAACATCAATTCGCAGTCACACTCACAAACATCACTCAATGTACAGTTTATATCTTCTCGACATCGTTTTCAAATCATCGTTTCCTTTTTGGGAAATAATCCGATTTTACGGTGCGTGTATTGTTTTTTTTCGTGTCTTCTGTAAATAAGGGAACCATCGTTTTTTTTTAAGGTGAAATAATCTGAAAGCAAATGGATGGACATATATGCAGGGGTAGTTAGTATAATTAAATGGTGATTTTGTGGTCGTCTTCATGACTCTGCAGGAGTTTGGCTGTGACTGTGAGTCAGAAGTTGCGTGACTGTATCACGTCGCACATGCGACCCTGATACTGAGTTGTCATTCATCTGATACTCAGAAGATACTCGAACATGAGATTTTTTCTATATTCACAAAAAAACGTTTTTACTCCACTACACATTCATGCCTTACGTTTCGTTGAGGTCTTTCGTTCCACGTGTTTCCACAGTTTACGCCTTTCATCGATTTCGATCCATATGCGCGCAACATTTCTTATGAAAGCGCGAATTTTCGGTAACACTTCGTCGCGAGCTTCATTCATGTCAGCAAGTACGAGACTTGCTGCCACCTCGAACGATAAGTAACGCCTCCCGACCTTTGACCCCATATCAGTGTGGGTGAACGGCGCACCGTCGTACAGGCACATGTGCATCAAGCAGAAAATGTCAGACTCCGGATCGTTCTTCCGGGCGCTCTGCCATTCCAAGTTTACTTGGCGATGCTCAAAATCCGCCAGGTGATTGCCCTTAATCAGCCCTTTCTCGTCCATGTAGACCCTCAATGCTTGCATCTGTTGCAGTATTAGGTAATAGTAAACATCAGCACCAAGCAGTAGAATATTTTTGACGTGGTGAAATAAAGCATATGTGTGCAACTTACTATCTCGCTGGACACCCGGAACATATGCGACCCTGGGGCATGTGTCTGGTGATCGAGGATATCAACTGTTCTTTCTCTAAAGTTGACGCACACGCACGCGTAGTGCCCCATAGTATGCACCGGGAAAAACAACAGTTCGGCGTTCAAGTCGAATGTCCCGGCGCAGTCTTGTATGAATCTGTCCCACGCTTCGTACAGACCGTCAGTGTCTTCGTCCGCAGGGGTACTTAAGTCGGGTCGTTCCAGTAAACGGCTCAGCGAGTCCTAACGGATGGCGAATATTAGTTGTCATCAGTGACAAGATGCGAGAATGGAATATATTATGTGCGTGGCTGCACATCGCAAAGTGTGTGATTGTACAGACTAAAGCGTGTGATTGTACAGACTAAGCCGCGTGACTTTGCAGCGCGCAGAGTGTGACTTTAAATTCCAGGATGTCTGACTATATAATGTGCGTGGCTGTACAACTTATATTCCGTGATTGTGCACGTCAACAAGAGTGACTCTGCAAAGTGATGTCTGACTATTAATGTTAATGGGGGTCATTTGCACTAGTAGCACGTGATTGTACAGACTAAGCTGCGTGACTTTGCAGCGTGCAGAGTGTGATTGTGCATCTCGACAAGAGTGATTGTACACATCAACATGTGATTGTAACTGATAGCATGTGATTGTACATGTCAACATGTGTGACTGTGCACCTCAATATGTGTGACTGTGCAACTGATAGCATGTGATTGTACACGACAACATGTGTGACTGTACTAAGTGAACTTTGTGATTATTTCTAACTATTTAATGTGAGTGGGGATCATTTGTACTATTTAGCGTGATAGGTAGTAGGTTATGGGGGCATACCATGTGTTGAATTCCGAACCACGCCATTGTTGGGTCCGCGGGGGAGGACAACCCACGCCGGTTGTCGTCTGATTCGCACCAGTTCATTAGGTGCGACCAACACTCCAGCACAGCGGCGCTCATGCCACCGGGGGAGAAGAGCGATTGAATGTCACGCCTCGCCAGCTGCGCACGAGGGCCGTAGGACCCAAAGCGTTCACTGCGGATTGTTGACACCGGTTAGTAGGTGTAATGTGAAACACGCATTAGGAACAAAAGACGGTCACTTACTTTTCGTCGTACCCATTATCGTCGATGAAGCAGTAGTCGGCGGTGTGTTTTCGCAGGTTGAGCATCCCACTCGTCAGCCCCGCTCGCAGGCGAAATATGAGTGACATGACAATGGCGTCCGGGGCAGGTTCACCCTGGTTCAAGGAGCAACCCAACCCATCTCCACAGCCCCGTATCCGAGACTTAATCACCGACTGTCTTTCTTCTGGGACTGATCTGGGGGTGGGTGCAGGTGTTTTCGGTGATTTGCTCAGACGCTTCTTGGCCGTTGCCTTCACCGGAGTGGTTTTAAACGTACGGGCAAATTCCAATGATTCCTTGTATTTTCCGAACTCAATCACTTTCTGCAGAACAGTGTTCCTCATCTTGTTCGTGTCGCTCAGTATAAGGGTTGTCGTGATCTCCGCCCTGCACATATTCATGGCCGCCATTGTCCCCAAGGTGCAGTTGAACGGGGACCCGTTGTACAGCATCATGTGCACCATCAAGTACACTCCACAGTCATTGGCGGAGTACCCCACTCCCTGCCGTGATAAGGGAACGTTTACCAATTTAAATGCACGGACCTTCTCACCTTTCTCCAGCCCTCGTTGTACCATGAACTCCCCCATCTTATTAACCTGCAAAACAAGTTCAAACAGGATCAGTTGTTGGACACATTCCGGTCACATAATTGATTCAATATTAAATTAAAAGGGCCTGACCGCTGTCCGAGCAATGCCATAGTAAGACAAGCTTGTAAAATCTTTATCGTACAACTGGTTGTCGAGGTACTCTATTTGCCCAGAATTGAAGTTGATGCAGGCGCAACTGTAGTGACCCTCGTCACCCGTCAAGATCGGGACAAACACCTGCAAACAATGCGTCAGGATTATGGGTTGATAACAACTACGAATAGACAGTATGTCCAGGATAATACCATGTCCGAGTCCAAAGCAAAGTCGGAGAAACTATTTTTTATCCACTCGTCCCACACGTAAAATATTTGCTGGTCATATTTATTGCCCCTGCCTCCTTCCTTCCACAATGACAACACTGGGGCCTGCTCACATGCATTGATGGTAATACATTTAGTCAGTTTGTGTTTGACATGAGTGCGACTGTACAGCGTAAAATGTGTGACTATACAGCTTGTAGCTGTGACTGTGCAGTTTATAGCGGTGACTGGACAACACAATGGGTGTGACTATACAGGTAACACTGTGTGATTATACAGCCAATTGTGTGCGATTATACACCTTATTTGGGGGTTGAACGTACCGTATGTCCAAGAGAGAAGTAACATCTACTGGTTACTCTTGATGCTTTTTTGTCGTGCACCAGGTGGTTCAGCAGCCTACACCAGCAGTCAACGACGTTATTCATCACCTCCCGGTCAGGCTCGAGCGTCTGCATGTCGTCCCTCGCGATACAGTCGTAAGCTGTGTACTCGACCAACATTTCGCTGCAGAACAATCGAAGTCCCGATTAGGACGTGCATTTTTAAAAACGACATGACCAGGACAATAAGTACGTACCCTGACGGACGTGGCGTTCCTCGGTCGAAGACGTAGTCGATTAAGTCTTTCCGTACGCTGAGGATATCCCAGAAGATGACGATGTTGGAGCACATGAATCCAGAGATTACAAGCTGCCCCCTCATTACTCTTCCACAGTCCAACGTGCAGCCCAAATTGTCCGGAATCGTGTCCATGCACTCAAATGCCACGTCGGAGTGGAAGATGTACCGATGATGTTTAGCCCCCGTGTGTGTCCTGGTCACTGAACCATCGTCTGTCTGTTGAGTATCGGTCGTGACAATTTCATCCGTCGCGGGCGTGGTGGCAACAGCGTCTGCTACAGCCCAGCCTGCTTTGTGCAGGTCCTTCTCAAGGCTAGAACTGACTGTCGCATCGGGCGGAGCTGGTGTTCCATCCAAAGTTGACCGTGCGTCCGCTGTCCCCCACCCTGCTTGCTGTAGAGCTACCACTACGGTCGGACTCATGTCAACCGAACCCTGCACAGCGGTGTCTTGGTTGGTTTCTACAGCGGCATCATTTTCTTCAACTTCCCCCTCACAGAAACCTGGTGTCACGATGCCACCATCAAAAGTCCCCTCATCATCGTAACCCTCTGTTCCATCATCATCTCCCACGAAGAAACCTGATTTGTCAATATCTTCATCCGCGTAACCAGAATCACGCAAGTCTTGCATAATTTGACGTACCAGACCGCAGGCTTCAGCATCGCGCTGCTGCTCGCCCTCAACGACGGGGGCGTTCTTGGTAGTCTGCTTCAACTGGCCGGCCAACACAACGACTTCATCGATATACCGGAGGACAGATGGATCTTCCCAGAATTGTTGGGAGGACGTGTCCTGACTTGGAACTGCATTGTTCCTCGTCGATATTTCTCAAACTTTTGAGGCAGCCTGCTCACAGAAACCGCAAAAGGCTAGCGCACACCTTCGGAATTCCATGAAAAAACACCGGTCGTCCTATAATTCAGTTGAAGCCAAATCATTAGTGCGAAGCTCAGTGGTGTTGACACTGGCAGCGTAACTATGACTAAGCATCTAAGTGTGTGACTGTAAGGAATAAAGTGTGTGACTATACAGTTTACAGCGTGTGACTGTGCAGGTTATAGTACTGACTGGATAACATAATGCGTGTGTCTATACAAGTAATAGTGTGTGACTATACACCTAATAGTATGTGACTGTACATCAGGATGAGTGTGATCATAACGACCATGACCATCAGTATTTTTTAAAACATAGGCAAGACTTTCAGATTAAACCGAGTCACGAACAATAAATTGTTGATCTATAGAGTGGCCGGGAGATCACTTACGTCAACCGCGTTGCCTTCCGATTGATCGCCTCTCTCCACCCCTGTCGTTATTCTTTTTGGACTAGAGTGCTGTTTGTCAGAGGGCATCGTTATAGCGGAGGTGCACTCGCTGCCTGGTTCCCCACATGTACGTGGGTACGACACCTTCGAACGCAGCTGATTTCCCAGGGATCCCGTCTCCAGCTCCCCAGCAAGACGATCGGTTATTTTCCGTGCATCCCAATGTGCGATAAATGGTATGTCGCATCTGCAAGTCTCGCTACGGAAATCGTAGCGCTGGAAGTACGCAATCATCAGAATGGGGATGCACCCCCGGAGGTAGTTGACGACTTTGTTGGGATCACGCGTCCCCTTACCTGCCCGCACCAGATCCTGCAGGACAAAGCTACACCAGTCCTGTTCAACGATTTCTGTCTCCACCACATTCGTCTCGGCAACAATGTGGTCCCCTGATGTATCTTCAACAGACTTTACAACAGCCTTCTTCTTCTTATGTTTCTTCTTACCTAAAGTTTGGTCTACAACCAATGTATCATCAATTACATTCTCTGCCACGGCCTTATTCTTACTGGTCTTCTTTTGAATTTTCTTCTTCGCACCTGACATTCTGCTGCAATAACAACATGCGTAAAGAGTGTGATACGGTTGTACAGAGTTGGTTGTACAGAATGATGCACAGTCATACAGAGTTAGGTGTACAGTCATACAGAGTTGGTTGTACAGTCATACAGAGTTGGTTGTGCAGAATGATGTACAATCACACCTTTGGATCTACACAGTCGCACTTGTTATGATGCAAAGTCACACGCTTTATATTGTATAGTCATGCATTGTTGGTTGTATAGTCACCCGTTTGAGACTGTATAGTCACACTCTTTATGTTGCAGAGTCGCTCTCTTTTTACTGTAGAATCACATCGTTGAAGCCGTACACTCAATTGTAAAATCACATGCGTAAAGAGTGTGATCTTACAACTGAGTATACAGTAACAAGTGCGACTCTACATGCGTAAAGAGTGTGATTCTACAGTAAAAAAAGAGCGACTCTTCAACATAAGGAGTGTGACTATACAGCCTCAAACGGGTGACTATACAACCAACAATGCATGACTATACAATATAAAGCGTGTGAATCTGCATCATAACAAGTGCGACTGTGTATGACTGTACAACCAACTTTGTATGACTGTACAACCAACTCTGTATGACTCTTCAAATGTTAGTTTTACTTCTTCCCAAACACCAAGGCTGTGACTATAAGACTGCTTTAACGTAAACCTCAACAAGGAAGCATGCAAAACTTCAACAAAGAACTATCTAATCGATGCCAGATGCATACTTACAATGACGACTATGGGAACTTCAACATGAACTTCAACAAAGAAATAAAGACTTCATCTTTAGCTCTATAACTACAACTCAAATTTAGGGTTATAACTAGAGGAATAACGATTAATCAAGAATAAAAACTGTGTGATTATTAGTTGTTAAAGGAAAAAATGATTATTAGTTGTGATTATTTTGTATGGTTCATGCATGCGGGAGTTGGTGTTTTAGGGTTCATGAAAATGGAATAAAAAGAAAATCGGAGGTCGAAAATAGAACATTCAACATACCTTATTGGAGATGGAGAAGCTGCGGAAATGGAGATGGAGATGGAGATGGAGAAGGAGATGGATTTTTTTTAGAGAGAGGAAGAGAGCGTTGAGTGATTGAGAGTTGGTGAGTGTGGAAGTGCAATGGGTTGGGCGGGAGAATAGAGAGGAGGGAAATTAATTGGGGATAGGTTGAGGGGGCTATTGACTATTGATGGGTGATGGGTGATGGGTTGTCCGCAGCAGTAAGTTCCGCAGCGTCCTTTTTTTTTTATTAATCTAAACCCATCCATCCACCGTCCATATTAATCTTGATGGATGGGTGGGATTAACACTAAGGGAGAGTTAGGAAGTTATTAACTTCCCTGAACCTCTCTCTCTCTCTCTCTCTCTCTCTCTCTCTATATATATATATATATATATATATATATGTATGTATGTATGTATAATTCAAGATTAAAAGTCAAGTCAAGTCAAAATCATAATTATTTTTAAAAAGGTTCAAGTTTAAGTAATTAAAAGTATTTAAATAACAAATTGATAGATTTTCCAGAATCGCACTGTTTTACTATAAAATTCGTAATTAAATCATTAAAAATCAAAACAATGTAAGACCAATGGTTTTGAAAACTTTAGAAACTTAGTTACAGCTTTTATTTATGGAGAAAATCCAAATTCTAAATAAAACATGGATATTTATTCGTATGTTTACAAACTGTCAGAACTAGACACCTGATCGTATTTCTTTAATAAAGCATGTTTAATAATTGATTTTAAATAAAATCCAATTGGAAACATTATCTAGACTCTTCATAGTTTATGTATGTAAATTAACAAGATTAAATAAAAAGTTTAACATATGTTTCAATTTAGATCTTATCACAACTGACAGAATCGCGGATTAATTTGACACATGTTCATAAACAATTTATTGTGACCAAACCACTTGTAATTATTTTACGAAATTAAATAGGAATACATTACACTTAAAATAATTAGTAGTCGCTTTTCAAAGTTTTTGTAAATAAAGTCTTTAAAACAGATTATTAAATCGCACAAAAACACTATCAGATTATGAAACATGCTGTAACTTTATCAAAAACAATAAAACTTTCAATTTGATAATTCATACTTTTAAAATCACGAAAATTATAAAATAAAATTATTAGGTGTATGTTTTAGTCTCGGCCTTATAATACTTTTTAATAATTAAAAGAAAGACTTATTCGCAAATCTCGTAAAAATGATTTAAAATAACGAAACATGTGAAAATTTACGATTTTTAAGTTTTTGTTATTAAATAAAAATGAGACATACATATTTTGTCTAACAAAAATCTAATTTGTATACATGCAACTACAACAATAATATCACATAATACCGAGTAACGTGTCAATGTTACCCTAATCGAAATCCGAATCAATTAAGTAATCATCTTCGTCGAATCTAGCATGATAGCCTACGAAATAATTAAACATATGGTATTAAAACCACATTATAAGTGAATAGTTAGGAGAAAACGAGGCGAAGAACGAATAAGAGTAATTAAATTACCCTCGAGATCGGAAAGAATTAGAGACGAATTAGCATCAGATTGATGAACAAAAAGGAGGAAGTTCAACGCGAAACATAGAGGAGAAAAGAAGACTTGAGTTGTGAATAAAATATACTAGAATGAATGAGAATATATATAAAAGAAATTAGAAAGCTAAAAGATAGGAATAATCGAGTTACAAGCACTCTTAACTCAAATTGGAGACGAGGTGGTTGAGATGGAAAGCACAATTTTCCGAATAAAATAAATAGAATAAATATAATATGTAGTCTTAATAAAATGTGTCTGAAAATATTTTTCAAGTCGATAAAAGAAGCTTCGTAAAATAATATAAGCGTTCACGAAGAAATCAGATTAAAATGCATTAGAAAACAATCAATCATAAATATTAATAAAGGAGAAACTTTTCGAGCAATATGATTGGTCCAAATTTTTTAATATATTTTTTAAGTTAAACAAATAATAGAGTATAAGAATTTGTATATGAAAAAAAAAAAATCCTACTCCACCTAAGACTCGATTTAAAAGAAAAAATTAAATAAAGAATATAGTAATTTGTATAGAAAAAAAAAACAACCCTACTCCATTTAAGACTCAAAAAATTATCACTATATAAACCGGCGATTATCACCTCATAGGGCAACAAAAATTGGGCACCGACATCGTGAAACACTTAGTCAATTATTCACTCTCAAAAAATATAAAAATAAAATTTTGAATTTTTTTAATAAGTATTACAACTTCTAATATATTTTTTTTAATTTGAATAAAGAATATATAGAAAAACTAAGTAAAATTATAGCATATCGAAAAATTACGATGAGGTGATTAAATTATATGTATCACAAACAAATAAGAGACATCATTCGTTTTTAGATATAAAGAAAATGTAGTCTTATAAAATCTTTAAAAGCTACTTCTAAATTTAAGTAAAATTATCCCACATCGAGAAATTATAATAAGACGTTGAAAATTCTATTATATAAGTAAAAGTCATCATTCGTCTTTAGATATTATCGAGAAATCTTTTGAGTCCTTAAAAGCATTCTTTTATCAATATATAAACCGGCGATTATCACCTCATAAGGCAACAAAAATTGGACAGCGACATCGTGAAACGCTTAGTCAATTATGTTTGATCATTGTTTTAATATTTATTCACCCTCAAAAATTATAAAAATAAAATTTTGAATTTTTTAATAATTATTATTACTTGTAATATATTTTTTAATTTAAATAAAGAATATATAGAAAACTAATTAAAATTATCGCATATCGAAAAATTACGATGAAGTGATTAAATTATATGTATCACAAATAAGAGACATCAGTCGTTTTTAGATATAAAAAAATGTAGTATTATAAAATCTTTAAAAGCTACTTCTAAATTTAAGTAAAATTATCCCACATCGAGAAATTATAATAAGACGATGAAAATTCTATTATATAAGTAAAAGTAATCATTCGTCTTTAGATATTATCAAGAAATCTTTTGAGTCCTAAAAAACATTCTTAAGACTATAAATTCAAGTAGAATTATCTCACATCAAAAAATTATAAGTTGATTGAATTTTACTCTGTATTACTCATATACGGAGTATAATATAGAGTAATAATTTGTATATCTCAAACTGAAATATTCTTTTGAGTCCTGAAAGAACTTTTAAGACTATAAACTCAAGTAGAATTATCCCACGTCGCAAAATTATGATGAGGTGATGAAATTGTACTCATCAATAATATAAATTTTTCGTTTTTAGATGTCAAAAATCTTTTGAGTCATATAATAGCTTTTAAGGTTATAAATTGAAGTACTACCTCTATCCATTTTTATTCTTCCTACTTTTCTTAAAGGGTTGTCCATCTTTAAACATTCTACCTACAAATTTTTCTTTTTGGTTGATTTTTATGGGCAATATCATTTCTGACCACACATTTTTTTTCAACTTTCATTTCCAACACATACTTCATTCTTTCCTCAATATATATGGTTCACTCCACTCAAGTTAAAATATGGATGGAGAGAGTAAAAATTATTCCACATCAAAAAATTACAATATGATGAGGAAATTCTATTACTTATATAAATAAAAGTAATCATTCGTCTTTAGATATCAACAGAAATCTCTTGAGTCTTATAATAGTTCTTAAAGCTATAAATTGAAGTAAAATTATACCACATTGAAAAATTACAATAAGTCTTATAAAAAGCTCTTAATAAATCATATATATCCCGCATCGAGTTTTATTTGTGATATAAAAATTACAATATTGAAAAATTATGATGAGCTGATAAATTTTTATACTACATCATAAATAAAAGTAATCATCCATCGACCAGAAATCTTTTGAGTCATAAAAAGAGTTCAAGTAAAATTATCCCACATCGAGTATTTTGAGTCTTATCATAGCTCTTAAGTCTTATAATACGACCATAAATTCAAGTAGAATTTTCCCACATTGAAAATTTATAAGTTTTTTTTTGAGCGAATCAAAAATATTATACGTTGATTGAATTTTATTATATAATTAAGAGTAATCATTCGTCTTTATATCTCAAACGAAAATCTTTTGAGTCCTAAAAAAGCTTTTTAAGACTATAAATTTAGTAGAATTATCCACATCGAAACGAGTCCTAAAAGAGCTTTTTAAGACTATAAATTTAGTAGAAATGTAGAATCATCCACATCGAAAAATTATGATGAGGTGATGAAATTCTACATCATTAATAAGAGAAATTATTCGTTTTTTAGATATTAATCAAAAATCTTTTGATTCTTATAATACGGAGTAGCTCTCAAGATTAGGTGATGAAATTCTATTATATAAATAAAAATAATCTATCTTCTTAAGATATCAACCAGAAATCTTTTGAACCCTAAAAAGAGTTCTTAAAACTATAAATTTAAATTAAGTTATCACACATCGAAAAATTATTGATGAGCTACTTGATGAAATTTTATATTACATAAATAAGAGAAATAATTCGTTTTAGATATTAACGAAAAATCTTTTGAATCTTATAACTCTTAAGACCATAAATTGAAGTAAAATTATCTGACATCGAGAAATTATAATAAGATGATGAAATTTTATTATATAAATAAAAGTAATCATGCATCCGTCAACTAGAAATCTTTTTAGTCATAAAAAGAGTTCAAGTAAAAAAGAGTTCAAGTAAGAAGAGTTCAAGTAAAAAAATATTTCTAACTGTAATGCACGCCTATAATTTAATTTGACATTTACCGCATATATTATCTCCTTAAAAACATATTCACGTATTTGGATAATATTCATTTACTATTAGATAACTCTTATCTTCGACTTGCTTAATTGATGTCATTATCATTGTCACTAAAAATTGGCCCGTGTATCGCACGGACTTTCCAACTAGTTATTTATGAAATCGCGTAGTAAAATAATTAAATAGCCATTTTTTGAAATAAAATATTTTTGAGCTAGAAATTAATTATAAATGAAATCGAGCAATTTTAGAAAAATAAATAGTTCAAACTCGATTTTAAAACTATTATTTATAGAAAATATGATTACTCAAAAATAATTAAGCATACTTGCGATGAAAAGAATTAAATGGATTTAGTTCTTTTATGAAAATAAATAATTTTAGGCTCGATAATGAAAGAGACCTTGAAATGGAAAAATTGTAATAGACGAAATATTACAGAGTTACGATATAATCGTGATGGAACAGATAGCAGAGCTAGGGAATTTGCGGGTGTTACACGTATTTGATCTAATCCGATCCGTATGACCCGACATGAGTGTCAAACCGTTTATCAAGTCTAGTTAGGGCAATAGTAATGGTTAGAGTTCCATATTAAATTTTTCATTGCCAAATCAACCTAAATTATTAGTTATGAAACTTTTTAATTTTCCTCAGTGGTAAAAGTTCCTTATTTTCTATGTGGACCCCTCTTTTCCTCTCTTTTTCCTACATGAAACCGGTTTCTTACTTTAGAAACCGATTTCATATAGGGGCTGTTTGGTTGGATAAATTAAGCTATAAGGTATGGGTATGAAAGGGTTTAAACTCATACCTTGTGTTTGGTTAGCACTTTTGTATGTTGATACCCATTCCTCAAACCCACAAGGTATGGGTTTTGAAAACCCTTGGGTGGAGGTGGGTATGAGTCATACCAAACTCTTAGGTATCAAAAAAAAATACTTCAATCATTCTCATTCTCTTCTCCACCGTCAATTGCAAGTCATAGTATCACACTCACATGAAAATCATCTCCACCTTCATCTCCTTATTTCATCGTTTAATCCATGTAAAAAAAATTGTAATGTAATGTATTTTTTCATTACAATAGCTTTTTTTCTTCTAAATTATTAAATTTTCTATTGTATCCATGTTGTGGATCTTTATTGAATTACACTCCAAATTCGTTTTATATTGAATCTTTATCTAAATTGTTTTTTATTTTATTTTAGAAATTTTATAATTTGAATTCTATATTTTATTTTCTCAATACTTACATTAATACTCCAATTTGTTATTTTATTTTTAATTAATATATGGATTGTTCTAATAAAGTCGTAAAAAAATTGATTCCTGATTTCACTATTTTTTTATCCAAGGACAAGGTAGGACAAGGTAAGAAAATTGATTCCAGAAATGAACCAAACACCATATATAAGGTAACAAATTTCAATCTCATACCACCCTGATTTGATTGCTGATTCCAAGTCCATACCTTCTAGTGAACCAAACGGCCCCATAATAAGTTTCTTATGTCGTAGGTCAATGGTCAAGGAGTTCCATAAAGATATGAAACTCCTTACAATCTTCCCATGGCTATTGCGGCAGATTGGCGGCAGTGGCAAAACTCGAAAGAATGAATAGTTATGAATTTCCGGTCACTCCAATCAACCTCCATTCTCTTACGTTCTTGCAGCTTTTCTACAGCTCCCACTATCTCTCCGCTTGCTTTTCTCAATCATCCAACTTCAGACAACCCCGTTTTCGACACCAAAATTCGGGATTTTCTCATCCATAGGTACTGCAATTCTAGGTCCTTTAAGGAAGCTAATCGGCTTCATTTACACATCTTCAAACATGGGTTCGAGACTGATTCCTTTCTTGTCAATACCCTCATCAATGTCTATGCGAGAAGTGGTAATCTTGTTTGCGCACACCAGGTGTTTGATCAAATGCCTGACAGAAATTTGGTTTCGTGGGCGTGCTTGATTTCTGGTTATACTCAATGTGATATGTTTAGTGAAGCTTGTGTTGGTTTCAGGGACATGGTTAGTGCAGGGTTTGTGCCTAATCACTATGCATTATGTAGTGTGCTTCGCGCTTGCCAGGGATTGGGATCGGCTTACTTAAGATATGGGTTGCAAATACATGGTATGATATCCAAGACCTGCTCTTCATTTGATGCTTTAGTGAGTAGTGTGCTGATAACGATGTATGGAAGCTGCTGTTTGGAATCACTTGAATGCACTCGGAGAGTATTTGATGGGATAGATGATAGGAATCTAGCATCGTGGAATTCTATAATATCAGTGCACTCTAAACGAAAAGACACATTTAATACTTTTCGTTTATTCTCAGAAATGCAACTAGAAGGCTTCCAGCCTAATGTGTATACTTTAGGTAGCTTAGTAACTGCTGCATCAGTTTTGCAGTCTGGCTCCTGCTTAGAGCAGCTTCTAGCCAGAGTGCAAAAATCTGGAATTTTAGATGATTTATACGTTGGTAGTGCATTAGTTAGTGGATTTTCAAAGTGTGGGTTAACTGTTACTTCACGAAAGATTTTTGAGAAAATGATTGTTAAGAATGCAGTCACTTTAAACGGATTAATGATGGGATTAGTGAATCAGAAGCGAGGGGAAGAAGCAGTTACTGTGTTTAAGGAGATGAATCATTTAGTTGATGTCAATACTGACACTTATGTGGTTCTCTTAAGTGCTTTTGTTGAATTCTGGGAACCAGAAGAAGGCAGAAGAAAGGGAATGGAACTTCATGCATATGCAATCCGAAGTGGCTTGGTGGATCATAAGGTTGCAGTTGGCAACGGCTTGATTAATATCTATGGCAAATACCATGCAGTAGACTACGCTCTTGCAGTTTTCGAAAATATGCAAGAAAGAAATCTTATTTCGTGGAATTCGTTGATCTCTGTTCTCGATCAAAATGAGTTTTATGAGGAAGCTGTCATGAACTATTTCCATATGAGAAGAATTGGATGGAATCCTGCAAATTTCACACTTATTAGTTGCTTGAGTTCATGTGCCAGCTTGGGTTGGACAGATGAAGGAACACAAATTCACAGTGAGGCACTCAAATATGGACTTGATTCTGATGTCTCCGTCTCAAACACTCTTCTTTCATTTTATTCGGCCACTGAATGTTTAAAAGACTGTAGGAAATTATTTCTTTTGATGCCGGTTCATGATCAAATTTCCTGGAATTCCATGGTTGCTGCACTGGCTTCCTCAGAAACATCTGCTTATGAAGCTGTGATGCACTTTTTGGAGATGACGCGATTAGGTGTGAGTCTTAATGGTGTGACCTTCGTGAGCATTCTTTCTGCAGTATCCTTACTTTCTTTCCCTGGATTAGTGCCTCAGCTTCATGGATTAGTATTCAAATATTTTGCTGCAAATGACACCAAAGTCTTGAATGCACTAATAACTTGCTATGGAAAGCATGCTCGTATAGAAGACTCTGAATCACTTTTTTCAAGAATAGCAGAGAGAAGGGATGAAGTAAGTTGGAATGCTATGATATCTAGTTACATACATAACGAGCAATTATTCAATGCCGTGGATCTTGTATGGTCCATGATGCAAAATGGCCGTAGATTAGACCACTTCATTTTTGCCACTGTTCTTAGTGCATGTGCCTCGGTTGCTACCTTGGGGCATGGAATGGAAGTCCATGCTTGTGAAATCAGGGCTGGTTTGGAGTCTAATGTTGTGGTAGGAAGTGCAATTGTTGACATGTATGCAAAATGTGGAAGAATTGACTATGCTTCCAGATTCTTTGAACGAATGCCCGTTAAAAATGTATATTCTTGGAACTCGATGGTAACAGGATATGCACGGCATGGAGATGTTGACAAAGCGTTGGAGATTTTTGACCAAATGAAGGATTCTGGTCAACCCCCAAACCATGTCACGTTTGTGGGAGTCTTATCAGCTTGCAGCCATGCCGGCTTGGTGGAAGCTGGATTTCATCACTTTGAATCTATGAGTAAAGAATATGGGTTAACTCCTCATATGGAGCATTTTTCGTGTATGGTTGATCTCTTAGGGAGGTCAGGTAAGCTAGACAAGGTTGAAGATTTCATTAGAAAAATGCCAATGACCCCGAATGCTGTTATCTGGAGGACAGTTTTGGGGTCTTCCTGTTTGACAAATGGACGAAACACTGATCTCGGTAAGCGGGCTGCAGAAATGCTAATGCATTTGGAACCAGAAAATGCAGTCAATTATGTGCTTTTGTCAAACATGTATGCTTCAGGGGCAAAATGGGAAAATATGGCTAAGGCTCGGTCTGTGTTGAGACTAGTGGCGACTAAGAAGGAAGCTGGACGGAGTTGGGTCACCATGAAAGACGGTGTACACGTGTTTGTTGCAGGGGACGATTCACATCCGGAGAAGGAGGCGATATATTTAAAACTAAAAGAATTACAGAAAAAGATGAGGGATGCTGGTTATGTGCCACAGGCAAGCTCTGCTTTGTATGATCTTGAACTGGAGAGCAAGGAAGAAGTGTTAAGTTATCACAGTGAGAAGCTGGCTGTTGCTTTCGTACTTACTCGAAAATCATCCTCAACTATCAGGATAATGAAAAATCTGAGAGTATGTGGAGACTGCCACTTGGCATTCCGATATATATCAAAAATAGTTGATAGGAAAATTGTGTTGCGGGATTCAAACAGGTTCCATCATTTTTCTGATGGCAGTTGTTCATGTGGGGATTACTGGTAAATGGTGATGTCTACTTGTATGCTTAGATAAGAATGTCGTGTCGTTGCCGAGATTCAAAGGAGTGATGCCACTGTCATATGGATCTTACTGTTCAACATAACTTGAATTGATAAGAAGCTGAATTGAATACTCCTCGTTGCTTGTAGGGTGAAAGTCACTATACTTGTCAATGAAGGAATGCATGGTATATACTCACTTCTTTATTCTTCCTTCAATTCTTTATTCTTTTCCTCCACACCTAAATCCAATACATTTTCACTTTATATCCCACCTTTTACACTTCATACCCCATTTTCTATTCATATCTCTTACTTTATCTCCACCCTTATTATTATTTTACTCCCCTTCTTGGTTTCTCCCCAAAACAAATTGGGGAGGAATACTCTGAATAGGAGGGAGTATTTATTTGAGAAATTATAGAATCGTTGGAATGTGTTTGGAGAAAATCAATTCGAAGACAACTATTATTAGATGGTCTTTCCCGTATGTTTAACTAGTATAACATCCGTGATAAAGTCACGAGGTTGACTAATACGAGTAATACTTTGAACAAAATTGGCATATCTAAAGTGATATGTCGATTTTGAAAATCGGTATGCTAAAGTAAGTTTATTAATTTGAAAATGAACGGTATGTATATAAATTCAACATATTATTTGTTAGAAATATCTCAAGTCGAATAGTACATTTCAAATCGACTCTACGCACGTAAAACTAAGACGTGTTTGGGCGTTTGACCTTTGGAGTGGTCTAAGAAAATAGCTGACCATTAATTAATATTTACGAATGAGTAAGTCAACAATTCGAAAGCGTGAAAGAGGATAAAAAGAGAATTCAACTTAATGAAAATGTTGTAAAATAATTTTGAAAGTACAGAGTAGTGTTTTCATTTTCACCATTTATCTTTGTATGCTTCCTCCACGAGGAAACTGCAACATAATAAAATACGAATCAAAAATCAAAATTAATCCAATTATTAATGATGAGGTCAGTCACCTGCTGGAAGTCACTCGTCAGTCTGGAACTCGGGTCCGACCCGTTTTTGAAAAGGCCGGGATCGAAAGCGAGGCCGGCGCTTGGGCATGCATCCAATCGGATCTGTCCGGCCGGTTCCCAGAGGTACGCCGTTGGAGAGGCTGGCCAAACCTGAACCTTGGCCCGACCCCCAATCGGACCGGCCGAGCCCTCGTGCTCTCCCTCCAAGAGGCCACTGATCCCTGGTCATTCCGACCCCGATGGTGCCTCCGTCGACCCTCCTGATCTTAGCCTAAGGTAAGAGGCACGCCTTAAGCACGTGCCCCTCCTTTTTTTTTCTCTCTATCTCTTGAGAAAACCTATAAATACCTCTTTATGTTCATTCATTAAGGTAATTAACTTTCTCTCACTAAAATTGATGCGTGCGATTTATATATGATTATTCCGTCTTTTACGCACGTATTTCCATGCATATCGAGTAGCATTGTCCACTATTTTCCCCCGAATTTGATACTTTGTGGTCATGTTGCATCTTATGCAAGTTTGAACTCGTGGACGCATAAACAAGGCAAAACTCGTGCTTAAAGATGACATCTCAAAATAAGAAAGGAGAATGATCGTTTTCAAACGGGTCAAATCAAAACGTGAATATCTTGAGTTCTACAACTTCAATTGAGTTTATTCTAGTTGCGTTGGAAAACTATTTCTCTTAGCTTTCCAACGATATATTACAAGCCCGATTTGAATAAGTAACAAAGAAATGGCAAGCGTTTGAAGTTGAGCGCGCAGTGCTGAGAACAGAAACAAGTCACAAATAGTCGAACGACTATCCAAAATAGTCGAACGACTATCCAAAATTGTCGCCCGACTATTCAAAATAGTCGACCGACTATTCTCAAGACTGGACGAAGAGCTAGACTTTTCTAATTTGATGTTTAGTGTTAATAAGATTTTTGGGCTTTTGTTTTAACTTAGTATTTAAGAAACTATTAGACTAGAATTCTAGATCTCTTCCTTAATGCCGTTTTTTTTTAAGAAAACCCCCAAAAAAGGGATTAGATCATTGCATTAAAATCATTAAAAATAATAGCTTGCACGTTTGCCGGACAAAAGTTCTCCCAAACGTGCCTTCAAACAGAAAAAGGCATTACACGTGCGAGCTCATGAGCAACACGATTGCACTGACGAGGAACAAAAGACCAAATATGATCAAAATTACAACCAAACTCTAAAATTTCATCCAAAATAAGAAACAGGTCGCTTCGTCCTGTATTAGCATCCGGAGATGGTCAATGACAATTTTGCAGTCACTTTCAATGATCACATTCCTGCATTTTCGACGCCACACTTCTTTCATACCCTCAAGGATGGCCTCCGCCTCCGCACAACTTCCTTAATGCCTTTTAATTTTCTTTATACTACTCTTTAGATTTCTCTCTACTCTAAAACTTTTAGATCTAGATTTCTGAATTCTTTTCTTCTCTTCCTTTAAACTCGGTAATCTAATTATCTCTTTGTTCTTCCTTTATTCCTTTATCCTTAATTCTTTCTTTCTTAATCTTATTCATTTGTTTATGCTTATTTCTATTTAGATCTATTAGTTATGCTTAATCTAATTATCCATCTTTATTATTGTTGTCGTAAATTTCTCCATGAGTAGCTAATTTTCTTTGCTAGGATTTAGGGGATCCATGAATTGAATACGATTGTTAATTAGATTATAGATCCGTCAACGATATTGCGTCTGAGTTGTTAATTGTAGCATTTAATTGAGATTGATTGATTAAGTCGATGTAATTGATTAATTGAACTGGTAAACTCGAACCTAAGATCGGACGCATAGTTTGAGTTAGACCTGCTACAACACATTAGTTTGCACTAATAAGATCGGCAGCTTTTAGAAGCATTATTTTAGAGTGAATAGTGGATCGGAAGGACCTTTTCACTACCCCTTAGACCAATATCTGTGATAGACCTGTGACCTAGACTGTGACCGTAAGAAATTCATGGTGAACCGACGATCCTAGTTTTCCCTCTATTATATTCATCTTTATCGCCTTATTTTAATGTTCTCTTTTATTTCTCTTCCCTTCACTACTTTAGTTTAGTTAACCCAGTTATAAACCCTCGATTCGATTACTTAGACAGACATAATGTAACAACCCGGAATTTCCGGACTTTATAAATAAGTCTATAATAGAAAGCAGCGGAAGACATAATACATATCCGGGTCATTACTATTTTCAACTAATTAGATTACTTCATAATAATTATGATAGTACTTACTTATTACATTTATTTGTAACAATTTATGAAGAAATAGAAATACATTTGAGTCTCATCTTGAGCTATCTCCAACCTTGCCCGTCCGAGCAATGTTCAGTTTTCCTTAATCTGACGATTATAATATTTTACAAGAATTTCATAGAAAAACAAATCGTCAGGTGGGTAAATTATCAAAATTTAATATGAATAAAATATTAAATCAAACATATATCAAATAGCAGTACATAAAAGCACAACCGATAACACATCACTTTAGAAACCGTAAGAAATGTTTTAAGTGCCGTAATATTTTTAGAAAAGTTTTATCACGATATACCGGCCAATTATTGTACAAGTTCCGAATAAGTTTTGTATTTGATACTTGTACAATAATAATATACTGACAATCACACCGATACCAGGGGGCTTATATTATTATCTCTGTTTACCGTAGTGACATAAACACGTTTAAAACAAAATTCGTCATCTCATCTCCAGGGTCGAATGTCGGATACATGGGGTTGTTACCCGCACCATGGACTACTCACCACCCGACCGATTATCCCCGAAGCCACGCTCCAATCGTTGACACTCGGGAACCCGGGTGCGATCCACCTAACACGTACGGGACTGATCAGGTCCCCACCTAAAGTATGGTCACACTCCCGCCTACTCTCGAATAAATGACAAGGGCAGCCAAAGACCCTTTGTACGCTACAGACGGTTTTATATGGTTAAGCTAAGCACTATTCTTCCAAGTCATCTCGTACACAATAGAGACAACCTGCTTTCCCGCTCAATGAGATTTCGAATAAAGTCCTAAAAAGGTTATGTGTTATTCAACTCAAATTCCATAAAAAATTCTTTTTCTTGAGATTATATACGGTAACAATAGCCAAATAGCATGTAGTCAAATAAATGTCTCCTTACGGGGTTGTCCCTATTTGTAGGCCGGGATTTGGCTAACGAACTTGGTTAATAAGTTGAATGATTATTATGACCATTTAACGGAGCTTAGCCCAGTTTTTAATCAATTAACTAAGGGATGATTTTCTGTCCCCTGAGTAGTCAATTGATTAGAAATTGCCCTTAATTCTTTTAACTATAACTTATAATTCCAAAATGTGTAATTAAAGTTCAACTTTTGACTCCAAAATATTGTAACTGAAATATAAGGAGTATCTATTTATGAAAGATTGTTTTTAAAAGTGCTTCTTTAAAATATACATGCTAAGTTAGGGGAAAAGAACCCAAGATTGACCATTTAATAGAATCTCATAGAATTAATAATAAAAACTTTTATCTGTATGTTTAAACGATAAAAATTTGATAAATATATCATGCCTTTTGAAAATGACAAAGTTTAAAAATAATTGACCGTTTTGACAAAGTCGATATTTTATTTTAGACTCGTTAAAACTCAATTCATGTCTCATAAATAAACTTTCTTTTCAAAGTGTCCGAATATAATAAGACATTTATTTTAAGAATTTTGTAACACTCTTTAGATGGATCTAACGACATCGTGAGTCGGGCCTAAACGATTGCCAGGGTCCTAAAATTATAACCTACTCACGAGAAAATAAGTCAGGTCCTTTAATATTACATTATTTTGGGGTATCGTTGGTCAGGTCTCGCAATCAACAATTAAAATTTCATTATTTATAGAGTCGAACAAAACAATAAACATAATTTAAATAAAATAATTTCTAAGTAGCACGTAATTATAATAATGTCAAGTAAAATAAAATAAAATAGAATCAATTTGGAGGTGATAATATTAAAAATAGTTTTATGAGCTATTTTTAAGGAATTTTGTAAGATATCAAAATTAGTTTCGGAATAGGTCCCTAAGATAATGCTAATCCAAAATAAATTTAGTTTGCGTTGAAACAATTTCCTCTTAAGGATATTTTAATTAACATAATCATCTCCAATGTAATGATTCAAAATAAAAATAAAAATAAGATATTTGTCTAACTAATCTTATTAACAATACAACTCGACATAGCCTTCTCAAATATTGGTCGTCATAAGTTAAGATTCATAACTTATGAGACGATTTTATGATATCCAAAATTAAACTAATGATAGGTATTTAAAATTAGATAGTTAACTATACATGCAACATAACACAATATTATTAAATAAGAAAGTCGTCATAAATAATTTCCTTTGTCAAAGATAATACTAATACATACATACATACATACATACATACATACATACATACATACATACATACATACATACATACATACATACATACATACATACATACATACATACATACATACATACATACATACATACATACATACATACATACATACATACATACATACATATATATATATATATATATATATATATAATGGGGGTCGGTTGCCGGCCATGGGTTGCCCGCCGTGCGGGTCCCGGAGCGATCCGGCCCGGATCACGAAAAGGCCTGCTGAGCAGGCCAGACAGCAAGATCTTTCTTAAATAAACCCAGGGAGCCTCCCTGGAGAGCTGTACCAGGCCCCCTGCCCATCAGGGTCAGGCCGCGGTGTTATCGCTGAAGAAGAAAAAGTCCTTCCCTGCCAACCAGGCGTCAGGGTACCCTCCCTTGACGAGTTCAGGGCAGTAGGTCAGAGCCCTATCTGTTCATGCCTAATGTAAGAGGAAATGAGTGGACAGGGGACACCCACGTGTCATCCACTCATTCCCTCCCTCTCTCTCTCTCTTTACTCTCACTTGTGGGAACCTATAAGGCTATAAATACCTATTTATTTCCCATGAGAGAGGATAATTGATTTTCTCTCTCTAGAATCTCACTCTAGAAAACGCCACCTTGCCCTCACGAGTAAGGTTCGTCAAGTGCATTTCACGGACTGACTTAGGCATCGGAGAGGATTCCCTCGGACACCTTCTAGGCCCTGTGCGCTCCCTGTGTGCAGGTGGCAGGCCATCTCCGCCGGGAAAGTCCGACTGTTAGGGTGAGAGGAAGGAGAGATTTGGAGAACGAAGCATCTCCGTCAAAGAACCGCAAACTCAAAGATCTGAATCCGTTTTGGGTCAATTGTTTCCATACCGGAACAATTTGGCGCCGTCTGTGGGAAATACCAAGATTGAGATTCCTCAAGAGTACAAAAAAGCCACTAGAAGATGCCTGAGGTTGTCGAAACCGAGTCAGGGGTGGATCCGCCTGGACAGCCAACAATTCCTTTGTACGACATGCCCTTGCCGGCAAAGAAGGTGACGCCTGCTGCCACGCTCCGGGGGGTGGGGCGGGCTACCCTTTACGAAGTACCAAGTAAGGAAGTCACAGACGCAGCTGGGCAAGGGGAGCAACAGGGGCTCAACCTTAGCCTCACCCCTGCCTAGGCCGCGCAGGCCGCTATCTTTTTCTCTGCTATGCTGGATCAACAGGTCACTCCAGAGGACTTGGTAGGCATAATTGCAACGACCCCCAGGCACCTACACTTTGAGAGTGGTGAAGGCGTCGGGGGCACGAAGCGAACCGCCTCCAGGAACTTCCAGAGGAGGGTCAAGAAAGCAGCCTGGGGGTACGCGACTAACACCCAGGAAGAACCGCCTCTGCAAAGGGACGGGTCCATGCATACCACAGAATCCACCGCATCAGCAGAGAAAGGGTCTCTCTCCCAGGGGATGCGGGACAGGTTAGGACCAAAAGAACCAATCTCAAAGCGCCTGGGACCAAGACAAGGCAACGTCTTCACCAGGCTGACTCCTGTCGCAGAAAATCAAGGAGCCCCTGGACTGTCCAAGAGTGTGCAGGCGAGGCTCGGTCAAAGTCAGCCAGAGGAGCCCAGGCACCGTCAGGCCAAAAGGCCAGAGCCTGCTCGGCCACCTCGGGGGAAACGATCTCGGCATCACTCCCTCATAAGAGAAGATGACGCTGTAAGTAGGCATACTCCCAGGCACCGCTCCCCTAGCGTTGGAAAACTGACCCTTGATAAATGGGACGACTACAGTTACCACTCTACTGGAAGTCGGTCTAAAGTTCTGGGCAGACCTACCAGAACCCCCCTTCACCCGGACGTCCAGGGTTGCCCCATCCCAAAGATCAAAATGCCCACGGTTAAGTTCGACGGAACCACTGACCCAGAAGACCACCTGACGGCCTACGAAAGCCCCATGGGAATGTATGATGCTGATGACGCTATTTGGTGTAAGGTTTTCCCTACGACTTTGGTAGGACTGGCTCAGAGATGGTTCAGAGACCTTCCGCAGGGGTCGATCTATTATTTTGAGCAGTTGGCCGAATCCTACCTGGATCAGTACGCAGGGAACAAGAGGCGCAGGCTGGCTCGCTTTAATCTGATGACCCTAAAACAGAAAAAGGGTGAGACCATTAGAGAGTATCTCAAAAGGTTTGACCTAGTTTTTCCATCAGGTCAGAGAAATTGATGACCTAACAGCAGCCTACGCGCTGACCAATTCACTACTCCCAGGAGAAATGAAGAACCAAATGATCAGACCCCAACCAGAATCCCTGACAAAGGCTCGTAAGATAGCTGAAGGCTTCATGCTGCAGGAAGAATTCCATAGCCTGCCAGATACCCCCACAGGACCTTCAAGGCCACAAGGGGGACCGCAGGGTGGACGCAGCAGGGGCGAAGCAACAGGAAGGCAAAGAACCGAGGAGGGGGATGCCCCGAAAAGGGAACGCGTGGCCTATCAGCTAAGGTTTGACAGCTACACAGCCCTTAACAAATCAAGAGTTGAGATATTTGAGCTGGAGAAAGAGACAGCAAAATGGAATCGCTCGAGCAAACCACGCAGCCCAAAGGGTGACCCGAAAAAATTCTGCACGTTTCATGACTGTATAGGACACACCACTGAGGAATGCCGTCACCTGAAAGACGAGATAGAGAAACTCATCAGGAACGGCTGGCTGAGTAACTATGCTGCCAGGAACAAGAATCAGAAAGCTGCTATTGAGAAGCCGGAAGGCTCAGTGCAGAACCGCATGATAATTCATGTAGTGTCAGGGGATGCTGAAGGCCACACTAGCCGGAGGGGGCAGAAGAGGCAGATCCGGGAGCTCCACAATCAGATCTGCTACGCCGAAAGAGCAGGGAGCCCGGCAGGCCTAACCCTCAGCATAAACCCCCAAGATGCAGGTCGGGTAATCTACCCTCACAGTGACCCTTTGGTCCTATCTCTGATTATAAGCAACCATACAGTGAGGAGGTGCATGGTGGACACAGGCGCCTACACAAACTTGCTGTACAAAGAGGCTTTTGACAAAATGAACCTGGTAAAAAGACACCTCAAGCCTGCTCCTGGATCGTTGTATGGGTTCAGTGGTGCAGGGATCCTCCCAATGGGAATCATTGAGCTACCAGTGACATTCGGAAAGGGGGCATCGGCCAGAAACATCCGAGCCTCATTTGTGGTTGTAGATGCCAAATCAGCATACAATGCTCTGATAGGCAGGGCCACCCTGGATGAGATTAAAGCCGCAATATCCATCAGAGCGTTGACTGTGGCCTATGTCACAGATTTCAGAATGGAAGGGAAAGTACACGGGGACCAAGAGTTAGCCAGGCAATGCTACTCGGTCGCCCTGCGCACTCATGAAACAGAAAGAAAAGGTAAACAAAAAGCAGATTGCTCCCCCAGCAGAGAAGGAGAGATTCCGGCCGATCAGCAGGCAGAAAAAAAGGCTTACCACCCAGAACCTGGGGGCGAGAGTATGCTGGTAGAGCTGAAGCCAGGAAGGCCAGTCCTGATTAGCACCGATCTGGAAGAATCCTACCGGGAGAAACTAATCAAAGTCCTACGGGATAACAGGGATATCTTCGCCTACTCGGCCGACGAAATGCCAGGGGTCGACCCAGCCCATATCGTTCACAAGCTGAACGTTAATCCAGAGGCTCGGCCTGTAAAGCAAAAGAAAAGAAACATGTTGGCGGAGAAGGATATAACCATTAAGGAAGAAATTGAGAAGCTCCTAAAAGCTGATTTTATCTAGAGCTGCGACTACCCTGAATGGCTCGCTAACGTAGTGATGGTGAAGAAATCCTCAGGGGCCTGGAGGATGTGTGTGGATTTCACCAACCTCAATAAATAAAGCATGCCCCAAGGATTGTTACCCCTGCCACGAATTGACCAGCTGGTAGATGCCACCAGTGGATACTCTATGCTCAGTTTCCTGGATGCCTTCTCAGGCTATCATTAGGTGTACCTCTGGCAGCCGGACAGGGTCAAGTGTGCGTTCATCAAAAGTGCAGGCACATACATGTACAAGATGATGCCATTTGGCCTCAAGAACGCAGGGGCAACTTATTAGCGTTTGGTGGATAAAGTATTTGAAAACCAGAAAGGCAGGAACTTGGAAGCATACGTAGACGATGCGATAGTGAAGAGCAAGGGAGATGAAGATCACTTAGAAGATTTGCAGGAAACCTTCTCCTCCCTGAGCAACTATCGGATGAAGCTGAACCCTAAGAAGTGTACCTTTGGGGTCCGCTCAGGAAAATTCTTGGGATTCCTGGTCAGTGCCTGGGGGATTGATGCAAATCCTGAAAAGGTGCAGGCTGTCCTAGATCTCCCAAAACAAAAAACTATCAGAGACATTCCGCGACTGACTAGCAGGATGGCCGCCCTGGCAAGGTTTATCGCCAGGTCAGCTGACAAGTCGACACCCTTCTTTAAGATCCTGAAGGGAAATAAGCAGTTCAAATGGGAGGCAGAGCAGAAGGAAGCCTTCGAGCAATTAAAGGAGCACCTGAAAAAACTGCCCACCATGGCAAGGCCGGTAGCAGGAGAGAAACTTTTTCTGTACATAGCGGTAACAAACTCAACCGTAAGTGCAGTCATCCTGAGAGAGGAGGCAGGGTCTCAGCAGCCGATATACTTAGTGAGCCATGCCCTGGGGGCAGCTGAGAAGGACAACCCCGTCGTCGAAAAAGTAGCGTACGTTGTAGTCATCGCAACACGTAAACTCAGACCCTATTTCGACGCTCACCCTGTCACTGTTTTAACCGATCAGCCCCTGGAGAAGGTGCTAGAAAAATTTGAAAAATATGGAAGACTACTGAAGTGGACCATAGAGCTGAGCGGGCTAGGGATATCCTACCAGTACAAGACCGCCATCAAGGCACAGGCCCTGGGAGACTTCCTAGCTGAGTGCTCCCACTCAGAGGAAGACGACCCACCAGCTGGTGAATGGATGGTGTACACAGATGGCTCATCCACGGCCAACGGAGCGGGGGCAGGAGTAGTGCTAACAAGCCCTGAAGGGACGGACTTTGAGCATGCTCTCAGGTTCACCTTTCCAGCATCTAACAACGAGGCTGAATACGAGGCTGTCCTGGCAGGAATCCACCTGGCCAAAGCTGCAGGGGCAGAGAGAGTCGTCCTAGCCACAGACTCGCAGCTAGTTGCAAATCAGATCAACAGAGAATACGAAGCCAGAGATCAGACCATGGCCTCATATCTAGAAAAGGTCAAACAAGAGTTGTCAGGGTTAAAGTCCTACGAAGTTAGACAGGTCCCCCGATCGCAGAACAACCGAGCAGACGCCCTATCTAAATTGGCAAGTTCCAGCCTACAGGACATCAGAAGATCAGTATGGGTGGATGTGATACAAGAAAAATCCACAACACCCTATCACCTGATTGATGTCGTTGAAGAGGCGGAAGTAGAAAGCTGGATGACCCCAATCATCCAATTCAAGAGACACGGAACCTTGCCACAGGACCCAGCCCAGAAGAGGAGAATGCCTGCCAAAGCTGCATGGTTCATAATGATCGGGAAAGAATTATACCGAAAATCATTTTCGGCCCCTCTGCTCAAATGCCTGGGGACAGAGCAGGCTGCAAAAGTATTAGATGACATACATTCTGGGATCTACGGCCACCACGTAGGGGGACGAACGCTGGCATACAAGGCCCTAAGGGCAGGCTATTACTGGCAAACCATGCTTGCAGACGCCAAAAGCCTCACCCAGAAATGCAAGAAATGCCAACTTTTCGCCCCTGTAATACATGCCCCGGCACAGGACCTCAGGCCAATCCTGTCCCCCATTCCCTTCGCTCAATGGAGGATGGACATCCTGGGCCCGTTTGCTGTGGTGATAGTCAGATTTGTCGTCAATCTTACCACCAAACAAACCAACTAACCTAAACTAAAATAGTAAGGGCAAGTCGGGTCGAATCCTCAGAGAGATCAGGAATGAGTACTAGTTCGGTCTCGGATTACAAATTAGCTACGCGGATTAAATGGTAAGAGTGTGATTAAACTAATAAGACTAACTAATAAAATCATAAAGAAACTAATAATCTAAAACAAGATAAAGAATTAGAAAATTAAAGAAACAAAGAGATGAAATGATGTAATCAAATAAGAAAACGTACTAAGGGACGATGTCACCCGCAACTTATTCAAATCACGCTAACGAATGCCAAGTATTGAGGAAGTTGGGTTCTCGGACAAGGACAAGGCGCATTCTAGATCTGTCACCTCCCTCCCGGGTTCGTGAAACGACTAATTACCCCGTTTACCTCCCTCCCGGGTTCGTAAGACGGAATCCTAAGGTCTAGACGGGAGACTCACTCCCGTGATGTTCCCTAAACTAACCCTAGTCAATGAAAAACACGCTAATACAAATTAGTGCAAGGGATACCCCGCTTAATTCTCACTCCCGTGTTCGACTAAGCAGAGTAAGGCAAGATAGAGAGGAAGAATCGACAATTAATCCTAATCGACTCTCGTCGATGACAAGGGATTAAATTCGACCCAAACCCATAAACCAAGTTAATCCATAAATCCCCAACACGTCCTCATCCAATCACCCAACTAAACCGATACAAGACATTCAACGCATAATTCAAACAAATCGGGGATTCATCGACCCCTAGTAAAACACTACTCACTACCCATAATTATACTAATAAAAATACTAATGCTAATTCTAGACCTAATACTAAACATAAAGAAATAAAAAAGAAAGAAACTTTAATTAATCTAATATGATTAAACTAATTCTAACATCATCTACCCATATCTCAAGCATAAACATACAAAACACACACAATTAACAATAAAGACATAAACTTTGAGCTAATTAACAATAGATTAAACATAAACACTAACATAAAGATAAACAATAAATAAAAAGAGGTGAGAATTGTACCAAGGAATTACTAGAAATAAGAAGTCTTGAATGTTGAAGAAGAAAGGATTACATTAATTAACTAAAACTAATTAAAAGAAGTAATTAAATTAAAGAAGGAAAATGGAAAGGGGGCTGCTGCTGTTGCGTTCCAACTACTGCTACTCTCTACGCTCTACCTCAATCTCTAACAGCTCCCCCTTCCTAATCTCTCTCCTCTGATTCTTCTATTCTAATTCTGCTGCCCTTCTTTCTTCTTCTTTGGTGGGCTGGGTGCCTTATTTTGTGTTTGGGCCCAATCCTCATCAAGATTCAATAGCGGTTTGATTTGATCCGTTTTGTTTCGTCTTTATCGTCTTGGTTCTCTTCGGTACCTATAAAATCAAATATCGAGGCACAGTACCAAAATCCCGAGAAATATCATAAAACGACACTAATTATACTAGACTCGACCAATTAGCTAATTAAACACAAAATAGCTTAATAATAGCAAAACAACTAATAAAATCGACCGAGAAAGAGTATAAATATGGGACGAAAAACCGGTAAAATAGCGACTTATCATGTGGCAACTGGGGGCAGGAAATTCCTCATAGTAGGAATCGACTACTTCACCAAGTGGATTGAGGCTAAAGCTGTCCCAAACATAACAGAGCCGACAGTCAGGAAAGTAATCTGGAGGAACATAATAACAAGGTATGGTCTGCCAAACGTATTGGTCTTCGACCACGCCAGGCAGTTTGACAATGACCCGCTAAGGGCATGGTTGGAAGGCCACGGCATAACTGTTGCTTACTCCGCCGTCTGCCACCCCCAGACCAATGGGCAAGCCGAAGCAGCGAACAAATAGATCTTGAATGGACTGAAGAAGATGGTGGACGAACTCAAGGGAAGATGGGCAGATGAGCTCCCAAGTGTTTTGTGGTCAATCAGAACCACCAGAAAAGAATCCACAAGGCAGACTCCTTCCGGTCTGGTCTACGGAGCCGAAGCTCTGCTACCCATCGAAGCATGAATTCCCACCCTCCGGTCTCTACAATTTGACAGGGCCAGTAACGAGGTTGCAATGACTGAAGCCCTCGATCTGGTCGGGGAGGTGAGACTGGAAGCCTACTCCAATATCGCAGCTTATCAACAAAGGATGAGAAAGGCCTATAACCACTACAACAAATTGACACTTGCGCCACGAATTATGCCACGAAAATTTGTTATTTGTGGCTAAATTTTACCTAGCCACAGGAAAAATTTGATTCACTACTTGGGAAATAAAATATGCCACGGGAACAATTTTTCCCGTGGCAAAAATTCACTTGCGCCACGAATTTTATTAAAGTCGTGGCCAATAATAACTCTTGCCACGAAAGATGCCACACCTTTGGCAAAACATATATTTAGCCACGAATTTGTTCAGTGGCAAATATTATTTAGGCACGACATAATTAACTTCCGTGGCAAAATTTTTTTTAGCCACAGATGTAATAAACGCATGTGGCTAATGGTTCTCCAAATTTTAATCAATTTTTTTTCAAGTTAAGCCGAGTGTCAATTATTGATCTTAAAAATTCATTAAAATTCAAAGCTAAAGATAATATGAAGAAAAAAAATATTAAATTTGAAAATATTTTATTAATAAAAAAAAATTCGTATTATTTTATTTAGTTTTAAGAAAAAAATAGATTTTTTGTAAAATGAAATACAAGAAAACTTTGGTTGTCTAATTTGTTGATTTTTTATTAATCATCATTTGTGTAGCAATTGATTTCTCTTAATTTGACAAGATGTTTTATTAAAATTTTATAATCTTAAGTATGACTTTTGAAAGACAACTAACATTTACATAGTGTAATATATGCTAGCTAAAATGTGGCGTACATAGCATAATATCAAGTAAAATTAGTATGTGATTGATCATCCATCATTAAGACATCTAATATTATTTAAGACTCTTTCATTTTTACCGCTTAATTAATTAATTTTTTCACATGTAATACACTTCTTTTTAAGACAAAAAAACTTTAAAAAAAGTGACTGAGCATGATTTTTGTCCAAATTATTGATTTTCTTACAATATTTTCAGTGTGAAAAAAACCGATTTATTAAACTGGTATTTAAGAATTCTAATCGGTCTATATTTTTTTATGGAATTAACTTTGACTGCGAAAACAATAATTATTTTTGTAAATTAATTGTCTTTCAAGTTGTTTGGTTTGGAAGAAAGATTAACGTATTAGAAAGTCGTGCATAAGTTCAATATCAAGTCAAAATAATTTTTCAAAAAAAGAGAGGTATAAGTGATAAAATCAAATAATTAACAAATATTAGTAAGAAAATCTAATAATTAAGGACTAATAGTGAGAAAATCAAAAATTAATTTATCGTCAACTGTTTAATTTGGTAGCTATTCTGTAATATTATTTGGAAGATATTTTAAAAAATGAATTTAAAATAAAATATACTTAATAAAAAATAAAATCCGGGTAAAACTTGAAGTAGGATAGAGGAAACTCAATGAGGATAAAAAAACTGATGAAATAATATAATGACCGATAACGAAAAGAAAAAACATATCGAAAGAACTAACAATAAAAGAACGTGGAAAATAGAAACTAAAATAAAAATATCGATAAATTAATGGAATCATGAGTCCGAAAATCAACTTCGATTTTTTTTTTCCGGAATAATAATTTTTAAATCATAATATGTAAATCATAAAGGAAAAAAAATTAATTACTCAAAAGAAAATGTAGTTTGAAAAAAACATCACTTTAAAAGAATTAAAACCAATGATTAGGTCAATAAAGTTTAATTTCATTTCTGGTAGCTGTCCATAAGAACTCCATGCGTATGGTGAAACTAAATAATAGTGGAATGACTCAGCTTGACTCAGCTATAAAGCTAGTAACCGGTCCAGATGTGACTACTATAGGGGTAGAGAATTCTTACGGTTATTAATTTATTTAATTTATTATATATTTTGTCACCGGAATAAATATTTCGCCACAAAAATAATTAGCCACGGTATAATCCGTGGCAAAAAAATAATTAGCCACGGGATAATCCGTGGCAAAAAATTAATTCTAGCCACGGGAGACTTCGTGGCAATAAAATCAATACTTGCCACACTTTTTTTTTCCCGTGGCTATTTGTTTGCCACGGCCACTTGCGGCACAGATGGTTTTTCCGTGGCAAAGTACGTTAGCCACAAAAATTTAGCACTTTTGCCACGAATTCAGCCGTGGCCCAAGTTCTCATTTGTAGTTGTGAACAAAAGGGTAAACACAAGGAACTTCCAGGTAGGCGACCTGGTCCTGCGAAAAACTCAGGCAATAGGAAAGTCAAAAGAGCACGGTAAGCTGAGTGCGAACTACGAGGGCCCGTACCAGGTCACCTAGGTCATGGGACCAAGGACGTATAGGATTGCCAACCCTGAAGGCCAGGAGCTGGCAGCTCACTGGAACGCGGACACTCTGAAGAAATACTATGTCTAGATTAAGAGTTGAAATTTTTTCTTTTCCTAAAAATGTCGGCGGAGAACGATCAAGTTGAAATGTCGACGGCTCCGACCACAATGTTAAGTTTTTACTTCAAGGAATGAAAAAGACTCCCAAATTCATACTCGTTGTCTGTTCAGATCAAGACTTCACACACAAATGAGCAGGGGGCAATAGGGGGAGGGCCCCACTGTTGCAAAACCCAGGGAAAATAGACCCCCAACAAAATTTGCCAAGTCCCCTACCTGCCTCTGGGCAGGCAGGAGGCAGGCCCCCTGACTCAAGATCAGGAGTGAAGGTCAAGCCGGGCCCCACGAGCCGAACGAACAAGGACTGAGACACAATCAGCCTTGTATAAAAAACGCTAAGTCCCCCACCTGCCTCTGGGCAGGCAGGGGGCAGGCCCTCTAACTCCAGATCAAGAGTCAGGGTCAGGCCAGTCTCCACGAGCCGAACAAACAAGGACTGAGACACAATCAGCCTTGTATAAAAAACGCTAAGTCCCCCACCTGCCTCTGGGCAGGCAGGGGGCAGGCCCTCTAACTTCAAATCAGGAGTCAGGGTCAGGCCAGGCCCCACGTGCCAAAACGAACAAGGACTGAGACACAATCAGCCTTGTATAAAAAACGCTAAATCCCCCACCTGCCTCTGGGCAGGCAGGGGGCAGGCCCTCCGACTCCAAACCAGGAGTCAGGGTCAGGCAAAACCTTAAAACCAGAACGGCAAAATTGACAAACATTCGACGAAAGAGTATCCATAAAATTAATGAAAAGTCAGGAGAAAAGCTTGCAGGGCAAGCACTAAAGATCTGGTTACAGAGAAATAAGGGTTACAAAGCCGGCAGCCGGCCACATCTGGGCCTGGCCCGCAAAAAGATAGTAAATTCAGCAAGGAAATAAAGGCGCAGGAGGATAGGGACATGAACCTTCAGAAGACGACTGCCCTGCGTACTATGCGGTGGGGGCATTTTGGTCAGGTCCAGGACCGTCCTCAAGTGACTTGCTGGCCCTGGCCTCATTCTTAGCTGTATAAAGCACCCCAAAAGCATCCTCATCAAAGTCAGGCAGCATCTCTCGGATGACTTCCATAATAAACTCATAAGAGGAAGAGGCCCCTGACTCAAAGGCTTTCTCCACTTCTGTGTTAGCCTCCTGAATGATCCCCTCCTTATCCTTGAGCCACTTTTCACCCTGACCCTTCAGCTCGCTCTGGGCCGCCTGAAGATCAGAGTCAGCCTTGGTCAGACGAGTAGCATACTCCCCAAGGCGACTCTCCAGTTCAGCAACATTCTTTTTGACCTGCTCCAGTTCCACCTCCAAGTCCGCCGCCTCCTTTATTGCTTTCTCTCCCTGATTCTTCCAACGGGCGGCCTGACCTCTGGCTTCCTCCAGCTCGCCCTCGCACCTAGACAACTGAAGCTTTAGGTTGCTGATAAGAGCGACATCTCTCTCAACCTCCATTATGAGTTTAGAGAGGGAGGATCCTGGAGTGGTGGTCAGCTCCTCGTCATTTAAGCGATTGAGGGCCGCCAACTCCGCAGAAGCCTAAAAAATTCGGGAGCAACGATGGATGAGTTGGGCAACCTGGTTGCAAGAGTATGTCGAGGACTTGGCAGTCTGGTCCATAGAGGGGGAGTTGGAATCTGAAAATAGGGCAGAAACATCAACACTTTCACCAACCGCAAAGTTGAATTAAGCATTCCCTTCAGTAAACAAGGTCTCTGGAAGGCTGGGGGCATGACGCTTTGGCTGAGAGGTGCTAGCATCAGCCTCCAGGTCCACCACCTGATCAGCACTCGCAGGCTCCTTGTCTTTCCTTTTCCTTTGGAGAGGGGGACCACTCTCCCCAGTCTCCTCAGAAGGAGAGGGCCTCACCACCATGGAAGGACGGGCTCGAAGAGAAGTATCCCCACCCTTGCCAACTGGCGAGGGAGTATCCTCTGACGCAGCCCCCTCTGCCGCCTTAGGAGCAATGGTTGAAGGCGCAGGGCACCTCGAGGTCGTCTTTGGAGGGGGAGGAAGTTTTGTCTTGCTTGCAGTAATGCTCTTTATATGCCCCATGAGAGTTTCCTTCTTGAATCCTGGGGGAGGCGGTGGACGACTAGTGAAGGGCCTACGCTCTGGATTCAGCCCAATATGCTTCAGCTGTTTTCTCGTCCAAGTATTCCTCTGAAAACCTGCAAAAGAGACAGATAAGAAAAACGAACTAAGTAAGCACACAATAAGACACTACAGAAAGAGCCCATTGTTTCTGAACCCCTGAACTACCAGATGGGAAGCCAGGGTTTAACCCCAGTGGGGTCATATATTCGTCATTCGTGATAACATCTGCAGTGGGAAGCCAATCAACAGGGCCAAACACACCTTTCCCATCCTTCACACAAGCAAACCGTTTAATCAAGATTTCATCTTCATTGTTCAGCTTAACTTTAAGAGCCTTTCCACCGACGTCAGGGTGATACTCCTCACGAGATTCCAGGCGAGTGTGAACATGGTTCCTGAAATGTCGAGGAATTCTCCACCCCTCCTCACTGTGGACATACAGAAAGTTATCCTTCCAATGCTTCAAGCTATTTATGGTCGGCCATACCAAAGAATAACCTTTCTGCATGAGGAGGGAGAAATACCCTGGAGCCCCAACCCCCTCTGCAGAGGAAACCATCTGCAAACCGACCATATATCTAAAGGTGTGTATCGAGGGCTCATACCTAAGAAACAAGCAGACCCAGGCATAGGCGACCAGTGACCTGTCGGCTACGGCAGTCAACTGGGCAACGGCGACGTTCATACGCCTGAAAGACTCCTCAAAGAAAGGATGAAGGGAAAAATGCAGGCCAAATTCTAAGCACTTATGATAGACAGCTATGCAGTTCTCGGGACGGTTACATACAATATCCTTCTCCCCAGGGATGATAACTGAATAGCCCACCCCGAAGTTGTAGTTATTGGCTATAGCTTCGGCAGCGTTTTTTGCCATAATTGCATCCCGCGGCCCAGGATCAGGGTAGGTGTGCACGGAAACCCTATACTTTGCCCTATCTAAATAATAAACCTTCCCCGGTTTCCTGGGTATAAGATCCCCGACGATGGAGAAAGAGTCAATCTCCAACGCCTCATCGTCAGAATCAACGACGTCGACCGGGGCAGGGTCGGGGGAATTAGCACCCCCACTAACTTCTGAAGGCGGCCCCCTGGCCACCGTAACCCCCAAACCAGCAGAGGAGGAGGGGAGGTCAGGATTAGCTCCTCCAACATCCTCCTCTAACCTCTCAGCAGACGGTTCAGTGAAGGACAAGATTAGGGAACGACGATGGGTCATGGTGTTTGGAAAAGAAAAAGTAAGAACAATTTAAAGGCGAGAAAGTCAGAGGTTGAGAGTCTAACCTAGTTAGATGCCGCCGGAGAAGAACGCCGGAGAAGGTCCTCAGTCTAAGTGCTCAGCGAAAGGGAGAGTGTATGAAGAGATGGAGTTTGTGAGAATTTGAAAGCGTGAAAGGGGGAATAGTGGGGATAGAAGCGCTCTTATAGGGGAAGGGAGATGAAAAGTCCCTCCTGGAAAGCCATCCAGTCAGATGCCCTCCCTATAGATCCCCCACGTGTCACACTTTTCAAACCTACCCATCCACCACTTCCCAAGATTCTTGAAAACACAAAAAGAACAGCAGGAATGATTACAGCACGCAGTCCAAGAAGCAATTAAAAAAAAGGCAACACAATAATTGAAAAGCCCACCAACTTCTTCATTAATCAAAGGCCCAAAAGGCAGGAGTTACAAGTCAGGGGACGAGATACAAAAGAAGGAAAATAAGACAAATACAGACAAAAGGAGCCTAAGGTCCGGCTCAGCCAGTCAGGGGATGTAGGGGAGGCCTAGTCCTCATCAGAGCCTGGGAAGGAGTAGTCCCTGGGGCTGCTGCAACCTCCATCATCAGACCCCAATCCCAGCTGCTTGAGTCGTTCATCGGGTCGTCAGGCCTCTCTTTCTCGCTTCCCCGAGCATCACGGCCAGACGAGTAGCACTGACCGTTGCTGTCTCCTGAGTCGCAGCTGCTCAGGTCCTAGTCCTCGCCAAACTTGGCCACCCTGGTGCCCTCAGGGTAGCCAGAATCATCTTTCCACCTCTTCGGCTCCGGAGAAGAGGGGCCCGCGTCAAGAAGGTCAGGGTCGAAGTTCTCCGGCTGCAGCCAGGGAAAACAACGGTCACACCCTTGGTAGGAGCAGCCCCCTACCTGTGTGCAGTATTTGGGCTTCGGCCTCACAGGAGACGAAGCTTTCTTGGGACGCCTGACAACCTTTGGAAGAGTGCTTGTCACAAGAGCCTGGAGAGAGCGGAGATGGGTCCGCCTGCTGCGGCGGATGATTGATCGCACTTGTCTGGGATACTTGAACCGCCTACGGCCCCTATACCGGAGGGTGGTAGCAAAAACCCTTTGTCGGAGAATTTTATCCCTTACCCAAGACATTGTGAAGAAAGAAGTGACAAAGAGGATAATCAAGAAATTTGCAAAGAAAAATGGATTGAACTCGGACTTTATACACAAGGGGTGAGGGTTATGCATTAAATCACTCCAACCACCCTTACAGAAAAGAGCCAAGCATCCGCCAGACACGCGGCTCGAGGAATCGTTTTATGAAGAGCAATCATGAGAAAAGCTTCCCGACTCTTTGCATGCCCAAAGTTATTTAAGACATTCCTCCTAGGGAACGCGTGCAGCATTAAATGCAAAGAGGAGATTTAAAAAGTCAACCTCCCACCATGTTGATCAAAGATCGTCTGCCGAGGGGAACCCTGCTTTCCCCTCGCCGACGAGGGCCAACTGATGGGGGTCGGTTGCCGGCCATGGGCTGCCCGCCGTGCGGGTCCCGGGGCGACCCGACCCGGATCACAAAAAGGCCTGGTCTGCTGAGCAGGCCAGACAACAAGATCTTTCTTAAATAAACCCAGGAGCCTCCCTGGAGAGCTGTACCAGGCCCCCTGCCTATCAGGGTTAGGCCGCGATGTTATCGCCGAAGAAGAAAAAGTCCTTCCCTGCCAGTCAGGCGTCAGGGTACCCTCCCTTGACGAGTTCAGGGCAGAAGGTCAGAGCCCTCTTTGTTCATGCCTAAGGTAAGAGGAAATGAGTGGACACGGGACACCCACATGTCATCCACTCATTCCCTCCCCCTCTCTCTCTCTCTTTTCACTCTCACTTGTGGGAACCTATAAATACCTATTTATTTCCCATGAGAGAAGGTAATTGATTTTCTCTCTCTAGAATCTCACTCTAGAAAACGCCACCTTACTCCTCACGAGTAAGGTTCGTCAAGTGCATTTCACGAACTAACTTAGGCATCAGAGAGGGTTCCCTCGGACACATCCGAAGCCCTGTGCGCTCCCTGTGTGCAGGTGGCAGGCCATCCGGGAAAGTCCGACTGCTAGGGTGAGAGGAATGAGAGATTTGGAGAACGAAGCATCTCCGTCAAAGAACCACAAACTAAAAGATCCGAATCCGTTTTGAGTCAATTGTTTCCATACCGAAACAATATATATATATATATATTTTAAAACTTACTCACTTAAGCACATGTCTCGTCCCACCCACCATTCATCAAAACTTTGAATTTATAAAAGAACCATTTATTAACCAAATCAAAACTGCTCAAGTTATTAACGGATGACCTTACTACTTTTTGGGTCGATTTAGTGTCGATCCGGTTTGATACTAGGCGAATGATTCGATACTACACTCTACTACTCAAATATTAGATAAAAAGCTTTAACTCTAACTGTTTAGGCTAACTTTCAAACACAATAAAAAATCATAAACATTCACATCATCACTAATGACATACAATTAGATTATCATCCAAAAATCACACATGCAACACTTTATATATGTGCATATTATCACAGTTAACAAGTAGATGGTTTTTAAAAAATTCTCATGTTTTTGAAAACGATTTTAAAAAGGGTTTGACGATTTACCCACCCTCAATAAAAGGATTGTTGAATCAACTGAAAGATCCGTCCCGTCTTCGTGGGGCTTCTTTTCTTCTCGGTCAAAACAACTTCACCAGAACCATAAGATTTTCCGATTATAACTCTATAAATGAACTAAGTTAGTTTAGATAGATTCTTTTAAGTTTATATGTACTAAATATGAACATGCATGCATCCAACTTTAATTATTTGCTAAAAGAAAATCAAATTTTGTTTATTTTTTGGTTGAACATAATACATATACATATATATTAACAAGGAAAAGAGTTGATGCTATTAGCTCTTTCGATGATAAAGAACAGAATAAAATTAAGAAGTATTCTTGATCTTGTTTGATCAAAATGTAGGGGTGATGTATATTTTTTTTTATTTGCTTATTGTTAGCTTACTGCCATGGAGAGAAAAACAAGGAAGAATGAAAGGATGAGTGTGAGTTATGCTCTTTAAGTTGAATCGAGGAAAGGAGATGGAGTTAGGTAGTCATTTGAGCCTGGAATAATTAATGAAAGGAGTGTGATAATGAGGGGATATTAGGGGGTTTAGTATTGTTTGATTCATAAATATTAGGGTCTCAATGAGACGTGCGAGCTATTGGTTAAAAGGCCTAATTTGGGTTTTAAACGCCGGATTTGAGTTCGCCTTATAATTGAATCGTTTTCTAAAATATAGCTTAATTAATATGAGTACTTCGTAATATAATATTTGAGACCAGAAAAACAAATATTAAATAAAATTTTGAATCGAAATGAGATTTATAATACTGTTGGTATAACTGAATATATGTTATTCGACTAACTTAGCTGGGTAGGTTCTGTCACGAGTTTGTATTAATCGTGTATCAATCATATTAACTTATAACTAACGTGAAAACATATAACTTTTAGGATTTTTTCATGGGAATAATATCAACTATGTGTGTGCTTCTTAAAATAATCCAAACTATATGAAATCTCATTTTAATATGAACTACGCATTCATTAATCTCATTTTGTTATGTATGAAATTATGACTTGCTATTACAGGTCATAGTGACTTGTTGTAACTTTCTAGGGTTTTATTATGTCCGTTGCAGTCATCGTGAAAGCCAAAATAACAATAAAGATATTTTTTCATAGCTTCTATAAAACTAAATAAAAAAGAAATGGAAGATGAATTTTTGGAATTTTTTTTTCAATGGCCGAAAATGAACACGAAATGTAAATAAGAAGAAGAAGAAGAGTTAAAGAAAGAGTTGAATACGGGAGGTTCAATAGGTAGCCGGCCATTCATAGCAATGCGAGGTTAATGAAGACATAGTTCGTATTAAAATGAGATTACGTATATTTTGTATTAATTTAAGAAGCACACGCATAGTTGGTATTATTCTCATGAAATAACCCTAACTTTTATATACCAAAGAATGGGACAAAGTTAAACAAGTTTGAGTCAAAGAAAATATTTAAATAGTTTGAGATGAAATACGATAAGTAACAACGTAATATTAGTATATAAGTAGATCAATAAGATAAGACATTATAAAGTTGTTTCTTTACGAACGTATTTTTATAAGATATATAAAATACTCCCTCCGAGTTTTATCGTTCTTCCCCTTTCTTATTGGGGAGTAAATTAAGGAGGGAGTATTATATTAATAAAAAAAGAGGGAGTATTATGAAAAAGTAGGAGAGAAGAATATTATATTAATTGAATGAGAAAAAGTGAATTGTAAAAGTAGGAGAGAGGAATATTATATTAATTAATGAGGGGTAATTGGTGTAATATAAAGAAAGTAGTGGGGGTAGAATGGTAATGTTAGGTGAAAAAAGTTTCCTTAAATGGAAATAAGGAAGAAGATCAAACTCAGCCCAATAAGAAAAGAGGGAAGAACACTAAAACTCGAAGGGAGTATAATATAACAACATTTGGATTGAAACTATACTTATATATACTTATATTTTTTTAAATAATATAAGAATATTAGAGAATATTTATTAAGAAATGATTTGATATAAATGTCAATGTAGGGTTAGGATGGTACAATGTCAGGTTTGACCACTGACTCTCTCAACTCAGTTTTTGTCTGCTAGTTGTCGGATTTGTCTCCGACTTCTTCTGCAAAACTGTAGTACCCACTCTTATCTTCAAAACGAGTATTGGAGTGAGCAAGTATGAGAATTAATGAAAGAGTTATGATCGACTTAAGTTGTCTTTAGTCTGAGCTGAAAAATTAAATATAATAGTAAAATAATTTAAATAAATAAAATGACATGTTACAAATTTTGAGAGAAAGGATAAAATGAGAAAATTTGTAGAAATCAAATATGAAATTTCTATCCACCCTACGGAAGGGGGTCTGATAGTTTCTAAAGTTCAACAAAATATAACATAAGTACTTAAAATTTATAAAAGATTTGTCAAAATGACGGGGTGTTGTAGTCTTACCCCCTAACAAAAAGTTTCGTCCTCGAAACTTGCAAGGTAATAAATATCGGAGATCATGTAGGTCTCCTAATGCAGACCTTACTTTCACAAAATTATCAATTATACCATATACAAGTCTAGTCCTTTATTATATCTAAAATCCTCAAATGTATTACAATTCTTATTATCTTATATCCTCAAATGCAATAAACATATTCTGACTAGTTCATAATCACAAGATATTTGATTAGCCTCAATATATATTTTATTTCCTTGCGTTAATAATCCTCCTTTTGACCTTAATTGTTAACATTTCCATCGTCTTTCCATCAGAATTTATCACTGTCTATCTTATCTCAAATTAAAGTTCCTCAAATTTCCTTCCGAATTCCATATAGATTCCATAAAATTATTTGTCATACACAATACTTAATCCACCCATAAAATTCTTAAATTCCTAAAACACAATCGCCTCGATACATTCTTTTAGCAGTCCGCTCTTGTCCTTATAATTGCATGATTTTCTGACTACATTCTCATAGTTACAAGTACGTGACCATCTCAATTCTAAAGTCCTTCAAATTTTGTTCCAAAATATTTCAAATATTCTATAAGCTTAAACGTAATGTGAAATCACCAATTTATATCCAATATACCCAAAATCTACATCCCTCATACTAACTTCATTAGTCTGTATGTAATGTAATTTGTCTCTAATCATTCTTATTAGTTTTCACCTCCACATATCACGATTGTCTGACTAAAACTCAAGTTGTCTAACGATACCATTCCACATCCCATGTTTCATATTTTCTCCAAATTAATATAAGCGTGAATTCCTTAATCATTCTAGAGACCCTCATTTCTTTTATCACCGTTCTTCCAAGGTAAATATCACTATATAATGAAGTTATTCATAATACATCAATCTTTCCCTTTTAACAACAAAACTCACTCTTTTAACTTCATATTACTCAAATATGTTCTCAATCCATTCAAGAACTTATATTCAGGAAACCTAAAGTATCCTTAAATAGTGGTTTTACAAATTAATATCCATAAAACAATAACACATCATATTAACTATTCACCTTTAGACTATTGTTCAAGTACTCCTCAAAGAATATCATCTCTCCATTTGAAATATGATTATATCACCCTCTATTATTCATCCATTAATGTCACATTTCAAATAAGGTTCCATATGAGGTAGGAGGGTTAGAAATTTTTAAAATTTAGAGTTTGTAGGAGAATAAAATTTCAAAGAATTATGTTTTAAAGGTCAAGATAGAATTGCCTTTTAAATAAAGAGTATAATTAAGATACAAAAACATAAATGAATACATTTTAAATAAAATTTTCACTCAAAACTAAAATTCAAACTACGTTAAGAGTGAATAAGACCCACTATTTAGATCAAATGTGAGAATGATTTTAAAAACAAAATATTAAGGATTACAAAAATCAAATACTAGTCTTACAATCTGTTGTAACGGAGGCGTCCCGTTACCAACGGTTTGTTAATTACGCGAGAAGAACAAAATAAATAGCAAACAATAATAAACTGACACACAGATTTACGTGGTTCACCAGCAAACTCACTGGCTACGTCCACACCGACAAGGAGACCAAATTCACTATTGTGAAGATAATAGTACAACAGTAGACTGTAATACACGCGCTTAATGACTCACAGCTAAAGTCAAAAGTACTACCAATCCTACCAACCAGATAGTAATCTCAAACTGGAAAGAGACTATCCAGACTGAGTTCGGCCTGCGATGAACTCACCGACAAGACGAAGGACAAACGATCTTGTGGACAACCAAGATCCGAACAAACTCCAACGGTCTCCAACGAAGACGAGATCAATAGAACCACCAAATAATAGGGACTCGGAACAAACTGAGTTTTTCCCTCAAGAAAACCCTCACAAATCAGCCCTCTATATTGTGCTCTCAAATCATCTCTCTGTCCTAATTAACCTAGAAACTAGTTAGGTCTTTATATAGTATTATTCCACCTAAACTAGTTACCTAAACTAATTAGGAAACAAGGACTAATCTTTCCTAAAACCAAACAATCTCATGTTACCAAAACAAGAAGATCAACTTTAGGAAACATATCAGGAACAAATCAATTGAAGGCCCAAAAGGACAATTGCTAGACACTTATTTCCTAGCAATCTCCACCTTGACTAGAATTGTCCAACCCGAACCAATCTTCAAAGTGCAGCTTCGAACAGTCGATTCTCAAGTCACTACTTGTCCCAATAGTCTCCACCTTGACCTGAACGATCGCATCTTTCAACGGTCTTCAGTCAAATAGTAATTTTTCTCCTTTCCCTCGAGTACCGTAGTACCAACCTGCTTCAGCTTCTCAGCCCAAAGCACAAAAGATCTTCCCCGAGATCTCGATTGTCTTTTTCACCCAAGACACGGGTCTTGCCTTTTTCACCCAAGGCACGGGTCTTGCCTTTTTCACCCAAGGCACGGGTCCTGCCTTTTTAACCCAAGGCACGGGTCCTGCCTTTTTAACCCAAGGCACAGGTTCTGCCTTTTTAACCCAAGGCACGGGTTCTGCCTTTTTAACCCAAGGCACAGGTTTCTCCTTTCCCTAGGAGTCCGCCTCATTGAGAAGCGGAAACAACAGTTGATAGCTTGTCTTCGCAATCATGTAGTTCGACCTGTATAAGTGAAAACTCCACCTTACCGCCAACACTACCATCCCCACCCAAGCCTATAAACCCAGAACTATTACTCCCCGTGAATTTATCAACCTTTAAAATTGTTGCTCCAGACATCTTCTCACAAAAAAATTCAACAAACCCAAATAACGCCTAACTCAGCGGAAGCAAAACCTGGAGCTCAGAAGCGGAAGTGGAACAACCTGAAGCTCTGATACCAGTTTGTTGTAACAGGAGAGAAAAACAAACAAATTAAGAACATAAAATCGAGAGACAGACAGATTTACGTGGTTCACTAACAACTTGTTAGCTACGTTCACGGGCAGAAGGAGGGGATAGTTTTATTAATTTGAGGAGAGGTTACAGATTTCAGACTGACATCATAATTCCTAGGGTAGAGGTATGAGAGTTTATATACTACTCTCAACCTAAACAGAAACCCTAAACAGATTAGGAAACCTTATACAATAGAAAACCTAGGTCAGATACTCAGATATTGATTAGGAAACTCTAATCAATCAGATATTAATTAGGAAACTTTCCTAATTAAACAGATTCAGGTCGGAAACCAAATCGAGATCCAAAATGACAATTGCAAGGTACTTATTTCCTAACAATCTTCACCTTGACTTGAATTGTCTCACAATCAAATCAGACAGATGTACCAGATGCACTCCTACGAATGCCTGATGTACAAGAAAACTCCTTAACAGATGTACCAGATGCACTTCAACGAATGCCAGATGTACCAGAAATAAAACTCTTCTCCCCCTTCTGCCTCAGATATTGCCCAACAAAAGGCAATCAGATACTTCCAAATCGTAGCAAGTCCAAACCGTGTTGGAACTTGCTATACGGAGCCAAATCAACAGAGTTTGCATCTCTCTTTCACTATCAGAGGATGCACCAGCAACAGAACCAGACAGTGTAGATCCTTGAAGATGATATAAAGTACCGCGCTTGGTACCTTTCAGAATCACGTTTGAACCCTTGCAGACTTTCAGAACTCCACCTTGACCTTGAAAGCTGAAACCTTTCTTTTCTAACCGACTCAAGGATATCAGATTCTTCGTTATCAACGGAACATGTCTAACTCCATTCAACGTGCAGAATTTACCATCATTTGTCCTAATCTTGATTAAGCCAATTCCAACTACTTTACAGACAGTATTACTGGCCATATAAATATTGCCCCCATCTATCTGTTCATACGTTGAAAACCACTCCCTGCGCGGACATATATGGTAAGAAGCTCCCGAATCTAGGATCCACAAATCAGTGTGATCTGTGACCTTCTCAGCAACTAGAGCATAATCATCTTCCTCAGAGTCTACATTTGCTACACCAGCAGTACCAGATGTGTTCTGTTCATTCTTTTTCTTTGGAAAATCGAATTTCCAATGTCCCTTCTCTTTACAGTAATGACAGATATCATTGGGTTGTGGACCTTTGGAAACATGAGTACTAGAACCAAATTTATTCTTCCTCGATTTTCCCTGTCCCTGACCCCCACTGGCTACTAACCCTGCAGCCTGATTATCTGTAATCGTACCAGCCGCCTTATGGCACAATTCTCTAGAATAAAGGGACGATCTGACCTCCTCTAAAGTAATTGTATCTTTGCCAACAACAAAAGATTGAACAAAATTCTCATATGACAACGGTAAAGATACTAACAGAATTAATGCGGCATCCTCGTCTTCTACTTTAACATCAATATTAAGCACTTCTAATAATATTGTGTTTAACTGATCGAGATGATCTCGAAGAGGCATACCTTCCTGCATTCTCAGACTGAACAGACGTTGCTTCAAAAGCAACTTGTTGGTTAAAGACTTCGTCATGTATAGACTTTCAAGCTTTTCCCACAGACCCGCCGCGGTTTCTTCCTCCCCGATTTCAGTGATGATATTATCAGACAGACACAACAAGATTGTTGAATGTGCCTTCTCCTCCAGAACGGCCATCTCAGCGGTGACTGTGTCGTCTTTCTTCTTCACGAGTGGCACCCACAGTCCCTGTTGTTTTAACAACGCCCACATCTTGATTTGCCACAAACTAAAACTATTTCTCCCATTAAATATCTCGATTTTAAAGCTCATCATAGACATCTTTCTCACAGATCAAATTAACCTGAAGCTCTGATACCAGTTTGTTGTAACGGAGGCGTCCCGTTACCAACGGTTTGTTAATTACGCGAGAAGAACAAAACAAATAGCAAACAATAATAAATTGACACACAGATTTACGTGATTCACCAGCAAACTCACTAGCTACGTCCACACCGACAAGGAGACCAAATTCACTATTGTGGAGATAATAGTACAACAATAGACTGTAATACATGCGCTTAATAGCTCACAACTAAAGTCAGAAGTACTACCAATTCTACCAACCAGATAATAATCTCAAACTGGAAAGAGACTACCCAGACTGAGTTTGACTTGCGACGAACTCACCGAGGAGACGAAGGACAAACGATCTTGCGGCCAATCAAGATCCGAACAAACTCCAACGGTCTCTAACGAAGACGAGATCAATAGAACCACCAAATAATAGGGACTCGGAACAAACTGAGTTTTTCCCTCAAGAAAACCCTCACAAATCATCCCTCTATATTGTGCTCTCAAATCATCTCTCTGTCCTGATTAACCTAGAAACTAGTTAGATCTTTATATAGTATTATTCCACCTAAACTAGTTACCTAAACTAATTAGGAAACAAGGACTAATCTTTCCTAAAACCATACAATCTCATGTTACCAAAACAAGAATATCAACTTTAGGAAAGACATCAGGAACAAATCAATTCAAGGCCCAAAAGGACAATTGCTAGACACTTATTTCCTAACATAATCAAAAGAATATTATGCTCAAGAGACAAAATAAGTTATACTGAATTTACTTTTGGAATGACATTAATGATAAGAGAAGCATGTCTTATAAATACTGAGGGAATAAGTGTTCATTGGGACGAAGGAGGGTTCAATTTAAGGATCTTACAACATGGAACAAAGAAGTGGTCAGTCAATGGTTTTAGAAGTTTGTCAATGGTAACAAAGGCATTAAGAATAGCTCAACTCAGTATTACATCCTCGGAGTAAAGACAATTTGAGAGATAAAAGAAAGAGGAACGATATACCCCATCCATGAAAAGCATCTTAAGAATTATGGGTGAAAGTAAGGCAAATGTTGTAAGGTTGGTGCAAAGCTGACAGAAACATTATAATTTTTAGACTTAATTGACATATGACTGGTTCGTGAGAAAGAATGAAATAAGTGTTGACTTAGGTGATCAAGGGGCAAAAGGGTGATTCCAAATTAAAGCATGGAATCATAATATCGAGGACAGGACACGGGAATCTTGCAATCGTACACTATGCAGAAAGAGGGTTTTATAATAACCAACAAGTGTTTTCTATTCATACAAGATGCTGTAAATCACTAACACTTATCCTTCAATGTGTTCTTATGCAACCAAAACGTGACATGAGCTAAAGCAATGAACGTAAGTTGAGTGAGGATCTCAATATTGAATTGGAATGGAGTGCCGCAAGACAACGGAAAAGAAGCATTATAAGTATAATTGACGATGCACTACTTTAGCAGTTGCAATTCACCATATACTTGGATTAAAAGAAACATTAGAATATTTACTAATATAGAAAGGTGGTGTAAAAATTAACAAATCAAATAAATTTCGCTAGACTGAGAGGTAAGGGATAAATTTGAGCATGAATATGATAGGATGAATGTGTAGTCTGGTAAGATAAGTCTCTCGTATTCCCTAATTAAATGAATAAGAGAGACAATAAACTTTCTTGCAAAAATAGTAGTATGGATTAGAAAGTTATAATGAAATGAAAGCAAAGGTTACAAACTGAAGTGGATTTGGAAAGACGGAGAAAAGTTCAAGTAAATAAGTAAGAATCTGAAAATACGATCGATAAGAAGATGGTGGTATAAAAATTTATAGCAAATTAAAAGAAACGAAGAAAACGTATATCTTTCTGAGAATTTATTTAATACTATGACGAATTGTAGGTAGGATGATGAGAGAAGTAATAAATTGACATAATTTTGAATTGAAACACGGTATGTGAAGATTTTCAACTTTTGTTTATAAAACTAGTTTTCGTGCCCGTGAAATTCACGGGTCTAGCGATAGTGTATTTGTGCGACTTTTGTTTATCGCAACACCTTTCTTGCGAGTTCCTCGTTATAATGTAGAAATCAATTGTTAAAAGAGTGGAAGTCGTAGTGTTTGGTTTTGTTACACGAAGTTGTGTAAACCCCAAATATAAGCGTATGATAAGAAACAATCCGATGCTACTAAATAAGGAATATGTGAATCTGGGTTAGGCGCATCTCCAAATCTTTATATAGTTCATGGTATTTGGAAAACGGTAGGTAAATAATATTCCTTTACTGTAGTACGGCTCATTTAAATAATAGTAATACATAAAATAATTTTCCGTCAATGATTGTAGGTTGCTTAATTTTGGCCTTCTTAAGTTTGGTGTGGTGTTGTTGGTCTCAATCGTTTTCCAGCCTTGCTAATCCCCTTGGTGTTTGCTTCTGTCGCTTTAGGTTCGTCTCTGCAGTACATTGCAGACAGATTTAGGTCCACGTGCAGAATGAATCAAATGTAAGGGTTATTTGTAAGTGTAGTTTGCTTTGTACTTACTGTTTTGGTCGCTTTGAAGTTTCTGTTTTTTGTGGAGTATCTGCTTGCGAAACTTCTTTGACCGGGGACCTCCATTCGTGTTTAACAACCCCTTTAGGTAGCCTGGCGGGTCCTGTAGCAAAGGGAGCTTCACTTTTCCCTTCTGGCAGCAAATACTAAACTTAGGCTGGCTATTCTTGGTACATTTACCCACCGACTCCTCGATCCACTCAGCCGCGCCGCAAAACTCACATGACTCGGTGGGGCCGCCAAAGCACCAAGGTTCAATAAAAATCCCTGTGAAAAAAACATGGTAATAAGTTGTATGCAAGGGGCGAGGTATGCTAGTACTTTTCCTGTGTCGGAGCATACTTCCAGGTTTGCTGGTGGAGCCCGGTTGGCGTATATTTTGCGTTTCGGCTGAAAATTGGGTTGCTGCGTATCCAGGAACGAAAGGGAGATAAGCCGTTAGATGATATTACTAACTGTTCTTATCTAAGCACAGCAGTAGGGAAACAGAATGTACCAGTAGTTTCTGTGGGTTGGTGGTTGCTACGGTTGCTTCTTGAAGGCGACGACCGACTACTGGATGCATCGTCAGCAGGTCGGCGTCTTTTTTTTGTAGCAACCTGCCGAGTCTTTGGAACAGTTGATTTTGTTGCGTTCTTCCGGCCTGATTTTCTTGCGGGTTTCCCGACCGAGTGGGTGGCTGCAACTCGTGGCTGGCCTGAAAAGTGGGTTGCTGTGTACATATATATATATATATCTATATGAGGAAATGAAGACAAATCTAATTAGTAGAGTCTATATAATAATGGAGGTGTACTGTATGAAAGTGTACTATAAAGTCGATAAAGCTAATTCAGGGAAAATCGAATCCAGTACATATTTTTGGGAGTTGTTTCTACAAAGGTGTCGTCAATAATGTAGGATGACACCAAATTAGAACTTGTACTTTACCAAATTCTTAGATTTACACGGGAAAATCTAATCCAGGACATATTTTTGGGAGGTGTTTCTACAAAGGTGTCATCAATAATGTAGAATGATACCAAATTCGGACTTGTGCTTTACCAAATCCTTAGATTTACAACCGTTTAGTCATTTTCTATATAAATCTTATGGTTTGTTCATTAATCGTCCATAACACCAATTCCCCGTCGAAATACTGGGGAAACGGTTCGGGTGATGAGGCCACACACACGCGCGCGCGGGCACACACACACACACATATATATAAGCAATGACAAACGGGAATTAGGCGACTGAATGGAATTAATAGTTGTTTCTATTTAAGAGTAGCATGTATATGGTCAGTAGAGCGTACCAATAGGCCCAAGTTCAAGGGTTTGTGAACAAATCGGTGGACGACTGGGTTCTCCAACTTCAGACTTGCTTTCTCCCTTTTTAGCGCAGGGCACAGTCGTGGATTCAGTAGCAACATTTGCTGTCTTTTTTTTCCTCCGACTCGATTCCCCAGTGGATCCATCTGCTGACCTGATTCTTTTCCGCTTCTGACCCCGTCCTGATCGGCTTGGAGGCGGTGGAAGTCTGGTTTTTCTCATTTGGTCAAAAGCTGGGTATCCCTTTGGCTCGAGGCTGGCTCGCCTCTCGTGCTTGCAATAATGGACTTCCTTGTAAATCTATTCGTACGCGTCTGATTTCTAGCAAGTGCAACGGCGTGCATTGCTATGTTGGTCAGCTCTATATTGTCGATTTCACGGGATGCGTAAATAATTCATCGGAAATGCTATGGTAAGTAAGGATATATACTGTCATCTTTACTCCGAAACAGGAACAACCTAAACGTGAATTGAACATAAAAATACAAGAAAATTACTAAATAAAAATACACGAAAATAGAGTTATGCAAGTCAATGGACTGGCAGAAACACAAATTATGACAATTGAACATACAGGAGCAGCTACAAGCCAACAACACGTAGAAAGAACAGAGAAAGTTGCAAGTAGAAGAACAAAGAAAAAGAGAGGAAAGAACATAAGCCTAGGCACAAAAAGGAATGGAATAAAGAGTTCGATCTATTACTTAATCTCATGTCTGGCCTAGCATTAGAATGCAATATGGTGGGTGTATAAATAATTCATCAAATTTTCTTAATTCAATTCGTAAAAAGCGAACAACATCCTATCGCTAACCAAGAATATACAACACACAAACTTTACTCTACAGGACGGAATCCAAATACAGTACACAAAATATGTGGTCATCTTTACTCGGAAACAGGAATGGCCTGCTTACGAAGAATATACAGTACGCTAACCCAAACTCTACTCTACAGGATGGAATCCATATACAGTACACAAAATATGCGGTCATCTTTACTCCGAAACAGGAATGGCCTGCTTACGAAGAATATACCGTACACAAACTCGGACGGAATCCATATACAACACACAAAATATACGGGCCTCTTTAGTCTTTAATCCAAAACAGGAATGGCCTAAATGTGACCATATATGATCAATACTGAATGCAAAATCATACAAGAGCAGCCTAAATTTGACCGTTAGAAACAATAACCAAATAGCATAAGGCTTACCGATGAAGAAGGATGCAATTGGAACCGGCGCTTGGAGCAAATCGATGGCGACACCGCAGAGGAACGAAAAGAGGAAGGCAAGTGAAGGTTTCTTGTTCTCATTTGTATGAACCTGGAAACTATAAATATGCTGAAATTGCCTCCGAGCTTAGGATGCCATTGTAACTGTCGGACCTTTGATGCATCCTTGAAATTAATGGACTTAATGGAGGATGAATTTATGTGATGGAATTTAATTGCCACCTTAATAGTAATGGAATCTGAGGTGAAGAGGGGAGTAGAGTATCATCAGGGAAGTAAATAGAATAGATAGCTAAGAAAACAAAATAAGGTTGCCACGTGTCGTCAAGTTATCATCCCAGGACAACTCAAAAGGGAAGGCTTTTTATTTTTTTATATAGATAAGAGTGTTTTGAATATTCAATCTACGACATTAGCTATTTCATATATTTAATTAATAATTTAGATACGTTATTTTATACCCTGCAACCAAAATAACCCAGTCGGTATGGTAGGGAGTTAACCCACCAACATGAAGCAATACATATGTTATTATAACTGAGTTCAAGGTACTGCATCGCGATTTTGATCCAACTCCTAAAAGAAAGAGTTGATGATGTAATTGATCTTCATCTATTGCGGTAACGTGATCTTCATTTGCTTAAGACGGTTACGATAGTTGATTAACATAGTTATATATTCATGTATAAGGATAATACTATTAAGGAATATACATTTCCTATAGCCATATAATATAATAGACAAGCACCCTTTAAAATATAAAACACATATATCAAATACAAGTAGCGATAAAAGAAACTATGGCTTCCTATAACTAGGTTGGTCCTTAGTTGTTTCTACCCTTTACTTTTTCATTTAAGCGATCTAGTTAGTTTAAATTATTATCCTAGAAAATAGATGACTCGATTCCGCTAGCCGAGTGAGTTGGGAGTATAAGACTCTATTACCAACTTAGTCGGAATCTTTAAAGCTCTAGAGCAGATAAAGTCATGAGACCATGCTCTGATACCAACTGTAACAACCCGGAATTTCCAGACTCTACAAATAAGTCTATAATAGGAAACAGCAGAAGACAATACATATCCGAGTCATTACTATTCTCAAGTAACTAGATTACTTCATAATAATTATGATAGTACTTACTTATTAAATTTAATTGTAACAATTTATGAAGAAATAGAAATACATTTGAGTACCATCTTGAGCTATCTCCAACTTTGCCCGTCTGAGGAATGGTCAGTTTTCCTTAATCTGACGATTATAATATTTTAAAAGAATTTCATAGAAAAACAAATCGTCAGGTTGGTAAATTGTCAAAATTTAATATGAATAAAATATTAAATCAAACACAGATCACATAGCAGTACATAAAAGCACAACCGATAACACATCACTTTAGAAATCGTAAGAAATGTTTTAAGTGCCGTAATATTTTTAGAAAAGTTTTATCACGATATACTGGCCAATTATTGTACAAGTTCCGAATAAGTTTCATATTTGATACTTGTACAATAATAATATACCGCCAATCACACCGATACCAGGGGGCTTTCATTATTACCCCTGTTTACCATGGTGACATAAACACGTTTAAAACAAAATTCGTCTTCTCATCTCCAGGGTCGAATGCCGGATACGTGGAGTTGTTACTCGCACCATGGACTACTCACCACCCGGTTGGTTATCCCCGAAGCCACGCTCCAATCGTCGACACTCAGGAGTGAGCAAACTTTGTTGGTTACCCGGTCAGTTATCCTCATCGTGTGTTTTACAGGATCAATCGACGGGCAAGATTCTTCTTCAAGGGGAACATGAAGCGGGGTTTGTACGTATGGCACCCTACCACCTCCCTTCCCACGACTCTTCACCTCTACCTCCCCTCATCCATCTCCTTCATAAGTTGGGTCATTCGTCTACTACTATATTAAATTTAATTAATGCGAGTCTTAAACTCCCATCAATAAAACCGTTTAGTAATTGTAATGCTTGTGATGTCAACAAGAGTCATAAACTTCCTTTTTCAATTTTTAGCTTTACTACTAGCGCTCCTTTGGGGCTTTTATTTTCCGATGTGTGGATCTCACCGGTTTTTTCTATTGATAATTATAAATATTATGTTATTTTTGTTGACCACTTTACCAAGTATACTTGGATCTATTGATCAACACATTTTATATCGCATTTTATTGTCCCCCGACAACCATATTTGAGCCTTTCTTCTTCCTAAATTATATGTTTAGTGTCGATTTCTATTAGAAAGTCGATACTGCCGATTCTCGTACTATTTTATAAGTTAGGTACAATTTCAAGCATATTTAAGAGTATTAACCCGGATAGCCGAGACGAGAACGGAGGACGAGGAAGTAAATAAAAAGGCGAGAAGCAAAGAAGAACTCGGCCGTAAGTTTCAGCATTACCCACTCGATCGAGTGGTGCCATAGCACTCGATCGAGTGCCTCATATCACGCCCAACTGGACTGCATTAGAGTTTTGGGCCGATTTATCTTTTTAGCCCAAAAACGAACAAGAATTGGAGCAATTACGGATCCACTCGATCGAGTGGCACTGCGTGCACTAGATCGAGTCCGTCTTACCCGGGCTGCGCATTTAATTTCTAATTTACTTAGAATTTGGGCCTGTCTCGAAATCCAACTGATTTCTTTTAAATCAGTTGTCTGACTACATTGTCAAACACTTTTTCACACTACACTCTTTACGTTACTTTTTATTTTTCTTAGCATTGAAGTTTACGTAGCTTTCCATTTTCTTTCGCGAGATACATTGAACTCCGTTTTTCCCTTTTCAGATCTTGAATTATTCGGTATCGATACTTTTAATTTTAATTTCAATTTAAATTTCAGTTTTCTAGTTTAATTCTTGTCTTAATTCATCTTTCGTTTCTGTAGTAATTTTAATTTCAATTTGAGTTTATTCTTTTCTAGCGTAGAATTATATTTTTGCTCGTAGTTTAATTCGATTCATCCTTATCATGTTTACTCGCAATTCGTCTTTTGCTAGTCCGATTACAATTATTATGAGTAGCTAAATTTTACCTAGGGTTTAAGGGGATCGATGCATATTAATTGGGTTATAGTAAACCGACATGTTCCTAATCGTATGAACTGTCGCCTAAATATTGTTTTAATTCTGATTGATTGATTACTGGCCAGGATTTATTAGTTAGTATCACAATTAGGATTTTTCGCCGACCAGGTTAAGGACTATGTAAGTCACGATATTTTGTGTAGACTAGCTTAATTCTAGCGACCGCAGGTTAAGTTTAGTTCTAAAGTTTGTAGAAGTACCGACCGGACCTACATCTTAAACAGTTCTATTATTGACCAGTTAGTTGACTCCCTGACCTGAATAATATTCATTCTGAACCTGAGACCCTAGACTTCTTTTCTATCGATCTACCTTCTAGTATTTAGTTATCAGCCTATTAAACAAACAGAAAAACAGTGACCTGTAGTCTTAAGTCTAGACCTTAGAACAAGTATTTAAGTCCCATCTCCTTGTGGTTCGGCCCCTACTTCACTACCTACATTAGTTAGTGGACCTTAGGGTATCTTTGATCAGGGATACGACTTACCCCTGTCAAATTTTGGCGCCGTTGCCAGGGAGATGGTTTTATTTAATTGCTTGTTTTGTGTTTTAGTCTTTTGATTACCTTGTCTCGAGGAACTTTCAGTTCCTTGAGACCATTTCTCACCTTTTTCCTATAGTTTTCTCGTATGCCCAGGTCCTCTCGAAGTTCAAGCTACATACCACCATACGATCCTGAACCAGAGAGAACTTTCTGCAGGTCAAGAAAATTTTACAACGAAATTGCTGAGACGGAAAGATCAGAATCAGTGGAAAATTCGGACGACGAGCACATATCCGAATCACAATCCTTTGAAGAGGATAATTCCACCCTTCACCCCGAGACACCGCTAGTCAAGATGCCTCCCAAACTTGCTAGCCATCCCAAGCCGGAGCAGGCGTCCCTACCAAAGCCACTGAAGAGGCCCACGGCCACTACTGGTACATTTGAGATTCGCCCCGCCTTTATCACATTGGTGGAGCGAAATCAATTCGGTGGAGGTCCCGATGAAGACCCGGCAAAGCATATGAAGCTCTTCACCGACTACTGTTCTACTATCCCACTCCCCGCGGGAGTTGCCCAAGAGCAGGTGATGAAGATGCTCTTTATGTTCTCCCTACGCGACGCCGCGAGAGATTGGATCACAGACTTAGACCAAGCCACTGAAAGAATTACAGACTGGAACTCCCTAGCCTTAGCTTTCTACAAGCATTACTATACGCCGCAAAGGACTAACATGTCGAGGAGTCAGATTACCAACTTCCGACAGACAGCTCGCGAGAATATTTACGAGGCGTGGGTAAGGTTTAAAAAGCTAGTCAAGGAGTGCCCGCATCACGGTTTTATGGAATGGTTTTTGTGCAATCAATTCTATAATGGTTTATATGACGATTGCCGAGCTACGCTCGATTCTGCAGCTAATGGCAGGTTTCAAAACAACGTTGATGATGACAAAGCATGGAAGCTAATTGAAGATATGGCAACTCATCACTCACGTTGGGGAAATCCAACACCCGAGGTAATAGTGGTGACTCAGAGTCATCGAGTGCCATAGTTAGCCACCTAGTCGCTTTAACTAAGCGAATTGATTCTATGGAGGTTGCTAGAACCCAACAACAACAACAAGGCAATATGTACCAAGTGAATGCAATGTCCGAGGTAGTGTGTGAGAATTGTGGGAATAGAGGTCATTATGCACAAGAGTGTGCAAGTTTAGAAACGGCGAATGCTTTCCAATCCATGAGACCGCACCTCCCATACATGAACCAACCAGGGTATGACAAGTCCTTGTTGTCTTATAGGAGTCAAAACGTGCTTAACCCACCACCACCCCGGTGGTAACAAAAGCGTCCCTTATGTAGCGCCCCATAATCGACCCTCCCAAGACCATAACTCTAACCGACAACAATTCCAAGGGGGGCAACAACTAAATTGGGGTAACCAACAGTAGGGAAACCAACCTTGGGGTAACCAACAAGGTTGGGGGAACCAACAACAATTTCAACCAACCCCACAAACCCAAGCTCAAGCTCCAACCAACACCGAATACGTGGAGATCAAAGCATTATTGATGCAAGGTATTCAAGCCCACCAAAAGCAAGAAACTCAAATCAACCAAATACTTGCCCATAACAAAGATCTTAGACACCCAAGTAGTCCAACTTGCCGCCCAAAAGCAAGTTAGGCCGCCGGGTACTCTACCTCCTCAAGGTAAACAATCGCATGAGCAAGCCAATGCGATAACATTGAGAAGCGGAACCCATTATGACGGTCCGAAAATGCCCGGGGAGTATGTTGTGGTGGATGAAACCGAGTTGGAGAACCAAGATCTCACCGAAGAAGCATTGACTAGGCCACCAATTGAGGCTACTCAACCCTCTAAAAACCACCAGCGAGCCTTCACGTAGTCCACTCGACCGAGTCAGCCAAGACTCGATCGAGTCGCATGTCACACGATCGAGTACAGTCAGCCCACTCGATCGAGTAAAACATCCAAAATCAACCAGGAACTTTTCACCTATACCACTCGATCGAGTGCATCCAGGTGACTCGATCGAGTATAATGACACTCGACCGAGTCAAGCTGGACTTGATCGAGTTGAGACAATAATGAGCGAGTTGCCTATCATTCCTCTTCCGTCTTCGTCAAAGGACAAAAAATCTTCTCAAGCACCCCCGTCTCAAGTCAAGGAACCTTCGATTCCAATCATACTTCCATTTCCTCACCGACAACGTAATACAAAGCTTGATCAACAGTTCGGTAAGTTTATGGAGGTCGTCAAGAATCTGCAGGTAAGTGTTCCTTTCACTGATTTGATCACTCAAGTTCCTACTTACGCTAAATTTATGAAAAAAATACTAACTCGTAAGCGGACATTTAGTGAAACTGAGACAATTGCTTTCATAGAGGAATGCAGCGAGCTGCTATAGAGTCGTACTCCACCCAAGCTCAAGGATCTAGGGAGTTTTTCTATAGGGACATTAGTTATTGATAAAGCCCTTTGTGATTTAGGGCTAGCGTCAGTGTTATGTCGTATTCGTTTGTCAAAAATTGAATATGGGTGTCTTAAAATGTACTAATATGACTCTGCAGATGGCTGATAGATCGGTCAAATATCCTCTTGGTGTCTTAGAGGATGTCCCGGTCAAAGTAGGGAAATTCTTCATTCCCGTTGACTTCGTAGTCTTAGACATGGCTGAGGATGCCATAATCCCCATCATCCTTGGTCGCCCTTTCCTACACACGGCAGGGGTGATCATCGATGTCAAAAATGGGAAGCTCACACTCTCCATAGGAGATGATACCGTGACTTTCAGTCTCGATCAAGCTCTTAAGAAGCACATGATAGAAGAGTCTTGCTATAGTATAGATGTCATTGATCTAGAAATTGAAAACTATATTGACGACTATCTTGGCAGGGACCCTTTGGAGAAACTGTTGACATCCGGCGATGCTAAACCTTTGGAGAAAGGATCATGGAGCGCAGAAGTGGATGAGCTGGAACGCATGCTAAACGGGAAGGAGAGCACTATTGAAAAGATATACAGTCTCGACACCCCTAATATGTAACACCCCGGTCCAAACTAGGGCCAAAAATGTTAGTCGCGGTAGCCCGCCAGGTTTTGTACTGGTGATAAGTGTGTTTTGTAGTGCCTATTTGTTGTGTTTGGTCCCGATTTCTCTTGTGAAATCGCTCTTTGGAGCGGTTTCTGGGCTACTTATGCTTCTTCTAGTTCGTTTTAGGTTCTCAAGAACCTTCATGGAGAATTGGAACGATTCCGACTCGTTTCCTACACATTTGGAGCCAACGAAAAGAAGGGACGATCACTCGGTGCCTTAGATTCGATCCCGAGACCTTGAGACCCATTCCCAAGCTCCTTAAACTCGATCCCGAGCGCCGAGAATCGACGAGAAGCCTATGAAAAGCAAATGGGGACCTTTATGATCAAAATGGAGGCCTACAAGACCCTTCCCGGGCGGGATGAGTGCCCATCCCGGTCGGGATGAAGAGCAAACAAAGCAGCTCTTCTGATGAGCCATCCCGGTCGGGACCAACCATCCCGGTCGGGACCATCTCGTCCCGGTCGGGATCATCACCCTTCCCGACCGGGAAGAGCAATAACACCGCCTGGTGTTATGCATAACACCGCCCGGTCGGGATCATCACTCTTGTTAGTAGGTACAATCTTCTTATTCTCTTTACTCTAAATCCTTGTTTAATCTTTCAAGTTTTAATCTTTGATTATTGTTTTTGTTCTTGTTAGTTTCATTATGAATGTTTTGTTGTTTGTGTTGATTTCTCTTGTCATGGTTAGGATTAGTTTCACTATGTGTGAGTAGACTTATTGTGGAGTTTGTAGGGGGATTAAGTGTTGATTATGGGTAATTAGGGTTTGATTGTGGGTAAAGGTAAATTCTTTGTTACTAGTCACATGTTATGCATACCATGTGTTTGATGAATTGCTTGTTAGAGTAGTAGTTGCAAATACTTCTCTTGGTTGTCTTCCTCTTCTCATTGTGTGATTGATTTGTGATTGAATTCTTATGTATTGGGTAACATCTTGCATGAGTATTCCGGTTTTGTCTTTGACACGAGAGTGCGGACATTGGCTTTGACGCGAGAGCGCGGACCAACCTTAGTAACTAGGTGAACCTTGCACCACCGATCTCCCCACTATCCTACTACACTTATGAACCTGACCTAACCCTACTCTTTCCTTGTTTGATTTATTCGATATATTCGTTTAGCCTTAGTTGTTACCCCTAGCTTAGTCATAGTCATAGTTTATTCCCTTCTTATCGTTCTAGTTTAGTTTAGCCTCGAGACCTAGTCAAGTCTTTAGGTGGGACTTGGTTTAAACCCTCTTTACTATCCCCGTGGACTCGACCCGACTTGCCCTATCTACGCGTTAGGATTAGTTGGTTATTACTTGTTGGTGCGGATCCACGGCAAATCCTTCCCATCAATTTGGCGTCGTTGCCGGGGACGGTGCTAGTTTAGACTTTGTTTGCCTTTTTACTTGACTTTGTCTTCGTTTTTTTTGTAGTTTTTTTGTTTTCTTTTGCTTCTTGTGTGTGTGAAGTTTATTTCTTTCTTGTCTAGTGCCCAAAAAGCACTAGACTTCTCACGTTTGCTCCTAGTCTACAGTTTTTGCCTAGAGGTGGTGACCATCCTCTTCCTTACGACTCAGAGCCGCTTTAACGGACGGTTGCTAGAATGAGAGGTTTCCAACCGGGTACAAGCCAAGATTTCGAGCAAAACATGAGGTTTGATGTAAAATCCCCACCCATGGAAGCCACCATGAGCTACTCCTCTCCCTCTATGAATCAAGAACATGATATGATGTCTCCCTACTACTATCAAGCTTTATCGGGTAATCAAGACACCCGTGGGTATGAGCTTCAAGGATATGGAAACGGCTTCCATCAAGCGAGTGCTTATCAACCTTGTGATCGTGGTGGTTACTACTCAAATTAACATCATGAACCCACCACACCTCATCCTATTTCTCCTTATGGAAGCCAATTTCCCCAAAACCCACCATATTACCAATCACCTCAACTTCACTATCAACAATATGATGCCCCACCTCTTGGGCATCATCAAGATTTTCAAGGAGCTTTACAAGACCCCAATGACCACCAATTGCCCAACTTGGAGTTATATCAATCGATTCTTCAATTGCAAAAGAGCCAACAAGAAATGGCCATCCAAATGCAAAAGGTACATGATGAATTCATGGCCCAATATCAAAAGGAAAACGGGGCGATGGATGCTCGATTAAATGCATTAGCGGTTAAAACCGTGATGTTTTTAACCCGAATGTCGCAACTAGATGAAGGGTGCTCACTTGAGCAAGAGGAGCAACCTAATCATGAAACCGCCGATGAAGTTCCTTTTGGAAGCGAAACTTGCTTTGAAGAACCTCAATCATCTACCCAAGAAGAGACGAATGAGGAAATGACCCTTGGTGAAGGCATTATCGGTGAAGAATTGGAGGAGGTTAGTGAGTTGAATGAGTTGGCAGAATTTGTGAAGTCATTGGGTGAAAATGACGAACTCAAGTTGCCCTTGTGCGAAAATGTGGAAGAACATCAAGAGCCCCTTGCACGTAAGCGAAGCAATGATTTGGAAGAGATTGAAACCGCCGGTAGAAGTTTCAATTCTCTCCATCAAGACGATGTGGGGACAAGTGATGTTTCGGGACTTGAAGATGGGGAACCACAACTTGAGGAAGATATGAGGATGTGCAACAAAGAAGTGGGGCCAAAACCGTTTTTTATGCCTCATATTAAGTATATGAAGCTTGCTTGTGTTTGGAGGCGATGCTTAGGGAGGAAGAGGTCGTTAAAGCTCGTAGGATGGAAAGACCCTGGAGACAACATGAAAGATGACGTTGGGTCTTTAGGTGACTACTTCTTGCTTCCGACTTGGAGGCTTTGGAGGATAGCTTGGCTCGGGTACTCCATGAGCCCTCTTTACGATATGGCTCGAGCATTTGACTTGCTCCTCCGAGCCCTTGATGGCTATGGCTAGGAATGAAGAGTCCACCAACCTAGGTTTGACGGAGTTCCTTAAGAACCGTCATGTTGTATATTCCCCCTTCTCTCTTCTTTTTAGTTCTTGTGTTTGTATTTGTATGATTTGTTTCTTTCCACTTTTTCTTTATTTTCATTTTCTTTTGGTAGAATTTAGCCGGATTCGGGCGGAATCCGAGCGAGGTGACTTGACTACACCTAGCCCTCCCCTCCCATTTCCTTTTATTTTCTTCTTTTATTTCTTCCCCCATCCATATCTTTTCTTGTCTCGACCCTCAGTGACTTGACTACACCCCGTCCGGACACATTCTACCCTTTCTTCACTTTCATTTTTCATTTTTAGCTTTATTTTCCCTTTTTCTTTTCTTTAGTGTCTCCGCACACACTACCGATCGAGCATGAGGATATTGCTCGGTTTAAGTGTGGGGGAGCGATATATTAGGCTAGTTTAGTTTTATTTTCGTAGTTTTTTCGAAAAAAAGTCTTAAAAAAAATCCTTGAAAATTTGAAAAATTTCATAAAAAACCAAAAACATTTTCTTGTGTGTCTTTTTCTTTTGTGTCCTTGTGTCGTATATTTGTGTTGTGTGTGTTTTGCCTCCCCATTTCCTTGTAGGTTCCTTGATCGCCGTGAGTTTCGAAAGGCTCAAGACATCCGGTAATACCCCTTCAATTCTTTCTCCTTTTTCCCATTTTTGTGGAGTTCGGAGGAGATTTGTGATGGTGTGCTCGGGTGGAGCTTTGTGAAGTTTGTGGTTGATGTGGTGACTTGTTTGGAAGTTTCGGGGTGGTGTTTGTTTTCTTTATGTGCTTGCTCTCTTTTCTCTTGTTTTGTTTTGTTTTGTTGTGTTTGTTTCTTTTCCTTTCGTTTTCGTTGTGTCTTTGTTTTCTCTTGTGTAGTTTGTGTCTAGTGTGTAATAAAAGGGTTTTCGAAAACTCGGTTTTGAGGCTAGTGCGCAAGTGTTTACTTTCCCTTTCTAGTGATATGAGTCGAGTCTTGGACTTTAGTCTAGTAGAATGACTTTAAATCAATGATTTCGTTGGTTCCTTACCTTGAGTACATCTAGTATACTAGGAATTTACTACGGGATTTGCATTTTGACCATTATGACCACCCACAGAGTGAAAAGGCCTTGGTTGCCGAGTCCCGTCCCTTAGGTGACCGTGTTCGAAATTGCTTTTATTAGGCCAAGTTGTCCCCCTTTTTGTGGGTTTGAAGGGAAGGACGCTCCCCAACTCACCCATTTCCCCAACCTCCTACACATTTCCACAAATAAGTTGCAAGAAAGAAAAAAGAAAGAAAAAGAAAAGAAAGAAAAAGAAAGAAAGAAAAGAAAGAAGAAAAAGAAAAGGCACAACAATTCAAAAACAAAATACAAAAGAAGAAAAAGAAGTGGCATAGCAACTCAAAAGCAAAATGCAAAAGAAAAATGTCAAAGAAAATCAATTCCACAAAAAAAATCTTACCCTCTAAAAAATAAGCCTTTTACCGATCGTTATCGTGAAGAGCCTACCAAAGGACCGAGTCCCTAGGAAGGATGATAGCGGTAATGATCGGTCTTCCCTCATTTTGCAACTGTATCCCCTTTTTACTTGGACTAGTTGGGCGGTTTTTGAGCATGGGACGACCCTCTTGGCTCATCGCTAAAGGGGGCGGGGCTTCACTTACCTACAGTGTCGACTAACTCCGTGGTTCATCATTTTTCCATCCCGCCTATCGTCCCGTAGTACGTTCTTAGAAGGTTAGAAGGAACCTAGGTAAGTTACCAACGTTTTTATTGCTTTGTTGTCATACTACTAGGATTTTGTCCATTTCGGTTTGTATTATTAGTTTGGGAACGTTGTCACTTGCCTTGAGTCCTTAACCGGTGCTTCTTTCACCGCTTTATAGAGGGAAGCGGTATTTATTTCTTCTTGGGTGTAACCGATTGCTTGTTTCTTTGTATTTATGTTTGTTTGTGTGTTTTTGTGTCCGGTTGCATCCATAATTTTGTCGCAAGACCTCGCTTGCCTTGCGGAGAGCACTTTTCCTCTTAAGTGTTCTCGCGTGAGTTGAAAGGGGCGTAGGGTGCGCTAATACCCGCTCGGATTAGTAGTCTAATTTCTTTTAGTTTTTTGTTAGTTTGTGCTTACTCGAGGGCGAGTAAGGGTTAAGTGTGGGGGAGTTGATAAGTGTGTTTTGTAGTGCCTATTTGTTGTGTTTGGTCCCGGTTTCTCTTGTGAAATCGCTCTTTGGAGCGGTTTCTAGGCTACTTATGCTTCTTCTAGTTCGTTTTAGGTTCTCAAGACCCTTCATGGAGAATTGGAACGATTCCGACTCGTTTCTTACACATTTGGAGCCAACGAAAAGAAGGGACGATCACTCGGTGCCTTAGACCGGGAAGAGCAATAACACCGCCTGGTGTTATGCGTAACACCGCCCGGTGTTATGCATGATCCCGATCGGGACCAGATCCTTCCCGGTCGGGACCACTCCATCCCGGTCGGGACCACCACCTTCCCGGCCGGGAAGGAGCAGCTGCAGCTCGTGACTCTTCTTTTCTTCTCCTTCACTCTTGTAACCCTATATATACCCCCCCTTGTAATCTTATGCTTATGTTAGACACTACCATACACTATCTTAGGAAACCCTAGACATATTTTAGACTAGAATAGCTTAGATTAGTGTAGATTAGTCTATAGTTAATCGTTAATCTTAGTTTAATCCTTGTATTAAGGGAATTCTTCAAGATTCAACCAAGATTGACAACCTTGGGAGATTGATTTGGGTTTTTCTCATTAATGCAAGTTCTTATCTTTTTATCCTCTTGTTAGTAGGTACAATCTTCTTATTCTCTTTACTCTAAATCCTTGTTTAATCTTTCAAGTTTTAATCTTTGATTATTGTTTTTGTTCTTGTTAGTTTCATTATGAATGTTTTGTTGTTTGTGTTGATTTCTCTTGTCATGGTTAGGATTAGTTTCACTATGTGTGAGTAGACTTATTGTGGGGTTTGTAGGGGGATTAAGTGTTGATTATGGGTAATTAGGGTTTGATTGTGGGTAAAGGTAAATTCTTTGTTACTAGTCACATGTTATGCATACCATGTGTTTGATGAATTGCTTGTTAGAGTAGTAGTTGCAAATACTTCTCTTGGTTGTCTTTCTCTTCTCATTGTGTGATTGATTTGTGATTGAATTCTTGTGTATTAGGTAGCATCTTGCATGAGTATTCGGGTTTTGTCTTTGACACGAGAGTGCGGACATTGGCTTTGACGCAAGAGCGCGGACCAACCTTAGTAACTAGGTGAACCTTGCACCACCAATCTCCCCACTATCCTACTACACTTATGAACACGACCTAACCCTACTATTTCCTTGTTTGATTTCTTTAGTTCGATAGATTCGTTTAGCCTTAGTTGTTACCCCTAGCTTAGTCATAGTCATAGTTTATTCCCTTCTTATCGTTCTAGTTTAGTTTAGCCTCGAGACCTAGTCAAGTCTTTAGGTGGGACTTGGTTTAAACCCTCTTTACCGTCCCCGTGGACTCGACCCGACTTGCCCTATCTACGTGTTAGGATTAGTTGGTTATTACTTGTTGGTGAGGATCCACGGCAAATCCTTCCCACAACTGGTCCCACACACCAACACGAGTCCTTTCCAGCGCATTTTGTCCTCACTCATGAGCATCCCAAAAACCTTCCTAGGAGGTCACCCATCCTTAGACTACTCTCAGCCAAGCACGCTTAACTGTGGAGTTCTTTTGCATGGACAACATGAAAAGAAAGTGCACTTTGTTGATATGAGTAGTACTTCAAATCCCTTTAAGCAAAGCTCATAAATAGGACATCTTCATCAATGTGGGACGTTTCATAATAAGGAGGTCGAGGTAAGTAAACCTGAAATAAAACCCCTTCCCTCTAATCTGAAGTATGCATTCCTAGATGATAAGGGTCTAAATCCCGTAATTGTCAACGCTGCACTCTCAGATAGCAAACTTTCGGAGTTGTTAGTCATCTTACGACGACATAGGAAGGCTATTGGGTACAGTATTGATGACTTACGAGGCATTAGTCCCGAATTTTGCATGCACCGTATTAATCTAGAGGGAGACCACAAACCGTTTATGCAGGATGTGGTCAGAAAAGAGGTTATGAAACGGCTCGATGCTGGCATTATCTATCTCATTTCCAACTCTAAATGGATTAGTCCATTCGAAGTGATCCATAAGAAGGGAGGGACCACGGTTATCACGAACGAGAAGAATGAGCTTATTTCTACTCGATTAGTGACTGGATGGAGTATGTGTATTGACTACCGTAAGCTAAACATGGCTACGAGGAAAGACCATTTCCCACTCCCTTCATTGACCAGATGCGAGAGCGTCTCGCTTGCCATAAGTACTTTTGCTACTTAGACGGCTACTTGGGATTCTTTCAAATCCCAATTTACCCCGACGACCAGGAGAAAACAACATTCACCTGTCTCTACGGCACCTTTGCATATCGAAGGATGCCTTTTGGCCTTTGTAATACCCCGACCACTTTTGTACGTTGTATGATGTCAATATTTTCGGACCTTATCGAGTATGTCATGGAAGTCTTCATGGATGACTTCAGTGTATATGGAACTGATTATAATGCATGCTTATTTAACCTTTCATGGGTCTTACGTACAACGTTGTGAGGAGACCAATTTGGTCTTAAACTAGGAGAAATGCCACTTCATGGCTGGTGACTGAGGGAGTCATTTTGGGTTATTTAGTGTCCGAACGCGGCATCCAAGTGGATAAAGCGAAAGTCGAGGTAATTGAGCAATTACCATACCCCGTTAATGTTAAGGGTGTGCGGAGTTTTCATGCTCACGCGTGTTTTTGCCGCCGTTTCATCCAAGATTTCTCCAAGATTGTCAAACCTCTGACTCAGCTACTCCTCAAAGATGCCTCGTTCGTACTTACTGACGAGTGTACTCGAACTTTTGACAGGATTAAACAAGCTCTTGTTTCCGCACCGATTATCCAATCACCCGATTGGGACTTGCCTTTCGAGGTTATGTGCGATGCTAGCGATTACGTTGTAGGAGCTGTCCTCGGGCAAAGAAAAGACAAAGCTTTACATGCGATCTACTATGCTATAGTCGGACGTTAGATATGGCGCAGTTTAATTATGCTACCACGGAGAAGGATTTATTGGCCATTATCTATGCTCTAGACAAGTTCTGAGCATATCTCGTAGGCTCGAAAGTGATAGTGTATAAAAATCACGCAGTATTGAAGTACCTTCTAGCTAAGAAGGAGGCCAAACCAAGGCTTATTAGATGGATCCTATTACTACAGGAAATCGATTTGGAGATCCCTGATAAGTCCGGGGTCGAGAATGTCGTAGCTGATCACCTATCCCGACTAAGATATGATGCTGGGATCTTGCCCCAATTGATGACTCATTCCCAGACGATCATTTACTCGCTATTACCATGGACACTCCATGGTTCGCTGATTATGCTAATTTTATAGTTGGTGGTACCCTACCTCCCGACCTTCAATATCAGCAGAAGAAGCGGTTTTTGCATGATGTGAAGCGATATTTCTGGGACGACCCATATCTCTTCCGCAAAGGTGCAGATGACTTATTTAGGAGATGCATTCCCGAGAATGATGTACATTCTATCCTCGCTAGGTGTCACTCCTCGCCTTATGGTGGACATCACCGTCCTTCGAAAATATTTGCGAAGGTAATGCAATCGGGCTTTTATTGGCCCACTATCCTCAAAGATGCCACCACATTTATCCGTTCTTACGATGCATGCCAACGAACGGGAAATCTTTCTCGACAGCACGAAATGCCTCAAACCGGGATTCTTGAAGGAGAATTATTTGACGTTTGGGGTATCGATTATCAAGGACCGTTCCCTTCTTCTTATGGGAATCGGTATATTTTAGTTGCCGTAGATTATGTTTCGAAGTGGGTGGAAGCCATCGCTTCACCTACTAACGATGCCAACGTGGTGATCCGGATCTTTAAGAAGACTATATTTCCTCGTTTTGGGGTCCCATGGACTATCATTAGTGATGGCGGTTCACATTTTCATGAATGCCAACTAACTAAGCTATTGAAGAAATACGATGTTCACCACCTTACCGGGCTAGCCTATTCCACAAACTAGTGCGCAAGTCGAGATCTCAAACAGCGAGATCAAATCTATTCTCGAGAAGGTTGTTCATACCTCGAGAAGGATTGGAGTTCAAAACTAGACGATTCTCTTTGGGCCTACCAGATCGCTTTTAAGACTCCTATTGGGACATCCCCGTATAGGCTGGTTTATGGCAAAGCTTGCCATTTACCGGTAGAGCTCAAGTTTAAGGATATGTGGGCCTTGAAGGAACTCAATCTTGACCCGAAGCTAGCCGGAGAGAAGCGCCTCATGCAATTGAACGAACTCAATGAATTCCATCTTCACGCTTATGATAACGTAAGAATTTATAAGGAGCGGACGAAAAGATGGCATGACAAGTGCATTATCCCCCGAGAGTTCAATGTCGGTGATAAGGTACTCTTATTTAACTCCCAACTCTGACTCTTTCCCAGGAAACTCAAATCCCGATGGTCTGGACAGTTCACGGTGACTGAAGTGAACAAATTTGGGTCGGTTACGCTGACAACCAACAAAGGCGAAATATTCAAGGTGAACGGTCAACGCCTCAAGCTTTATCATGAGGGTGCACACGTCGGTGTCATAGAGGCCATGGATCTCAACGACATCCTCGATTCCACCTAACTCAATTGAGGTAAACCGGTCGAGCGGGACCGTATAAACCAGCGCTAACCGAGAGGCAACCCGACACCACTTGTATAAATTTGTAATTTCCCTTTCCGCAGTTTTATTTTTTTTTGGTTAGCTTGGTAGCTCTAATCTTAGGAGTTAGTATTAATTATCGAGTGAGGACGAGGAAATTTTATGGTTTGATTGATTTAATTTCAGGAATTTAGGAAGCAATTGAGAAGAGTAACGAAGAGTAGTTGCTACAACGGTTACTCGATCGAGTGGCCTAGGTGCAGTGACTTGACGTATAGCTCGGTGCCAACTTTTCATGGGGTCACTCGATCGAGTACTTATACGAACTCCATCAAGTGCCCCCGATCATGACAGGAAGAAGGAACCCACCCCGGAATACTCGCCTTAGGAATTGGAACGTCGAGTAAGGCACAGAGGAACCGGTTGTTCCAGTTGTCCCAGCTATTCAGCCTGTACCAGGCTACGAGAGGATTTTTTGCAGGAACGAGGCTCAGCGAACTCGTTTACTTGCCTTGATACCAAGGACAATGGAGGCCACACGGTGTTGCTCATCGCAGTTCGCGATCAAGCTTGGTTTGAACGAGCAATTGCAGCAGCTCTTGTCCACGACCAGATTTGGTGGACTATTGACATTCCGTGAGTTATCTTACCAAATACTCACTTTAGAATTTCTTAGTTCATTTAAGTACGATAGACAAGATAACACAATATCCTTTTGTTTGAATAATGTTAGCGATGTATCACCCTTAGTACCCTGTCCGAATGTTTAAGGCTTACCTGCGACCATGATGACGACATGCACGACATACCCGAGGGTGTAAAAGCCCCTCCTTATTTTAAGTTATTTTTGGGTCGTATCGCAAGTGTCACCGCGATGGCACTTAATGCCATCCCACACCCCACCATCCGCCTGTTTATGCAGATTCTGAGTCATTTGGTTTTTCCATGCTCAGACATGAGTAAACTTCACTCATTGGAGGTGTTGATTTTAGGACACTACCTCAACCCCTTTAGCCAGTCCCTGAAGGTATTCAGTGCCCCGGGTATGATCTGTGTCGGTATCGAGCAGCAGATTAGTGGATCTGGACCGCTCGCCTGTGGCGCCATTGTCACTGCGCTAGCAAAGCGTTATATTATGGGTTTTGGGACAACGATCAAATATGAGAGTCTCATTGAGCGCGTCCCTTTGCTGGGACGTAGCTACCTCACTTCCACTTTGAAGTGGATTCGAGGCGATCCCCCGAACTTGAAGTGGCGTGTCAAGGACAAGGTTTGGATGAAACTTCCGGTTGTGGAAGGGATAGTCCTACCACCACTACTTGCATTAGAACCCACTACCGAGGGTGAGAACCCACCCGACCCACCGAGCTACCTCATTCCCGAGGAGCTCTTCACCTTCACAGAGGGCGTTCAACCCCCTCGATGTAGGGTTCGGGTAGAGACCGAACCTGACGAGACCGAGCCCCCTAGGCACACACCTACACCCATCCCGACCTTCCCGGTCAACACTTCGAGTGCCGAGATCTCGCACCCGTACCCGTTTATGTATGACCCAGTTTATGAGCACCAGCGTCGGATACACGAGGGCATTAATCAGAGCCTCATCAACCGTGAGATCCACGAGTATATGATTACTCTTGGAATCTCGACCTCTCACCACCCGACTTACTGGAGAGGTCCGGGTGACACTAGTGGTATATTCCATGACTATGGGGTTGATCCAGCTGCTTGGGGTCCAGACTACGGACGCACATACGGCGGCCTAGGAGCACAGTGGCTGAGAGATCTGAGACAGCCAGGTCATTAGGGCGGTACTAGTGGCACAGGTCAGGGCGATACTGGAGTCGGTCCATCTGGGGCCAGTGGAGAGGATGAGATGGTTGATTAGCAGGTTTGGAGGAGCTACTACTGTATATACTGTACTTTCTTTCCTTTTTATTTTTGTTTTTATTGCTTTCCTAGATTTTTTTTTCTCCCTTTAGGTCGAGTTGTCCTTAGGATTGGCTGTGGATTTTCTGTCTTATATGTTGTAGAGTCACATTGAGGACACTGTCACATTTAGGTTTGGGGGAGTTTGTGTGTTTTTTTATGTTTTTATTTTTCGTTGTGTGCTTTTACCGCTTTCAAGAATTTTAAAAAATCCAAAAAAATTGAAAAGTTAGAAAATCCAAAAAGATTTTATTTTTGTGTGCTTTATGCATTTTCGGTGTCTGGTGTGAAACAAAAACGGCGATGATGACATTGCATTTTACATGATTTCTCCTATTTATCAGCTGACTCCGTACCTGAATGCATGTAATACTTGAGATGAAATGATTTTGATATGAATGCCTATTGAACTTTTAATTGCCAAATGAGTAAATTTGATCATTTTGTCGGCAAACCATAAAATTCTGAGGATTTAGAGCTTCCTAGACCAGTAACATCCATAAATGGTCTCATTTATATTTAGAAATTGAGTGGTTTCTCCTTATGGAATGTGTAACATCAATTTTCATAAATATGACGTTCGTCTCTTGATATTGAATACATGTTTGGTTTGAGGAGGAGGTACATGAGGAAAGGCATTTCTGTTTTTGATGAGCTCCACATAGCCAAAACGACCCATTTTTACTACCTGTATATTTAGGTCATTTTCCTCTATTTAACCCATTTCAGCTGTTGTAAGCCTGTTTTTATTATATAATCAGCTACAACCCAGAATAGCCTACCTTACCAGGACAGTCGCAGTGAACATAATTGGAAATACTTCACTAATAGGTTATTTTTGAGATTTTTACATCTTTTGGATCCTAGTGCATAATATCATTGTTGTGCGACCTTGTGTTCGCCTTCCCCTTACCCAAAATTGAAAAAAAAGATAGAAGCATGAAAAAGAAAATGGAATTAGAAAAAGAAAATGGAATTAGAAAAAGAAGAAAAAAGAAAAGAAAAAGAAAAGAAAAATATATATGCTTCTTGTAATCTTTGGGGATTGGTCGAGTTGCTAACTAGAAATTGAATTGTAATTAGGAGGATGACAAAATTCCCTCTTAAGCTCTTTTGAGTTTTATTTCTAGTTAATGGCCGGAATTTATAGATGAGGTTTTTGAATGGATATTTTTTGTTGTGTAGCTGCGACTACTGGTCTTAGCCCCACATTTTCATACGTGCTTTAAGCACAATCCATTTTTTTCCCTCACATATTAGCCACCCTTTGTAAGTCCTTGGCATGTATTATGGTCCTGATTGGTGGAACACGTATTTGATTGGGGAGATTGATTTCATATTCGATTGCATGCATATTTCATAAGTCGAGTGAGTGTCTTTATTCTTCCCTATCTCCACATTTATACTCACCCGTGCTTATGAGTGTCGAGCGACAACTGTAAGGAAGTCCGGCAATATTGGTCTTGCAAGATTGAAAATTTGGCAGGCAATTGTTTGATTATGGCATGATTATTGATCTCATTGCATTCTTGAGCATTACATGTTTTCTCGTCGGTTTGAGTCGATTTTAGAAGAATAACTGTGATTCAGCTCTGAGTCGTGTTTCACATCACTTGTCCTCGGATGTATATATTAGTTGTTTGCTTGAGGACAAGCAAAGTTTTGGTTTGGGGGAGTTTGATCAACATATTTTATATCGTATTTTATTGTCCCCCGACAACCATTTTTAAGCTTTTCTTCCTCCTAAAGTATATGTTTAATGTCGATTTTTATTAGAAAGTCGATACTGCCGATTCTCGTGCTATTTTACAGGTTAGGTACAATTTCAAGCATATTTAGGAGTAATAACCCGGATAGCCTAGACGAGAACAGACGTCGAGGAAGAAAAAGAAAAGCCGAGAAGCAAAGAATAACTCAGCCGCGAGTTCAGCAGCACCCACTCGATCGAGTGGTGCCATAGCACTCGATCGAGTGCCTCATATCACGCCCTACTGGACTGCATTAGAGTATTGGGCCGATTCTTCTTTTTAGCCCAAAAACGAACAAGAATTGGAGCAATTACGGATCCACTCGATCGAGTGGCACTGCGTGCACTCGATCGAGTGCGTCTTACCCGGGCCGCGCATTTAATTTCTAATTTACTTAGAATTTGGGCCTATCTCGAAGTCCAACTGATTTCTTTTAAATCAGTTGTCTGACTATATTGTCAGACACTTTTTTACACTACACTCTTTACATTACTTTTTATTTTTCTTAGCATTGAAGTTTACGTAGCTTTCCGTTTTCCTTTGCGAGATACATTGAACTCCATTCTTCCCTTTTCAGATCTTGAATTATTCGATATCGATACTTTTAATTTCAATTTCAATTTCAGTTTTCTAGTTTAATTCTTGTCTTAATTCATCTTTAGTTTCCGTAGTAATTTTAATTTCAATTTTCGTTTATTGTTTTCTAGCGTAGAATTATAATTGTTTCTCGTAGTTTAATTCGATTCTTCCTTATCATGTTTACTTGCAATTCGTCTTTTGCTAGTCTGATTACAATTATTATGAGTAGCTAAATTTTATCTAGGGTTTAAGGGGATCGATGCATATTAATTGGGTTATAGTAAACTGACCTGTTCCTAAGTGTATGATCTGTCGCCTAAATATTGTTTTAATTCTGATTGATTGATTGATTACTGGCCATGATTAATTAATTAGTATCACAATTAGGACTTTTCGCCAACCGGGTTAAGGACTAATTAGGTCACGATATTTTTGGTAGACTAGCTTAATTCTAGCGACCGCAGGTTAAGTTTAGTTCTAAAGTTTGTAGAAGGACCTACTGTGGACATGACAGGTCCACTCCGACGCGGCCACGCGCGGGTTTGGGGAGGCAAATGAATCTCCATATGAGAATGGATCGAATTGAAATTTAAATCGAAGTGGAGTCGCCACCGAACTTTGTGGGAGTTCGGGCCCGTTCGAACCCACTCTTGTCGTAGTGGACCGTGTACAAAATACGGCCCATTTTCGATGTCAGAGTTTATTGGGCTCGTCTCTTTGCATTGCGATACCGATACCGATACCGTCACTACCGGTTATCGTGTATAGAATGACTCTCGTGCGCCAACGGTTTCGGGCATCCGGAAACCGAGGTTCTGAGTAAGGGATGAGGGTACGTGTTGGGAAACCCACAAAGGACACCCAACCCCGCCCGCACATTGGCGGCTTCTACTAAGATATTGAGTGACTTTTAAATACGCGCGTTAGTTGAACGGGAAAATGTTATGCAAACAATATGTTCCCTAGACACGCGAGAAATTGATAGGGTTTCTATGTCGATTTAATGCAACTAATTCTAACGTCGAAGTTAAATTTAGCATGCGAAGGTTCATTTTAGTGCGATAAAATAAACAATAAATCAACAAGAAAAACATCAAACTTGTTAGTAACGGTATAACGATAATAACAGTTTGCGAATAATATAATGATATAAATAGGATGATGCAAAGTTTTGAAAAGTGATGTTTCACGTGATTGATTAGACACGTGTTGACCTAAGTCATAAAAAAAAGGTTAACGAGACTCGAATGGTGTTGTAGGACTCACGGTTTGACGTGATAAAGGACCACTCGACCGAGTCATTGAGGAACTCGACCGAGTGGACCTCTGAAAAGTGTTCTGTCCCGTATTTTAGACCCTACTCAATCGAGTTATTGACGAACTCGACCGAGTACGCTGCCACTCGACTGAGTCACTGTGAGACTCGACCGAGTGGAGGTCGAAAAAGCATTCTGTCTCGTTTTTGGGGTGCCCCTTGACCGAGTGGGCTAGGCACTCGATCGAGTGCCCCCTGTACGAACCAGGGTTCGTTTTGCAACTCGTTATCGGTTTCGAAATTGCTGTTGATTTTGATAATTCGATGACTTTGTCGAATCGGGCATAAATATTGATTAATTTGTGCTCGATTCGTGTGTATGATACTCGTCATATCCAACGTGCGATTATTGAATCAACATCGGATATTAGAGCGGGATATAAAAGTTGCTATAAGTCGTTTTAAGTTAACTAGCACGATATAAATTTTCTCCGCGTTTATTTATGTCGTAATTAATTCAATCGAATTAGAAGACATCTATATTAGCATCAACGAAAATCGTGTTAATTAATTTATTTGACTAAATCATTAGATTCGACGTCCAATTATGGAATTGGTATCGAATCTAATAGATCGATGCTTGAATTAAAAGAAACTCGACTTGATTCCCTCCGCATCCCGACATCATAATTAATTCTTGCGAATTGTTTGATGTCGGATCCGCGTCAACGGGTTTCGACCCTTATAAAAAAGTATGTTTCGAAAATAGTTTTTAGAAAATCGATTGAATGATGATGCAAACGAAATAAAAACTATTATTTAGGTTGACTTGTTTCAATAATCAAATGATCGGGGTGATGGGATAAGTGACCGGCAACACTGAGTGCAATACTCTTGTATATTCGGGTTTCCTTATCCCACCATCACTCACACTCGACACAAATTCACAAGTATTTTAATGTTTTATACTAGTGATATTAACGATATTAGGATGCGATAATAATAAATAAAAACAAAAAGGACGAAGAAAAAGAGGGAGACGACGAGAGAGAAAGGAGAAGGAAAGAAAGCGGGTTTTGCACCCTCAACCTACATGTTCTTGTTCTCGAACAGGACTCGTAGTTGTGGCTTGCACGGGAGTATCGATATGTAGGTTAAGTTGTGGTGGTTTAGGGATTGTCTCCTAAGTATTAGGGTTAGGGTTTTGATCTATGTAGATTAGTGTAGAATAGGGTTTGATTAGGGTTGAATCAATGTGGTAAAAGTTGTTTGAAGTGTGTGCATGGGGGTGTATATATAGGCATTGTCCATGTACCCTGTTTAGGGTTACTCGACCGAGTAGCCCCTTGACTCGGTCGAGTGGCCCAAGCGCCTGCAGTCGGGCCTGAATGAGGGCCCACTCGATCGAGTGGAGCTGACACTCGATTGAGTGGGTCAGCTGGATCGAGTGGTCTGGGCTTTGGGCCTGGAATTGGATATTTGTGTTTGGGTTGGACTTTTTGATGATTGTGTGGCTGTTTTTTTGTATGTCTCGGAAACGACTTTGACCGGGGTTGACCCAATCGCTAAAAGTCGGTTTTATTTTCGGTGTCAGTTTTGGCCCAAATTAGTCTTGTTTGACTGGAAACGACCCACTGGGCCTGAATTTGAGGTCTGTTTTGTGATATTTTGTACTCCGTAAGTGCTTAAGCCAGCAACTGATGGTTTTGAGCCCACATCCGAGCGCGTAGAAACAATGTTAGCGTCCGATCATCATCGGGTGTTTTTTGGAAACTACCATAGACACCTGGCAGTCAAAATGCGGGTGTCTATAGAGCCCCCACTCTGACTGAGGCTTGGACAAGGCGAAAGTCAGAGTCGCTACCAGGCCAATCGAGAGTTGAAACCTGGCAGATTTCTGATCAGGTCGTTTATAGTCCATTAGACTCGCGTGAAGGGTCCACCGGCCACAAGATAGAAATCATACCTGAGCTGATGATAATACCTCTGTGGGGAATCGGACTTGCCGCATAAGTCCTGGGTGCGCCTATACGTAGGCCCATCCCGTGCTATTCCGGGAAAATGCCGCCTCGGGCTTTCCGCTGGGGAGATACAGTGGGTTGCATGTCCCTGTTTGAGTCATACCTGTATAAGTCACATAAAATTTGCATGCAACACGTAGGTAGAAAATATGACTCGCGCTGGGGAAAATGATTTTTTTGAATTTCTGAATTTTTGAAAATTTTGAGATTATGAATTTTTGAAATTTTTGAAATTTGGAATTTTTGAAAATTTTTGACTCCAAAGAAGTTTAGAAAAGTTCGGGATGACTAATTCCCGGGCTAAGATTAAGGAATCTCGAGACGAGGCCTGTATGTTGATTTCCTGCTAGAATTTAAGAAACTTTTTGCGTAAGGAAGATATGGAAAGAGGGTTGCGAGGTTAATGCTATATATAGCCCTCCCTTGTCTTTTATTTTCTTCACAACATCCTCTTAATTCATCCCTTCTCAAAAAGAAAGTCTCTTTTCAAGAATTTTAACCATGGGAATCGATCGATTGACCGTGATGTTGCAAGAATCGTCCCGTTGCTTTAGGGACACAGATAGGGTGGCTCTCAATCAGACGGGTATTACTCAGCTGTATCCATTCCGTCAGATGCGAGTTGATCGTTATTTCCTTAATGCCTGCTTGTCTTACTGGGACGACATATATCATGTCTTTGCCTTTCCCCGGGGAGAAGTTTGTCCCTTAACCGAGGAGACTGCTGCTGTGGGGGGATGGAACCTGATACTTCGTCCTGCCATACCCTATTCGGTGTATGACCCGAGGAGGAAGCTTCGAGAATTTTTAGGGCTTTCCCACAATGAAGTATCCCGCATGATGGAGGATGGTAATGTTTCTCTGATCGACTTGGCGGAGAAATTTATGAATCCTCTCGATGTTCGGGTCAGACCGGTTCACAGCCGTAGGGCCTTTTCCTTCTGTATGCTCCATGTTTATGCTTTTGAAGATCACATGGATTTATTGTCTTGCATGGGTAATGCCCGCCTCTTGACCGTGGTTGATCTGATGGAGACGGAGCACAGTCCGGCTTGGCTTATCACGGGTGAAATTATACAAGGCCTAGACAACCGCAAGAGGGATTCATCGGCCCGCTTGACCGGGAGTACCCGTTTACTGCAAGTATGTCGGATTTTTTTCAGCTTCTCGATTTTTGATTTTTTTTTTCGCGAATTTCCTGCTGCAGTGGGCACTCGATCGAGTCACCCTGGCACTCGATCGAGTGCCCTCGTAAAACAGCCCCCTGTTCGTTTTCTGAGGTACCACTCGACCGAGTGTCCCTCAGCCACTCGACCGAGTGCCCTTAGGCGGACGCCTATTTCGTCTCGGGAACTCATATTTTTGCCTTCTTTTTCAGATTTGGCTATACGAGAGGCTATCAGTGATAGATCCTCCTCTTGACGCGAGCAATTACCGTCATAATCAGGTGATGACGAGGAGACGGGCCATTGATTTTTCTCGCCAGATTACCCAGAAGTATTGGGACGAGATGTTGTTGTTCCATGGTGGTCCGTTGATTCGATGGGTAGTGCCGTGGTGGCTCATATATGTTTGGACAGACTTGGACCCGAGGGACAGAGCTCGCTATCAGGTGATATTGTCTTTTAGGCAGACAATTCATCTTTACCCGGACCGCATACTAAGGCAGTATGGTTGGACCCAGAGAATCCCAGAGATTGAAGCAGTTGTGAGTGACCCTACCCAACTGACTGATGTGATGTGCGATACCTGGATGCAAAGATGGTACACCCGACATACTTGGCCTATTCCCACATCCCGTCACTCCATCTGGGTTTCAGATTCTTACATGAAGTGGAACAAAGCAGGCGATGCCAAAGCCCGAGCTGCTCTGAAGGTCGATGAGGTTTTTGACCTGCTGCGGAGGGAGCAAGCTAAAGATAATAGGGGCTTCTTCGACGAAGACGACACCCCAGCTACTCTGGTACGTTTGACGTCAGGTCAGAGAAAGAAGACTAAGACTCAAGCTGAAGGGTCTTGTGCTAAAGGTGCGCGGGGGAAGGTGAGCCCCCAGACTGACTTGGAAAGGAGACTGGGCCAAAGACTAGCGGTGCAGGACCGACTTGGCCCACGAGATAGACTACCCGAGCACGTGCGGGCTCGACTTGGACCGAAGACTGTGGCAGAAGACCCACTGTCAAAGAAACGGGTTCGAGCTAAGGAGGTTCCCCTCGTGATTCGGGAAAGCTCGCCCCCGCCCCGGCGACCTCGGGCTCCACGCGACCCAAAGGACAAAGGAAAGGGCAAAATGCACGAATATTAGTCTCCTTTGTTTTATTATTTGAGTATTATTATTATTTTTGTGGTGTGATTTTTTTTTGGTGCCGTTTTAGGCATTTTTTTGTGTATTTCCCGAGTTTATCGGTTTTTAATAAAGACGTATTAGTGAATACCGTTCCCGTCTTTTCGTTTATTGCAGTGATTGTACCCTTTTGAGGGGTTGCCTACGTATCCACAATTAGCGGAATCAAACCAAACGTAGTTCAAAACTAGATTTTTTGCAATTTTCGAAATACATCAAGACTATTAGTTCGAGATGTGCGACAGTAGAATAGTTAATTCTAACTCATTGACTTGTCTATAATTTTGAAAATTTATAAAAAGACAAATTTTTATAATTTTTTTGCAAATGACATTGAGATAGGGTTTAAGGGTAGTAACGCTTCAACTGGTCCAAGTTGGTCGGGTTGACGAACTCGTTCCCGTCCAGGTCCGTCAGCATCACCGCTCCTCCAGATAGGATTTTCTTTACTAGGTATGGCCCAGCGCAATTGGGTTTGAATTTTCCTCTTGGGTCAACCGGTAGTAAGGCACTAACCGATTTTAGGACCAGATCCCCTTTGATGTTTCTGGGCCTAACTCTTTTGTTGAAAGCCCGTTGGATCCTCTTTTGATATTGTTGGATATTGTTGAGGGCCCGGGATCACCGTTCGTCTAAAAGGACTATCGAATCGTATCGGGCTTGGACCCAATCTGCTTCCGGTACTTGGCTCTCCAGTAAAATCCTTAGGGATGGTACTTCTAGCTCGACCGGTTGGACCGCCTCCATTCCATATGTCAGATAATATGGAGTTGCTCCGGTTGCGGTGCGAATTGACGTCCGATACCCCCAGATAGCAAGGTATTTTGTCGGGCCAGTCCCGGTAATTCTCAGCCATCTTTTTAAGTATGGTGACAATTGTTTTATTAGCCGCTTCTACCGCTCCGTTTGTTTGGAGACTGTAGGGTGAAGATGTATGCCTTTGAATTTTGTATTTTGCTAGCAACGTAGCGGTTTCAGCTTGAAAATGGGTCCCATGATCACTGATAAACTCGTGTGGGATCCCGTATCGGCATATGATCTTGTTCTGGATAAATTTGACCACGTGCTTGGCGTTCAAGACACGATATGACTCGGCTTCGACCCATTTGGTGAAGTAGTCGATGGCCACCAAGATGAAGCAATGACCTCCCGTCCCGGAAGGGTGCACCTTTCCAATTATGTCAATACCCCATGTCGGAAATGGCCATGGTGATGTCATGGTATATAATAGGGAAGATGGCATATGTTGTACATTAGCAAAGATCTAACAATTATGGCAGTGTTTGACGTATAATTGACAGTCTGTTTCCATGGTGTTCCAGTAATATCCGAGCCTCATGATTTTCCGGGCTAACATATGAGCATTCATATGTGGGCCGTTTTCACCATCGTGTACCTCGGACATAACCTTTTCGGCCTGTATTTTATCGATACATAGGAGGAGAGCCCCATGTGCCGTCTATTTGTATAGTTGCCCATCGTCCGTAAGAACAAATTGGGTCGCCAATCTTCGCAAGGCCTTCTTGGCCCGGTTTTCAGTTCCTGGGGAATATTCTCCCGTTGCCAAGTAGGTTAGGACGGCCTGATACCAAGGTTCTGGATCAGTTATCTCGATATCCTGGATGGCGTGGATGTAGGCCGGCTCGGACCGTCTTTCAACACAGATCGGCATGCTAGTAAGATGTTTCGGTATATTTAGCAGGGATGCCAATTTGGAAAGTGCATCTCCAAATTGATTTTCTTCTCGGGGCCGATAGATATATTCCACCCTCTGGAATTGTTTCTCTAGAACCCTTACTCATGCTTGGTAAGCCGCGAGATTGGCGTTCCGAGTTTTCCATTTTTGGAGTGCTTGATTGATGACCAGTGATGAGTCACCGTGGACCCGGAGGTTTGTTACCCCTAAATCAGCGGCGGCTTGCAACCCGTGAATGCATGCTTCGTATTCGGCTGCGTTATTGGTCACGTCGAAGTCCAACTTGATGGATAAGGGGGTGTGTTCCCTTTGTGGCGAGATCAGTAGAATTTCGACCCCAAATCCTCGGAAATTGGATGCTCCATCAAAATACAAATCCCATGTTTCGGTATCGGTATGGAATATGTCTTCATCGGGAAAGGCCTAAGTGTCGGTGTGGCCCTCTTCGGATATCGGACTATCAGCAAGGAATTCTGCCACTACCCGGCCCTTGATGGCTTTTAATGGCACAAATTTGAGGTCAAACTCTGCGAGCATCAAAGTCCATCTGGACATCCTGCCATTGAGGATGGGCTTCTCAAATAGGTACTTGATTGGGTCCATTTTGGACAGAACATGTACCTCGTGACTGAGCATGTAATGTCGGAGCTTTTTAGTGGCCCACACCAAAGCTAGGCACGTTTTATCGAGCATTGTATACTTGCATTCATACTCCAGGAACTTTTTACTGATGTAGTAAATAGCTCGTTCTTCGGAATCAACTGTCTGGGCCAGCATAGCCCCCTTGGCTGTCTCGGTCGTTGTTAGGTATAACGACAAAGGCAAACCGGGTTGAGGTGGCATTAATACCGGCGGTGCAGACAGGATCTCCTTGATTTTATCGAATGTTTGACATTTGTCGTCCCATAGTACCCGTTCTCCGATCTTCAGTTTTTTGAAAATGGGCTCACATACCATGGTTAGCTTTGAAATGAATCGGCTGATATATTGGACTTTCCCGAGAAGCCCCCTTATTTCTTTTTCGGTCTTGGGTGGCTGCATCTCGGTAATGGCCTTGATTTTAGCTGGGTCGACCTCGATGCCACGTTGGCTAACGATATAGCCCAGTAATTTGCCTGATGTTACCCCGAAGCTACACTTTTGAGGGTTCGGCCTTATATTGTATTTGCGCAGTCGGGTAAAGAATTTTCTTAGGGCCGCAATGTGCCCACTTCGGTCCTTGGATTTGACAATCATGTCGTCGACATAAACCTCCACTTCTTTATGCATCATATCATGTAATAAAGTAGTGGCGGTCCGTTGATAAGTGGCTCCGGCGTTGATAAGCGCAAACGGCATGACGGTGTAACAGTAAGTACCCCAAGGTGTAATGAAGGTAGTCTTACTCATATCCTCTTCAGCCATTTTGATTTGATTGTATCCGGCATACCCGTTTATGAATGATAGAAGGGCATGATCGGCCGTGTTATCCACCAGTATGTCGATGTGTGGTAACGGAAAATCCTCTTTTGGGCTGGCCTTATTGAGATCTCAGAAGTCCGCGCATACCCGCACCTTGCCGTCCTTCTTGGGTACCGGCACGATGTTTGCGACCCAGTCTGGATATTCAGACACTTGTATAAAGCCCGCTTTGAATTGCTTGTCGACTTCTTCTTTGACCTTGAGAGACCATTCGGGCCTCATTCTTCGGAGTTTCTGTTTTACCGGTTTACACCCATCTTTGATGGGTATACGGTAGTGTTCAGCTATTTCCCGGTCTATCCCCGGCATGTCCTTGTAGGACCATGCGAAGACGTCTTTGAATTCCTGGAGGAGGTCTGTGAACTGTTTTCTCTCCTCGGGATCTAAGGATAGGCCCATCTTAAGCATCTTGGGCTCTAAAGTGGTTCCCACATTGATAGACTCGGTTTATTCAATTACCGGATCTCGGGATTCCCTTTGTTCGAGCTGCTCGATTAGATGCGGAGGCAGAGGTACCTGTTCGTCGGGTTTCTCAATGTCATTGCATATAAAACTTTTGAAATTGAAAGAATTTTGGAAATAAGACAAGTCGTAAGCAGAACGGTTCTCGTTATTATTATTAATGGTAAATTTTGAGAAAAGCTCGAACAGAGCGGCCATCTGCTCGTTGGTCAGTGGCGGGATAGAGAGAGCTCTCAGGACAGGCCCCAAGACTCCAGTGGATAAGGGAAGAGGGGTTACAGACTCGACTCTAGCACCAGACCCTCTAGACTTGGACTCAGACTCCGACTCTGACTCGGACTTGGTAGCTGGCATGTCTCCCTCGCTGGTGGTTAGCTTGTAGGTCCGTCCCTGGTTGTCGGTCCACTTGATGGTCTTCCTCCAGGCCCTTTTCCCGGTGTCTGCACCCACTTCAGAGATGAGCTTTGTTGGGTCGAACTGGTTGCTGCGGAGGATGAGGTTGACCAGATCCTCTTTAGGAGCGGGGATGGCCTTATCTTCCCCGAATAGGAGCCCCAGCACGGGCTCGGAGTTGCTTTCACCTTCTTTGGATTATGCTTGAACAAGGGTGAATATATCATCAGGGATGAAATTGCATTCCCGAGCCGTTTTGGTCTCGGGATACGTGATGGTGGGTTGGTAGAGGCCCACTTGAATAGCCCCGAATACAGGAGTGACGAAGTAGTCAGTTAACTTCGGGCTATAAGGGCCTAAGTAAGTACCCTTGATGAGGTTGATGGCCTTGTGAATACCGGCCCGGACCACGTTTTCTGGGATTATAGCATACCCCAACCCAAACCGTGATTCGCCATCGTTCAGGACCTCGATAATCTTCCCAGCTGGAAGATATGGTCTCGAGGTAGCCCCCGGTAAGTAGCCCAAGTTTTGTAGCATCGTGTCGACGCTAGTGGTGAAGTAAGGCCTGAAGAGATATTCCTCCTCGATCATGCCCACGAAATCAAATCCTCGTGGGTCGGCCCGGCCTGTAGCATTGCAGCTTGCTACGGTAATGGGGGTCGCCTCCAGTGTGATGACACCGTTCTGAAGCGGCATCTTGACTTTTCTGTGGAGGGTAGAGGATACGGCCTTGACTGCATGGATCCATGGCCTTCTTAGTAGCAAGTTGAAGGATGAGGTGACATCAATCACCTGGAACTCCAGTTCTTTTTCGATTGGGCCCATTATGATTGTCAATTTAACGGCCCCGGCTACTGATTTTGGGCTTCCGTCAAAAGCCTAGATAATTTGCGCCGTTGGGAGATAGTCGGCATCTGTGATGCATAGGGCCCTAGCGGTCCTTAGGGGTAAGACATTCATGGCAGATCCGTCGTCGATTAGGGTCATCGGGAGGTACTTCCCTCGGCAAATGACCGTGATGTATAGGGCCAGATTATGATTGGGCCCGAACGATGGCAGATCAGCTTCAGAGAAGGTTATGAATGGGCCTTCCTTTGACTTGCCCTTGAGATAGGGCATGATAGTGGCTACCATTTCAACGGGGGTAACCTGAGAGTCGACCTTGATTTCATCGAGAGCCTTAGTCAGTGCCTCCCGATGCGCTTGCGAGCTAACCAGAAGTTGCCATATGGTTAGGTCAGCTCGAACCCTCTTCAATTGTTGGACCAAAGTCGTGTCACTGCTTGGTTCTTCGAGGGTAGATTCCGTCCTGGCAGGTTCAGTGACGGTTGTTGGGGTAGAGCGCACGGCTGTGGCGAGGTGGTTAGTGGCTAAGGCTTTGGACTTAGCTTTTCGAACCTCTTTACTGGTGATGGGGACAGCTTCCCCTTTGGATAGGTAAACGTCGTCCTCGTCATCGAACCATATCCCATTGATTTGTGGGATAAAAGGGGAAATGAGGTGAGAACAGTCGATTACCTCTCCCGTGAATATAGCATGGGTACTGAACGGGTTTTCTTTGTTGCTCGGCTTGTCCTCGGGCAACGGTATTTTCCCGCTTTCAATCAGATCTTGGATCAGATGCTTCAGCTTCCAACATTTCTCCGTGTCGTGCCCATTACCTCGGTGATACTGGCAGTAGGCTAGGACATTGTAGCTCTTGGGCCTTTTCTCCACTGGAAGTTCGGGAGTCGGGCCTATCGGCTGGATAAGGCCTTTTGAAGATAGCCTTCGTAAGGCGTAGGTATAGGTAGTCCCTATATCTGTGAATACCCGAGTTGGTGTATTCTTTTTGGACGAGGTGTCAAGCAGATTAACCTCATCGAAAATGCTGCGAGTTGCAGCTGCAGGTGTGGGCTTGCTCACAGATGAACTGGCCCCCTGATATCCCTTGGTAGAGGCCTTAGTCAGGCTCTCTAACCGTAAGTCGTCCTCGATCCTTGTACCCATTTCAGTTAGGGTAGCAAAATTGGGGATGACAGCGTACCGGAGATTGACCCGGTAGGATGGGAGGAGGTTCTTGACAAAGGCCTCCACTAGCACTTTTTCACTGGGCTTATCAACCAGCTTCACACTCTCGGCCCGCCATCTTTGGAGATATTTTGTGAAACCTTCTTTGGGCTCTTGGGCCATTACTTCCAGAGTACGCATTGTAGTCTGGATCTCGGTATTGTCAGCATAATTCCGAGCAAATTGAGTTGCCACATCATCCCAAGTCTTATATTTTTTGGAATCGAGCCTGTAGTACCAGGCTTTGGGATGCTTTTCAAGGGAGGAAGAGAATAAGTGCGTAAACATGGTGGACTTCACCCCTTTTACCGCCATAAAATCTTTGAAAGCCCGGATGTGGTGGAACGGGTTTTCAGTACCCTCAAACATCGGAATTCCCGTAAGGTTGAGGTTAGCTGGTAGCTCGTCATTCAAAGGCGAATAGGAACGAGCAATTTCAGTGTGGATTGAGTTGTTCGTTGACAGGTGAACCTGTTCTTCGAGCCTGCGAACAACGCTGATTAGTTCAGCTATGCCCAGTGGGCTCAGATCCAACAGGAGGAGTCCCCTTCTCCATGGCGCTCACACGAGTGGCGAGTGTCGTTTGGTCAGTCTGGATGGCAGTCAATTGGGTTTCGATCTTGGCTAGTGCGTCCTTCAGTTCGTCCATCTTGCGTTGATATCTGGTCTCGGGTGGCCTGTCTGTAAGAACACCGCGTGATCAGAAACTAGCCTAATGACTCGGAAAAGACTGAAAATGACTCGGAAAAGACACCTAGACGGGTGACTTGTGAAAAGTGGGCCTTCTTTAGGATTCGGCGGGTGGGCCTAGTCCTGTTCGAAAGAAGGTCCACGTGAGACATCCCCAGACTTTGGACTCGATTGTGTAAACGGGCCCTCCTTTGTAGGAGTATGTCCTACGCAGGTGGGCCTTGCCTTAGTCTAATAAGGCGGACTGGGATAGGGAAGAAACCCGTGATGTAAGATCGACAGAGTTTCGACGCTAAAGACTTTGACGACTTATGACATGACCCGACACTGCTAAATACGGGAAGTCCTAAGAAGAGGAAGGTTTTGAAAATGGATTGTTTTTGGAAAATCCGAGCAAGCTCGGGGAAGGGCCCGATTTTCTCGAAAAAGATCGGAAAGTGTATCGGGCCACGGTTTTGAAAGTTTGAAAATATTTTCGAGTTTTGAAATGGGCAGAATATCGGCTAGAAATAGGAAATTTTGAGTAAAATCATAAGTCCTAAATTCAGCATACGTCCCGGGTTTTGAAATTGAATATCTTGAAAAAAGATGTATATTTTTTTGAAAAGTGGACGGTTTTGAAAACGACACGGAAACCAGGTAGCATATAGTCACGCAAGCATTATAACGACGCCATGTATGCTTTACACTAAGTCTCGGTCGATCTATAGAGGGTCTATACCAGTGCACATAGTCTAGACGTTGATCGGGACGGACTTTCTAAGTCGAGTTGAGCTTAGAACATTCCGCGAAACCCACTCGAATCGACTATGGACACCTTTGACATATCCATATTGGAGTATGTCACGGTATAGTGGGACGTCGGTCGCGAGTACCGGCCCGGGAAAATATTGGGTTATGCATGAACCGTAAAACTAAAATGCGTATTGTACTAGTCAAACGATTTCTATTTGAGTCTCACCCTGAGGATGCCGATGGTAAGTCACGCATCAGTTAATCCCCAGCGGAGTCGCCAAATTGTGGACATGACATAAGTCCACCCCGACGCGGCCACGCGCGGGTTTGGGGAGGCAAATGAATCTCCATATGAGAATGGATCGCATTGAAATTTAAATCGAAGTGGAGTCGCCACCGAACTTTGTGGGAGTTTGGGCCCGTTCGAACCCACTCTATGTCGTAGTGGACCGTGTACAAAATACGGCCCATTTCCAATGTCAGAGTTTATTGGGCTCGTCCTTTTGCATTGCGATACCGATACCGTCACTACCGGTTATCGTGTATAGAATGACTCTCGTCCGCCAACGGTTTCGGGCATTCGGAAGCCGAGGTTCTGAGTAAGGGGTGAGGGTACGTGTTGGGAAGCCCACAAAGGACACCCAACCCCGCCCGCACATTGGCGGCCTCTATTAAGATATCGAGTGACTTTCTAATACGCGCGTTATTTGAACGGGAAAATGTTATGCAAACAATATGTTCCCTAGACACGCGAGAAATTGATAGGGTTTCTATGTCGATTTAATGCAACTAATTCTAACGTCGAAGTTAAATTTAGCATGCGAAGGTTCATTTTAGTGCGATAAAATAAACAATAAATCAACAAGAAAAACAACAAACTTGTTAGTAACGGTATAACGATAATAACAGTTTGCGAATAATATAATGATATAAATAGGATGATGCAAAGTTTTGAAAAGTGATGTTTCACGTGATTGATTAGACACGTGTTGACCTAAGTCATAAAAAAAAAAGGTTAACGAGACTTGAATGGTGTTGTAGGACTCACGGTTTGACGTGATAAAGCAAGGACCACTCGACCGAGTCATTGAGGGACTCGACCGAGTGGACCTCTGAAAAGTGTTCTGTCCCGTATTTTAGACCCTACTCGATCGAGTTATTGACGAACTCGACCGAGTACGCTGCCACTCGACCGAGTCACTGTGAGACTCAACCGAGTGGAGGTCGAAAAAGCATTCTGTCTCGTTTTTGGGGTGCCACTTTACCGAGTGGGCTAGGCACTCGATCGAGTGCCCCCTGTACGAACCAGGGTTCATTTTGCAACTCGTTATCGGTTTCGAAATTGCTGTTGATTTTGATAATTCGATGACTTTGTCGAATCGGGCATAAATATTGATTAATTTGTGCTCGATTCGTGTGTATGATACTCGTCATATCCAACGTGCGATTATTGAATCGACATCGGATATTAGAGCGGGATATAAAAGTTTCTATAAGTCGTTTTAAGTTAACTAGCACGATATAAATTTTCTCCGCGTTTATTGATGTCGTAATTAATTCAATCGAATTAGAAGACATCTATATTAGCATCAACGAAAATCGTGTTAATTAATTTATTTGACTAAATCATTAGATTTGACGTCCAATTATGGAATTGGTATCGAATCTAATAGATCGATGCTTGAATTAAAAAAAACTCGACTTGATTCCCTCCGCATCCCGACATCATAATTAATTCTTGCGAATTGTTTGATGTCGGATCCGCGTCAACGGGTTTTGACCCTTATAAAAAAGTGTGTTTCGAAAATAATTTTTAGAAAATCGATTGAATATGCGATTGAATGATGATGCGAACGAAATAAAAACTATTATTTAGGTTGACTTGTTTCAATAATCAAGTGATCGGGGTGATGGGATAAGCGACCGGCAACACTGAGTGCAATACTCTTGTATATTCGGGTTTCCTTATCCCACCATCACTCACACTCGACACAAATTCACAAGTATTTTAATGTTTTATACTAGTGATATTAACGATATTAGGATGCGATAATAATAAATAAAAACAAAAAGGACGAAGAAAAAGAGGGAGATGACGAGAGAGAAAGGAGAAGGAAATAAAGCGGGTTTTGCACCCTCAACCTACATGTTCTTGTTCTCGGACGGGACTCGTAGTTGTGGCTTGTACGGGAGTATCGAGATGTAGGTTAAGTTGTGGTGGTTTAGGGATTGTCTCCTAAGTATTAGGGTTAGGGTTTTGATGTATGTAGATTAGTGTAGAATAGGGTTTGATTAGGGTTGAATCAATGTGGTAAAAGTTGTTTGAAGTGTGTGCATGGGGGTGTATATATAGGCATTGTCCATGTACCCCGTCTAGGGTTACTCGACCGAGTAGCCCCTTGACTCGGTCGAGTGGCCCAAGCGCCTGCAGCCGGGCCTGAATGAGGGCCCACTTGATCGAGTGGAGCTGACACTCGATCGAGTGGGTCAGCTGGATCGAGTGGTCCGGGCTTTGGGCCTGGAATTGGATATTTGTGTTTGGGTTGGACTTTTTGATGATTGTGTGGATGTTTTTTTGTATGTCTCGGAAACGACTTTGACCGGGGTTGACCCAATCGCTAAAAGTCGGTTTTATTTCCGGTGTCGGTTTTGGCCCAAATTAGTCTTATTTGACTGGAAACGACCCACTGGGCCTGAATTTGAGGTCTGTTTTGTGAGATTTTGTACTCTGTAAGTGCTCAAGCCAGCAACTAATGGTTTTGAGCCCACATCCGAGCGCGTAGAAACACGTTAGCGTCCGATCATCATCGGGTGTTTTTTGGAAACTACCATAGACACCTGCCAGTCAAAATGCGGGTGTCTACACCTACCGGACCTACATCTTAGACAGTTCGATTATTGACCTGTTAGTTGACTGCCTGACCTGAATAATATTCATTGTAAACCTGAGACCCTAGACTTCTTTCCTATCGATCTACCTTCTAGTATTTAGTTATCAGCTTATTAAACAAACAGAAAAACAGTGACCTGTAGTCTTAAGTTTAGACCTTAGAACAAGTATTTAAGTCCCGACTTCCCGTCTCCTTGTGGTTCGACCCCTACTTCACTATCTACATTAGTTAGTGGACTTTAAGGTATCTTTGATTAGGGATACGACTTACCCCTGTCATCTATCCTCTTAAGCAAAAATCCGGCATATCTCATGTTTTCGCTCGTTTTAAAGCTTTAGTCGAAAAAAAAATTAATAAAGAAATTAAACAACTCTTCTTCGATAATGGAGGAGAATATCTTAAATTAACACCATCCATCACCTCGGATGGCATCTCTCACTTCACCTCCCCCCTCATACCCCCGAACACAATGAGTATGCCGAGCGTCGTCACCGTCACATTGTCGAAACCGACATGTCCCTCCTCTCTCATGCATCTCTTCCCACTTCGTTTTTGGTCTTTTGCTTTTGTCACCACAGTCTATTTCATTAATCGTATGCCCACTCCTACTCTTGCCAATCTTTCTCCATATTTTAAATTTTTTAAAAAGGAACCAAATTATTTTAAATTGCATAGCTTTGGTTGTCTTTGTGACCTTTATTTACGTCCTTACTCCTCTCACAAACTTGACACTAAATCCTCCCCTTGCATCTTTGTTGGTTACTCTGCTACCCAAAGTGCTTATCACTGTTATGATTTGTCCAAAAATAAAAATTTTACTTCTCGTCATGTTAATTTTGTAGAAACTGACTTCCCATATACCTGGTTGTCCGCTTCGTCCCCGAACACCACCTATTCCCCTACAAATTAATGTCAATTCTCCCTCCCCATCATCACACCCCTCGGTCTTACCCTCCCTACCTCGTACCTCCCTTCTCCCCCGGTTTCCCCCCTTCCCTCCTGCCGAAACCCTCCCTCTCTCTCCGTCGGGTCAACCCGACGTCCCTACCCTCTAACACCGACCTACCGTTGCCACCTCCAACGACTTCCGCCTCACCTCCCCGTATTCACACTCGCTCCACCTTGGTTATTCGCAAACCCAACCCCAAATACCTCCACTCTACCACCGTGACCAACCCTACCTCCCTCCCCCTTAAAACCAAATCCGCCTTTGCTCAACCACACTGGCGCGACATCATGATAGCCGAGCACCAAGTCCTCCTTACCAACAAGACATGATCCCTTGTTTCCTCTCATCCTCCTACAATATAATAGGTTGTAAATGGGTTTATAGAGTTAAGTATAATCCCGACAACATCATAGACAAATATAAGGCCCGTCGTGTAGCCAAAGGATTCCACCAACGCCCAGGCGTTGACTACTCTGAAACCTTTAGCCCCGTCGTCAAACCCGCCACGGTTCACCTCGTTTTGACGCTTGCTCTTGTCCGCGGTTGGTCCCTCAAGCATCTCGACATCAACAATGCTTTTCTACAAGGTACACTTTCTGAGACAGTTTGTATGTCTCAACCCCCTGGTTTTGTTAATTCCTCCTTTCCTACTCATGTTTGCAAATTATCTAAGGCTATTTATGGCCTCAAACAAGCTCCTTGTGCATGGTATACTAAACTTCAAAAATATTTATGATACTATGGGTTCGGTCACTCCTTATCCGATCCCTCCCTTTTTATATATAAATCACATAATACTATTATTTACCTCTTAGTGTACGTGGACGACATAATTATCGCCGCAGCACCATCTCCATCTCTCAATAAATTTCTCTCCTCCTTTTCTAACCGTTTCTCTTTGAAAGATCTACGGTTTCCATCGTATTTCTTAGGAGTTACGCTTGCCCCTACTAAAACGGGCCTTAAACTCACTAAACTAAATATATATCTGACCTTCTAACCAAATATGGCTTGTTTCATGCCAAACCTGCCGCGACTCCCCTTGTCGCCTACCCCCCTCTTCTCCCCGTCTCTGGACGGGAAATTCCCAACCCCAACGACTACCGTGCTATAGTCGGTTCCCTACAATATCTCTCCCTCACCCGTCCCGATATAGCTTTTAGTGTCAACAAATTAGCCCAATTTATGCAGGTACCACAAGATTGTCATTGACTGCGCTTAAACGACCACTTCGTTATCTATCAGGTACTCTTGATGTTGGTATTCACTTAACCCGCCAATCTCCTCTAACTCTCCATGCTTTTAGCGATGCTGATCATGCAAGTGATAAGGCGGATTATGTTTCCACATCTGGCTATATTGTCTATTTGGCCTGGGCAGGATTCCCATTTCTTGGGTTTCTCGAAAACAGCGCGCTTTATCTCGTTCTTCTACTAAAGCTGAGTTTCGGGCCATGGCGGAAACCACGGCCGAAGTACTGTGGCTTCGGTCCCTCTTGGCCGAGCTTCACGCGCCCCTTTCCGGCCCGCCCATTGTATATTGTGATAATCTTAGTGCTTGTAATTACGCAGCTAATCATGTGTTTCATTCTTGGATGAAACATGTTGCAATTTCGTTTCATTTTGTTCGGGAACAGGTCACCTCGGGCCACCTACATGCTCAACATATCTCGGCAGATGACCAGTTGGCTGACGCGCTGACTAAACCTCTTCCTCAATCGTGGTTGTATCCGATTTTGTCCAAGATTGGTCTATCCGTAGGATCGTCTATCTTGCGAGAGCGTGTTAAAGATATTTGATATATCTTGTTCACACTTGTTTAGTTAATTATAATCTCTATGTATTATTTTCTATTCCGTAATCTTTCCAAGTCTTAGTAGTTTCCTCAACTGTGTATATTATTAGGATTCTATTTGTAGTCAGGTAAGACTAAATCTAGATTGTTTGCTTGCTTCCTACCTTGTATAAATACACATGTTTATTCAATGAAATAATCAAGTTTTCACAAATAATTTACAGATGATCCTCTAAGTATATCCACAGAATAGGTGACAGTTAACATTTTTGTACCCACGATGGGTAGCGGGGCAGGTGTGGGTGTAACTTTTGAGTGACGGGTGTGGGATACCTATCTCCGCAACCGCCCCTCTCCCAATGACGTCGCTAATAGAGGCATAGTTAAATGCGGAAATAGGCAAAAATAAGGTTAGGGTGAATAAGAGGAACCAAAGTCAAGTCAAGTGAAGCAATCCCGGTCAGAAATCGGGATTACGTACTGCGTCCGTAATAGATCAGAAATCGGAATTACGTTCACTTCTCTTCCTTTTTCTTCCATCCCAAGAGTCTCCGCTTTTCATGGCCTCCAAGCGCCATCTCTGAAACACAACTAAACTACACTTATTATTATTATTATTATTATTATTATTATTATTATACAATCACCACCCACGTTAACACTAGCTACCATTCCCTCTTAATTAACTCAATACAATTTCCCTCCATAATCAATCAATCGATCAGACATGGCGAGAAGACAATCCCTCCCAATCCTGAAGCACCTCTCCGCGAAATCCCAACTGTACCCCTCCCCGACGACCCGATCCGTGACGTACATGCCCCGACCCGGCGACGGGACCCCTCGGGACGTGACCCTGGTCCCGGGGGACGGAATCGGGCCCCTGGTGACGAACGCGGTGGAGCAGGTGTTCGAGGCCATGCACGCCCCGGTGATCTTCGAGAAGTTCCCGGAAATCCACGGGGACATGAAGAAGATTCCTGAATCGCTGCTGGAATCGATAAGGAGGAACAAGGTGTGCATCAAGGGAGGGCTGATGACGCCGGTGGGCGGCGGGGTCAGCTCCTTGAACATGCAGCTGAGGAGGGAGCTCGATTTGTACGCCTCCCTCGTTCACTGTTTCAATCTGGAGGGGTTGCCCACCCGCCATAAGAATGTTGACATCGTTGTCATCAGGGAGAATACTGAGGGCGAGTATTCTGGGCTGGAGCACGAGGTCGTCCCTGGTGTTGTTGAGTCTCTTAAGGTATACTTATATAACCTTCATTGCTTTCCTTGTTTCTTTCTTTCTTTGTGTTTTCTTGGGTCAACTTAAGTTATGGCGCTACATACTTTGATATAGATCGGACCCTATGTTGACTGCACGTAGAGAGGCTGTTTTTGGATGACAATTATGGATTCCTCGACTCGTTTGTAGTCTTATTCCATATTGTGCATGTGTTCTTGGATTGGTGTTACGAGATTGTTTCCTCCCTTTTGCACCATTGTAATCCTACAAATTTAGTCTCCTGAATAAATAACGTAAGATGCAACCCTAGAAAAGAAAAAAGAAGAAGGAAACAACTACCCAATCATAAGAGACAGTGTTTTTTTGTAACACATACACTTGTTCTATTTGTTTGTGCTTTGTTGCATTTGTCGATGTTGTTTGATTTGATGGAGACGTTTCACAATTTCAGATAATGATTCACGTTAGCCTACCCCAAATCTTTTTGGGACTAAAGTTCTGATGTTGTTGTTGTTGTTTTTGTTTGATTTGATATTGGTTTGATTGTTTGTTATGTTTGTTTTAGTGATATTGGGTTTGAAGTGAGGGAGGTTAGACATAGATTGGAAATATAAGGGTGAATTAGTATGGGATATGACTATATGAGTAACAACAACTTTGGTGCTATAGTGTCTTGATGGCCTTTGCAAATGACGGGCTCGGGTATTTGATGTAGTAAGCTTTGCTGACTACTTTAGAGGCTTTCATTGTTCGTGTGAAAATAGAAATTGCATCGAGAATTCTTCAAATGCCTCATACAGTCCTATTTTATAGTTATAAATTTTTTTACGGGTTTAATGAGTCAAATTGATTGATAAAAATACTACTCAATAGACTAAATTAGAATACCCTGTTTTTTCGAGGGTGGGGAAGGGGATTTTAGAGTGGGTGATGGTTTTTGTAAGGTGGTGTGTGGTGGTTTAGGCGGTGGGTGTTAAGGTTTTGAATTGGAAAGGGTGGTGGTTCGCCGACTGACAAGGTGGGGGCCGTGGAACGAGCCATCGAAGACAAGGTGGAGTCGGGTGGAGAGCCAACAGTTGTCTTCTCCCGGAGTGAGTGGTGGTGGATGTAGGCCCTACCGTGGTAGGGGGAGAGTTAGGTGGTAGTTCGTGTTTGGGTTATTGGTGAAATGTGAAAGGGTGGGAGAAATGAGTTTGAAACTTTAGAATGTGGAGGATGTCGGGGGTAAGGGGCAAGGGAATGAGAAATACGGTAACACAAACACTAAGGCCTCGTTTGGTTACCATACTTCCCGGGAATTAAAAGATCCCATGAATTGCATTCCTAGAGAGTTGTTTGGTTACCCAAAAGTAAAAAAAATGGGGAACTCAAACTTAACCCATGAGTTGCAATTCCTTCGTGATGTGGAACTTGCTCACCAATCCCCCTCGTTGAGTTGCACTTCCCATATCCTGATTCCTTCAAATGACTTTTTTACCCTTATATATTCATCTATTTCTTACTTTATAACCCTAATTTCTCATTCAGTTCTCCATCGATTCCTTCAAAAAATCACTTTCCCGCCAAAATAATTCATGGTACATTACTTTCATAATGTTCGTTATTTTTAAAAAATAATGTTCATAATTCTCCATCTATTTCTTTTTTTCTAAATAATAGTCGTTATTTTTTACGTTGATAATGTAATTTGGTTACGACTGCATATTTTAGGGAAGTCAATTTCAGATATTTCATAAGTTGAAAATAAATAAATTATTTCATAAGTTTTTATACCCTTGATTAATAAAGGGCATAATAGTCATTATAATCAAAATCATGGAAATTAGGTCGAGCCAACCAAACAAGATGCAGGAATTCAATTCGTAGGAAGTGTGAATTCCAGGATGTCAACCAAACAAATATTGCAAATTCTCGGGAAGTTGATGTAGTAAGTAACTTCCTGTGAAATGCAACTTCCTCCGTGAGTTAAGTTCCCGAATGAACCAAACGAGGTCTAAGTAACTAAGGTCAAAGGGTATCTTTAGTCTTTCTTTTTCTTACCCTTTACGAACACTCCCTAACCAAATGTCTCTTTAAGTTTTCGTCTTACTCTTACCGTCAATAATTGGGATTTGTATGGTAAAGGTGGCGGGCGTACCCATCTTGAGATTGTTTTGCGATGATGGGATGAGACAGATGGTTGCTGTCGCCTGTCGGTGTGTTATTAAATGAGAAGAAAGATACCACTGGAACCAATTTCATCAAAGTTGCCCACAAAAATCTGTTTCTCGGGTCGGTTTATTTAATTTCTATTGTATTGGAAGGATTGTGTTATGTACTTATGTCTTTACTGTCTTGGCAGTTTGGTGTCTTGATGGAGGGATCTACTCTCACTCTTCTCTAAATCTTCCCACCTTCATTTTGATGATCAAACAAAGGAAATTGTCTCTCTCCAAATCTCATCCCTCCAAATTCTTATTAAATGTACGGGGTATTTGTTAATCTAATTGTTTCCATGCATTTAAAATCCAATTGTCTAACCTAGGGAATTTCTGACGTTTTTATAACTCCGTCAGTTGGTGTCAGAATATTGAGTTTCATGGGCTGGAGTTGGTCATTTGTGTTTCGGCTTTTGGAGACGCTTGCAATTTATTTGAATGATTTATGGAGAAAAAAATCTTGTGAGTTACTAATCTACCAAATCATGACTTGTCCGTGTTAGTTTTCCATAGTACAAATTTTGGTGTGAATTTGCACTTTTGTATTCAATAGATTTAAATAGAGAGGAAGAACAGTTTGTACAAGTAACCAATACATGATTTGATTTAGTGCTCTAAAAATGGTAGAAATTTAAAGGAATTATGCATGCCGAATGGCTATTTTGGGCTGCAATGTGACAATATCATTTTATTTTTGTCGGTTTTTATTTTATGTTCTATTGTCCTCAGCCTCTTCATATATGGTTGCTGATACAACTTTCCTTGTGTGCGTAGCACGTTCAAACTTTAAATCTCTTGTAGTCTCTCTGCTGGTCATACACTTCCAGGAGTTCAAATGACTTTTTTTTTGAAGTTTTTCTTTCGCTTATCCTGCATGATATCCTGATAGTTTAGCTCGTGTGCACCGTCTGTGTTTATATGTATTAGGTTTCTTTTTTGGTTCATACTCACAGTTACAGTTTATTTTGATTATTCGCAAAATCAAACCTGAAACTATTTGTATTAGGTGATTACAAAGTTCTGTTCCGAACGTATCGCAAAGTATGCATTTGAATATGCTTACTTGAACAACAGAAAGAAAGTTACTGCTGTGCACAAAGCCAACATCATGAAACTTGCAGATGGTCTTTTCTTGGAATCTTGCCGTGAGATTGCCACAAAATACCCTGGAATTGAATACAACGAGATTATCGTCGATAATTGCTGCATGCAACTTGTGGCAAAGCCCGAGCAGTTTGACGTGATGGTTTGTATCCTATTTCACTCTTCTTTTTTCAGTCCTCTATAATTTCATATTATATGGGAATATAACGTCATTGTTCGTTTTAATTGTTCTTGTTATAAAATCCTATTACAGTCATCTCATTGGACATTTTGACCTATTTACTTCCATGTAACCTTTGCATGCCTTAATTTTTAAAGTGAACAAACTGTGGGTATTGCTTGTACTCTGGCTTAGATCATGAAAGTGTTCTTAAGGCAGCCTATCATATTCTCAAGGAAAAGGACACATAACACTTGTTTAATTTACCTACTTGATTTGCAAAGAAGTTTATATTCTTTTTAAAACAAAAATAAAAAATCAGCACATGAGTTTTCCAGTTTCCCATGACCCTGGTATACTTTGGGGTTCAATCTAATGCTTAAGATCTTTACTTTCAACTAGATTTGCATGACACCGTTTCATGCGTTTATGAAATGAAAGTTATAGCATGAAATGAACCTGTTGTATGTACATAAGTCATATACTGTAAGATTTTCTATACTCCCTCCGTCCCACCAAGATTGTCTCGTATTCCTTTTTGGGTAGGTTCTTAAAGATTGTCCCATTTCTCAACTTTCCTTTTTAGTCTATCCTTTTTTACAACTTCGTCCCTCCTAAGACAAAGTATTTACCATTTTGTCATTCCATTAACCCACACCACCTCACACATCAACCTATAAAGTAGTCATAATTGCCTATATACCCAATCATCACACAATTTTCTTAATTATTGTGCAAGAGTAAACGGGACAAACATTTTGGGACGGAGGGAGTATTACTCTTGTTAGGTGATAGTGTTTTGAGTAATGCTATAGAGAGTTTTGGAAAATCATGTGATAAAGTTTGCTTTGCGTTCAACAGGTTACCCCCAACCTATATGGTAATCTAGTGTCCAATGTTGCTGCTGGTATTGCTGGAGGGACAGGCGTCATGCCAGGCGGTATATTTTTCAACTTTTGCTCAATCACTTATTCTTCTGTCTTCAACTCTTTGTTTTCTTATTCTACTGTACATTTTAAATGGCACAATTGTTTGAATGATACTTCGAATATAGCAATGATTCTAACTAAAGAATCTGAGCTTCATATATTTCGAAGTAGCAATTAATTGATGCAATTCTCTGCACCATTTTCATTATTGTTTGGAAACAACTTCTCTATGTTTGACCTCTGTACACATGCGACACCTTTAGCGTACCACATGCAGGACCGTGTGCCCTTTGAGGACTTGAGATTGTGTAGAGGGAGTCTCACCTTTATCACGAGATGATAAGACCATAGGGTACTTATACTTGTAGAGTGACGTTAGATTAGACTTTGCAAATTTCAGATGAGACGGTTTCATGATAAAAATTATGACTCACAGAGTATGTTGGTCTCCTGTTATTATGAATATGAGAACATCTTCAAGAAAATAATTCCTATTATAACTTGGGGGGTGACAATCAGGTAATGTGGGGGGCGATCATGCTATTTTTGAGCAAGGTGCGTCCGCAGGAAACGTAGGAAAGCAAGAATTGGTTAAAGAGAAAGAGGCAAATCCGGTGGCGGTGCTCCTCTCATCAGCCATGATGTTGAGGCATTTGCAGTTCCCGTCATTTGCAGACCGGCTTGAGACATCCGTAAAGCGTGTCATTGAAGAAGGTAAATACCGAACAAAGGATCTTGGTGGTGCCAGCTCTACTCAAGAGGTTGTGGATGCCGTTATAGCTAATCTTGATTAGTTGGTGCCTTGTGGGGATGGTTTGCTGCTTCACATTCTGAGGCTGGGCACATTGTTTTTGTTCAGTGCAACTGCAATTTATTTCATGCATTTTTTGGGGGGGGAAGAATTCTTCCCTGGGAAATAGGATTCCAGTTTTGGAATTGGGACATCTATCTATGACATAATTTATCAACTACCAAATGTTTGGTTCTGAATATTTTTTTTATAGGCACTGTAATATTTTACCAATATTGAGTGATGTATACTTGAAATAAACGACAATTCAGGATCTTCCTGTTGGCTATTCCACGGCAGTAAATAAGAAGAAACAATTTGTTCGTACATCATTTTACGTGTTTCTTCTTTGAAGCATAGTACATTAGTACCTGTCCTTGAGTCGCATTTTCCCTCCTTAGGTCTCATCGAGAGGTAATAGAGTTAAAATGAATAGAAAATGGTGGAGAGTAGTGATGATGTTAAGTTGGAAATGGAAAAAATGAGGGTAATATAGCCTATTTGGAGAGAAACATTACTCCTCTCTCCGGATGTAATTGTTTCTACTTTCTATCTCCTTTGTATCATAAAATGTCACAATCAAACATCAATCTTAACTCTATTACCCCTCGATACATTTAACGTCAAGTGAGTCCTTATATTGTCAATTAACTTGAGTTTAAACCCATTAGCAATTGCATTAATTTTGTCCGAGCTTCGCGATCTCCCAATCAATCCTTTAAGAAACCGACATACATTTTGGCACCATACCACATCGACACTCAGGAATTGGATCTAATTTGTCAAGATTTTTCCAAGTGCTTTTAGACCAACAAATCACAGTGCATCCATTGATGGAACTTACGATCAATTGATGGGACTTAACGATCTAAACCCAACTTGATTCTCTGAGGAAGTTTTTTTTTTTGCCAGCGGAAAAAACTTGAGTTAGCAATTATTTCGTGCATCAGCGGCTAACCTATGTGCACGCTTATTAAGTGTTCTAGGAATGTATTGTAATGAAAGACAATGGAAAAGAAGCGAGTAAGCCAGAAAATCTTGCAGTAGACCCCGAAGATCATTGATGTGTTGTGTTTGAGCAGCAAAAGCTTCTAAGAGACTGAGACAGTCAGTTCGAAATACGATCTGCAGATAACCGCAGTCGAGAGCCCATAGGCAAGCATGGAGAAGACCAAAAGCTTCTGCTGAGCGTGGTGAGTGAGCAAGGAAAGAGCGAGAGTCCATAGCAATTATGTTGCCATCCTCCGCAAGGGCAATCCAGCCACAGGTCGATCTTTTATCAGGCTGCCAAGATGCGTCAACCTCAATCGTAATTACGCTGCAGGTCGATGAGGAAGTTCGTTCCATTGAATTGATAGGAAGTCGGTTGCGAGTTTGGCTCATCTGATGGAGAAAGAAACGAAGGACCATCGAGAGGTGAATACAAATTATTCTCATTGGAGTAATTTTTTACATGAGGCATGATTAGGAGAAAAGAAAAACTTTATTTTGTGGAAAAGTTGAGCCAAGATTACTGTGGCTTTGATAGTTTGATATCATATGAAACACCATGAAAAATGTCAGAATCTTGATATGAATATGGAGATAAGAATGAGAAGAGAGAATAGAATTAAGAGAAGAATGAGTAATTTGTAATTGTATTCGAGATAACTATCTATTACTCACATGATACTCATTATATATACTTACATGCTTTACATTCATGAGTTTGTAACGGTAATATAACTAATTTCTAACCAACAATAACTAACAGTTAACTATATTCAAGCCTATATATATTATTTTTGGTCTAGAAAAGAACGCATTACGTCGCAGGTGAGAATCGAACCTTTAACTTCTTGATGAACTTAAGAGAGTTTATAACACTTGAGTTTACCCCTTCTTCTCACGTTGAAGCCTATATATGTTCATAGTATGCAAGCCTATATATGTTCGTGTCAACTTGTGCTACTTATCTTTCCCACCTGTTTTTTTTTTTTTTTTTTTTTTTTGCCAACGAAGTCAAACCACCTTACAACAAGTTTAGAGACACACCTATAAAGTGTGCTCTTTTGTTGAGGGATCGGATAATAACATAATACAATACGAACATAATAAAACTTAAATAAAGTCTAAACATGATGAAACTACGTTGTCCAAGGGCCAAATCATGCTGACAGGGAGCAATAGAGAGATCACGAGCTTTAGCATCCACCGCATCATCATCCAAGGTGTAGACTCCACAAGACCGCTGATGGGACGATTGACACAAACAAAATGCACTTACGCCATAGAGACGTAGAAAGAAAGGGTGAATAACAAGTGACCTGTCATCAATGGAGTAAAAACTCCTGCATTTTGGTGATCGAACACACCTAGAACAAGGCCAGTAAATCAACGAGCAAACCGAGATGACGATAAGGAGACTGCGCCACTTCTCAATCTTTCTATTGACCACTCTAGAATCAGATTCTAGAGTAGAACCAACACATCCAAGACCCCCGAACACCAAATTCATCGGACTCCTAAATGAGATTATTGTGAAAAACAAACACGACCTCAAATAAAAAAGAAGCGTCATTACCATTAAACAGAATCCACCATCACAACCATCCACCCAAACCCAAACGACCAACCTATCTCCAACCCCGATCAAACCACAACAATGAGCAACAATCCACACCAAGAAACATTCCCAAGCACACATGCAAACAAAGAGTAGGGCACTGCTCACGACACAGAAAAGACCAAACGAGAGACGAAAAGAGAAAGAAGGCCCGATCCTAAAACACCCGAGAACGACAAAATCTACCGACAGACAAAGACAACCAGCAACGGACCCATACGTGAGCCACTCCCCACCCGAGACCTAATACGACCCATAAAAAACTCCATCCCAGACAGTCTTACATAGGGCTACGATGGGGGAAGGGGGCAAGGGGAGGGGGGAACACCTAGCCATCCATGCAAGACAACCCCGGGACAAAACAAGAAGAAAAAACAACAACTCAACAACTTACTAGAGATGGGGGAAGGGGGCGAGGGGAGGGGGGAACATCTCTAGAAATTGAAGAGAAACACTACTTAGATCATAAGTAGTGAGGAAAGACCCTAAACATACAACATACCACACCGGCAACCTCCCCAGCGACGACCGGACAAAGGCCAAAGAGATCGACCGACAGGCGAGGAGAGGGAGGACGTACGTCCAGGAGAGGGAGGCGAAGCACGATCGGAAGAAAGAGTCGGCGATCGGAGTCGATCAGACACGACAAAACTCAGACCGACATGAAACCAAAAACAAATGACGAGCAAGTGACGGACCCTATGTGCATAAACAGTAGGAATGTGGTGTAAGAACCATCAATCATAGAAGTGGAATGATCGGGAGGCCGGAGATGGGGCTGGAAAATCCCATCTCCGGCAAAGATGGAAGATAGGAAGGTAGATGGTGGTGGCGGCTGTGAAGGTGGTCACTTAGGGTTTTGGTTTTGGGGTTTTTTTGTAGAGAGGAGGACAAAATTTTGTAGTGAGAGAAACTCAGTTGATATGAGTACTTTCTTTCCCACCTGTTATAAGCTACGGATTAAGGAGTACTACAACACACCAATATGTCATATGGATGAAGAGTTGCTTCACCAAACTTCCTCAATCATTTGCTCATTGTGTATCTTAATGTTCTTCTCTTTCAATAAAACATAAGAACATTAAGATACGAACGGAGTATTTAGTTTCAATTAAAATTTCAATATGAGATAGAGATCAAAAGAATAGTCCTTACTTAATTAGTAAGTTGATATACATGTAAGTTGATATATCATCAACATACTCACTTCACTTGCATATGCATCAATAAACATCGCTTGCTTTGTCTACGACTCAAATAATCTCTTAAACCATATCAAACCTTTGCTATAACACAAATGAGAATCAATTCGATTGATCACCATCTAAACCAATAATGCATCCATTTTTTAGCTTAGCTTGCTTATTTGTCTTTATTTTTCAAGAAGCAACTCAAATTAAGGCAAAACAAAATAATGAAAATTGAAAACCTACAAACTCCTTAGCTAGCTACTCCCTAGAGAGTGTTGCACTAACACATACAGTACATGGAAATGAAATAGTACATGGTAGAGATGTATCATAGAAATCTATGGAGAATGAAGAGCTGGATGAAGAGGAGACACGACCCAAAGCTCCAACCCATTGAACCGATCCTTAAACCTATACTTGCATCAGTTGAGATTCCTGCACAGTACAGTACAGTTACGTTATCATTGATGAATCATTCCTAGGCTAAGCCTCAATAACAGAAATGTATGTAATGTAATGAGAGATAAATAAAGGAAAAGAGGGAAATGAAATAAATTACCATCACAAGTATTGAATTTGGCCAAGGTGGTAAAAATGGTCTGGTTCTTATCAAAACCAGCATAGGCACATGTTGAGCTACTGCAGCTTGAGGGGTCTGTGAAGTTACCAAGTGGCATATTTGAAGCACCACAATTCATGGATGGGCATGTATGCCAATCTACGGCCTTCAGTCCGGACGCTTCGCAGTCTAGCCTGAAAACGTACAACCAAATATTAATTACACACGTATGTAGTCCGTACAATATATAGTACTGTACTTCGTATAATGGAGTAGTACGTAGTTAATGTTATTACCGTCAAAGAAGACTGTACTTACGTGAAGTTGTTTGCAGAGGTGCACTTGCACATGACGCAGTTGTGGGCGGTGTCGACGTAAGTGCCACGGGGAACTAGTAAGGGATAGTCGAAGGATTTGGGAATTACACTTGAATTACAAGCTGCATCACAAATCACAATGCAAATTCAACAATCATTCATTCATGTAACCCTAGCTACTTTAATGATACATAATCCCTCTCCAAAAATAAAAGAAGAATTAGTAATCGTTAGTTGTGCTTGCATATGGCTAAAACATCAAATAAAAAAAACAAACATGGTAGGAAGGATGATTTAGAAAAATACTTCATCTTTTTGAAGTAGTCCTATATCTTTCTCTTTTTTTTTGTGAGGGGGAAAGTGTGCGCATGAGACTAATTCGAGGAGGGAGTACTATACTACTTGTACTGAATTAGTAGGTAATTAAGTGAAGTTTAAAAGTTGGTCATTAATGATGGAAGGAAGACAATGGTTGTTTGTCCCCCCCTCCCCCATAGGCTCCAATCTCAAAGGCCGAAACCTAAAAATAAACAAACAAAGTTGTTGTCAAGCTAAGACAGGACTGAGTAATAACATGAATAATTAAACAGCCGGCTTATTAAATACTCTACAGAGTACTACTCCTATCAATGAGCACTTTAAAGTAACTCATGATACTCTTGTTACCACTCGAATCGAAATTAAATCGAATGGTTAAAAAATGAAATTAAATTAAGAGCACTGGGCAGTACATTATTATACCTAAAGTGGAGTCCCCCAAAGCCAATATGAATATGTAGAGTAGGTGGATTTGTTTACCCCTCTAGCCCTCTACATACACTTATCCATCCTGGATGACCGTTTGGCTTCTACTTCAAATTCAAACTAGACTCAGAGGAACCCAAATAGAGAGTACTAACCCAAGTACAATACAATCCTCCCTCAAGTTCATTTAATACCTCCCTAACTATTTAATGCATGCATCTCATGCCCTTCACAAGTTGGTATACCAAACAAACTAAAGGATAGATGATTTTAAATCACACAGAATCCAAGTATATATCCCCAGCCGATTACAAAATACTCGTAAAAGTTTGGAAAAAGTGAAAATTAGAAACCATTGAATGATATTCCTATATACAAAAACAAAACGATAACTTTTGAATAAACACAAAGATTCATATTCATATGAGAGAGTCTCACAAATATAGATAGTTATTTTATTAAATTTTATTTTTTCTTATTTTTTACTGTAGTTGAATAAATTATTGAACTCCAATCAATACCATTAGTGTTAATGAAGACTAGTAAATCCTCTACATAACACTAACTACACTATAAAAAAATTAAATATCCATCACGTGACGACGTGATAGATCTTTCCTTAAAATATCTAAATAGGGAGTAAAATGAAAATAGGGAACAAAATAGAAATTTGGAGGCAATAATTTTTTTATCACAAAGAAACGTAAAATCGGAATTAAATGATTGTTTAAATAGGTTTTGGATTGAATGTGAGTATAGTTTTCATTCCAATTCTTACTAATTGCTACTTTCTCCCCACCACTAAGATTTTCCCACTTTCCTTAAAAGGAAACTTCACTAAGATTTTCCCATTTCAAAATTTTCCTTATTTATCCATTATACTCTTTTCCTATTGGCTACGTTTTTCTGATTTAACATCTTGAACCCCACCAAACAATTTACCACTTTTCATTACCCATTCCTTATTCCTTGTGCCATTTACAAATGGAAACATCTTTGTGGAGAGGAGGGAGTACATTTTTTTAGATATTCAATTGAATTTTTACGTATTTTATACTTTCTCCGAGTTCTTAGGTTCTACTTCTTTCTTTTTGGGTGAAAAACAAGGAGGGAGTATTACATTATTAAAAGGGAGGAATGGAATGAAAAAGTAAAAGAGATAAATATTATATTAATTAAAAGAGATAAAGTTGATAGAAAAGGTACGAGAGATAAATATTATATTAATTAAAGATGATATAGCGTGAAAAAGTTTTTCATAAATGAAAATAAGAAAAAAGATCAAACTCGATACAATAAAAAAAAACATTAAAACTCGGAGGGACTACGTTAGATGTATTTTTTATTTGTGTGGAATCTTTTACTTCAATTGGTACAACCTACAATGATATTTGTAAAAGAAAAAAACAAATGTTGCAACTTGAGAATAGTAGAATCGGGGGAGTACTGGTTTATTAAACCTTATAGGAAGCTAAGTTATCTGTTTATTGAGTATGTTTTGGGCGTATAAATTTGCGTGGGTGTTTTAACATGTTCAAGTACTAGTAAGTGTCTGGTACTCCGATTAGTTTATTTATTTAAGGTGGTCTAAAAATCATTTACCCAGCCAGCGGAAGTGTTATAGACACAAAACCATGAAGTAGGTAGGTACGGGTACGGGTACCTGTGAGAGGAACATCAAGGACTTGACCAGCAATAAGGTCCTTGGGGTCCTTGATCCCATTTACACTCATCAGTGTGGCCGACGTGGTTCCAAAGTTGTCTGCAATCTGCTCGACAGAGCTACCCGGAGCAACGACGTGTGCATAGTGGACGACCTTCTCCCCGTCGACGTCGTCGCAGCTGCATGGGAGCGGGATCCAGAGCTGGTGGCCCACAATGATGAGGTTGGCGTCCTTGATCCCATTGGCGGCCTGGATTTGCTGGTAGGTGACCAGCCCCCCGAACACCTGGGTGGCGATGTGGGAAAGGCCGTCGTCCTTGACGATGGTGTAGACGGGGAGGCGGTTGGAGAGGCCGGTGGCGTTGGAGCAGCGGCAGGGGATGGGGATCTTCACGGTGGAGTTGGCCAACACGGTGTGGTTGGGAGGGGTGCCCTGGGGGAGGTTGTTCACGCCCAGCAGGCTGCGCAGGGTCTTCACCTGGAACAGGGACTGGATGTGTGACAGGGTTGTGGTGTTGGGGGAGATGTACCCCACCAGGGACTTGCACGTCCTCGTGCTCCCGCTGCATTTGAACGATGCCGCTGCTTGCGATGACGTCCGCCACACACCTACCACCAGCAGCAGGACGACCACGAAGAAGACATGTGAGTAGGAGGCTGTTTTCCTCATTACGGGGTTTATCAGTGAAGACAGAGTGTGAAGTGGGGAGATGAGGAGGCTTCAATTTATGAGAGAGAGAGGTTGAAATGTTTCGATGATGTTTGAGTAGACTTTGACCTACCTAGCTAATGTGTGAGACTTGGGGTCTCTTCCTGACTTACCAGAAGGGCTAATTTAGTCATTTAGTGTCTCCATTTCAAACACTTTAGGAGTTTAGGGACTACTTCAATCCAACTTGCAGGCCGACCTCTACATTCGACCCTAACCTTTGAGAGTGGGTCACCATACTCACCGATATAAGATGCCTCAAATAATATCACACGATTAGATAAAATAAGTGTTCGGAGTTGCTCATCATTTGTGTTTATCCGATCAGTTGGATATTATTTGATCCGTCACAAGTTTCTAACGGATATTCTTGTCATAAACAAAAATTTGTCAAGGTTTGATAGCAGTGATATTCTTTCCAAAATCCCTCGTGCTATTAGAGCATCTCCAACGATGTTGTGTGAGCTCAGCATGACAGCATACCTATGTTGATGCCTTCAGCAACCCCTCCAACGATGCTATATTGCTATTGTATGATTTCAATGAACATTGAGCTGAGCGTTGGATTTTGATGCATTGCTTTTTCCATTTTTTAATCTTCATTAGCCAATTGGCATGTGACAAATGGTAGTCAATTTCCATCCTTTTTTTATTTTTTTTCTTTTTGTACATACATGTAACTTGTTTTTGATAAAAACAACTTTCTTTTTATTTAAAAAAATATATCTAAAAGTGTAAATTATTTTTCTTTATAAACTAGTGGTAGCCCGCGCGCTACGCGCTCGGAGCGTGTACATTAAACCGTGCTGATAGTGACATTTATACCTTAATCTCTTTTTGTTGTTGTGATTAGTATGTGTCGTGCTTGGGTGCATGCATCCGTGTGTGCTTGGTACGTTGTTATTCAAAACTGTTGCGCTTTGGTGGTTCCCTATAATTCGACCGGCAAAATTTTGCATTAAGGAAAACACAAAAAAAAGTGCGAAGTACTCGTAATAGAGAACGATAATACTATTTGAGCAAACTTTTCCAGTTCTAGTGGCATGGTCGCCATAGGTAGTCACTACCGAAAACAAAGTCACAGTACACATAGTTACGTACTTTTTCAATTCTAGTGGCATGGTCGCCATAGGTAGTCATTACCGAAAACAAAGTCACAGTACACACTTACAGTAGACATGGTTCCGTAAATTGAAAACAACAAATCAGTCGATAACCACCATGTCTATCTTGCTAAGCAAGCCCAGAGCTATGACATATGCTCTGTTAACCTCTTCCACTGGGAACTACTCAAAATAGTCGGTATTATTTTCTGCAGGGGTACAGTCAGTAACCTCCAAGTTTGGTGGAGTGTCTTTTGCCGTTGACTGGAAATTATGCAACATCGTTTTTGCGATCACATTCTCGGTCAAATAACACCTGCATCTTCTTGAGACTACTATATGACCCCTATAAGTAGTTGTTAAACCATTGCGATGCTTTCTCCGGAGGCCTCTATTGTATTCAGCATTCCACCGAAGCGCATCCAGACGTAATAAAAACATCTGTGCCCACCTTTTGCAGACAACCGCCATGCTAGCTCTGTCATCTGCACCAAGTTTCAGAAAAAAATGTTCCATATAATCCTCGTTGCAAAGGACTCTGCTCACTGGTGAGGACTGCCTACCATAGACCCTGACTTCATCCGGCTGATTGTAGATGAAAGACAAACGTTCGATCTTATGTTGCCTATTGTTGGATATGGTGGCAAATCTGTCTTCATCCTCGTTGTTTGTCACCCAACTTTTGCAGAAATATGTCACCATGATAATATTCAAGGACTTGCACCGTGCGAGTCCATGTGAAAATAATGTTTAGAAACATTTAGTAGCACACATAATGCAGAAATAGGAAACGACATTTAGCTCAATAATGTCGACAAACATTCAGCAGCGAACTGAATGCGGAAAAGGAGATGGACTGTCAGCTCAATAATGTTCACAAACATTTAGTGAACAAAATGCAGAAATAATAGGAACTGAATGTTAGCGCAATAATGTCGACAAATAAACATTGGTGACCATTAATAGGTGTTAAAACAAAGACTCAAAAATGAGAAGAGGAACGCATTAGATAATGATGCTGAAACATTCAATGAATCAACTCATCACAAACAAATATCCCAGATACATTTGTCAGGGCTCAAATATGGACAAAAAAACCGAATGTCAGCGCAATAATGTCGACAAATATTCAGCAGGAAACAGAATGAAAAAATATAGTATACGTGTACTCCGCGGTACAGTGTTCATTGATGCCAAAATTTACTCTAAGCATACTACGAGTTACTTGTAATTATTTGAGGTAAGGTAACATAAATGACAGTTTATTGTACAACAGGCTTAACCAAATTCATTTTTTTGAGATGTTAATTGAAAAGTTGAGGCAAAGAATTCCCCCCCCCCCCCATTCCTTTGCATGGATATGAATGAGTAGTTACAGTAACATCAGCAAGGTAGCTACAAGAACACAACTTTGAATCAAACTTAAAATCAGTAAATACCCATAAATTTAGAAACTTAAACCAAGCCGATTCGCAAAAAAAAAAAACTTCGAAAACTAGGAAAAATAGGAAAAATAGGAAAAATAGGAAGAACAAGAAAAGGAAAAAGAATTTATATCAGAGAATCTAAACGTCATGCATATGAAGCAACAATAATGGGAAAGCGTAGCATTTCTTTGGAGCATTTCGTGATTTCGAACTTTTTATTAAAATAATGCTCTAAAATAAACTAATTGTCGTTTCGGGTCGGAATGAAAACTAATTATCAAAATGGGGTTGAGGTAGGTTCAGAGTTAGGTTCGATTTAAGACGAACCAAATCCGCCATTAAGAATGACGAGTCTTAAAAATTATAAAATGACAAAAAATAAAAAATTAAAACCCATTAACCCGCCATTGCTAGTGGCGGGTTTGACCCCACGGACCCGCCATTGACAATGGCGGGTTTAGATATTCTAGTTACTTTGTGTTTAGCTATAAGTTAATATTGTTGTCTTTAATTTTGCAGAAATCTTTCAATGTTGTAGCGGGAGAAGTTTCACCTTCTACTCAAGAGGTCGTGGGTTCGAGTAATACTTGGGGGCATGTTTTGTACTTTTATTACTATTTTTCCACGAAATAAGGGTTCATACAAAGAATTGAACTCACATTCTCAAGTAAATTGATTAACATTCCTACCACTCGTACTCCTGAATCAATTTGCTCCTAGAAAGCGTCAAACGTTATTATATTTATTACTTTTTTAGTGAATATAATAATTGTCAATTACGACTTTTTGTCCTAATTTGTGTTTTTCTAAACCCACCCACAACATTACTTAATTAATTTACTTGGAGCATTATTTTGATGGAAAAAAATGTTAAGTCGTAAAAAGTGGGAATTTTTTAAAGCACAACATTAATTAATTAATTTACTTAGAGCATTATTTTGATGGAAAAAAATGTTAAGTCGTAAAAAGTGAGAAATTTTTAAAGCACAAACCCACAACCGATAATTATTGTGTTAACCGATTGACTTGAGGTTGTGAGTTCAATTCTCTATATATAGACTCTTGTTTTGTGAAAAAATTAGAAACATTAAAATAGAAGTGCCCCCAACAATAGTTGAACCCAAGACCTCATGGGTAAAAGGTGACACCTTCTTCCACTACAACACCGATTGATTCTTGTGTCATTAAAAATAACAATAATTAATTACAGGTAAACACAGAGTAGTTAGGATATCTAAACCCGCCATTGTCAATGGCGGGTTAATGGGCACAAACCCGCCATTGCCAGTGGCGGGTTAATGGGTTTTAATTTTTATTTTTTTTGCCATTTTATAATTTTGAAGACCAGCCATTCCTAATGGCGGGTTTGGTCCATCCTAAATCGACCCTATGTCCGAACCTACCTCAGCCCCATTTTGATAATTAGTTTTTATTCCGACCCGAAACGACAATTAGTTTATTTTAGAGCATTATTTTAATAAAAAGTTCGATTTCTGTGAGGTAACACAGTAAAAGTTGATGGAGAGATAGAAAACTTACACTTGTAATTGTTCTTGATCCTTAGTTAAGGCTTGATAAAGAGGTAACACATTTTTTTAATGTAAGGGGCTGGTGGGGGAAATTGAATGGGAGCTTCGGTATCTGTGAGCAGGGTGAATTAATTACCACCAAGTGTCCGTTTAATTAAGTTGATTTGATTTGGGGTGTAGCTAGGTACAGTAGAAAGTAATAGGCATTAAGTTTCCGTTTAGTTTTTGTTTACAAAGTGTGTCGATAGCTTTAGAGCGACCCACATTCGGGACATAGATCTCGGGTTGAATTCGGGTTGTCCCAGGTTATTGCGGATTCGGTCATTTTTTAGTGTGGTATTTCTATTTTTTTATAGGGATATTGACTTGTTCTCTATAATAATAGTCGGGACAACTTTGGATTAGGCCGAGGCAACCTTGGGTCATCGGTTTGGGTGTGCGGGGTTTGGGTGTCGAGTCTGGACATTAGCGTCGGGTCACGGGTAGTTTTGTCAGTTCTAGGCGCGGGTTGAAATAAAGGGTTGGGTTGAGTTTCGACATGTCTCGAATTTTTGGGTCACCCCCGGAGGTACTTCATTTACAACGTATCGTATACCTGAAAACATAAATGTTAACATCGCCATGCTTTTTTAAAAAATTCTAAACTAGTCAACAATGCGCGTTTTTTTTTCCACTCTAACAATTTGGTGCACTTACTTTTTTTAGCAACTTGTCGGTCGAGGCTGAATTTTTTGGTCAGTTTGGTATCGGTTACTTACATTTTGCCTTTGACGTATACGTTTTTTTTTGCGGTTTAGACATATGTGGCCAACTTTTTGATAACGCGTGATTGGATGAAGCGAGTTTGCTGAGTAGAGTCAGTGTTTCCCTTGGGTGCAAATGTAGTAAGAGCATCTTGCACCATACTAAGTAGAGGTAACTCTAACGTACGAGCATCTAAAGATGCGCCACCCAACATCACCGCCTACTATGCTCAGAAAGTTGGAAACATGTTTCGCTTTTCCCCAAATTTCGACACATGAACACGATAATGGATGGCTAACGGTTCTTGTTTCGCAAGTAGTTGTTAGTTCCACAGAGCAACACACCCGATACAAAAGCGTCTGACAAGCAGACGATGGAGACTTAAAAGGCTAGTCCTACAATTACAACAAAAGGAACTGAAGTAGATAATCGAAGAGGCCGCACACATGGTTCGTAGTTATTTTATAGGAAAAAGGTGGTGACCAATGGAGTAGTGGACTTCAGTTCAAGAGGGCTCATGAGGTTTCTAATTCACCTGTTTTGAGTGGCCGACTGCTTTTTTGGCCTCTAGTATGGCTCCTGTGCTTGGCTCGATTTTTAGGGGGCGCAAAAGTGCTGGCCTGTGGCAGCAAATGGGTGCTTTCATTGTTGGTTCAGGTATTATCGGGGGTTTGGCCGATTTGTCGAGTTTCCCTTTTTTGGGAGGTGGAGTGAGAATTGCAGTTGGTGCATTGGCGCCATGAGTGGGCTGCACTTCCGCAGACATATTGATAAGTGTAGTTTGTAGTGCCTAATTTGCTGTGTTTTGGTCCCATTTCCTTGCGGAATCGCTCCTTGGGAGTGGTTCATGGGCTACTTATGCTTCCTCTAGCTCGTTTCAGGTTCCCGAGACCATTCATGAAGAGTTGGAGCGATTCCGACTCAATACATACACTTTTCGGAGCCAAGGAAGCAGAGGAACGATCACTCGATGCCTTGGATTCGACCCCGAGACCTTGGGACCCGATCCCGAGCCCCTTAGACTCGATCCCGAGACCCGAGAGTCGATGAGAAGTCCATGTGAAGCAAGGAGGAACCTTAAAGATCATATTGGAGGCCTACAAGACTCATCCCCGACGGGAAGGAACTCATCCCGTCCGGGATCAGGGGCGCATTTAGCATAGGTTCTGTTTTGGACCCCTCCCGGTCGGGACCAACCCCTCCCGGTCGGGATCAGACCGTCCCGGGCGGGACCAAAACCGTCCCGGGCGGGACCAAAACCGTCCCGGGCGGGACCAAAACCGTCCCGGGCGGGACGAGCATGCTGAACCCGCGTGACCTCTTTTCATCCTCCCTCATTCTTGTAACCTTATAAATACTCTCCTCTTGTATTGTTTAGGTATCCTACCTTACATTAGACTCTCTTAAGCCTCTGTACAAGATAAAACCCTAGATTTAGAGTTCATCCTTTTAGATTAATCTTCTCTTTAATCCTTAGTTAATCTAGTTTAGTTAGTCTTGTATTAAGAAGATACTTGAAGATTCATCCAAGCTTGACGACCTTGGAGTTGATTTGAGTTTCTTATTTATGCAAGTTTACATCTTTTTCATCATCTTGTTGTTGGTATAATCTTCTCTACTCTTGTTCTTTGTTATTTATTCAATTTTGAATCTTTACTTAGTGTTTATTGTTATTGTTCTTGTTCTTGATAATGGATGTTTGGTTTGTGATGTTGTTTTCTCTTATTGTTGTTAGTTTATTCTTGATAATGAGTGAGTAGTCTCCTTGTGGGTTAGTAGGGGGATTAAGGGTAGATTATGGGTGATTAGGGTTTGATTAGGGGTAAAGGGTGAATCTTTGTTGTTAGTCACATATTGGGCACTCTATGTGTTTGTTGATATGCTTGTGTGAGTAGTAGTGGCCATGCTTCCCATACTTGTGCTCACCTTCTCATTGGTTGTCCATTATGTGGTTGTGTTGAGGTTAGTCTTAGACGCGAGAGCGCGAACTTACCTCGGTGTTGGTCTAAGTAGCGAGAGCCCGGACCGACTCTAGCAATTAGGAGACACCTACACCCTTGACCACCCCAATTACCCTACTACACTTATGAACCCGACCTAACCCACTTCTTCTCCATTTTTGATTCAACTTCTTAGTTAGTCATCATTTCTCTAGTTCATTGTTTAGTTTGTATTTAGTTATTTCATTTAGCATTGTTTTAGCCTAGTTCATTGTTAGCCTTGCCTTACCTCTTCTCCCATCATAGTTTGTCAATTAGCATTTCTTTGTGTTTGTTTGTGACTTAGTCTCGTTTTTAGGCCGACCTAGTCTAGACCTTACAATACCGTCTCCGTGGATATCGACCCTACTTGCCCTAGCTACCCACTAGAAATAGTCGGTTAAATATTGATCGGTTGGACCCACGACAAATCCCACCATCACATATCCTCATCGAGGTTTGATGAACTGATTTGTCGGAGGTCGCGACCGTCTTCGGTGTTTGCTTGGGTGTTGGTGGAGGTTCAGAGCATTGTGTGATGTGTGCCTTGGGTGGTGGTGCAGGCGTTATTTCAGGTGTCAAGGTTGTTGCTTCAGATGTCTCACCGTTGTCGGCCATGCTGTCAAGGTTGGCTGCAGTAGCTATTAGTCCAACATTTGTGGGTGTAGCAACGCCAGATCCGCGGATGACCTTTTTAACTACCCATTGGAGTATTCCATTCATTGCAAGAATTCCCTTTGGTCCGAATTCAATGACCGTGCTTTTTGTCTTCATTTTTTGGGCAAGTACTTGGAAAGCATCAATGTCATCCTAGAAAGCGCAAAAATCGAGTTAATGTCTAATTTGGTTTCCAAACTATAGTTAATTGCAAAAGGTGTACTTGGATTTCTTAGGACAGTTGAAAACTTACCGCATGTTTGATGCGAAACAACTCTTCTGCTGATGTGCCAAATAGGGCTTCAGCATCAGCTGTGAAAAAGTTAGGTCCAATGTGGCTGTATCATTTGAGACGTCACAGTGGGACGTTATCCTGCAGTGAGACTCCGTTAGTTGTCTGTGTAGCAAAGCAACACTGTGTACCATTGGTATGGTGTCCTCTGTGACTCTGATTTTTTGTTAAAAAATACCTTGGACAACACAACGCTCTCTGTCGTGAACAGTTGTCGCAGCTGAATACCTGACCTGCTAGGAAGTCAGTTTTTTTCCCACAGTTTGAACACCCCAGCTAAGCATTCATTTTATCTAGGTCCTGTTCTGGGATCACAACTTAGCTTCCAACCCGTGTTTCTCTTCCTGTAAAGTGTTCTTAACCTATAACAAAAGCAAAGGCAGGGTGCTCGGGTGTCATTGCTGTAGTTATTTGAGTGAAAAAGAGAAGTGCTTTCAGCTGCAGTGTGTCATACCTGCTTGGCCAACACAGCTGCAATGTTGGTGATATGTATGGCACCCACAGAGCACTTGACATCCAGAATGCGGTTTTGGGTACCCAACAGAAATGTATTTTTCATGGCGGCCCTGCACGTAGAAATAGTCAAATTTAGAAAGAGCAATGTAAAGGTGCACAGTGACCATCACATGAACGCTGTGCATACCATTGCCGAAGCTCCTCTGCCTGAGCACCTGTCGGCGATGTTATGAATGCGGTTGACATAGTTGTTGTCAGGGAAAAGCCTGCAGATATGTGTGTGTTATTTTGACGGTAAAAGTGATGGTAGAAGGCACTATGTAATGAGTATGCGTTTCAGTCTTATTATTGGGCTACAACTTTTTATTTTCACACCTTTGTGTGTGGCAGCTTTAAGGGCAGTGAAGCCAACAACGGTAAATTTATCAGCCCATCCAGTGAGCAAAGCACAGTCTTTTTCCGCAAGGTCGTTCCAAGCTGAGATGGTGAGGGGCTGCTTGGAGCTGCGGATAATTATAGATGTTAGCTAACTGGTCTGTAATTTTGGAACAAACATCAAACTCCAATTCATTCACTTACTCGATGAATAGGTAAACTCCAGTTCATTTAATCAATAAGATCATCAATAAAAGTCAATTCATTCACCAATAATCGATAACCACAACGATAACGACAACTACAACGACAATCAAACGCATTCAACATTGATAACTACTACCATAACTAACAATAAAGAAATCGAACATGATACACATAAAAAAACAATAACACTCCAATTCATTCACACTTATTCAATGAACAACAAGTAACCTCCAATTCATTTAATCAATAAGATGATCAATTAAAGTTTCTGTGTTGATGTTTTTCTTGTTTAATTTCAGGATTTTTCCGCAAGTTTTCAGCTTCAAATTGAGAAAATTTATTAGTTTTGTTGTTATGTTGAATTCGTTTTCAGATACTGCAAGTACCTGAAATGTAACTAAACAAATATGATTACCTTTGGTCTGTGATAAAAATTTCGCGGACAGAGAGCTCACGATTCTGTGCAATGACAATTTTTCGGGCTGCTTCCTCAACGTATAACACAATTCCAATCACATCTAGAGTAAGACACACATTCGACTGGGTAAGAGCAGCAGGCTGAAACAGGAATGCAGTATGCAAAATGGGTAGGGGTAAATCTGTACCGAATCTCTCAGCTGCATTTGGCACCCTTGGTATCTAGGAAATGTGCTTGTAATCTATGAGGAGGGAACCGATGACCTCATCCACAGGCTGTATCACGGCTTGTCGTCCAAAGGTCATCTGGAAGCTCAGGTCTGAAGGGTCTGTCTTCCAGCGTTCATCACATGCCTTGATAGGAGCATTTGCAATTTCGTATACACCATTATACAGAAAAGCTTCTTCGTAGTTCTTGACCTGGTCCCCAAATAGAGCCCTTCTCATACGTTTCCCTTGCAATCACACATCAGTTTCGAGGTACTTTGTATTAATGGTGTTCTGTGCTGTGTTCTTATTAGGTTCTGCAGACTGCTAATGCGGGTAATCCCAGGTCTGTCCTATGGCGTGTAAATCAAGCAAATTGTAACCGTAGCCGTACACCAATGGACATTGTACGAGTAATAGTAACATGTCTGGTATTGAGGGAAGATATATTCTTACTGTAATTGCATGAACACGACAATAACATGGGATAGACATCAGACAACTACCTATAGACATCAAAGCAGAAACATGCCCTGAGTGAAGAGCTGGTCTCGCAAAACGTACTAATAGAATAGAATATGTAAATATTCGTTTTATGATATATTTTTTATATCTTTGCATTATCTTTTATATATCTCGAAGTTTCCTAAGTATAGTCGTTTACCATAACTCGAGATTGCTTTTGTATAAATACGAATGATTAAAGGAATGTGAAAGCTTCTGTTCTCATTCACTAACCATTCGTATTTATACAAAAGCAATTTTGATTTATGGTAAACGACTATACTTAGAAAACTCTGAGATATACAAAAGATATACAAAATATAGCCTAAAAATAATATTTACATATTTGATTCTATCACGTACAACAATAGTGGGTGTTACTTCGCTAAAAATAAATAGTGGGTGGTACTCAACAATGTGCAACAAGGGTAAACTTACTAAAGATGGGCGGCTAAGGACGCACCTGTGTTGATCACAGTTTCTACTGTCCGTGGGTTGTTTATCAATTACTCATAAACTCGATAAAGATAACAAAAGTCAGCAAGCAAAGACATAAACCGAACAACATTAACTTCAACAGTCAGCAAGCAAAGACATACTAAAAGTGATTGACTTCCAAAGATAACACAAAAAAATTAGCAAGGCATCTGACACTAGTTATTTCCTTTTAGATCAACTAAGCTAAGGTAACATTAATCATTGACTCTTCAATACCTAATTTGATCTCCCTCCTAATTATTTTGGATCAGTATTCGTAGTCTCGGTCATAATCAAATGAATAAGCTTTTCGGTCACATTTATTATTTGAACAAACTGGTGTGTGAAATAGGAGTAACAGAGGACGAGACATGTTTTTAATATTTTAGGTTTAAATAGTGTGTGAAATCATATTTGTATCATTCATGAGATCAAGACAATCGTTGCTTCCATATGTAAGAGTAACTGTGGGCATGACATTTACCTTTTCATCGTGAAGAACCAGGCTTTGGTAAACCACTCCTTTATGTGGGGATGTCCTCGGTCTGCCTTTCTCAATGACCTTCACCTTCACCTTGTAGCCTTTGCTGGTTGCATTGAGGTAAGATAAAAGAACTCTTGATAATTTCATTGCTGAAACCTGCTTACAATGAGAAAATATAAGTCATGTTCATAGGTTTGGCTGAACAATCACCACAAGAATTTAAGTCTAAGGCGACTGATCTTAGCCACCGTCATCTGTCGCTAAAAAGAGACGTGCGACAGTTGACAGTCGCTTAAAAACAGTCGCACCAGATAGTCGCATCTAGCGACCGATTTCAGTCGCTAAAGTTAGCGACCGAAATCAGTCGCTAAAGTTAGCGACCGAAATCAGTAGTTATGTCATCCCTTTAGCGACCAAAATCAGTCGCTATGTCGTCCCTTTAGCGATCGATATCAGTCGCTAAAAGGTGTGACGTGGCATTCTTTGAGCGTCCTACAGCGACTGACGTCGGTCGCTAAATAAAAAATTTAGCGACTGATATCAGTCGTTGCCTTACCTGAAATAGGTCGATTGTATTTGTTTCCTTTCTAGCCAAAATCTGCACAATAAAACAAACCAACAACCACAATACGTCCCAAACATCATTCCAAACATTCCAAACGTTACGCAAGCTTCACACTCCAGAATTGGCAACCAAGTAAGCAAACGTCGTGAATACACTAAATTAAAAGTGTTGTTACAAACTGTTTTCAACAAACATTCACAAACTACAAACTGTTTTCAATCTACTCACCTAACAGTGAAACTAGCTGACGCACCACTACCACCGTCACCGAAGGGGTCTCTATAATCTCGGGGTCGGGGAGTGGGGCCGGAGTTACAGTTCTGCTGCTGCATGCTCCTCAGGCGCTGTAGCTCTTTTAGAATTTGCAGGTTAACGTCATCCTGTCGCTGCATACGCAGATCCTGCATCTTCAGCCTCTCATCCTGCTCCTTCATCTTCTCCGCCATAACCGCCCGTAGCGCGCTCTCCTCTCGCAGTTCCGACCTCATCTCCTCAACGACGGATGGTACATACTCCGTTGAGGTCACATGGCCCCCCCGAGCGTTGGGTGGTGTCCAGTACAAGGAATGAGCGTTCCCTGTACCGTACACCGCTCCCTTGCGGTACCCTTGCGCGACTCTGAACCAATCTCGCTCGGGTCCACACCTTCAGCCTCGGGCGCTCAAGTGGCCTCCACATACGATCTCTACAAGAAATTGGAGTCATGATTAGGTGAGTTGTAAAGAAAAAAAGTAATGAATCTTTATGTTTGAAACTTACCCAAATGGCGGCGTCCTTCCTCGTAACGAACGTTCGACCGGTTTTGTTGTCCCCCTTGGTCTTCGTGTCGAGAAATAGCTGCGCAGGCGGGGGGAGTTCTCTGGTTTGCTTCTTCAACTATTCACATTACATGTAGATTTCTCATTTATATTTAAAATGAAAACATTAAATAAGAATCGAAAATAAAAATCAAAGGAAAGGAAATACTAACATTCATAGCCCGCTGGTGCATCGACTGAGACCCACCGTAGTGAGTGGCCTCCGCGTCCGCCTCGGGGTCCCCTCCCCGCCTCTTGTTCTTCTTTGCCTAGAGGGATCTCTTAAGGAACTTCGGGTTGGAGCGGGCTTTTTCGAACTGTTGAATGGCGTCACCTACAATTTATACACTTTGAGATCAATAAGCGTTTTGAAGATATATACAACTTTCTATTCAAGTACGAACACTAATTGAGTAATCAAACCTTTAAGGTGTTTATGTGCCCTTCCCTCGTTCGCCAACTTCCACATGTTGTCTTTGTATCTGGGCTTCGCGACGTCCATGTATCTGTCTCTCGCAGCCACCTTGAGACCTTCATTCCAATAGTGTTTCATCTGCAAGATCGTTTGTTGTTAGTGTATTAGTAATCCGTAAACAATAAAAGATAATTAATAAAACAAAAAATCTTGTGCACCTTAAAGTTGGCGAACCACTTCTTCCGCTGCCACTGAGGCACCTGGGTCCAACTAGTGCAATAAGTAAACTCTTTCATGAAACTGTCCGAGACACCAGTCACCACCGTTCTATCCCGAAACCTACACCAAAGAGTGAAATAAGATGATGTCTCACAAAAAAGGAAATATAATGTCTCACCATGTGTTCTCGGGGCTCATAATTAGGCACCCTTCGTCTGTATATCGAAGCTCATGATCCTGTTGTGGTTGTTCAGGTTGTTGATCGTCGTTTGCCTCCTCTTCGTTATCCTCCTGTTGGTCCTCGTTCTGGTCCTTCAACCGGTTCTCCTCCTGGTCCTCCTGCTGCTGTTGCCCCCTGTTCCTGCTCCCACTACCATACCGCAGTCTGCTGCCCAATGTCATATCTGCAGACAAAGTAGAAAGTTAGAAATTGACATCATAATATTGAAATAATTTGCCCAAAATATATAATTCAGATTACTATATCAAAATAATATAACTTACTAAAACTATACCCTACTAGGAATCATCGTCACTATCGTTGTCATCTTCCACTTGCCTACTCGAACCAACCACATCCTCTTCCTCGTAGTCATCTTCCTCCTCGTCATTGACCTCTAAATCATTGGTATCTTCCTCCTCGACCATATCACTAGAAGCACCTTCCTCCTCCTCACCACCTTCATCGTCTTCAGAATCCTCCCCCACATCCACCTCATTATTGTCATCATCGTCAATTGCGAAAAGATTCTCATCAACTGGAGACAATGTTGTACCACTAGAAATGACCTCCTCTACAGGCCAACATGAGTATGACTTACTGAACTGACCGAAAGGGGCGAACCCATCGGTACACAACCCAAGTCTCAAGTTACGGGTTCCTCAGCAAATTCAGGGTAAATCCTATCAAAGCGTTTCCACTCCTCCCCGTCACTAGGATGACACATCTTCCCCTCTACACGAGTTTCTTCTTTATGCCACCTCATTTGTTCGACAATGGTTCTGGTTGCATATAATTTTTGAAGTCTAGGGGCGATGGGAAAGTAGGTAAGTCGACTAAGTGGTATAGGTTTTTTAGGCCTCGCAACACTCTTTCCCTTCCTACCCCTCAAAACAATATTCCCTTCTACAGTTTTGTATCTACCCTTCCCACATATCTTACATTCCTCAAGCACGACATCGTCCTTCCAAAAAAGCATACATCCATCGGGACAAGCATCTATCTTTTGATGCGGAAGTTCAAGACCTTTAACAATTTTTTTGGTATTGTAGAATGTTTTGGTCATAAAGTTGTTTTTGGGGATGAGTTTCTCAATCAATACAGCGACACCGTCCACGCACCCAAACAGTAGGTTATACTCACATTTAAGGGTCACTACCATAGACGCGACTTCTAACAATGTTACATCACACCCTCCAAATAATGGCTTCTCCGCAGCCTCTAACATATCGAAAAACACTTTCGCTAGTGGGTTTGGCTCTTGTGGGGTTGGTTGGTTATCGTCGTTAGTGTACATGCTCTCATCATTAAACAAATTGCACTCAACCAGATCAACAATCATTCCTCTCACCCCACCCTCATTCTGATCAATCTCAGATTCCTCAACAACAGACGTCTTACCATGACAAATCCAAGAATAATAATTTGGGCTAAACCCATTTGAGATAATATGTTCCTTAATCAAAATACTATCCAAGAATCTGAGGTTCTTACATTTCACACAAGGACACCTAAATCTACCCTCTGACGCGTATTCGGGATGGGTTTTAGCGAACTCAAGAAAACTACTAACACCCTCTAAAAATTCCGTTGTGGGACGTCGTCTCATATCCAATCTTTCCTCATACATCAATTTTCGTTCCTGTCTCTTCATTTTTTTATCTAAAAAAAGTGAGACAATAACCACATACAAATTATTTCCACTAAAGTAATTTACTAATATATATATACACTAGTCACATATTTTGTAAAATTCTCAACATAGTACTATTTGCACCTAATCCGTCCATAATTATATCACTAAATCGGCATAATTGTATTTTCACTTCCAATTTCCTAACACATCAAAACAACCCAATTCATTCAAATACTCAATCATAAACCCTAAATTTCAACTAACAATCTACCTATTTCAAATTGGGGAGCCTATGGGCATGCTTACTACACTAAATATTCCGACAACTAAAAAACTATACAACCCAATAACTAATTTATTTAAATCGATAAAAACAAAAATTAACAAATAATTAAAACTAAATATAGATAGATAAACATACCTTAAGGAAAATGAGAGAATTGAAGAAGGAATAATTGCAGAGGAAAGGAGGAGGGGCAAGTTTAGAGAGAGGGGAGACGATTTTTAGAGAGATAGAGTGAAATGAGAGAAGTGATCGGGGGAGGGGGGGGGGGGGGGGGGGGGTGTGTTCGTTGCTTTAAAAAAAATTCAGACCCCTTAGCGACCGAAATCGGACGCGCGTTTTAAATTTCAGTCGCTACTTAGCGAACGATTTCGGTCGCGCGAATATTTTTTTTGCGACTGAAATCTGTCGCTAGGTGGTCGCGCGTATATGATTTTAGCGACTGATTTCGGTCGCTACGGATAATTACTTTTTTCAAAATCCGTCTCCTGGTCCAGCGACTGATATCGGTCGCGCGGATTACTTTCAGTCGCTAAACAAGCGACTGAATTTCTCAGTCGCGCGTGGATGGTAGCTATATGAAGTATTTCTTGTACTGAATGGCAAAAAAAGGTGAGGTTTAGAGGACGAACTGAGCAACCTTTCTGAATGAAGTGTGAAATGTTCAAACAAAGAGTGTTTGTAGTTATTATAAGAGGTTCTTGTAATAGCTTTTCTAGGTATGGTACATGGTTCATGGAGTGAAAAATGTTTTTTTTTTTTGGGTTTGTGAATTAGTTGTAAGCAAAGCTGTATCGGAAAGGATACGGATAGGGGTACGGAGGCATATTGGTTACGTAATAATTTATGTGGGACACAATAAGGGAAAAAGATAAATACACATATCTAAACAGAAATGGTTTTATTTTTTTCATACGTAAAATATACGTTAGCCTACCTACATAAGCACAAGTGTCGGAAAAAGAAACAAAAAAAAGGAAGTTTTATAGAGCCAAAAAAATGAATGTAGTCTAATATTTGTAAATAATTGCACCACTGCAATATACGACGTTAGTATTAGATAGTTATTCAGTTGAACGATAGTTACTACTAACATAAAGTAGTTACCGTAAATTTACAATAATGTCATTTATTAATGTTTGGAAATCAATAAATAGTGTTAGGTGCACACGAAAAGTTTCAAAAAAGTTTAAAACATGGCTGTCGCGTTTCCAAGTGCTTCGATATGTGCCCGATACGTGCCTAAGTAAGTCATTCTAGCCAAATACGGTTTCGTAAAGCGGCCACCACGCATTGTCGTGTACCCGGTGTTCACCGCATGTGTCAAACGCGAGTTGGCTGTCTTGAATAGGTACTTTACATTTTGCTATATAACAAATCACTAAATGGATATTAAGAACGAACTATACCCAAAGTACTATCTGGTTACTTACTTACTTCCATGTGCAGATGTATGATCAACTCTATGATATCATTGATAGAAGTGAGATTGGGACTGCACAAAATGATATGGGCTAGGATGAGTTCAAGTATTTGGTAAAAGATTATCTGAGGTGGTTGATTGTAGGGGTTGACACTTGACAATGATGGCAAGTACAAATGTCTGAACCATATGTACTTGAGTATGTGTAGACACCCACATTTGGCTGTTAGGTGTCTATAGAGTTTCCAAAAAACTCCCGATGATGATCGGACGCAAGCGTACTTTAACATACTCGGATATGAGCTCAAAATCGTTAGTTTCTGGCTTGGGCTTTTTACGGAGTACAAATCTCACAAAACCAACCTCAAATTCAGGCCCAGCGGGTCGTTTTCAATCAAATAAGACTAATTTGGGTCAAAACCGACACCGGAAATAAAACCGCCTTTTAGCGACCGGGTCAAACCCCCGGTCAAAGTCGTTTCCGAGACACAAAATAACCTTGCAAATATCGAGAATCCAACCCGAAGTCAAAAACTCCGGATACCTCCCTCCAGCTGACCCACTCGATCGAGTATCAGCCCACTCGATCGAGTGGGCCTCCAACATGCCCGCAGTTGCCTCTGAGTTGGGCCACTCGATCGAGTGACCCTAGGTCGTGGGTTTGAGAATTCTTATATATACACCCCTTTGCAACACAATTTACACACTTTTTCGAAATACAATTTTCAGCCTTACAATCCTAGTATCTAGTACACATACAACCTAAAACCACCATAACTCCATCTACATAATCTCGAAGCTCCCGTGCCTAAGCCACAACTAGACGAGCCCCGTTCCAAGAATATGAAGAATGTAGGTTGAGGGTGCAAATTATCCCGATCTCTTCCCTTTCTTCTCTTCTCTTCTCTCGCGTCATCTTCCTCGTCTCCTCTCTCGTTTTTTTTTCGTTTTTTTCTTTTCTTTCGTTTCCAATATCGTTAATATTACTAGTATCAAAACACCTTAAAATATTCGCCTATTCGTGTCGAATACAAGGGCTGACGGGATAAGGAAATCCGAATAAAAGGGTCTCGAACTCGATGTGGCCGGTCGCTTATCCCGACACCCCAAGTATTTGATTGTTGAAGCGAATATACATCAACAAAGATCGTTTCTTTTATCGCGTCGCTAGCATCGTTTTAATATTTACATAATCGTCATCATTAACATCACGCATACATCGAATTTACAAAATAATCTCGAATTGAATACGTTTAATGTCGAAATTCGCATAAGACCTTTCTAACCCTTTTACGAGTAGTAACAGTGGTGGAGCCCTCTCGAGGAGCCCCGCCCTAAACACTCAAAGGCATGATGGTATCGCGAATATTCCGCGTTAAACATATCTGATTCCTCGTTTTCAAAAGGTTAGGACGAAACCCTTTGATGCAAATCGGACATCACATAATCCGTAAGGATTAATTACGATGTCGAGACGCGGAGGGAATCGATTTTCGATCTAATAAAACAATTAAAACGTCATTCTTAAGATGCGATATCGACTCTATAGTCGAATATCATGTCTAAAAAAATTAGTCAATAAATTTAACTAGCACGAACTCATTGATGCTAAAATAATTGTCATGTAGTTCAAAAGGGCTAATTACGACATTATAACGCGGAGAGAATTTATTTCGTTTTAGTTCAATTTAAAACGACTTATAACGCCTATTCTAGAATTAAACTCAAATATTTGATATTGATTCTATAATCAAGTATCAAATACGACGAGTATCGAAATTTAAGTCGAGTATAAATCGTATCATATTCTTACCTGACTTAGCAAAATCATCGATTTCAAAATTAAAAGCAAAATTCACGAACCTTAGTTAGAACAGGAGTCACTCGACCGAGTGCCTAACTCACTCGATCGAGTGACACCCCAAAACAGAGGCAGATTGCCTTTTTCGAGGACCACTCGATCGAGTGTCATACCTGACTCGATCGAGTGGTACCTCCAAATCGAGACAGGAGGGTTTTTCAAGAGGCACTCGACCGAGTTCCTCCATGACTCGATCGAGTGACCTCTGGCACGTCAGAATCGTGAGCCCTTAACATATTTCGAGTCTCAATAAAATTCCTTTTATGACTTCGGTCAACACGTGTCAAGTCAATCACGTGTCTTAATCCTTCAAAACCATGCATCACATCTTTATATCATTCTATACTATTTGCAAACCGTTATTTCCCATTACTAACTCAATTGTTTGTCTGTGTTTCATTCTCGTTGTTTGTTTTATTGTACTAAAACGAACCTCGCATGCTAAATACAACGTTGACGTTAGTTTAGATGCATTAAATCGACATAGCAACTTATTCAAATTTTCGCATGTTTAGTCAAAATACTGTTTGCATAACATCTCCACTGGATTACTAACGCGCGTATTCTAAAATTGAACGATATCTTAGTAGAGGCCGCTAAGTGCGGGCGGGGTTGGGTGTTCTTTGTGAATTTCCCAACACGTACCCTCACCCCTTACTCAGAACCGTGGTTTTCGGATGTCCGAAACCATTGGCGCACGAGAGTCATTCAATACACGATTACCGATAACGTCGGTATCGGTATCGCAATGCAAAGAGATGAACCCCATAAACTCTGAAATCGGAATGGGCCGTACTTTGTGCACGGCCCACTAAGATTTAGAGTGGGTTCGAATGGGCCCGAACTCCCACAAAGTTCGGTGGCGACTCCAACTACCATTTAAATTTCAATTCGAGATCCATCTCACGTGAGATTCATTCGCCTCCCCAAACCCGCGTGTGGCCGCGTCGGGGTGGACCTACGTCATGTCCACAATTTGGCGACTCCGCCGGGAAAACTGATGTGTAACTTACCATCGGGATCCTCAGGGTAAGACTCGAAAAGAAATCGTTCAATTAGTACAATACGCGTTTTAGCTTTACGGTTCATGCATAACCCCATCTTTTCCCGGGCCGGTACTGGTGACCGACGTCCCACTATACCGTGATATATTCCAAATTAGTTATGTCAAAGGTGTTCATAGCTAATTCGTATGGGTTTCGCGGCATGTTCTAAGATCAACCCGACTTAGAAAGTTCGTCCCGATTCTCGGAAAGGCTATGCGCACTAGTATAGACCCTATTTAGACTGACCGAGACTTAGTGTAAAGCATACATAGTGTCGTTATAATGCTTGCGTGACTATGTGTGATGGGAGGGATTTGCCGTGGATCCCTACCAACAAATAATAACCAACTAATCCTAACACGTAGATAGGGCAAGTCGGGTCGAGTCCACGGGGACGGTAAAGAGGGTTTCGACTAAGTTTTACCTAAGAACTTGACTAGGTCTCGCGGCTAAGCTAAATTAGAACGATAAGAAGGGGATAAACTATGACTATGACTAATCTAGGGGTAACAACTAAGGCTAAACGAATCTATCGAACTAAAGAAATCAAACAAGGAAAGAGTAGGGTTAGGTCGGGTTCATAAGTGTAGTAGGATGGTTGGGTAATCGAGGGTGTAGGTTTCACCTAGTCACTAAGGTCGGTCCGCGCTCTCGCGTCTAAGCCAATGTCCGCACTCTCGTGTCTAAGACAAAACCCGAATACTCATGCTAGATATTACCCAATACACAAGGATTCAACCACAAATCAATCACCCAATGAGAAGAATAAAACAAGCAAGAGAAGCATTTGAAACTACTACTCTAACAAGCATTTCATCAAACACATGGGGTGCTCAACATATGACTAGTGACAAAGATTCAACCTTTACCCACAATCAACCCTAATCACCCATAATCAACACATAATCCCCCTACTAACCCCACAAAAAGGTCTACTCACACATGTTCAAACTAATACTAACAATAATAAGAGGAAACAACACAAATGTCCAAACATTCATAATGAAACTAACAAGAACAAGAACAATAAGAAAAGATTGAGACTTTAAAGATTAACCAAAGATTAAGAGAAAAGAGATTATACCAACTACAAAGTGGATGAAAAGAAGAGAACTTGCATTAATGAGAAAGACCCAAAACAATCTCCCAAGGTTGTCAATCTTGGATGAATCTTGAAGAATTCCCTTAATACAAGGATTAAACTAGGATTAACGATAAACTAAAGACTAATCTACACTAATTTAAGCTAATCTAGTCTAAAGTAGTCTAGGGTTTAGTGGGTAATGTCTAACATAACGTAAGATTACAAGAGGGGGTATATATATAGGGTTACAATGAATAAGGAGAAGAAAAGAAGTGAACACGGGCTACAGCTGCCTCATCCCGGCCGAGAAGGAGGGCGTCTCGGCCGAGACGAGATGGTCCCGACCGAGATAAGGTTGTCTCGGCCGAGACGGCCCAAAACAGGGGCTGCTGTCTTCGTGCACTTCTTCCCGACCGAGAAGGCACTCGTTCTCGGCCGGGAAGGCTCTTGTAGGCCTCCAATATGATCTCTAAGGTCCCTCCTTGCTTCTCATGAGCTTCTCATCGATCCTCGGGGCTCGGGATCGAGTCTAAAAGGCTCAGGAATGGGTCCCAAGGTCGCGGGATCGAATCCAAGGCACCGAGTGATCGTTCCTTCTCTTCGTTGGCTCCAAAAGTGTAGGAAACGAGTCAGAATCGTTCCAATTCTCCATGAATGGTCTTGGGAACCTAACACGAACTAGAAGAAGCATAAGTAGCTCAGAAACTGCTCGAAAGAGCGATTTCACAAGAGAAACCGGGACTAAACACAACAAAATAGGCACTACAAACTACACTTATCAATGTGCCACTTGGTTTCGAAAATGCATCTTTTCAAAAGTATATTCAATTTAGAAACCCGGGAAGCTACCGAATTTAGGACTTATGATTTTACTCAAAATAGCCTATTTCTAGCCGGTATGCTGCCTATTTCAAAATTCAAAAATTTTCAAACCTTCAAAATTGCGGTCCGATGGCATTTTGCCGGTTTCAAAAATTCGGCGGCCCACCGATTTTCTCGGAATTCCAACTTCCTTTTTTTAAAACTTTCCTCTTCTTAAGACTTCCCGTATTTAGTAGTGTCGGGTCTTGTCATAAGTCATCGAAGGTCTTTAGCGTCGAAACTCCATCGATCTTATTCGTCAAGGCATGGCCCACCTGTGTAGGACATACTCCTACAAAGGAGGGCCCGTTTACACATTCGAGTCCAAAGTCTGGGGAATATCTCGCGTGAACCTTCCTTCGAACAGGACTCGGCCCACCCACCGAATCCTAAGGGAGGCCCACCTTTCACGAGTCACCCGTCTAGGTGTCTTTTCCGAGTCATTTCCTTTTCGGTCTTTCCTTTGCTCGGGATGTACTTTTTATTCCAGGATCTGGGTTAGTTTTTGATTACGCGGTATTCTTATAGATAGGTCACCGGTAACCAGACGCAAGAAAATGCAAAAAACTTTGGGCCAGTTGACTGCCTCGCTGGCTAAGATTGAGACCCAATTGACAACTATCAGGTCCAACCAAATAGCCATTGTCACCCGTTTGAGTGTCGTGGAACAAGGAATTCCTAATGCTGGGACTTAACCAACTGGACCCATAGCTGAACTGGTCAGCGCCGTTCGCAAGCTGGAAGAACAGGTCCATTTGTCAACGAAGAGTTCGATCCACACGGAAAACGCTCGCTCCTATTCGCCTCTGAATGACAAACTACCCGCCAACCTCAATCTTACGAGCCTACCAATGTTAGAGGGTACTGAAGACCCGGTCCATCACATTCGGGCCTTCAAGGAACTTATGGCTGTCAAGGGGGTGAAATCCACTATGTTCAAGCACCTGTTTGCTTCTTCCCTCGAGAAGCATCTGAAGACCTGGTACTACAGGCATGATTCCAAGAAGTACAAGACTTGGGATGATGTGGCGACGGAGTTCGCTCAGAATTACGCTGATAATACCTAGATCCAAACCACGATGCGTACTCTGGAGGTCATGGCCTAAGAGCCCAAGGAAGGTTTCACCAAATACCTTCAAAGGTGGAGGGTCGAGAGTGTAAATTTGGTCGACAAGCCCAACGAGAAAGTCTTAGTGGAGGCCTTCGTCAAGAATCTCCTCCCTTCTTACCGGGTCCATCTCCGGTATGCTGTTATACCCAACTTCGCCACTCAAACTGAAATGGGGACGAGGATTGAATTTGACTTGAGAATAGAGAGCCTTAATAAGGCCTCTACTAAAGGGTATGAAGGGGCCAGCTCATCCACCAGTAAGCCCACGTCTACAGCTGCAACCCACAACATCTTCAACGAGGTTAATCTACTAGATGCCTCATCCAAAAAGAATACTTCAACTCGGGTATTCACTGATATAGGGACTACCTAACGCCTTACAAAGGCTATCCTCAAAGGGCCTAATCCAACCGATAGGCCCAACTCCAGAAGTCCCGGTCGAGAAGCGTTTCAAAAGCTACAATGTCCAGGCCTATTGCCAATATCACCGAGGTAATGGCCATGATACTGAAAAGTGCTGGAAATTGAAGCATCTGATCCAAGACTTAATTGAGAGCGGAAAAATACCGTTGCCCGGAGACAAGCCAAGCAACAAAGAAAACCCCTTCAGTGCTCATGCCATCTTCTCCGGGGAGGTGATTATCGTTCTCATCTTATTTCTCCTTTTAATTTATTCCACAAAATAATGGGATATGGTTCGATGACGAGGATGACGTCAACCTAGATAAGGGGGAAGCTGTTCCCATCACCACTGAAGAGGTTCGAAAAGCTAAGTCTAAAGCCTTAGCCACCAACCACCTCGCTGCTACCGGCCGTCCTTATCAAGCCACCAGCTCTAAGGACACCCCTATCTCAACAACCGTCACTGAACCTGCCAGGACGGAATCTACCCATGAGGAACCAAGCAACGACACGACTCTGGTCCAGCAATTGAAGAGGGTTCGAGCTGATCTCACCATATGACAACTTTTGGTTAGCTCGCAAGAACATCGGGAAGCACTGACTAAGGCTCTCGATCAAATCAAGGTCGACTCGCAGGTTACCCCCGCTGAAATGGTAGCCACTATCATGCCCTATCTCAAGGGCAAGTCCAAAGAAGAAGGCCCACTCATCACCTTCTCCGAGTCTGATCTTCCATCACTTGGGGCCGCCCATAACTTGGCCCTGTACATCACGGTCATTTGCCGAGGGAAGTATCTCCCAATGACCCTGATCGATGATGGATCTGCTGTAAACGTCCTTCCCTTAAGGACCGCCAAAGCCCTCGGCATTACCGAGGCCGACTACCTACCAACCGTACAGACTATCCAGGCTTTTGATGGAAGCCCAAAACGGGTTGATGGGACCGTTAAACTGACAATTATAACGGGCCCAATTGAGAAAGAACCGGAGTTTCAGGTTATTGATGTCACCTCGTCTTTCAACTTACTACTTAGAAGGCCTTGGATCCATGCGGTCAAGGCCGTGTCCTCTACCCTCCATAGAAAGGTCAATATGCCTCTTCAAGACGGTGTCATCACGCTGGAGGCAACCCCCATTATCGTGGCCAGCTGCAACGCCACGGGTCGGGCCGACCCACGAGGATTCGACTTCGTGGGAATGATTGAAGAGGACTATCTCTTCAGGCCCTATTTCACCACTAGCATCGATATGATGCTACAGAACTTGGGTTACCTGCCAGGGGCTATTTCGAGGCCATATCTTCCAGCCGGGAAGATCATCGAGGTCCTAAACGATGGAGAATCACGATTTAGTTTGGGGTACGCTATAACCCCGAGAAACGTGGTCCGGGCCGGTATTCAGAAGGCCACTAGCATCATTAAGGGTACCTACTTGGGCCCTTACAGTCCAAGACTAACCGACTACTTCGTTACATCAGTATTCGGGGCTATCCAAGTGGGCCTCTACCAGCCCGCCATCACATATCCTGAGGCCAAATCGGGTCGAGAATGCAATTTCATCCCAGATGACATATTTGCCCTCGTTCAGGCTGAATCCAAGGAGAACACCGACAATGTCGGGCCCGTGCTGGGGCTTCTATTCAGGGAAGACAAGGCCATCCGCACTTCTAAAGAAGACCTGGTAAACCTGATCCTCCGCAGCAACATGTTCGATCCAATGAAGCTGATTTCCGAAGTCGGTTCGGACACCGGGAAAAGGGCATGGAGGAAGACTATTAAGTGGACCAATAGCCAGGGTCGAGTCTACAAGCTGACCACCGGCGAGGGAGACATGTCGGATACCGAGTCTGAGTCAGAGTCTGAGTCAGAGTCCGAGTTCGAGTCTAAAGGGTCTGGTGCTAGAGCTCAGCCTGTAACCCCTTTTCCTTTAGTCACTTCCACCGGAGCCTCGGGGTCTGTCCCGAGGGCACTCCCTATTCCGCCTCTGACCAACGATCAGATGGCCGCTCTCTTCGAGCTGTTTTCCAAATTTATTATTAATAATGACGAAAACTGTTCCGCTTACAACTTGTCTTATTTCCAAAATGCTTTCAAAATTTTTATATGCAATGACATTGAGAAACCCGACGAACAAGTACCTCTACCTCCACATCTGATCGAGCAGCTCAAACAAAGAGAATCCTGAGATCCAGTAATTGAAGAAACCGAGTCCATCAATATGGGAACCACTTTAGAGCCCCAGATGCTTAAGTTAGGTTTATCCTTAAGTCTCGAGGAGAGACAACAATTCACAGACCTCCTCCAAGAATTCAAAGATGTCTTCGCATGGTCTTACAAGGACATGCCGTGGATAGATCGGGAGATAGCTGAACACCGTATACCCATCAAAGACGGGTGTAGGCCAATAAAACAGAAGCTCCGCAGAATGAGGCCCGAATGGTCTCTCAAAGTCAAAGAAGACGTCGACAAACAATTCAAAGCAAGCTTCATACAGGTGTCTGAATATCCAGACTGGGTTGCAAACATCGTGCCGGTACCTAACAAGGACGGTAAGGTGCGGGTATGTGTAGACTTTTGGGATCTTAATCAGGCCAGCCCAAAAGACGATTTTCCATTGCCACACATCGATATATTGGTGGACAACACGGCCGATCATGCCCTTCTATCATTTATGGACGGGTATGCCGGATATAATCAAATCAAACAGGCAGAAGAAGATATGAGTAAGACCACCTTCATTACACTGTGGGGTACTTACTGTTACACCGTTATGCCATTTGGTCTCATCAACGCCGGGCCACTTATCAACGGACCGCCACAACCTTGCTGCACGACATGATGCATAAGGAAGTGGAAGTTTATGTAGACGATATGATCGTCAAATCCAAAGACCAAAACGGGCACATCGCGGCCTTAAGGAAATTCTTTACTCGACTACGCAAACACAGCATGAGGCTAAACCCTCAGAAGTGCATTTTTGGGGTAACATCGGGCAAATTACTGGGTCATATCGTTAGCCAACGCGGCATCGAGGTCGACCCAGCTAAAATCAAGGCCATTACCGAGATGCTGCCACCTAAAACCGAAAAAGAAATAAGGGTGTTTCTCGGGAAAGTCCAGTACATCAGCCGATTTATTTCAATGCTAACCATGGTATGTGCACCCACTTTCAAGAAACTGAAGATAGGGGAACGAACACTGTGGGACGAAAAATGTCAAGTAGCTTTCGACAAAATCAAGGAGATCCTGTCTGCTCCGCCGGTATTAATGCCACCTTAACCCGGTTTGCCTTTGTCGTTACACCTAACAACGACCGAGACAGCCATGGGGGCTATTCTGGCCCAGACAGTGAACTTGGAAGAACGGGCTATTTACTATATCAGCAAGAAGTTCTTGGAGTACGAATGCAAGTATACAATGCTTGAGAAAACATGCCTAGCCCTAGTATGGGCCACCAAAAAGCTTCGGCATTATATGCTTAGCTACGAGGTACATGTACTATCCAAAATGGATCCTATCAAGTACCTATTCGAGAAGCCCATCCTTAACAGCAGGATGTCTAGATGGACTTTAATGCTAGTAGAGTTCGACCTCAGGTTTGTGCCACTAAAAGCCATCAAGGGTTGGGTAGTAGCCGAGTTCCTCGCTGATAGTCCCATAACCGAAGAAGGGCGTACTGACACTTGGTCTTTCCCAGATGAAGATATATTCCATACCGATACAGAAACATGAGATTTATATTTTGATGGGGCGTCCAATTTCCGAGGGTTCGGAGTCGGTATTCTTCTAATATCACCGAAAGGGGAGCACACGCCGTTATCTATTAAACTGGATTTTGACGTGACTAACAACGCAGTCGAATATGAAGCATGCATTAACAACCTGCAAGCCGCCGCTGATTTAGGAGTAACAAACCTCCGGGTCCACGGTGACTCATCTCTAGTCATCAACCAAGCTCTCCAAAAATAGAAGACTCGGAACGCCAACCTCGTGGCCTATCAGGCGCGAGTAAGGGTTCTCGAAAAGCAATTCCAAAAGGTAGAATACATCTATCTACCCCGGGAGGAAAACCGATTTGCAAATGCACTTTCCAAATTAGCATCTTTATTAAATATCCTGGAGCATCTTACCCGCATGCCGATTTGCGTCGAAATATGGTCCGAGCCGGCATATATTCACGCCATTCAAGATATCGAAATAACTGATCCAAAGCCTTGGTATCGGGTTGTTCTAACCTACTTGACGACGGGAGAATATCCTCCGGGAACTAAAAACCGGGCCAAGAAAGCCCTACGAAGGTTGGCCACCCAATTTATTCGTACGGACGACGGACAATTATACAAAAAGACGGCATAGGGGGCTCTCCTCCTATGTGTCGATAAAGTACAGGCCGAGAAGGTCATGACCGAGGTACACGATGGTGAAAATGGTCCGCATATGAACGCCCATATGCTAGCCCGAAAAATCATGAGGCTCGGATATTATTGGAACAACATGGAAACCGACTGCCAGTTATATGTTAAACACTGTCATAACTGTCAGATTTTCGCCAACGTGCAACTTATGTCGTCATCCCTACTATACACCATGACATCACCTTGGTCGTTTTCAACGTGGGGGATTGATATAATTGGAAAGGTAAACCCTTCCGGGATGGGAGGTCATTGCTTCATTCTGGTGGCTATCGACTATTTCACCAAATGGGTCGAAGCCGAGTCATACCGGATTTTGAATGCCAAACATGTTGCCAAGTTCATCCAAAACAAGATTATATGCCAATACGGAATCCCGCACGAATTCACTAGTGATCACGGGACTCATTTCCAAGCTGAAACCACTACTTTGTTAGCCAAATATAAAATCCAAAGGCATACGTCTTCGCCTTACCGTCCCCAAACAAATGGAGCGGTAGAGGCAGCTAATAAAACAATTGTCACCATACTTGAAAAGATGGCTGAAAACTATCGGGACTGGCCCGACAAAATACCTTTCGCCCTGTGGGGATACCGAACATCAATTCGTACCACGACTAAGGCAACTCCATATTATTTGACGTACGGGATGGAAGTAGTCCAACCAGTCGAGCTGGAAGTACCGTCTCTCAGGATTTTACTTGAAAGCCAAGTGCCTAAAGCAGATTGGGTCCAAGCCCGATACGATTCGTTGGTTCTTCTAGATGAACGACGGTCCCGGGCCCTCAACAATATCCAGATATATCAAAAGAGGATCCAACGGGCTTTCGACAAAAGGGTGAGGCCCAGAAATATCAAAGAAGGAGATCTGGTTCTCAAATCAGTCTGTGCATTACTACCGGTTGACCCAAGAGGAAAATTCAAACCCAATTGGGCTGGACCCTATCTAGTAAAGAAGATCCTATCCGGAGGAGCAGTGATGCTGACTGACTTGGATGGAAATGAATTCGTCAACCCAACCAACTTGGACCAGCTGAAGCGTTACTACCCCTAAACCTTATCTCAATGTTATTTGCAAAAAGTTTATAAAAAATTGTCTATTTTATAAATTTTCAAAATTATAAGCAAGTCAATAATTTAGGATTATTTATCCTACTGTCGCACGCCTCGAACTAATAGTTTGGTGCATTTTGAAAATTGCGAAAGTCTAAGCCCGGACTACGTTTGGTTTGATTCCGCTAATTGTGGATACGTAGGCAGCCCCTCAAAAGAGTACAACCACTGCAATAACGAAAAAGATAGAAACGGTATTCACTAATAAATATGTCTTTTATTAAAACCCAATAAACTAGGGAATTTCAAAATTACATCACAAAAAAAAGCACACCACAAAAATAATAGTAATACTTAAATAATAAAAATAAGGAGACTAATTTTTAGAGCAGTTTGCCCTTTCCCTTGTCTTTAGTGTCCCGCGGAGCCCAATGTCGCCGGGGCGGGGGCGAGCGTTCCCGGATCACAAGGGGAACCTTCTTTGCTCGAACCCATTTCTTCGACAGTGGGTCTTCTGCCATTGTAACCAGTCCAAGCCGAGCCTTCACGTGCTCAGGTAGCCTGTCTCGAGGACCAAGTCGGTCCTGAACTGCCAGCTTTGGACCAAGTCTCATCTCTAAATCGGTCTGGGGGCTCACTCTCCCCCGCGCACCTCTAGCACTGGACCCTTCAGCTTGAGTCCTAGTCCTCCCTCTCTGACCTGACATTAGACAGACTAGTGTAGCCGGAGTGTCGCCTTCATCGAAGAAGCCTCTATTGTCTTTAGCTTGCTCCCTTCGCAGCAGGTCAAAAGCTTCATCAACTTGTAAAGCAGCTCGAGCCTTGGCGGAATCTGCTTTCGTCCATTTCACATAGGATTCCGAAACCCAGATTGAGTGAAGAGACTTAGGAACGGGCCAAGTGGGCCAAGTATACCATCGTTGCATCCGAGTATCACACATCACATCGGCCAGCTGGGTAGATTCACTCACAACTGCGTCAGTTTCTGGGATTCTTTGAGACCAACCATACTGCCTAAGTATGCGGTCAGGGTAAAGGTGAACGGTCTGCCTGAAAGACAAAATCACCTGATATCGCGCCTTGTCCCTCAATGCCAAACCTGTCCAAACGTAAATGGGCCACCATGGCACTACCCATCGGATCAACGGACCACTGTGGAAAGATAGCACTTCGTCCCAATATTTTTGAGTAATGTGGCGAGAAAAAATGATGGCCCGTCTCCTTGTCATCACCTGGTTAGGTCGGTATTGACTTGGGTCAAGGGGAGGATCTATGACCGATAGCCTCTCAAATAACCAAAGCTGAAAAAGAAACAAAAAATATGAGTTCTCGAGACAACATCGACGTACGCCTAAGGGCACTCGATCGAGTGCCTAGGGGTTACTCGATCGAGTGAGACCCCTGAAATCGGGCAGGAAGCTTTTAATGAAGGCACTCGATCGGGTGCCAGTCGATCGAGTGCCAATCGATCGAGTGCCCGTTGTAGCAGAAAATCGCGAAAACAAATAAAAAAATCTAACAATTGAAAAATTGAATCCGAAGCGATATACCTGCAATAAACGGGTGCTCCAAGTCAGACGAATCGACGAATCCCTCTTGCGATTATCCAAGCCCTGGATAATTTCCCCCGTAATTAGCCAAGCTGGACTGTGCTCCGTCTCCATCAGGTCGACCACAGTAAAAAGACGAACGTTGCCCATGCACGACAAAAATCCATGTGACCTTCGAAGGCATAAACGTGGAGCATACAAAAAGAAAAAGCCCTACGGCTGTGGGCCGGTCTGACCCGGACGTCATGAGGGTTCATAAATTTCTCGGCTAAGTCAATCAAAGCAATATTGTCATCTTCTGTCATATGAGATACCTCATTATTGGAAAGTCCTAAAAATTCCCGTAGTTTCCTCCTTGGGTCATGAACTGAAAACGGGACAGCAGGACGAAGTAAAGGGTTCCATCCTCCGATAGCAGCAATTTCCTCAGGTATAGGACAGATTTTGCCCCGAGGAAGGGCAAAAACATGATAGGTGTCGTCCCAATAGGACAAACAAGCATCAAGGAAATATCGTTCCACCTGCATCTGACGGATCGTGAACAGCTGAGTAATACCCGTCTGGTTCAAAGCAACCTTATCCGTATCCCCGAAGCGTCGGGACCATTCTTGCAACATCGCGGTCAAGCGTTCAATTCCCATAGTTAAACTTCTTGAAAAGTATAAGGAGTTTTCTTTTAGAAAAGAGAATTGTGAGGAATTGTGAGGAAAACTAAAACAGGGGATGGGTATTTATAGTACTAAATCCTGACAACCCTCTTTCAATAAAGTTTTCTAATTCAAGTGGGCTTAGGCATACAGGCCCAATCTTATATTCCTCATGTCAGCACAGAATTAGTCATCCCGAGCATCCCTAATTTTCATAAGAGTCAAAATTTTGAAAAATTTCAAAAATTTCAAAAAATCCAAGATTCGAGAAATTCAAATTTTTATTCCCCAGCGCGAGTCGTGTTTCACTTAAATGTTACGTGCAAAAATTCTATGTAACTGTGTACAGGTATACTCAAGGCTTCAGGAGCAAGCCCGCGCAACTCACATATCTCCCCAGCAGAAAGACCGAGACGACATTTCTCCCGAATCAGCACGGGATGGGCCTATATACAGGCACGCCCAGGACTTATGCAACAAGTCCGACTCCCCACGAGGTTTATCATTTGAAACTCAGGTATGATTTCTATCTTATGGCTGACGAGCCCTTTACGCAAGTCTAATAGACTATAAACGACCCGACCGGAAGTCTGCCAGGTCTTAATCCTAAATTGGCCTGGTAGCTACTCTGAATTTAGCCCTGTCTAAGCCTCAGTCAGAGTGGGGGCTCTATAGACACCCACATTTGGTTGCTAGGTGTCTATAGCAGTTTCCAAAAAACACCCGATGATGATCGGACGCAAGCGTGCTTTAACATACTCGGATATGGGCTCAAAATCGTTAGTTTCTGGCTTGGGCATTTTACGAAGTATAAATCTCACAAAACCAACCTCAAATTCAGGCCCAGCGGGTCGTTTCCAATCAAATAAGACTAATTTGGGTCAAAACCGATACCAGAAATAAAACCGTCTTTTAACAACTGAGTCAAACCCCGGTCAAAGTAGTTTCCGAGACACAAAAAAACCTTGCAAATATCAAGAATACAACCCGAAGTCAAAAACTCTGGATACCTCGCTCTAGCTGACCCAACCGATCGAGTATCAGCCCACTCGATCGAGTGGGCCTTCAACAGGCCCGCTATTGCCTCCTAGTTGGGCCACTCGATCGAGTCAGCAGGGGCACTCGATCGAGTGACCCTAGGTCGTGGGTTTGGGAATTCTTATATATACACCCCTTTGCAACACAATTTACACATTTTCGATATACAATTTTCAGCCTTACAACCCCAGTATCTAGTACACATACAACCTAAAACCACCATAACTCCATCTGCATAATCTCGAAGCTCCCGTGCCTAAGCCACAACTAGACGAGCCCCTTTTCGAGAATACGAAGCATGTAGGTTGAGGGTGCAAATTATCCCTATCTTTTCCCTTTCTTCTCTTCTCTTCTCTCACGTCATCTTCCTCGTCTCCTCTCTCATTTTTTTTCGTTTTTTTTCTTTTTTTTCTTTTCTTTCGTTTCTAATATCATTAATATTACTAGTATCAAAACACCTTCAAATATTCGCCTATTCGTGTCGAATACAAGGGCTGACGGGATAAGGAAATACGAATACAAGGGTCTCGCACCCGATGTGGCCGGTCGCTTATCCCGACACCCCAAGTATTTGATTGTTGAAGCGAATCAACATCAACAAAGATCGTTTCTTTTATCGCGTCGCTAGCATCGTTTTTGATATTTACATAATCGTCATCATTAACATCACGCATACATCGAATTTACAAAATAATCTCGAATCGAATACGTTTAATGTTGAAATTCGCATAAGACCCTTCTAACCCTTTTACGAGTAGTAACAGTGGTGGAGCCCTCTCGAGGAGCCCCGCCCTAAACACTCAAAGGTGTGATGGGATCGCGAATATTCCGCGTTAAACATATCCGATTCCTCGTTTTCAAAAGGTTAGGACGAAACCCTTTGATGCAAATCGGACATCACATAATTCGTAAGGATTAATTACGATGTCGAGACGCGGAGGGAATCGATTTTCGATCTAATCAAACAATTAAAACGTCATTCTTAAGATGCGATATCGACTCTATAGTCGAATATCATGTCTAAAAGAATTAGTCAATAAATTTAACTAGCACGAACTCATTGATGCTAAAATAATTGTCATGTAGTTCGAAAGAGCTAATTACGAGATTATAACGCGGAGAGAATTTATTTCGTCTTCGTTCAATTTAAAATGACTTATAACGCCTTTTCTAGAATTAACCTCAAATATTTGATATTGATTCTATAATCAAGTATCGAATACGACGGGTATCGAAATTTAAGTCGAGTATAAATCGTATCATATTCTTACCCGACTTAGCAAAATCATCGATTACAAAATTAAAAGCAAAATTCACGAACCTTAGTTCGTACAGGAGTCACTCGACCGAGTGCATAGCTCACTCGATCGAGTGACACCCCAAAACAGAGGCAGATTGATTTTTTTGAGGACCACTCGATCAAGTCAGGTATGATCGAGTGTCATACCTGACTCAATCGAGTGGTACCTCCAAATCGAGGCAAGAGGGTTTTTCAAGAGGCACTCGACCCAGTCCCTCCATGACTCGATCGAGTGACCTCTGGCACGTCAGAATCGTGAGCCCTTAACATATTTCGAGTCTCAATAAAATTCCTTTTATGACTTCGGTCAACACGTGTCAAGTCAATCACGTGTCTTAATCCTTCAAAACCATGCATCACATCTTTATATCATTCTATACTATTTGCAAACCGTTATTTACCGTTACTAACTCAATTGTTTTTCTGTGTTTCATTCTCGTTGTTTGTTTTATTGTACTAAAACGAACCTCGCATGCTAAATACAACTTTGACGTTAGTTTAGATGCATTAAATCGACATAGCAACTTATTCAAATTTTCGCATGTTTAGTCAAAATACTGTTTGCATAACATCTCCACCGGATTACTAACGCGCGTATTCTAAAATTGAATGATATCTTAGTAGAGGCCGCTAAGTGCGGGCGAGGTTGGGTGTTCTTTGTGAACTTCCCAACACGTACCCTCACCCCTTACTCAGAATCGTGGTTTCCGGATGTCCGAAACCTTTGGCGCACGAGAGTCATTCAATACACGATTACCGATAACGTTGGTATCGGTATCGCAATGCAAAGGAACGAACCCTATAAACTCTGAAATCCGAATGGGCCGTACTCTGTGTACGGCCCCCTAAGATATAGAGTGGGTTCGAATGGGCCCGAACTCCCACAAAGTTCGGTGGCGACTCCAACTTGCATTTAAATTTCAATTCGAGATCCATCTCACGTGAGATTTATTCGCCTCCCCAAACCCACGCGTGGCGGCTTCGGGGTGGACCTACGTCATGTCCACAGTATGGGGCATGTGTAACTTTTTGGCAAATTTGAGAACCACATGTGAAAGTAGTACGACAGTAGGTTTAGCGTTTTTGTTTTCCGATTTATGTTTTGTGGGTGTGTGTTCCTGTGCGCCGGGTTCATTGAAGGGAGCGGACCATATAGAAGTTCGGCATTCTGTGATCCCATGTTTATATACACGGTGGTCTAGAGGCTATGGCAGCGCAAAAGTAATTGACGTGGATGTTTTACATGAACAACAATGCATTTTCCGAGATTAAGTTAGAATGCTAGTGTGGCAGAAATATAATGTTAGCCAATTGTGCCATCTGTTAACATCGTGTCGCAGTGCAATCTGCTTTGAGTTGCGCTTGTGGGTTTGATTTGCAGTTTAAATGGATAACGGTTGGACCTGGCTCTTATGCATGTTTGTGGCACAAATTATTGAAAAGTAAAGGACGCTGAAGTATAAATCTGCGACCACATTTTTTCTAAAACATTTTTCATATTTAAACAACAGAGCAATTTCCCCCCACAAAAATTGAAACACTAGGAACCGGGTACTTTTGCCACGTTGCAGCTTGGGATGCGGTTGTCAACAAAATAGACTTGCTTGACGCTAATATTTTATTGTGTTGTAGTTTGTCAAATATGTACAGGAAATGAAGATCACATAATTGTGGTTCCTGAAAGCATCAAAGGACTATTAGCATGTTCTAATTCTACAACCGAAAAACCTAAACGAGCTGGAATTCGACCATAAGTCAGTTGTCTATAATTTGGGAACGATGGGAAACTGACCTAGGTTCTTGTGCATATAGGGTCATAGTATTTCAGCTAGCCTCAGGACGTCGAAGGAGACAACATTCTTAATACACCCTGTAGCAGTTGGCGGTGGAGGAGCTATTACAGTTACTTTTTCAGCTTTTTGAGCCCGAGAAAGTGCCACGTATAGCTGACCAGGTGAGAAACACGTTTTTGGAAGATAGACGGTGACCTGACTAAGAGTCTAACCTTGGAATTTGTTAATTGTCATTGCAAAGCTCAACTTCGGTGGGAATTGGGTACGTTGGAACTGGAAAGGGTAGGTGGTCAATGGGGGGGGGGGCGTAGTTTAACTCGCGGAATGAAGACATGTTCTCCTGCATGGTGGCCCATCGTTATGACGCACTCAATTAAATTTGGGAAAAATCTCTTGCACAGAAGGCGAGTGCTAGTGCAAAGTCCAGTAGATGGGAGGATGTTCCGCAGCAATATGACAAGGCAATTCAATTTCAAAACCAATCCATGTAGGCTCAACCTACCAGGGCACAGTTTGTTCACAAACTCAGTTGGGTAGATAGAGCAGGCATCGTCCAACATTACATCGAAGCTATGATATGTGACGGGCTCTCCTAGGAATCTGCCAATTAATACACTGTTTATGACATCGACGTCTTCATTCATCAGAGTTAATATAGCACGGCTTGTGAAAATTTCTCCAACAAGAACTTGGCCCTCACCTCAGGGATATCAGGTCAGCCATTGCTTCTATAGATTGAAGACCAAAAGGCTGTTTGATTTGCCTTATTTGATCTGGGAGTGCAATGAATGCTTGGTCAGTGGCCTGCAGCTTTCCATTACCAAGAGCCCGAAGAAATTCGGAGAAATTTGGGTTCTCCCTGGCTCGGATATTCTCTGTTAGTCGAACCTGATTAGTTTAGACCATATGTAGGAAGCCACCAAGCTTGTTTGCACAACGTCATTCAGGGATTTGTGTGGGACAATAAGTAATGTTTGTCTGAAATCACCTCCAAAAACAACGATCTTGTCTCCAAATAGTTCCCTGGGGTTACAGAGGTCCCGTAGTAAATTGTCAAGCACTTCTATATTCTCCCTCCTGGCCATAGATGCTTCATCCCATATAATAAGGCTTGTTTCCTTAATCAGAGCAGCAAGGCTCCTTGCTTCGGGACGCTACATGCAAGAGAATTGTTCGTGTCAATGGGTATTTTGAACCGTGGATGTGCAGTTCGGCCTGATGGTATATTTGACGCTGCTATTCCGGACATCGCTGTTGGGAGGACAATTTTTCCCATTGACCGCACTTCTGCGTATAGCACGTTGTACAGAAATGTTTTACCTGTTCCCCCTGGACCATCCACAAAAAAAGCACCAGGTTGTTCATGTGTTACACATGCCATAATTGCATTGAATGCATATTCTGTCAAGAAGCCCAATTCAAAGTAAGCCAAAGATTTTTCCCATTGCTTCTAAGAACCGTTCAACGTCCTCTGCTGCCATTTGCTCAGCCTGTCGCGGCTGCATTTTTTTTTTTGCCTGAAATTTGTTGAAAGAGAATCGCAGTACTTCACCCAAAGTGGTGATGGGTCTTTCTGTTGGCAGAAAATGAGGACAACTGCAAAGAGGTGCCTCAAAGCAAATGGCATCTGAACCTCACATGCTTAAGCCAAACATAAGTCTTCTGTGTCATCTTCTTCAAGGAGCCAAAGTTTAAGCACTGCTTCTTGAAATGTTGCACATTTTTGGCCATCAACAATCATGAGATCTGTAAATGAAGTAGGCCCTTCATCGTGTAGCAACAGCAGCCGCAGAAAGCATCATTCCCCCTCTGAAGGTGCTACAAACACAATCCTCCCTACACAAATGCATTTATTTGTCCTCTTAACCCAATTTTTTTGTGTCACCATTCCATCGGAAGTGTTCTGGAAAACTACCATACAAGTGTTCACTGCCACCCGCAGATGCATTATGTTTGAAGTATTCAGTAAGCGTCGTTCTTGCCTGCCTCTCGTTGTGGATCAATGCTTGAAGGTCTTCAGATTCACTAATATGAAGTGTCTGCATATTGGGCAGGTGCACAGGTAGTGGATGTACCGCTGGGTGCATCTCAAACAAGTCAAACGCATATATCCGCCAAACAGCCTCACAAGACGACACCCAACGCCCTGATTGATACTGTTCAATTTCATCTATCACCTGAACTGGCGAGCCTGCAGCAATGCTAAATGCAATTCGGTCATGACCCTAGCTTGTACACGTACTTGTATATGTACTTCACTGCTTGTATTGTTGAGCAGACTTCCACATTCATGTATTAGTCGAACAATGACAATAGATAGGGGTTGTACGGTATCACCCATTTTTTGTCCAAAACATGTTTGCGAACTCTAGCAGAACTTCCATTATCAGCTCGACGATATAGAGGATAGCCATCAGCGTTGTTAGAAGTCTCTGTTGCGAATTTTTTGGGGTACCCATATTACACCGGCCCATGCTCTCTCTATTGGTCATGCAAGCACAAGCTGGGTTCAAAGCACCACAAGGGCCATGCATCATGTGTTTCAAAATAGAACGCCTAAGCATGGCAGTGTCCGCATTGTCTTCAGGTATTTCAGCACACACAAACTTTTCGTAGTCAGCTGTACATTTTAGTTTGTCTACACTTTTCAAGATCAACAACAAATGCGCGTGTGGGAGACCACGCTTCTGGAATTCGACAACGTATATGAATGCGGCCACCTTCTCAAAAACATGTTTTTCCATTATTAGTTTCTTTAGGAAGAGCAGCTTTGCCCAGAAAACACGAGAAACCAGGTCTGGCCTGTTCTGAGCCTCTTCCTCTGAAGCGAGCTCTGACTTGATCTCGGGCCAGTTGGCATTGCAGGTCGTTGTGATAAATAGATCAGGCTTGCCATACCATTGTACAAGAGCCATTACGTTAAGGTATCTCGTCCGCATGTCCCAAGGACCACTTCTGTAAGTCGGTGGCAAAATGACACGCGTGCCAACATTCCCAACACAATTCTCACCTGCGTCAACTGAATCAATCAGTTCTTGATACAATTCTGCTCGTATGGTTGACTGGTTGTGCCTGAGAGAGTCCAGGCGCGTGTTCTCAATTTTTACGTGTAGACACCCAGATTTGGACCTGGTGGCTGCAGAAGTACCGAACAAACACCCGATGACGATAGGACTGCAACGCGACGCGGGTTCGTGATGTTGTAGGTAATTTTTCTATAGAACGGATCAAATAATTACTCGGAAAAATTAAAACTAACATGATGGTAGCCATAGTCGTGTCGTTACGGTCACGTAGACACTAATTAGAGTCAAATCCGACATCGGGACCCCGAGTCCGTTCCGAAACTCGAACCGAGTCAGCACCGTGCCAAGCGAACCTCGGGACGCACACCCGAGGCCCTCTAAACCCACGACGCTAGATCAAGCCACGGGAATTCTTAGGCTCCAAGCTAAGTATCACGCTCCTCTCTCTCGATTTTGGAAACTATCAAAATCGCATCTTCAAAATCCCTACCGTCCCATTTCACGCGTCTTGGTCTCCCCGCGCCTTAGCCCAGGCGCCTGGGTCTTGGTGCGCCTTAGCTCAGGCGTCCATATGGGCGACGAGGGCTGAAAACACCTATAAATACCCCCCTCCGCCTCATTCATTCGACACACAATTCTCATCTTCTCTTCTCCTCTACTCTCTCGCTAAGGGCTCGCACTCCGACACCCGAGGCAAACGATCCACTCGATCGTAGTTCCGATAAAAGCAACATCAACGCTATTCCTCACCTTCGAGCACCCCACTCGATACCGAGGTGCCTGTGATCGACTAGCTCAAATCTAGTAGCGATGCTCTGCCGGATTAGCCGCAGAACTAGTCCATAGTAACGAAGCTCTGCCGGAGTAGCCACAGGAGGGGTAAACGGTAACGGAGCTCTGCCGGAGTCACTGGTCAAGCTAAGAGGATCTGCCTGTTGAAGTCGAGTTGTCACTAGGTTGTCATCTAAACAAAACTTTCCATATTTGCACTTTCTCTTATTATGCACTACGACAACACTAGATGTGAACACTAGGTCCACAGACATTTACTAAAACATGTAACGTCCCAACTTCAATCATAAATACTAAAACACACTAAACAAACCCGAGTAATTCCGAGATCCGTTCTTAATTATCTATGCATCGAGTCCCGTTTAGTGTATACTCCAAGGGTGCAACTCCTCACAATGTGATTTACTTACATTCGCATTTACAATTTTTCGTATGATTTATTGCTTTCATGACCTTATAATCGCATGCTAAATCACCTAACACGGAATTCAAAACGTAAAATTACTAAAACAGAACAAAGTGATGGTCGGGTCCCGTTTTAGTCCAAGGTCTCGCCTTATTAGGTTCGATGCATCTCTATTAATACCGAACCGACGCATCTTAAGCAGAATACCAGGTAAGGTATACCACGAGAACGACTAATATCCATATTATCGCGTTAAAACTGATCTGCTAATATGTATAATACTAGTACTCTTTACTCTCCTACGTGCATCTTTTCATGGCCTGCTACTCACGTGAAATCGCATGCAAAGAATGTAAACACAACCACTTTGACGACAATACTTACTTGTCCTTAAACAACCGACATAGCAAAACGTATAGGGTTAAAACAACGGATGTTACAGTACTTCCGTCACAATAAAAGAACTAGGTTATCAGCCCACCGATTGATTCGTAGAGGCCGCTATAGTGCGGGCGGGATTGGGTGTTGACATCTATCGGATGTTGGCTTCCCAATACGTACCCTCACCTCTTACTCAGAATCGACGGTTTCCGGATGTCCGAAACCATTGGCAATGAGAGTCATTCCAGGCATGGAGTGCTTAAGGGTACAAGTCTTTATCTTTAGGTCTCGTGCCACTCAACGTTGAGCCGGCAAGGGATCAAAGTTGACTTGAACTATTTCCGAGACCCCATAATTGACTCGGTGGCGACTCCAAAAATTGGCAACGAATTCAGTTTACTAAAAAGGTCGCCTTACCAAATGAATCGACCTTTAAACATTTACAACCACGACTCGATCGATTCCAAACGGAAACACGGGTGCCGGCACCCGTCTAGTACAAGTCCGGATCGTCGTCCGAATCGAGGTCCGACACATCGCTCCGTACGCGATATCGGACTGACCCCCGACAGGGAGGGGGCCGCGTGGGTGGTCGGCGCCATACGTTTAAAAACCGGGTCGGTCCCGCGCGGGGCGCCGGGCTGTGCGGACGGACGTCCACAGTTTGGCGACTCCGCTGGGGATTTGGAAACAAATTTCCAGTGGTGGTGTAACTTGAACGAGGTCGGTGAAGCTCATTTCTTAGTTCCTAGTTGTGGTCACTACATGTTTTGGCCCTAAAAGCCCACCCTAACCGATATCAGGACCAATCGACCTCTTCGCGGTAAGATCCTTAGAGACACGCGGAGAGATCTTCGATTGACGCTCCGGCCACCTAACGCGTGACCCGCGGGAATAATAAGCGGATAGCTCCGAACGGACGGCATGGCACTCGTCTCCCTAGATGATCTGTCAATACCTAAGTAAGAACTATTCGTGGGCGGTAGCCTACCCTAACCTACCCGTGTCTGCATTCTGCATGAGTGTACGCATTCCTAGTTATGTGTAGCGTGTTTGCAAACAACCCAAAAAACACTAAAAACCTGGATTCAACCACGCCAACATATTCAACCGCACCCAATTCCGTTTTTGAAAAATACCTCATCTTTTCAAAACGATCTTTTAAGCATCGATGCTTCAGTCAAGTCACGATTTTCTAAAAGAAAAAAAAAACATTTTTAGGCGCCGTCATCATGGCAAATTTTACACTCACCACTTTCAAAAAAAATATAATATTTTCAATGCCATCCCTTGGCCAAATTAAAACCCGTTAACAACAAATACCATTAATACCACCGAGACTCCCGATCAATGGAATCGAGGTGCACCACACGGTTACATTTCATTTCAAAAAGAAATATTTTTTTACACGCAAACTGTCAATGCGACCAAAACTTCAATTAATGAAGTCAAGGAACTCGAAGAACGGTCACACTTTCAAAACATTTTTTTTACAATGCACCCTCCCACCGTTAAATGCTAGTTAACGCAACAAACAAACGTGGGTTACTAGATTTAAGAGTTCTTCTAAAAAAGGAACGAAAGTTTTCTAAAACACTATTCACCACCTAAATCCCTCACTAAGGATTTGGTCACACTTTTAAGAACACTGTCATTAGACTTCACGCTCTACCATGAGCATCACGTACACCACAAGTATCGAACTAGCTAATTAATAGTAGTTTCAATAAAAGCATCACGCAACCGTTTTCAAAACCGATTCCTCTAAAAGAACTGTGCTCCTTTCAAAAAAAACATTTACGTTTTATCATCGCCGGATTCCCGACGCACACACATGGCAACGCACTTTCACGTCACAAGCGATGTCCTCACGCCATCGTTACACTTTTTTTACAAACCATCCTTTTCAAAAAATTTGCAAAACTGGTCGTTTTCGAAAGAAGCATACATCAAAATTCTTTGATCCTGAGCCGGGATCGCGGTCAACCTCTTACGTCGTACAACCGTGTGTTTAACTGTCTATGTTAGTTACTAGGATCGCCTCTACCCGAGGTCTTACATTTTGGGTCGTCTCATTTCGAGAAGTCCTCTTTAATCCTCACCTCCGAGGTTTGTGTCAAATCGTCTCGTTGTAGAGACTTAAAGATTCATTAGGTGTTTCGCCGAATACACCAAGAGTCTAAAGCACCTGAGTCCCTAAGCCAATGACCGTACACACGAGTCAAGGGTCTCATTTCCGCGTTGCTCAGTCGCGAGCATTCCTCGAGTCCCTAAGCCATCCGGTGGATCCGATCTGACCTTTTGATCCTTTCCCACTAGAATCACTCCCCAACATGTCGGTAGATTCAAGCGCCATCGAAAGCATCCGCAACGATATCAATACCCTAACCAAATTGGTTCGCAACATCCATATTTCAGTAACCCGTTTGACTTTCTCCATTCATTACATCGACAACCGCCTCAATTTCCTTGAGAGTAGAGACCTAGAAAGTGAAACGAACGCCAATCCTGGCAACTACCACGCCCAAGAGCCTACCCAGGATAGATTATCCCAATGCTTCGCCCGATCGAAACTTCCTAAAGTCAATACGGGAAAAACCTCACGACCTTATAGAACCACATCCAACAAAGTAGAAAGACCATCGAGGGAATTCACCCCAATCAATTATTCCTACACCGAAGCTCTTGAGCATCAGGTCGATCAAGGGAAGCTCGAGCCGATAGGTCCTACTGCGGACCCACCCGTAGACAAAAGGGCAAAGTCATGGAATGCCAATAAATATTGCCATTACCACCGTGGCAATGGGCATGATACCGAATCTTGTTTTTGGCTCAAGCATACCATACAAGATATGATAGAAAATGGGACTATCCCTCTCCCTCCACCCGAGAAACCAAACGATACCGCAAACCGCTTTAGCGTTCACACTGTCCTTGACGACACCATCGATTGTTCCCACCTCGACCCTATAGAGTAGAATGTCCGGAATATCGAGGAAGATCCTGACAACCCACGGGCATCCACCGAGACGAGTAAATCTATGTCCGAGTCAAAGTCTAGTTCATCTTAGGGCCTAGGTCTAATAATATAACAAATGTCTTTTCGTTTCTCGCATCGAGTCAGAAGGTGCGAGGGGACCTGTCCTCCACCTCCCCGAAAACAATATCTCGGGCGCATAGCCCGCTTATTACTATCAATAGAAAGAAAATCACTTTTCTTCTTTACAATGCGCCTCGACAATCGCTTGATTTTAAAATAACGCACCTTCTTGCTTACGACTTGATGCTATGCCATTTATCGATAACAACCAAACATACCTCGAAACAATGAGGAGTTACAAGAACTGAGATCCCGTGTTCTCTTTTTACCTATTCCATGTCTGGTATAGAAAGCCACAAACTATCCCTTAGATCGAGCATTCCCGATTTCTATGACAAATCTAGATAGTCTCTTAGCTTGTGATCAAAGACGGAAGGCAAAATTATTTCCCACAATAAATATCCCTCAAATAAAGACCGACCAATTCCCACCATAGGTGCTAGTCTGATAAAAATAAAAAGAGGTCTAAAATGGCCAAAAGAAGCCAAAGAAAAAATGAGACCAATGCCAAACTAAACCGGCCCAATTCAATGATCAAGACCAAACTCAACGGTCAAAATGAAACTCCCAATCATTCAACTTGACTTTAAGTGCAAAGTCCGAACAAAAAAAAAGCAAAAAAAAACAAAAGAAAAATGAACAGATCGGTCAACTAGCACCAAATATTAGCCTCCTTACATTAAAACCCTTAAGACCTTTCCGAGACGTTTGTTAGGAGACAGTCCGGAATTTTGAGGATTCAAGCTCAATAGGATAATCCCAACCGTTTGTGCCAGACATGGAAATCAGATCCCACGTAATTTACATCCCACCCGACTGAAGTCTGAATCATTTTTACTCGGCTTCCCCTTTCCTACCACATTACGAAATCTTAGCCCATAGCCCTAACTCCACAAAAATCAAACTCCAGATTTTGATCTATCGAAACCACTTACTACCTAGCTCCACATTCCAAAACCATCCAAGCCAATATCCCTGACCCAAACACGTATCTCGGTAATTGTCACTTTTAAGAGATCACACCCAATCACTCCGCCTTAGTTCTTTAACTAGGGAGGATACACTCGAAACATCTCACATCGATAATTGGCATAATGAGTCTAAAGCAAAATCACTCACATCTGAAAGAACTATGAACATGGTTTGATTCCGCCTAAAAGCGGATACGTAGGCAACCCATCCCCAGGTACAACCAACAAAATAACAAAATCGATTACTCGATTCACATGCAAATCAGAACCTCTTCCCACGTTCCGTTTAACGAATGATTTCAATGATGAAGCACAAACGACGAGCCAAGGACGGGGTGAAAACCCGAAAGGGCGTCCCGGGCAAAAAGAAGAAACGAGTTGCGAGCCGTCGTTAAAAAAACAAAAAAAAAGAAAAAGAAAAAGAAAAAAAAAGGAACAAAAGGTGAGCCGAGGACAGGGTGAAAACCCGGGCGCTCCAGGCAAAATGAAAAAGCGAGTTGCGAGCCACCAAAAAAAAATATTAATAAAAAAATGTGCTTCTCATTAATGAAAAATCAATTAAATCAAGCCTTTGTCGAGGCTCTTTACATCAAGCATCCGAAATCCGGCTACCCCGACAAATGACAACGTGTCAAGCAAAACCCTACAAAAACTAGTACTAATACGCCACATAATATCAATTGATAGAACATAGTACTAAATGGCTGGGCTCTACCGGTCCGACTTTCCCCTTTTCTCGCCATTCGGGTGTGCTTGTTCGGGTCTCTCACCATCGGCCCCTCCGAACAGAAGCTTCCACTGCCCTAGCTAAATGCGAGCCCAGCCAATCCCACTTCCCCTCCTCACTCACATTCTCAATATGGGTCTTATTGGTCTCGGCCGTTTAGATGAACTGACGAATACTAGGATCAGCAATGCCGTCTTCGGTCGGGCGCTTAGTGACATTAGCCGACATAGCTTCCTTATTCTTTAATACGGTCATCTCCACAATCTTTAACCTTTTTTCTCACATCCGACATCCTCGGACGTCAGGAACGACCTCCTGAAGTCGCTAAACCCCTTTCCAAAAGCCGAAATGCCCGCGCAAGAATGACAGGTCCACGCAGACAATACATTACGTCTATTGGGTCCACCAGACTTAGTCGTTTTGTTGGTTTTCTTTTTAGGGGGATAAGCTACCCCACCTAGGCGTGTTATAGCCTATTGGCAGTCATCGTCAAGTCGCGTCTGTAGCCAAACAAGGCAATATTATGAGTATGCAAAAAGTGGTCTAAGTTTTTTTCAAAAGTTGCCCGAATTTTTAAACTTCGATTTCGTTCTGAATGTCAAAGCAACTAAACTCATCTCATAATATACTCGGTCAGAACACGTTAATGTTTTACGTTAGCATTTTACATCTCGCCCATCTCGAGTCAAAACATTTTAATCGACGTACTATCTGATCTGATTCCCGACTCAAATTAACGCATTTCAAAACATCCAAAAGAAACTGTTTTCATACTTCTGTACAACGCCAACGCACCCCAAACTAGGTCAGATCGCAATTGAATGAACGCAAAAGTGATTACTTGTCAATCTAGGTAAACACACCATAATACACTTAGCAAGAGTAGATCCAAAGCCTGCAACAAACCCATAATACACTTAGCAACACAAAGCCAAAGCCAAGCAGAACTCGAGATACAAGAAGAGTGAGAATAGTAGCTAACCTCCAGTATAAGGCCCAGACCCACAATGGGCACAGCTGAGGCAGACTCTATCGCCAACGGCCTCACCATGACTTGGAGGCACTGAGTCATCTCCGCGAAAGCAGCAGTCACCCAATCATAACGTCCTAGCTGAGCCAGGTCAGCTAGGAGAGGCAAAATCCTAGTGGTAAACCTCTCACCTTTATCCGAGAAGTGGGTCGACCCTAATAAGTACCACAACCACAACCGGGCATCCTGCTCTGGCGTGTTGGGTTCTCGACCCTTTAACACCGCCACTCGCTCGAAGTGATCGGTGATATACGAACTGACCTAAGCATGAGGCGCCCTATATGCCTCATGTGGCAAACAGTCCCCGATAAATCCCCGCACCCCATCACTATCTAGCCCAGGGCCTTCGGCGGCCCACCTAATCCTATCCGGACCCCAGGGCAAACCTGTAATCATCCCAAAATTCTCTAGGGTCATCCCGACCTCCCCAAAAACCATGTGGAAGGTCGAGGTAGTATCGTGGAAGCGATCTATCATCGCTCTAATCACCATAAGGTTGCACTTAGTCTTGCAACCCACCAACCTAACCCACTGCTCAACCACGGGACCGAGAGCAGTCCTTGCGATAATTCCATTTACCGCGGGGGTCAACTTCTGAGAGTAAACCTCGAGACACGTAGTAAATCCCGAGAAAGTCCCCATCGGACCTGGGAGCTGCAAATCAAAACAACACAGGTATAAACAAAATAACCCTAACCTAACCCGAGCCAAAAATCTAAGACATAGCTAATCAGCGCAGAAAGAACACTCACCAGACCCCGCACGACGCGGTGACAAACGTGAAGGTCAAGATGAAATAGCAGCTGATGACCATCCTAGTCTCGACCCCACTCGGGATCCTTGTAACTAATCTCCTCATCCTCCGGTACAGGAACCGGAACATGAGCCTTCCAAGCAACCTTCTCCGGAAGCCTACGCTTCCTCACTCTATAAAAATCAGCCTCATTAATGGCCTCGGGGTCACGACGCTGGGACGAGATACTCCGTCGTCTCCTACGAATCCCTCGGGGGGTCTGTGAACTCGTCCCGACAGTCTTATCGCTAGGAGCTCCCTCGGGACGCTCGATGTTACCTCTTACTACAAAATCAAACAAAAAGAAAATTCTTGCCTCAGATCAGGCTAAAGCAGCTCAAACAGGTCAAAATAGGGTCAAAAGTTCGGATAAGGATATCAAAATTCTGAAAAGGCCGTTAGCACCCATTTTCGATCCCGGTCACGATGGAAGTGGTTTCGAGAAAATCCGGCATCGTTACGACACCTTTTGGTCCATCTTAAGACGCACAAAACCTCACGGAGAGTCCTAAAAGTCATCCTAGCCCATAAAAACTGACAAGAGAGCTACCCACATCCTCACAAACACTATTCGAACGAGATTACACGAAATAAGCACAGGAATAATCGGAAAATGGTCCGTAACCCTAGCATTCCAAGCACATTTCCATAGGGAGCCATTGTCGCACCTCGAAAACCCTATCGAACTTATAACTACCCTAACAAGCTTTAATCGACCCTAATTTAGCAATGGGACTAAGCACAAGCATCGAGACTTAACGAATCAAAAATCCCCAAATCGATTTTCTAGGGTTTTCAACAAAACAAACTAATAATCAATCAAATCAAGCAAAAACGACAATAAACAAGTAAAGAGCGTTTACCCGGAGTCGACATTGTCACGCACGATGGAAAATAGAGACGAATTTGGCAAGAAAAAGTCGAGAAATCGATTTGAAGGCGAAAGGGGTGACGCGCTCGAGTTTTAGAAGAAATGAACGATCGCCCCAATTTCCGATTACTTAAACTGACCCGGTCCACGTAACCCCGTCCGCCCCAGGCGACGCGCCTTAGTCCTAATGCGCTGGGGGCTAGGCGCCTGAGAATTAGGGCGCTGATGGGTGCGCGTCTGAGCTGCCTGGTACAGACTAAAACAAAACAAACAAAACTCAAAATTCGACACACATAAAACACACACCTTTTAAGACAAGCAAAATAACAATAATAAAACAACTACTAAAAGCGATATTGACAAAACACGCTCGATAATAAAACAAACATCAGAACCGCGCTTAACCGAAACGCTGCACCCGGACGCGTAACAAAGCAATCTAAACCGAACTAATCTTAACAAACCCTAAACAAATCTCAAATGCATAACAAACTAAAACAAAGCAAGAGCAAACCCAAACAAAATAAGACAAACTCACAAAACAAAAAAAACTTTTAACTAAAACGGATAAACGAACAGCAATTTTGCCCGAGGGACGTTAGTATCCCAGAGGCACAGCAACAACAACTTTGCCCGAGGGACGTTAGTATCCCGGAGGCACAACAACAGCAACTTTGCCCGAGGGATGTTAGTATCCCGGAGGCACAGCAACAGCAATTTTGCCCGAGGGTCGTTAGTATCCCGGAGGCACAACAACAGCAATTTTTCGAGTGGATACCAACGCCCTCGAAGGAGTCTGATACCTCCACAGCATTTTTCATTCGAGAGGAGACCGACGCCCTTGAATGGTTTATTTTGTCCTAGGGGTCATAGCATCCCCGAAGACAGCTGCTCGAGTGGAGACTGATGCCCTCGAGTAGTTAACGACAACAATTTTCTCTTAGGGGTCAGAGCATCCCCGAAGACAGCTGCTCGAGTGGAGACTGACGCCCTCGAGTAGTTAACAACATCAATTTTGTCCTAGGGGTCAGAGCATCCCCGAGGATAGCTGCTCGAGTGGAGACTGACGCCCTCGAGTAGTTAACAACAACAATTTTGTCCTAGAGGTCAGAGCATCCCCGAAGATAGCTGCTCGAGTGGAGACTGACGCCCTCGAGTAGTTGACGACAACGGTTTTGTCCTAGGGGTCAGAGGCATCCCAAAAGACAGTTATTCGAGTGGAGACTGACGCCCTCGAATTGTTTATATCATCTTGTTTTGTCCTAGGGGTCAGAGGCATCCTAAAGACAGGTGTTCGAGTGGAGACTGACACCCTCGAACATTTTTGTTGTTTCACTTCATTTCGCCAAAGGGTTCACAAGCATCCCAAAAGTTTGTTCAAACATAAATATGAGCATTCTTTGCACTTACGCTTAACGCATCACTAACATTTAAAACTAAACAAACCGTTTAAACAATCTAAAGAAGACAAAGCGCGCGCATAAAGAACCAAGAACGAGATATCAAGCAACGGCCCGGGCCCAAGCAAGCAACCACAAGCGAAGACATCAGGTATGATTTCTAAGCCTTTGCTGGTGAGCCTAAACACGTAGTCCAATGGACTTAAAACGACCCGACCGGATAGCCACCAGGTCGTAATCTTCAATTGACCTGGGCGGCTATACTTTGACTTTCGCCTTGTCCAAGCCTCAGTCAAAGTGGGGGCTTTTCTAGACACTCAGATTTGGACCTGGTGGCTGTGGAAGTACCCAACAAACACCCGATGACTATAGGACTGCAATGCGACGCGGGTTCGCGATGTTGTAGGTAATTTTTCTATAGAACGGATCAAATAATTACTCATAAAAATTAAAACTAACTTGATGGCAGCCTTAGTCGTGTCCTTACGGTCACATAGACACTAATTAGAGTCAATTCCGACACCTGAACCCCGAGTCGGTCCCGAAACTCGAACCGAGTCAGCACCGTTCCAAGCGAACCTCGGGACGCACACCCGAGGCCCACTAAACCCACGACGCTAGGTCAAGCCGCAGAAATTCTTGGGCTCCAAGCTAAGTATCACGCTCCTCCCTCTCGGTTTTGGAAAGTATCAAAATCGTATCTTCAAAATCCCGACCGCCCCACCTTCACACGTCTTGGTCTCCCCGCGCCTTAGCCCAGGCGCCTGGGTCTTGGTGCGCCCCATCTTAGGCGTCCATATGGGCGACGAGGGCCGAAAACACCTATAAATACCCCACATCTGCCTCGTTCATTCGACACACAATTCTCATCTTCTCTTCTCCCTCTACTCTCTCGCTAAGGGCTCGCACTCCGACACCCGAGGCAAACGATCCACTCGATCGTAGTTCCGATAAAAGCGACATCGAGGCTACTCCTCACCTTCAAGCACCCCACTCGATACCGAGGTGCCTGTGATCGACTAGCTCAAATTTAGTAGCGAAGCTCTGCCGGATTAGCCGCAGAACTAGTCCATAGTAACGAAGCTCTGCCGAAGTAGCCACAGGAGGGGTAAACGGTAATGGAGCTCTGCCGGAGTCACTGGTCAAGCTAGGAGGATCCGCCTGTTGAAGTCGAGTCGTCACTAGGTTGTCATCTAAATAAAACTTTACGTATTTGCACTTTCTCTCATTATGCACTACGACAACACTAGATGTGGACACTAGGTCCACAGACATCTACTAAAACACGTAACATCCCAACTTCAATCACAAATACTAAAACACACAAAACAGACTCGAGTAATTCCGAGATCCGTTCTCAATTATCTATGCATCGAGTCCCGTTTAGTGTATACTCCGAGGGTGCAACTTCTCACAATGTGATTTACTTACATTCGCATTTACAGTTTTTTGTATGATTTATTGCTTTCATGACCTTATAATCGCATGCTAAATCACCTAACACGGAATTCAAAACGTAAAATAACTAAAACTGAACCCGTATTAGTCCACGTGCTCGCCTTATTAGGTTCGATGCATCAATATTAATACTGAACCGACGCATCTTACGCAGAATACCAGGTAAGGTATACCACGAGAATGACTAATATCCGTATTATCGCGTTAAAACTGATCTGCTAATACGTATAATAATAGTACTCGTTACTCACCTACGTGCATCTTTTCATGGCCTGCTTGTCACGTGAAATCGCATGCAAAGAATGTAAACACAACCACTTTGACGACAATACTTACTTGTCCTTAAACAACCGACATAGCAAAAGATATAAGGTTAAAACAACGGATGTTACAGTACTTCCGCCACAACAAAAGAACTAGGTTATCAGCCCACCGATTGATTAGTAGAGGCCGCTATAGTGCAGGCGGGATTGGGTGTTGACATCTATCGGATGTTGGCTTCCCAATACGTATCCTCACCCCTTACTCAGAATCGATAGTTTCCGGATGTCCGAAACCATTGGCAATGAGAGTTGATTGGGGTCGGCAGCCTGATGCTGACAGCCTGCTAGGCAGGCTCCCAGAGGATTGCCTAGAAAGCCCAGAAACCGACCCGGCGAATAGTCAAAGCAGAAGTATTGAAATGGGAAGACCTACTAAGGATTCCAGGTGACCGCCTGCCCAGCAGGGTGGCACGGCCTGCCTAAGCCTAGCCCTCATAACCCATACCTGCCTGGCCCCTGGAGGAATCTCCACGGGCAGGGTAGGGATCATCAGGAACCTCTTCGTCATTTTGCCTAAAGGTAAACGAGAATGGGTGGGTGAGAAGAAGCCACTTGTCACCTCCTTATCCACCAATTCTCCTTCTACTTCCCTCTCTTGTGGGAAGGTATAAATACTCTTCAATTTCCCACAAGAAAGGGGTTGGATTTTCTCTCTCTAGAACTCTTACTCTTAAATCGCCACCTAGTTCCTCACGAGCTAGGTTCCTTAAGGCATTCACGGACTGACTTAGGCATCGGAGAGGGTTTCCTCAGACAACCTCCGAGGCCCTGTGCGTTCTGTGTGCAGGAAGCCAGCCCATTCCGCCGGAAAGGTCCGACTGAAGGAGTAGGAGGGAGGAGAGCCAGTCAAGATTGGACAATTGACATCCCAAGCAACATCAAACGATACGAACCCGAATTCCACGTCGGGTTAATTGATTCCAATACAGGAACAATTTGGCGCCGTCTGTGGGGAAGATCTGGTTGTATCCACGAAATACCCACAAAAAATCAACCATTCCCAATTACAAAAACTAACCAATCAAAGTAAACATGCCTGAGATTATCGACACTAGTGTAGGGGTAGGTCTGACGGTCCCACCGGTGACCCCCCTGTACGGCATGCCGCAGCCGGAGAGGGCACCTCCCACCACGCTCTTGGGGATGGGGGGAACCAGTCTCCTGGGCATGCCAGGCGCCGCTGTAGCACCAGAGCTGGGGGCACATCCAGGGCACACCCTGAACCTAACCCCAGCTCAGATGGTACAAACAGCCGTTTTCTTCTCCGCAATGCTCAACCAGGAGTTCACTCCAGAGGACCTGGTAAGCAGGGTCGCAATGACCCCCAGACAGCCCCCCTCAGTCAGTAGGGATGGGGCTGGGGGCACGAAGCAAACCGCCGTCAGGAACGCCCAGAGGAAAGCAAGAAGAACAGCTCAAGTATACGCACAGGTGCAGAGACGCATCACAGCAGGCGGCCAAGAGCCGCCTGCCCAACAACAGGCGTTCTCCATACACACCACGGAGTCCGCATCCGGAGAGAGGAGAGGTCTGTCTCAGGGATTGCAGGAGCGAATGAGGCACAAAGAGCCTGCGTCCAAACGCCTGGGAGAAAAACAGGGCGGAGTCTTTTCCAGGTTCACACCAGCAGCAAAGGGACAACCAACCCCAGGGTTGTCCCAAAGCCTGCAATCTAGGCTTAACCGGGGACAGCCGCTTGAATCAAGGTACCACCAAGATGACAACCTCGGTCAGTTCCGAAGAAAACGATCCAGACAAATCTCCCCTGACACGGAGGACGAAGCAGCGAGCAGGCGGCCACCAAGGCACCGCTCCCCCAGTACGAGGAAACCGATCCCTAGACAATGGGATATCCACGGTAACCAGTCTGGGGAAAGTAGGTCACGAGTGGTAGGCAGGCCCACAAAAACTCCCCTTCATCCTGATATACAAGAATACCCCATCCCGAAAATCAAAATGCCCACCGTCAAGTTTGACGGGACCACAGATCCAGAGGATCATCTGGCGGCATTTGAGAGTCACATGGGCATGTATGACGTGGATGACGCAATCTGGTGTAAAATCTTCCCAACCACCCTGGTAGGGCTTGCACAAGGATGGCTCAGGGATCTTCGCCAGGGATCGATCAGCTTCTTTATAGAGTTAGCCGAGGCCTTCCTTGAACAATATGCAGGGAACAAAAGGAGGGGACTCACCCGGTTTGACCTAATGACCCTAAAGCAGAAAAAGGGCGAAAGTGTCAGGGAGTACCTAAAGAGGTTTGACTTGTCCTACCAGCAAGTCAGAGAGATTGATGATTCCACCGCTGCCTACGCCCTGACAATCTCCCTGCTCCCAGGGGAAATGAAGAATCAGATGATCAGGGCCCAGCCAGAAACTTTGGCCAAGGCCAGAAAAATCGCTGAAGGGTTTATTCTGCAGGAAGAATTTCACAGCCTGCCGGACACCCCTGCAGGCCAGACAAGGCCGCAAGGGGAACCGCAGGGTGGACGCAGCAGAAACGAACCAGGCAAGCAGAGAGAGGAGGGGGATACCCCAAGAAAGAACGCACGGCTTACCAACCAAGGTTTGACAGTTACACTGCTCTCAACAGGCCAAGGGCAGAAATCTTTGAGCTGGAGAAGGAAACAACAAAATGGAATCGTCCAAACAAGCCGCGCAGCCCAAAGGGGGATCCGAAAAAATTCTGCACGTTCCACGATTGCATAGGCCATACCACGAAGGAATGCCGACACTTAAAAGACGAAATAGAGAAACTCATAAGAAACAGCTGGCTGAGTAGCTATGCAGCGAGGAACAAAACCCAAAAGGAAGCGGCGGACAAGCCTGAAGGCTCAGCCCAAAATCGCACAATCATTCATGTTGTGTCAGGAGACGCAGCGGGGCGAACAAGCAGACGAAGCCAGAAAAGGCAAATCCGTGAATTACGGAACCAAATTTGCTACGCCGAGAGGGCAGGAAGTCCAAAAGGCACTACCCTGAGCATCACCCCTGAAGATGCAGGGAGAGTCGTATACCCGCATAGTGACCCTTTGGTCCTAACTCTTGAGATTAGCAATCACATTGTCAAGAGATGCATGGTGGACACTGGCGCCTACACAAACCTCTTGTACAAAGACGCCTTTGAAAGAATGAATCTAGAAAAAAGACATCTGAAGCCAGCCCCTGGATCTTTGTATGGGTTCAGTGGGGCAGGTGTACTTCCCATGGGGGTTATCGACTTGCCGGTAACATTCGAGGAGGGGGCCTCTGCCAGGAATGTCAGGGCGTCATTCGTTGTGGTGGATGCTAAGTCTGCATACAACGCCCTAATAGGCCGAGCCACCCTAGATGAAATCGAAGCTGCTGTGTCGATCAGGGCCCTCACCATAGCCTATGTGACAGACTTTGGCATGGAAGGAAAGGTCCACGGAGATCAAGAGTCAGCCAGACATTGCTATACCGTGGCCCTGCAAGCCCATGAGACAGAAAGGAAAGGAAAACGAAAAGCCGAAGGCTCTCCCAACAGGGAGGGTGAAATCCCGGCTGCCCAGCAAAAAGCAGCCCACTTAGAGCCTGAAGGGGAGAGCATGCTGGTGGACTTAGAACCAGGGAGGCAGGTCCTCATAGGGGCTGACCTGGAGGAGTCCTACCAAAAGGAGTTAATTGCAGTTTTGCGAGAAAACAAGGACGTATTTGCTTACTCTGCAGATGAAATGCCAGGGGTCGACCCGGCTTTTATTGTTCACAAGCTGAACGTTAACCCAGAGGCTCGCCCCGTAAAACAGAAGAAGAGAAACATGTCCGCGGAAAAGGACGCAGCGATAAAAGAAGAAATAGACAAACTCTTAAAGGCAGACTTCATTGAAGTCTGTGATTACCCTAAGTGGTTGGCGAACGTTGTGATGGTAAAAAAGTCATCAGGCGCATGGAGAATGTGCGTAGACTTCACAAATCTTAACAAAGCCTGCCCAAAAGACTGCTACCCCCTGCCCAGGATAGATCAACTGGTGGACGCCACTAGTGGGTACACCACGTTAAGTTTTTTGGATGCATTCTCAGGGTACCATCAAGTGTACCTCTGGCAGCCTGACAGGGTGAAGTGCGCCTTCATAACCAGCCATGACACTTACATGTATAAGATGATGCCATTTCGGCTGAAAAATGCAGGCGCCACCTATCAGCGATTGGTGGACAAGGTCTTTGAAAACCAAAAAGGGAGAAACTTGGAAGCCTACGTCGACGATGCAATCGTCAAAAGCAAGGGAGACGGGGAGCACCTGGCGGAAACATTCTCCTCTCTGGTGAAATAAAATTTCTGAAGTTTTTCATAATTTTTAGGAATTGTTAAGTGGATGAATTAGTTAATCACTTTAAGTCATCGATTATCGTTAAAACCGTGTTTGTCGTTTAAACTCTCGATTTCTGGCCCTATGATTAAATCTGGAAAAAAAATATGATTCTGATGATTTCTTAACAAAATGTAATTTTATAATTTTTAGTGCTTTAGTAAAATGTTAGGAACGGTAAGTTTTATTAATGAAATCGTTAATTGTGAAAACGGGTTTAAAAGACGGTTTTAACAGGATTTATTAAATATGGAATTTTTGGAAATCTGGAAAAATAGTATTTTCTGGAAAATCATGATTTTAAAGTTTAATAATAATTTTTGGATATTAATACGCAAATCGTTTTGTAATTACTATTTTTATTAATCGTTATTGTCAAGATTAGACGATTAACAAGAAAACCCTTTAAAAACCGAGTTTAAGGATTCTGGAAAATTTTCTTTTCTGGACAGAATGTTAAAAAAATATATTTTAGCTATTTACGTCATTTTTGTACTATTTATTAAAGTCTTTGATTAATAGTAATGATTTTTGGACAAAATTACGATTTATCGTTAAAATGCTTCGTCTTACGTAAAAGAATTATTTTCCCAGCAATTTTGAAAAGATTTAAATCTGAAACTTTAAGAGTTAAATCATCCCTTAACATACTCTAAATATTTTCATTGTTTTAATTAAATAAAAGACGTTAAAAGATGTAATTTAACATTTGCCGTAAAATCCTAATTATAATTGTATTGTCGAAACTAATAATAATTAGGGAATTTTAGCTTTGTAACTTTTGAAAACAGCTTGATTAGTAGTATTAAAATGCTTAAGACATTTTTAATCATTTTATAACACTTGTACGATATTTTAATAATGTCATAAACCCAATTGTTCTCGTTTTTGAAATTAATATCGTTAAGGCCGAAAGTATTAGTTTTATAAATCTATATCGTTTACTAAAAATGTTGAATTAGTATAATAAACTAATATTTTTGCTATTTTGATATGATGCTATTTTTAGTAAAGTTTCTAAAAATAGAAGTTTTCTAAAATAGAAAGTTTCCTCTTTTATAATATAATGATTACTCCTTTTATCTCCATATTGTTTATAATGATTATATATTTTTAATATCGATAATAGCTTGGTTTTGGAGTTATGGAATAAGGACAAGTGTGGGGTTAGAGTAATATAGTCTAGGATGTACATTTTTGCCATCAACTGTAAGGCTGGTGTGTCTTTATGGGGCACATTGGTTGTTGAACTGAGCATGGTTTGTGTTCAGGAGAGTGTGCATTGTGCCCTTGAACTTAGATATCGCATCGTGTAAGTCGCGTCGGGTTGAACTGGATATGGTTTGTATCCAGGAGGGGTGTATACTACTTAAACCAGGACCTCGCTGCACGCAGTCCTGTTATAGTTGAGTTGCCTAGTTAGAGACTGGATTCTGTTATGAGTTAAGTCTACAGTTCTCGAAGCTAGTTTCCAGTATTATCCTAGTGAAAGTCTGGTCGTCTACGCTAATCCTATCCATAACGCCATTTTGAATATTTTTATTATTATCGATATAATTTGATTTGCAGGTTGGCAAATGTTTTATCTTCTTCGGAAAACTCATTTTTATTATATTGTTTCGATACGTGAATTTTTTCACTGAAAGTTTATTTTTATGAATAATGTTTTACTGTTTTCCGTTTTTACTATTTTCATATAATAGTAATTACAGTTTTAAAATCATGTTATACGGCTGAGAGAACGTTGACGTTGCTCCCACTGATTGTGACTGTTATGTTTTTAACATGGCAGGTATATGTGTTTCTCTTCGGGTGGGCTAGCGAGCAGTTATGGATCCTGCTTATTTATTTTAATAATGATGTCTTATGGATTGTTCGAACCCCTTTTGTGGATTGTTTTAAATTTTGGCTATTTTAGTTAAGGCCTATTGTTTGACTTTACCATTTTAATTTTACTAAGACATAGTTACAGTGTGTTTTAATCCTGACTTTACAGTGTTTCCGCCACTGTATCGCGTTAGATTTTCTAGGGGATTACAGTTGGTATCAGAGCATCACTGCTCCCAAAGCTTACACCTGAAATTAGGGAAAATACCAGTAAATTATTTAAACAGTAAATAAAAATATTATTAGAGATGGATAGAAACCAGTAAGGACTTATTTGCTTAGCTTTTCTGTTCATGAAACTCAATGATTAGCATTGAATATTTGTTTTATATGTTAAAGAAGAAGACGAATGAACAAGATACTGAGGTGATGCTTCTCCAGATCGGGATAAGACATACTTAGAACTCTTATACACCTGCTGACTCGAGTGGACAACTCGGTGCTCCTAGAAAGATGTCGATGGTGACTTTTATCTCCGGTTCAATTTACTTATGCTACAGGCCAGATGATCAAGAGTAGATTCTTGTTCCATGATGTAGCAGTAGATCCAGATGGAGCGACCCAAGACTTGTGTGCTCGTTCCTCTACAAGAAGATGAAGTAATACATTTGGATCCCTCGTGAACTCTGGAGGACCAAAGATTCTCCTCTGCTTCAAGAACTTAGTAATATAGGATCATCGACTCTTTTCTTCCTTCCTCTACTTCTTCTAATTCTTCTCTTTTATATTCTCTTCTTCATCCTCTTGGTGAATCCTTGCTATTCTTCTACTTTACCATATTTCCTTTTGAGATTCTTTGGTTAGACAGAATTCTGTCTTAGTGAACCTTTTTGGAAGTTATATGTTGGAGGTTTAGTTAACTCCTTATTACTAATGGTTTGAGAATTGTGAGTTGTGCCCGGTTATCTAATCTAGTGAGCTTTTGAGGAATTGATTTGAATGGTATTAGTTGATTAATGGAATTAGGATTGTACCATAGAGATTGCTCAAGCTTGGGTCAAGAATTACTTGATCGTAGAGAGGACTAAGAGTTGAGTAAATTTTTGGGTAGTGAGAATTATATCATATTTTGATGGATACCTAATACCTAACATAGAACCTGGTCAAGTGTAAATAATTTAATATTACTTGGGATTCCAAACTAATGTTGACTTAGTGGACTAATCGTGAAATTTTGGGATCATGAATCACTGTTTAAGATGTTAGCCTGAGTGTTGTGGTACCATTTCAGGTCCTCGTTAATGTTTAGTAAATTTTGGGTTGACATAGATTAAACCTTGTTTCTTATGGATTAGATCGTGGATCGTTGATGTAAGGTTGTAACCTACGAACCATCGAGGGAATTCACCCCAATCAATTCTTCCTACACCGAAGCTCTTGAGCATATGGTCGATCAAGGGGAGCTCGAGCACATAGGTCCTACTGCGGACCCACCCGTAGACAAAAGGGAAAAGTCATGGAATGCCAATAAATATTGCCATTACCAACGTGGAAATGGGCATGATACCGAATCTTGTTTTCGGCTCAAGCATACCATACAAGATATGATAGAAAATGAGACTATCCCTCTCCCTCCACCCGAGAAACCAAACGATACCGCAAACCCCTTTAGCGTTCACACTGTCCTTGACGACACCATCGATTGTTCCCACCTTGACCCTATAGAGGAGAATGTTCGGAATATCGAATAAGATCCTGACAACCCACGGGCATCCACCGAGACGAGTGAATCTATATCCGAGTCAAAGTCTAGTTCATCTTAGGGCCTAGGTCTAATAATATAACAAATGTCTTTTCGTTTCTCGCATCGAGTCAGGAGGTGTGAGGGGACCTGTCCTCCACCTCCCCGAAACAATATCTCAGGCGCATAGCCCGCTTATTACAATCAATAGAAAGAAAATCATTTTTCTTCTTTACAATGCGCCTCGACAATCGCTTGATTTTAAAATAACGCACCTTCTTGCTTACGACTTGATGCTATGCCATTTATCGATAACAACCAAACATACCTCAAAACAACGAGGAGTTACAACAACTGAGATCCCGTGTTCTTTTTTTACCTATTCCATGTCTGGTATAGAAAGCCACAAACTATCCCTTAGAACGAGCATTCCCAAATTCTATGACAAATCTAGATAGTCTCTTAGCTTGTGATCAAAGACGGAAGGCAAAATTATTTCCCACAATAAATATCCCTCAAATAAAGTCGACCAATTCCCACCATAGGTGCTGGTCTGACAAAAAGAAAAAAGGTCTGAAATGGCCAAAAGGAGCCAAAGAAAAAATGAGACCAATGCCAAACTAAACCGGCCCAATTCAATGATCAAGACCAAACTCAACGGTCAAAAATGAAACTCCCAATCATTCAACTCGACTTTAAGTGCAAAGTCCGAACAAAAAAATGCAAAAAAAAAACAAAGGAAAAATGAACAGACCGGTCAACTAGCACCAAATATTAGCTTCCCCACATTACAACCCTTAAGACCTTCCCGAGACGCTTGTTAGGAGACAGTCCGGAATTTTGGGGATTCAAGCTCAATAGGATAATCCCAACCGTTAGGGCCAGACATGGAAATCAGATCCCACGTAATTTACAACCCACCCGATTGAAGTCTGAGTCATTTTTACTCGGCTTCCCCTTTCCTACCACATTACGAAACCTTAGCCCATAGCCCTAACTCCACAAAAATCAAACTCCAGATTTTGATCTATCGAAACCACTTACTACCTAGCTCCACATTCCAAAACCATCCAAGTCAGTCACCCTGACCCAAACACGTATCTCGGTAATTGTCACTTTTAAGAGGTCATACCCAATCACTCCGCCTTAGTTCTTTAACTAGGGAGGATACACTCTAAACATCTCACATCGATAATTGGCATAACGAGTCTAAAGCAAAATCACTCACATCTGAAAGAACTACGAACATGGTTTGATTCCGCCTAAAAGCGGATACGTAGGCAACCCATCCCCGGGTACAACCAACAAAATAACAAAATCGATTACTCGATTCACATGCAAATCGGAACCTTTTCCCACGTTCCGTTTAACGAATGATTTCAATGATAAAGCACAAACAACGAGCCGAGGACGGGGTGAAAACCCGAAAGGGCGCCCCGGGCAAAAACAAGAAACGAGTTGCGAGCCGTCGTAAAAAAAAACAAAAAAAAAAGAAAAAAAAGGAACAAAAGGTGAGCCGAAGACGGGGTGAAAACCCTAAAGGGCGCTCCGCGCAAAATGAAGAATCGAGTTGCGAGCCACCAAAAAAAAATATTAATAAAAAAAATGTGCTTCTCATTAATGAAAAATCAATTAAATCAAGACTTTGTCGAGGCCCTTTACATCAAGCATCCGAAATCCGGCTACCCCGGCAAATGACAGCGTGTCAAGATAAACCCTACAAAAAACTAGTACTAATACGCCACATAATATCAATTAATAGAACATAGTACTAAATGGCTGGGCTCTACCGGTCCGACTTTCCCCTTTTCTCGCCATTCGGGTGTGCTTGTTCGGGTCTCTCACCATCGGCCCCTCCGAACAGAAGCTTCCACTGCCCTAGCTAAATGCGAGCCCAGCCAATCCCACTTCCCCTCCTCACTCACATTCTCAATATGGGTCTTGTCGGTCTCGACCCGTTTAGATGAACTGACGAATACTAGGATCAGCAACGCCGTCTTCGGTCGGGCGCTTAGTGACATTAGCCGACATAGCTTCCTTATTCTGTAATACGGTCATCTCCACAGTCTTTAATCTTTTTCTCACATCCTACATCCCCGGACGTCAGGAACGATCTTCTGAAGTCGCTAAACCTCTTTCCAAAAGTCGAAATGCCTGCGCAAGAATGACAGGTCCACGCGGACAATACATTACGTCTATTTGGTCCACCAGACTTAGACGTTTTGTTTATTTTCTTTTTAAGGGGATAAGCTACCCTACCTGGGCGTGTTGTAGCCTATTGGCAGTCATCGTCAAGTCGCGTCTGTAGCTTAACAAGGCAATATTATGAGTATGCAAAAAGTGGTCTAACTTTTTTTCAAAAGTTGCCCGAATTTTTAAACTTCGATTTCGTTCTGAATGTCAAAGCAACTAAACTCATCTCCTAATATACTCGGTCAGAACAAGTTAATGTTTTACGTTAGCATTTTACATCTCGCCCATCTCGAGTCAAAACATTTTAGTCGACGTACTATCTAATGCGATTCCCAGCTCAAATTAACGCATTTCAAAACATCCAAAAGGAACTATTTTCATACTTCTGTACAACGCCAACACACCCCAAACTAGGTCAGATTGCAAATGAATGAACGCAAAAGTGATTACTTGTCAATGTAGGTAAACAATTCGCCAAACGAAAACACAAGACTAATCCAGCTAATTCAAGTACTAAAATTTAAAAACAAATATACAACATATACAAATTCATACACAAATCAAGGCTAGGAAGGACCCCTAGAAGCCGCACCAATGGCTATAACAACCTCGCAAAGGTTGTCATCTAAACCTAGATCCTCCAAGTCTATAAGGGGAGACTCACTACCATCCATCCCCGACAGCATGTCTAAGGTAGCTGTCTCGGGGGCTCCTCCGATCTTCTCGCTAGCACCCGTAGCCTCAGCCTCCCTTTTGACCCGATGTCTGGCTTCGCCTTGCGCAGAGGTCTCACCCTGAGACCGAGCCAGTTGCTTCTTTAGGAAGGCGATCTCGTCGCCCCAAGATTGCAGGAGCTATCGCGCCTCAGCCGCCTCCGCCTCGAGCTCAATCACCCGAGTCTCCAGCTGCCCCACCATATCCGGGACAACCTACAAATACACTTAAACATTAGGATGGTACGCTAACAGCCTAAAAAACCACTCTAATCACGCAAACTCACCAATCGAGGTCCCGAAGTGTCACGGGAAACCCTCGAGGCATAGGCCCGGAAGCGGTTGGCGGCCTGCCACAACCGCTGGAGGTAAGCTGATGAAACGTAAAAGATGAAACCGAGGAAGTTAGACAAACCAATCATAATTTTAGAACACAAACCCAAAATGAAAGCCAAAACCCACCCTGTATAACCGGTCACGCCACTCTATCCCGGCGTCCATCTCCTCAGCAGAACACGGGGGGAGAGGCTCGGTGAAAGGTATTCCAGTCGCATCCACCGTAAGCAGTGTCAGGGGAAAATCTGGGGGCTGGATTTCGTCAGTCGGATCGGCCAGCTGAGAAAACAACAGATTGGTTGGTCATAGGGCAAGGAAACGACAAACCGCAAAAACAAATCTTAGAACCAAACTTAGAACATTACGGTACCAAGCTAACCGGCGGGTGACGTGAGATAGGTAGGAGGCACCTGGCACCAAGAGCGCATCGCCTCCTTCTCCGTCCCTATCCTCGAGGATCTCTGCTATGGTCGGTGGTCTGAACATGGTCCGGGGAGGATCAACCGACACCCTGAAATCGTCATATAGGCACTGATGCACTAACCACTCGCCCAGATACCAAATACCAAACTGGGCGAAACAACGCAGGAAGGAGCATCCTCCTATAACTTCTAGGCCTCAGCTCCGTGGCCACGTATTCCGGTACGCCCTCATAACCAGCCCAAGGGCGGGCCACAAACTAAACAAATGAACCAACACTCCGTTAAATCCTAAACCTTGGGAGCTACTGAGCTAAGTAGGACATAAAAATAAAACTTACATCCCTGAGGCTTAGCTGGTTGACCAGCGCATTCTCCGACGGGTGGTGACTGGTAGTGCTCTTAGGCTAAGCCAGCCTCCACTCCATTCCCGCCGGGAATCTCTTCGGGTGTACCGGCACCGTCTTAGGTGCCAAACAAGGAAAGTAGAAGTAGATCCAAGCCTGCAACAAACCCATAATACACTTAGCAACACTAACTGACGGTAAGGATTTGTCGTGGATCCCATCGATCAAAATAAACCAACTAACCTAAGCTTGGTAGCTAGGGTAAGTCGATTCGATCCACAGGGATGAGAGTTCAAAACAAGAGGGTGGTATGGTCTAAGACTAGGTTCAAGGCTAACTAAACTAGGATGATGGCTAATATTGACTAATGACTAAGCTAAACAAGTAACTAATGATAAATGAAAGCAAATAAATCAATAAGAAGAAACTAGGGCTAGGTCGGGTTCATGGATGTCAAGGAGATCAAAAGAAGGAAACGGGGGTTACTAGCGTGCTTTCATAGCCTAGGTTACGTTCGGGCTCTCGCTACTTAAACGGCCTAGGGGTCATCCTCACCACGCTCTCGCTACTAGTGGGGGAACCAAACCTACCAACCAAACAAGAACATGCAAGAGAAGAGGAAAGAAAAACAAGGAATAATCATCTCAAGTCTCACAAGCATTTCAAACATGTAGAGTGCAAGGTAAATAGGAAACAACAAAAACAACTAGTACCATCCATCTCACCCTAATCATCCCTAATTACACCTAATCCCCCTACTAACCCTAGGGGATAACTACTCACACATATCTAAACTAAGACTAACACAAACAAGAGAAACCAACACAAGGACAAAAACATTCATAATGGAATCTAAACTATGATCAACAATGAACATAAATAAAGATGCAAACTTTAGTAACTATGAAGGATTAAAGGAAAAGAGAGAAGAAAGATTATACCAACTAGAAAGGAAATAGAAATATGAACACTTGTATAGAAGAAAACTCAAATAATTCCACCAAGATTGTCAAGATTGGTAGATTCTTCAAGAATCCCAATAATACAAGAGTAACTAACTAGATTAAGGAGTAATTAAGGACTAATCTACACTAATCTAAGCTAATCTAACCTAAATTAGTCTAGGGTTTTGTGGGTAATGTAAAAGTAATCAAAAGTTCTTAAAACAATACAAGAGGGAGGGTATATATAGGGTTACAAGAATAAGGGAGGCGGAAAAATGAATCAGCGGCTGAACTAGGCCCTTCCCGGCCGGGAAGGAGGTGATCCCGGTCGGGATGGGGTGGTCCCGGTCGGGATGGACATGGTCCCGGCCGGGATGGACCTCCAGTAAGTCCGTCTTTGCTTTGCACTGCATCCCGATCGTGATGGATGTGTTCCCGACCGGGATGGGTCTTGTAGGCTTCAAATATGGTCTCATAGGTCCCTACTTGCTCTTCTTAGGCTTCTTATCGATTCTCGATACTCGGGAATGGGTCCCAAGGGGCTCGGGATTGATTCTAGGCCACCGAGTCATCGTCGCTTCTCTTTGTTGGCTCCAAATGCATCGGAAACGAGTCGGAATCGTTCCATTTCTCCAAGATAGGCCGAAGGAACCTAAAACAAGCTAGAAGAAGCGTAAATAGCCTCGAAACTGCTCCAAAGAGCGATTCCACAAGAGAAACCGGGACCAAGCACAAGAAATAAGCACTAAATAACACACTTATCAACTCCCCCACACTTAACCCTTACTCGCCCTCGAGTAAGCACGAACTAACTAACTAATTAAGACGAATTAAACTACTAGCCTAGCGGATATTAGCGCACCCTACGCCCTTTCAACTCACGCGAGAACACTTAGAGGAAAAGTGCTCTGCGCAAGGCAAGTGAGGTCTTGCGACAAAACTATGGATTCAACCGAACACGAAAACACACAAACAAACAAACAATCGGTTGCATCCAAGAAGAAACAAATACCGCTTCCCTCAACAAAGCGGTGAAAGAAGCACCGGTTAAGGACTCAAGGCAAGTGACAACGTTCCCAAGCTAATAACACAAATCGATACGAACAAAATCCTAATAGTATGACAACAAAGCAATAAAAACGTTGGTAACTTACCTAGGTCCTCCTAACCTTCTAAGAACATACTACGGGACGATAGGCGGGATGGAAAAAGGATGAACTACGGGGTTAATCGACACTGTATGTAAAGTGAAACCCTACCCCTTTAGCGATGAGCCAAGAGGGTCGTCCTATGCTCAAAAATAGCCTAACTAGTCCAAGTAAAAAGGTGGATATGGTTGCAAAGTGAGGGAAGCCTGACCATTACCGCTATCATGCTTCCCAGGGACTCGGTCCTTTGGTAGGCTCTTCACGATAACAGTCGGTAAAAGGCTTATTTTTGAGGGGATGAGAAGTTTTTGTGAAATGATTTTCTTTGGCATTTTTCTTTTGTATTTTGCTTTTAAGTTGCTATGCCATTTCTTTTTCTTCTTTTGTATTTTGTTTTTGTTTTGTTGCCTTTTCTTTTTCTTTTTCTTTTTTCTTTCTCTTTTTGACTTGGTTTGCCTTTTGGATAAATCTTGTATTGTAGGCAATTCTTGCAACCAAGTAAGAAACTTTCAACAGATTGCAACTTATTTGTGGAAATGTGTAGAAGGTAGGGAAATGGGTGAGTCGGGCGCGCTTTTCCTTCAAACCCACAAAAAAGGGGAAAACTTGGACTAATCAAACAATTTCGAACATGGTCACCTAAGAGACGGGACTCGGGAACCAAGGCCTTTTCACTCCGTGGGTGGTCAAAATGGTCAAAATGCGAATCCCATAGTAAATCCCTAGTAGACTAGGTGGATTCAAGGTAAAGAACCAACGAAACTATTGATTTAAAGTCATTCTACTAGACTAAAGTCCAAGAATCGATTCATATCACTAGAAAGGGAAAGTAAACACTTGCGCACTAGCCTCAAAACCGGGTTTTCGAAAACCTTTTTACACTAGACACAACTAAACAAGACAAAACAAAGACGCAACAAAAACGAAAGAAAAAGAGACAAAACAAAACAAAACAAAACAAACAAAATAAACAAACACCACCCCGAAACATCAAAACAAGCCACCAATCAATCACGAATTCCAAAAGGCTCCACCCGAGCATACACCTTCACAAAACATCCTCCAAACTCCACAAAAAGGGAAAAAGGAGAAAGAAGTGAAAGGATATTACCGGATGTTTTGAGCTTCCCGAAACTTATCGACGATCACGCAACCTACAAGGAAAATCGGGGGAGCAAAACACACAACACAACGAATATACGACACAAAGATTCGAAAGAAAAAGAGACAAAAGAAAATCTTTTTGGTTTTTTATGACATTTTTCAAATTTTTAGGGATTTTTAAGTTTTTTCGAAAAACTATGAAAATAAAACTAATCTAGACTACGATATCGCTCCCCCACACTTAAACCGAGCAATGTCCTCATGCTCGATCGGTAGTGTGTGGAAGACACTAAAAAAGAAAATAAAAAAGGAAAATAAAACTAAAAATCAAAAAAGAAAGTGTAGAATGTGTCCGGCCGGGGTGTAATTAAGTCACCAAGGGCCGAGACAAGAAAAGATATGGATGGGGGAAGAAATAAAAAGAAGAAATTAAAAGGAAATGGGAGGAGACGGCTAGGTGTAATCAAGTCACCTAGCCCTGATTCCGCCCGAATCCGACTAAATTCTACCAAAATAAGGAAAAAGTGAAAAGACGTACAAATCCTAGAAACCAAACTATCCAATCATACAAATACAAATACAAAAACTCAAAAGAAAAGGAAAAAGATATTTACAACATGGTACTCTCACCATCTACGCCTCCATAGCCATCAAGAGCTCGGACGAGTAAGTCAAATGCTCTAGTAACATCTTCATTAAGGCTCACGTGACCGAGCCAAGCTACTTTCAAGAGCTTCCAAGTCTGAGCAAAAAGCAATCGTCTAATCCATATTGCTCGGGGTTCTCATGATCTTCCGGGTCTTTCCAACCAACATAGCAACGACTCTTATGACCATCTGTTGGGTATAGTGGTCTAAAGTCATGCTCGGCATTATAATTCGGGAGATCACACCCTAAGGGTGTTGCTTCTTCTACGGGGTCAAGAGTGAAATTCTTTTTCTCCTCCGTCCGACAAGGATCTACTTCATCAATCATTTCACAAGACAAGGGACTTGAAATCAAGTGCGGTAAAGGAGGTTAAGGCATCAAGTTTTCTTCTTCGAAGGCTTTAGGGGAGACCTCATCGTTGTCCTTACTAGAATTCTCACCATGAAGAAACTCAAGGCCTTTGATGGCGGCCTCAATTTCTTCGACGGTTTGGTCTAGCATAGCATCTCCAAATCCCCTAATCGGCTCCTCCAATTTCCCATTCAAGACAAGTTCTAAGGCATCTATCTCTTTCTCCCAAGTATTACCTTCCTTTTCACTCACCTTGTCTAGTTGGCCTAGAGGAGTCTTCTCTTCACTTGGCTTTGGATTGTCAAGATCCGGTTCATCACAAAGAAAATCATACAAATCCAATTTAATAGCCAATACATTGGCTCCCCAAGAGTTACCTTGAGAATCTTGTTCAATTTCCTCCTCATTGTCGACCCTTGAAGCTTCAACTTCCTCCATTATTCCCATAGCTTCACCATCCAAGCAACTCTCAAAAATGATCCCTTGGTTGACCCTCTCTTCTTCATTCGTGGCTTCATAATCGGGTTGATTTTCTTGTGGAGACAACCGATCTTCTTGCCCAAAGGAACCTTCCTCAACAAGTTGTGGAGCTTAAGTGGCCAACATCGTGTAACGAGCCATGAGTGCATTGATTCGAGCATCTTGCACCTCTTTTTGGGCCTTGAACTCCTCTTTATCCCTTTGCATTTGAATCATCATCTCTTGTTGACTCTTTTGCATTTGATTCATCATCTCTTCTTGACTTTTTTGCATTTGAATCATCATTTGACAAAAATCAAAGTTGGGGATTTTTGGTTGTGGGTTATATGAGGGTATTTGGTAGTTGTTAGGATATTGGAATGATCCTTGACAACTTTCATGGTAGCCATATGAAGGGGGTTCATAAGATTGTTGATGAGATTGATATGGTTGGTAAAGTTGTGGGTCTTGGCAATTTGCCCCATGATTGTCCCGTGACGATTGATGGTAGCTTGGATGCGCCATTGAAATAACGTTGCTTTGATACATGAATGAACTAGAAGCACTTGAGCAAACGTTAGAAGCCTAGTGCTTTTGAGGCACTAGGAAGAGAAAAATAAGCACACAATGAACGAACGGAGATACACAAGGAGAAGAAAACACAAACCTAAAGAACAAAGTCTAAAACTAAGCACACAAAAGTCTAAACTACGCCGTCCCCGGCAACGGCGGCAATTTGACGGTAATGATTTGTCATGGATCCCACCGATCAAATAAACCAACTAACCTAAGCTAGATAGCTAGGGTAAGTCGATTTGATCCATAGGGACGGGAGTTCAAAACAAGAGGGTGATATGGTCTAAGACTAGGTTTAAGGCTAACTAAACTAGGATGATGGCTAAGGTTGACTAATGACTAAGCTAAACAAGTAACTAATGATAAATGAAAGCAAATAAATCAATAAGAAGAAACTAGGGCTAGGTCGGGTTCATGGATGTCAAGGAGATCAAAAGAAGGAAACGGAGGTTATTAGCGTGCTTTCGTAGCCTAGGTTACGTTCGGGCTCTCGCTACTTAAACGGTCTAGGGGTCATCCTCACCACGCTCTCACTACTAGTGGGGGAACCAAACCTACCAACCAAACAAGAACATGCAAGAGAAGAGGCAAGAAAAACAAGGAATGATCATCTCAAGTCTCAAAAGCATTTCATCAAACATGTAGAGTGCAAGGTAAATAGGAAACAACAAAAACAACAACTAGTACCACCCATCTCACCCTAATCATCCCTAATTACACCCAATCCCCCTACTAACCCTAGGGGATAACTACTCACACATATCTAAACTAAGACTAACACAAACAAGAGAAATCAACACAAGGACAAAAACATTCAAAATGGAAAAGATGCAACCTTTAGTAACTATGAAGGATTAAAGGAAAAGAGAGAAGAAAGATTATACCAACTAGAAAGGAAATGGAAAGATGAACACTTGTATAGAAGAAAACCCAAATAATTCCACCAAGGTTGTCAAGATTGGTAGATTCTTCAAGAATCCCAATAATACAAGAGTAACTAACTAGATTATGGAGTAATTAAGGACTGATCTACACTAATCTAAGCTAATCTAACCTAAAGTAGTCTACGGTTTTGTGGGTAATGTAAAAGTAATCAAAAGTTCTTAAAACAATACAAGAGGGGGTATATATAGGGTTACAAGAATAAGGGAGGCGTAAAAATGAATCAGTGGCTGAACTGGGCCCTTCCCGGCCAGGAAGGAGGTGATCCCGGTCGAGATAGAGTGGTCCCGGTCGGGATGGACATGGTCCCGGCCGGAATGGACCTCTAGTAAGTCCGTCTTTGCTTTGCACTTCATCCCGGTCGTGATGGATGTGTTCATGACCGGAATGGGTCTTGTGGGCTTCAAATATGGTCTCATAGGTCCCTACTTGCTCTTCTTAGGCTTCTTATCGATTCTCAGTGCTCGCGAATGGGTCCCAAGGGGCTCGGGATCGAGCCTAGGCCACCGAGTCATCGTCGCTTGTCTTCGTTGGCTCCAAATGCTTCGGAAACGAGTCGGAATCGTTCCATTTCTCCAAGATTGGCCAAAGGAACCTAAAACAAGCTAGAAGAAGGGTAAGTAGCCTCGAAATCGCTTCAAAGAGCGATTTCACAAGAGAAACCGAGACCAAACACAAGAAATAAGCACTACATAACACACTTATCACTAAGCCAAAGCCAAGCAGAACTCGAGATACAAGAGTGAGAATAGTAGCTAACCTCCAGTATAAGGCCCGGACCCACAATGGGCACAGCTGAGACCGACTCTATCGCCAACGGCCTCACCATGACTTGGAGGCAGCGAGTCATCTTCGCGAAAGTCGCGGTCACCCAATCATAACGTCCTATCTGAGCAAGGTCAGCTAGGAGAGGCAAAATCCTAGTGGTAAACCTCTCACCTTTATCCGAGAAGTGGGTCGACCCTAATAAGTACCACAACCACAACCCGGCATCCTACTCCGGCATGTTGGGTTCTCGACCCTCTAACACCACCACTTGCTCGAAGTGATCGGTGATATACGAACTCACCAAAGCATGAGGCGCACTATATACCTCATGCGGTAAACAGTCCCCGATGAGTCCCCGCACCCCATCACTATCTAGCCTAGGGCTTTCGGCGGCCCACCTAATCCTATCCGGACCCCAGGGCAAACCGGTAATCATCCAAAAATCCTCTAGGGTCATCTCGACCTCCCCAAAAGCCATGTGGAAGGTCGAGGTAGTATCGCGGAAGCGATCTATCATTGCTCTAATCACCATAAGGTTGCACTTAGTCTTGCAACCCACCAACCTAATCCATTGCTCAACCACGGGACCGAGAGCGGTCCTTGCGATAATTCCCTTTACCACGGGGGTCAACTTCTGAGAGTAAACCTTGAGACACGTAGTAAATCCCGAGAAAGTCCTCATCGGACCTGGGAGCTGCAAACCAAAACAACACAGGTATAAACAAAATAAACCTAACCTAACCTGAGCCATCAGCACAGACAAAACACTCACCAGACCCCGCACGACGCGGTGAGAAACGTGAAGGTCAAGATAAAATAGCAGCTGATGACCATCCCAGTTTTGAGCCCACTCGGGATCCGCGTAACTAATCTCCTCATCCTCCGGTACAAGAACCGGAACATGAGCCCTCCTAGCAACCGTCTCCGGAAGCCTACGCTTCCTTACTCTATCAAATTCGGCCTCATTAATGGCCTCGGGGTCACGACGCTGGGACGAGATACTCCGTCGTCTCCTACGAATCCCTCGGGGGGTCTGTGAACTCGTCCCGACAGTCTCATCGCTAGGAGCTTCCTCGGGACGCTTGATGTTACCTCTTACTACAAAATCAAACAAAAAAAAAATTGTGCCTCAGGTCAGGCAAAAGCAGCTCAAACAGGTCAAAATTTCGAATAAGGATATCAAAATTCCGAAAAGGCCGTTAGCACCCATTTTCGATCCCGGTCACGATGGAAGTGGTTTCGGGAAAATGGCTAACGATTTCACATGATGAAAAATCCACGAATCTAATGCTATACACCTTGCCACGAATTCACGAATTTGAATCACAAATTAACACTACATCTTTTCCCACACGCCCCTCTTTCGATACCACATTGCTCATCCCAAAACCGCATGCTCAGTGATAAAGAGACTGCTTCCCTCATTGTCACACATGAGACCACTCCATCTACTTACTAATTAGTAGATCACACATTAATACAACTAACTACAGTCCTAATCAATTGGGAAAATCACAGATTCAACATGTGGTACGGTCTCTAATGAGGTGAAGGGAGCATAAACATCAACCTGGTTGCGCGGAAAAATCTCAACAAAAGGCTTCTTATATCTCTTAACTGGCTGTTTAACCTAGCTCTCAAAGAGGGGCAGAAGAAACAGATGTTACCATAGGCGGGTAATACTTGTTTGGACATAACACCCTTCTTCTTCTTCTTCTTCTTCTTCTTCTTCTACTCACAAAAATCCTTGAAAACCCTATAAAAAAATATTCAACCTGAAATCAACACACATTATTTAACTTTGATCAAACACCACCATCATCATCAAAATGCAAAAAGATCCAAACTTTCATCGAATTTCTACACCACAACTACAAAATTCATCAGATTGATCAATTGGGTAGCTGGGATTATGATTCAAACCTGAAAAAATGCAAAAAAAATTGACCAATTGAGTACTTGTAAATCTATACTGTTTACCTCAAACCAAGACAAGTTGCAACTTTTTTTGATGCAATAGAGTTCTTGGGATCGACTGCACAGCAGCAGAGAGAATAGATGCAAGGAAATTGTCTAATAACTGAGCTGCTAATAGAAGATCAAACTCAACAAATTATAACGCAAATTAATTTTATCCAAACCTAGAAAGGTTACTGGAAAGATAGTTAAAACATTAAATGCTAAAATCAATCAATGTTAAAATAGTCAGAAAATTAGATGTGTACTACGACAATACATAAGAGTTTTGGAAGTTTCAAAACAATCACCACTCTACACAGACATCATCATCTTAACTCAAAACTTCCACGCTTAAAACGGAGAAGTTCGCATCAATCCTACATAACTACTTTCCTAATACTCTGTACTTTCACAACAATTCTTAATTTCTTAATCCTCTTTGAAACATACTCAAATACGATCAAATCTACACAAGGAAAGACTAAATACCTCAAGGACACGCCCAACCACTCCATTTCCAAATTGGTTCACAGTCCCAATCTTGATTGTTTAAACCAAGCTATAGATAAAAATGTAAAAAAAAATATATATATATATATTGACTAAAATTTAGAATCAGATCAACAGTTCGGTCGATGACCGAACGGGCAGGTTCTTCTTATGCTATATAATCCGTAAAATTCTCTTACTGTGAATCATACCACTGGTACACTACATCACCGCACAGACTGGCGACACCTACCACGTACACAAAGTGCAACCAAGTCCACTGAGACGGCAAGAACTGTGCTCTGCAGCGACATTTCAGGGGTGCCATCTTTAAGAGAATAGATCAATAAGCTTAAAGGTAATCCTCCACTCTTATCGACTCATTCTCTGGTCCATGAACAAACGTGTGTGGAAGAAAACAGGAAGTTTAGGGAAAGAAAGATTGAAGGTAAGAGAAAAGGATGAAGACCAAATGAGGGGCGAAGAGCGAGCAACTGGGTTGCAAAACAGGAAGAAGAATGGGAAAGTTTGAAGGTGAGAGGAAGACAAAATGAGCGGTGAGGGGGCAAGACGTGTCAAGCAAAGGGTGGGGAAAAAATTTGTGGGAACACTGTTCCTAAGGCCATGCACTGTTTCTAAGGAACATTATCCTCATACTTGGTTTTTAAAGAGTTAAGGATAGAGTATAATATTGAGTAGTATTTTCTCTATAATAATACGTGTAGTATAATTATATCTTCTTCTCTCTATTTTATTTTGTTAATCAAATTTAATATAAATCAAAATTAAATCTATTTGTACATACTCGGTTTTGTTTATTAAATTAGTTACCAAATTTTGTTCATAAAATAAAAAGAGTGGAATGATAGAGTATTAAAAGTAAGGGAGATAAATGATGGAAGGGAGTGAAATGATGAAGAAGATATAAGCATGGATGGATGAGTGTTTGTTTGGTTGTGAGGTGGATGGGTGAGAAATAAGAAAGATGGAAGGATGATGAAGGATAGATGAGCATTGTTGGAGATGGTCTTAGTGTCAATGAATACTTGTAAAGATGTCCTATTTTCCATTTTTATACCACCGAAGTGAGACATGATTTTACACCTTAACATATTTAGCCATTTACGAGTAGTTTTTTTTTGTTCCCTCCATTTTTTAATGTTTTAATGTTCACCCCCATTAACTTGATACACGTTTCTTAAAGAAAAATAATAAAGATTGAAAATAGGATAGAAGTTGATACAAGTGGACGACATTAGAAATTATTAAATACAAATGGTATGGACCATGAAAAAAGACCCTAACGGAAAGAAAGAAAAAAAGAAAAGAAAAAAAAGGTGAACATAAAAAATGGAGAGAGTGTATTACTTACCACTTCATATAAGGTGGAGCGGTTTCTTGGCTACTTACGCTTCTTCTAGTTTGTTTTAGGTTCCTAAGACCAATCACGGAGAGGTGGAACGATCCGATTCGTTTCCGACACATTTGGAGCCAACGAAGAGAAGCAACGATCACTCGGTAGCTTAGACTCGATCCCGAGCCCTTGGGACCCATTCCCGAGCCCCTTAGACTCGATCCCGAGGACCGAGAATCGATGAGAAGCCTATGAGGAGCAAGTAGGGACCCTTGAGATCATATTTGAGGCCTACAAGACTCATCCCGGTCGGGATGAAGGGCCATCACGACCGGGATGAAGTGTGAAGAGAAGACGGCCACTGATGGGTCATCCCGGCCGGGATGAAGATCCTTACCGGTCTGGACCACCCTTCCCGATCGGGATCACCATCCTTCCCGGCCGGGAAGGGCCAGCTGCAGCCCGTGTTTCTTCTTTTCTTCTCCTTTGCTCGTGAACCCATATAAATACCCTCCCTTTGTATTGTTTAAGCACCTTACATTACTCTACACTACTCAAAACCCTAATTAGACTCTCTTCATCCTTAGCTTAGTTTACATTAATCTTTCCTTAATCTTTTGTTAATCCTAGTTAATTTAGATAGTTAATCTTGTATTAAGGAATCTCTTGAAGAATCCATTGAATCTTGACAACATTTGGTGGAGATTTTTAGGTGTTCTTATAATACAAGTTCTCATATTTTCATCCTCTTGTTAGTTGGTATAATCTTCTTATTCTCTTTTCTCTTAATCTTTGTTTAATCCTTCAAGTTTTAATCTTTGCTTATTGTTCTTTGTTCTTGCTAGTTCATAATGAATGTTTGGATGTTTGTGTTGATTTCTCTTGTTTATGTTGATGTTAGTTTAGACATGATTGAGTAAACTCTTGTGGGGTTAGTAGGGGGATTAAGTGTGGATTATGGATGATTAGGGTTTGATTGAGGGTAAAGGTGGATTCTTTGTTACTAGTCACATGTTAAGCACACTATGTGTTTGTTGAATCGCTTGTTTGAGTAGAATTGGTCATCCTTCTCATGCTAGTCTTCCTCTTCTCATTGTGTGATTGATTTGTGGTTGAATTTTTGTGTATTGGGTAGCTTCTTACATAAGTATTCGTGTTTTGTCTTTGACGCGAAAGCGCGGACCGACCTTAGTAACTAGGTGAAACCTACAACCTCGATTTCCCAATTATCCCACTACACTTATGAACCCAAACTAACCCTACTCTTTCTAAATTTGATGTCTCCATCCTATTAGCTTTTGTTTCTCTAGTTTGCTTGTTTCATTTAGCTTTAGTGTTTCATTTAGTTCGTGTTACACCTAGTTCATTGTTAGTCTAGTTTCTTCCCTTCCCATCATCATAATTAATCAATTCTTGTTTGTTCTCTCCCTCTTGTGTTGTTTTGGTGACCTATTCTTGTTTTGAGTTGACCTTAATCTAGACACCTATTACCGTCCCCGTTGACTCGACCCGACTTACCCTAGCTACGTGTTAGGTTTAGTTGGTCTTATTTGATCGGTGGGATCCGCGGCAATTCCTTACCATCACTAGGGAGAGAAGGAAGTGATCGCTTAGATAAAGCCAAGATCCAAGCCCAATAGTTTCAAGATCTAGACTTGTTTTAGATCTGATTGTTTGATACCCAAATAGTGTTTAATTTGGGTTTCGGTAGCATTTTAATTTTGTTATCTCTATCAATAATGTTTTATGTTTGCTATGCTTCTTTGATTTGTTGATCTCATGAGAATTTCCTTCTTACTTACATGTTAATTGTCCTAGGGGAGTTAATAGAAGCTTGATTGGTCACACAAAAGGAGCAAATAATGATGAAGGAAATGAGACAACAAATAGAAGCATGATTTCTCAAGATGCAACAACAAGGTAATTGTTACAACAACTTCACTTTTAATTCTCGACCCGATGAGGATCCATTTGGTGGTACCGGTGGTAGTTTTATGATGGGCCCCTAGTCAAGTGTTGAAATTTATATCTTACTAGTTTGACGTGACTAAGTGTTTGGATTGTATAAATATTGGTTTTATTGGTTATAAAATTGAGACTTTTTGATTAACATTTGAGATTGTGATTGGTATCATCTCGATTATTGGTTGGTGACATATTATTTGGTTTATATATATATATATATATATATATATATATATATATATATATATATATATATAGAGAGAGAGAGAGAGAGAAGTAGTTCACATAAGGACACCCCTCCCTATATATATATATATATATATATATATATATATATATATATATATATATATATAGAGAGAGAGAGAGAGAGAGAAGTAGTTCACATAAGAACACCCCTCCCTATAAGTCCATAAGTCCTCTTTTCAGCCATTGGATGAATTGAAGATGGAGGGCTGAGATTTAAGTAAGATTGATTAAGCAGCCTAAAACCCTCATTAATGTAAATAACCACGTTTGTGAGCTTAGCAAATACCAAGGAAGAAATTAATTTACGCTCTTTCTCCTACACAATTAAACACACTCTGAATGTTGATTTCTCCACCAAATAAATCACACGGACCAAATTCCATGATCGTGGTTCTTCGAATTCTTCGTTTCTGCTTGGAGTTGAAGGTATTTAAACATTGTAGCATGATGGTGGCGGCAGTTGTTCTAGCGGGGGTGAATTATACTTTAATTGAAGTTGTTATCTCTGAATTTGTCATCTGGATGGAGGATATGCAGATTGTTGTTGTTCCGCCTGGTATGTTTGTTGTAATTTATTTACTTTTGTAGTGGATGAGTTGTTCTTGTGGTTTATGAATCGTTGTTGTTTAAGGACTAATTGTAATGGGGAAGTTGGGGTTTAGTGCAAGGTTTTTATTCTCGTCGAAGTTGGGATTTCTAATTATCGTCGAAATAGGGGTTCGGGCGGTGATTTGTTAAAGTGTAGATTTCTGTAGTTCGTTGTCGTTCAGTTCATAGTCATATGAACTGGATGTTTTAGTTTGTTAAAGTGTTGAATGTTACTTGTTGAAGTGAAGTCGTGAAGTAGCTGAAGTTGAAGTTTATTTCATGAATTTGACTGTGCAATTGCAGATGCTCTGGAGGGTGAAGAAGTTGCGGAGGTTGTGCCTCCTGTTCTTTACTGTAGGGAAGTTGATAAGGAGAAGACACCTTATGTTGGAAAGAAATTTTCCGACGTCGATAAAGCTGTTGAATTCTATGAAGCGTATGGCCTTGCTTGCGGTTTTGATGTCCGTAGGTGGTCAACAAAGAGGTTCCATGATGGTACGCTGAAATCTCAGCTGGTAGTTTGCAGCAGAGAGGGTTTCACGTACGTCCCGAAGGCAGGTGACGGTGCAGCAGGAGGGGGAGGTTGTGGACGTAAGGTAGGTGGAAAGTTTAGTAAATCTAATTCTAAAGAAGTCGGTTCTACTGGTAGGACCGCTAAGAAGTTGAAGAAGAGTGATTCGGGGAAGTGTTGTGGTGAAACTAAGACGAGACGCCGGACCAAAGTGACAAGAGTTGGTTGCAACGCAAGAATCTTGTTGGCCGTAGTCAATGGTGTTGTGGTTGTTAAGGAGTTTACTTGTGGCCACAACCACGAGCTATTTTCAGCAGCGGAGAGAGAGTTCCATAAACGATCTCGGCAGTTATCGGACTACCACAAGCAGATGATAATTGCTAACTCAAGAGTAAGGCATTTCTTTTTCCGTAACGTTGTTGAAGTTTGTTTTCAATTATGTTAAATATTATGTGGTGCGTGTATTCTTTTGACTTCTCGTGAAATTAGTATTTGCTCTGATCGCAGTTGAAAATTGGAGCGACAAGAACATACAATATGTGTAAGGAACATGTGAATGGATTTGAGAATCTTGGGGCGAGCTTGACCGATTTCAAGAATTATGGGAGGGATGTGAAGTGTTTTCTTCATGAACGGGATAGGCAGCTGTTCGTAGATAATTTTAAGGAAATGGTGAAGAACAGGGAAGGATTTTTTTTTTGACTACGAGTTGGCAGAAGACGGGAGCTTAAATAAAGCGATATGGGTAGACGCTGCCGCCAAGAGAAACTACACAAAGTTCGGGGATGCTATGTCCTTTGATTCTACGTATGAGACGAACATGTACTCGATGATATTTAATCCGTTCACATTTGTTGATAATCATAAGAAGTCAGTGACGTTTGTTGGTGCACTAATTGCGCGTGAGAACAGTGAGTCTTTCGATTAGGTTTTCAAACGGTTTTTAGATGCTATGGGTGGAAAGGAACCGGAGTACATAATAACGGATCAAGACCCGGGAATTATTTCATCTATTGAATCTGTTTTCAAGAAGGCGAAACATCGGTTTTGTATGTGGCACATAATGAACAAAGTCCATGTTAAATATGTTTCGACGAGAAGCGATTACCTTGAATTCATACGGAAGCTGAATGAAATTGTGTGGGACGATGGTATTGAAGCATCGGAGTTTGATGAGAGATGGATGGAAATCATGGAAGAACATGGACTGGTAGACGTTGAGTGGTTTAAGAGCACATTTGCCATAAGAAGTCAGTGGGTAATGGCTCACTGCCGAGATATTCCAATGGGAACCGTTATGAGGACCACTCAAAGATCGGAGAGTGAGAATAGGTTTTTTAAGAGGTTTGAACAGAAATCAAGTACGTTGGTGTAGTTTTGGATGCGCTTTGAAAGCGCCAAGGACCACCAAAGGCATACCCAAAAGAAACTCGACAGTGAAAACAGGCACTCAAGGCCTAAGACGGAGACGCATGTAGCAATAGAGACCGATGGTGCTAAGTTGTATACCCATGAAATATTCAGTGAATTCCAAGATGAGGTGAAGTTCTCAATCCACACTTGCATGGTCCGTGGCGTCGAGGTGGTTGACGGGGTTGAGATAACGAAGGTGAAGGATCAAAGTAGAGATAGAGTCTATGAAGTGCGCGTAAATCCAGATGCGTTTGATTTAAGTTATTATTACCTTTATTTAGAAGTTGTCATTTCAATATTCAGAGTTACGTTATGTGTTGACTGAAGTTGAATTTTCCTCCTCAGAATTGGAGGACGCTAGGTGCAGCTGTAAGCTGTTCGAAAGGCGAGGCCTTTTGTGTAGACATGTAATCTGGATTTTAACGTCCTGTGGACAAAAGACTATACCGGCAGCGTACGTATGCAGGCGGTGGTTGGTTGAGGCTGTGGGAGGAATGTCGTTGGATGATGGTTTTCTTCTTCAGGATACTGTAGACTTGATTGATGAGAAGCAGTTGGAGTTGACGAAGTTGTGGTCGGAGATTCACGAAGCAGTGGGCTTTGTTCGCGATAAGGATAAAGACAAAGTTGAAAAATTACGGGAAGCGATATGCGCTTTTAGAGAGAGCGTGGGTGGAACTTCGGAGCCTCTGACAAAACGACAGGAGTTGGAGAAATACCTTGGTTGTGCGTCCACGTCGGAAGTGACGATATTGGCTCCGAAAATGTCGAAGAACAAAGGTCGTGGGAATAGGATGTTGTCAACGAAAATTGCAAGAGAAATGCCCACCACGACAAGAGAAACTGCCCCAAGCCCTTCTCGAAGAATCCACCGGCGGAGGAGGATTCCGTTGGTGGCAGCGACGACGATGGATCGGACGACATTTTGTGATTTCTCGATTGACGCATTATGTTCGTTGCTAGCGTAATTCTTTTATGTGTTGGGTACTCCCTCATTTTGTTTTCAGTCATGACGTAGTAAGATGGAGTAGACCTATCCCGTTATATACTATGTCTCCGATTCACCTATTTTTTTTCTGTTTCTTGTTCGTCACTGTACGTGGGTTATCTTAGTAACGTCTTCGTTGTATGGTTGAGATTTTAATGCCATGACAGTGTCATTTCAACTATGACAATTCTTCACTTCAGTGTCATTGTTAATGTGCATATCGGATTCTTGGAAGTAGGCTTAACCAATTTTGTTAGAAGTTTTAAACTTTAACTGATGAAGTGACGTTGTTTTATCCTTGAAGTTCTAAATTTGATAGTGACATTTAGGTGAAGTTAACAATTGTTGAAGTATTGGGTTGGTGTAGTTGAAGTGATGTTGTTAAATCTTTGAAGTTGTATATTTCACAGACGAAGTTTTCTTACTGAAATAATGGAGAAATAACAATTTGTATAGTTGAAGTGATGTGTGTGTAATACGGAAGTCCGTAGTGTGGACCTAAAAATGAATTGTTGATGTGATTATGTTGAAGTTGAAAATGTTGTGGACTGAATTTTCTTTCTGCAGTTGTACCATATTCGTTGAGTCAAATAATATATGCATATTTAAATTTTCGTTGAGTCAAATGTACGAGTAAGTACGTTACATCAAAATTATAGTTGTAATTGTCGTTGGTTCAAATTTCACCTCGTACAGCTGCATGAAAAATGATACGTAAGCGAACACATTGCCGATCAAATATTGGCCATGAACAGGAGAACTAGTTCTTGCATATTTACAAGAGAACAGGAGAACTAGTTCATGAAAAATAAATATTACATGTTTCCGCAAAATTTATCCAACTCCGCATACAATTTTGTATCCAACTCCGCAAAATTTATCCAAATCCGCAAAACATTAGAAGTAGGTCTGGGTAGAGAAGTAGTAGTTTTTTATCAGAACGTCATATTGTTTGCAATGAAAAGACTAATAACACTTTACTTTTTTGCTTGATTTTTGGTCTTAGGGCCAGCACGGATCTTCACCATTGCACGTTTGACCTTAACTTCGGTTAGAATGTTGTCCTTGTTTGCGTTGAAGTCATCAATCAGCCTAATGAGTCGTCTACATTGTTTGTTGAAGTTTGACAGAAGGAGAGTAGCAATGACCTCTGCGACAAAGAATCTCCTGGCGACCTTGGACGGCATATCCTCGTGTGACGGCATTTCACCGTCGTACAGAAGCATGTGCATCAATGTGAAGAGACCAGACTCCTCTCTGTTCACCACGTTTTTCTTCCATTTCATTTTAACTTCTTTGATTGCGAAGGTGGAAATGAGGTCCCCCCATCAACCTTCTTCTCTTCTAAATAGTCGCTCATCCCGGAAGCCTACAAAAAAGAAATTAGATATCCGGAATACGTAATGATTGAGAGACCTATACATTAGAGAGTATTGTAGAAATATTGTACTTACAATTATGGAAGCAGCCTTGTATATGTCAGATTTTTCAAAGTCGTTGTGTAGGTGATGGTCCAGCACATCGATCGTTCTGCTCTTTAAGTTGACACAAATGCAGGCAAAGTACCCATCGAGGTTGACCGGAACAAATATTAGGTCAGCTTCCAAATTCACAACTTTGCCACAGTTATTAATGAATATGTCCCAGAACTTGAAGAGCTTGTCTCGTAGCCCGTCTAGTGGTGTCGCCTGGTCGAAAGTCTCAATAAGGTTGGTGATGACATCCTGTGGTAGAAATCGAGATTTCAATAATCCGGCCCAAATTAAGTTGTGTTCGCATGTAAGTTTAAAATATCATAGACTGAAGTTACATTTTTATATCGTTGAAGTTTTGAATTTTGGAGTTGCAATTAGGTGAAGTTACCTATTGTTGAAGTGCTGGTATCGTGGATTTGAAGTTACAGACATGAGGTGTACATTTAACTGAAGTTTATAGCCTATGTAGTTGAAGTGACGTGTGTGTAGTACTGAAGCCCATAAACATAGACCTAAAACTGAAGTACTTATGAATTGATGTTAAAGTTGAAAATATTGTGTACTGAAGTTTCCTTCTATAGTGATAATGTGTCACAAGTTGAAGTTATAGAAATGATTGTTGAAGTTATGTTCAAGAACAATTGAAGTTGTGAATGTCGTGGTTAAGAGTTGTGTCACAAGTTGAAGTTATAGAAATGTTGTTTTAGTTGTGCTGAAGTTACGTTCTTACAACTCTGAAGTTTTATATTTCATAGATGAAGATTATTGAAAGTAGGCTGAAACAATATTGTAACACCCCGTATTTTTAACATCCTTTTAGAAATACTTTCTACCTTACGTTATATTTTGTCGTATTTTAGAAACTACCAGACCCCCTTCCGTGGGATGGTCAAAATTTTCATATATATTTATTTCTCTTAAATTTTTAAACACTTCTTTTTAAAATAAAATAGGGTTATTTCATAGCAATAATACCAACTATGGGGGTCCTTCTTAATTTAATACCAACTATACGTAATCCCATTATAATACCAACTATTCCCTCATTAATCCCTTATTATAACGAGCGCCCTTTTAACTGGTATTAGCCGGTCATGGTGACTGGTTAGGTTTACTGCGCTTGTTCTTCATCTTCCCTCAGAAATTAATGTTCAGCTTGTTCACTGCATTACTCCCTTTAATCTCATTGATGCAAATTACCCGCTCCTCAGAAATTACCACATTCACTGTCCCCTCCATTTAATTACCCGCTCCGAATCTGACCCGTTGATGCAAATTTGGAGCAAAGTGAAGGCCAAGTTGACCATGAACGACCCAACTCTGCTCCAATACTCCATCCCTTCCAATTTCACAACATTTCCTCCTTCCCAACTAAACTGCAATTTTTGATTTGATGTTTACTCTTATGAATCAATGGAACTTCTTCAGGTATAGTCCTTTCTTAGTTTTGATTATTGTGGTGTGTAAATTTCGTACTCTTTAACATTTTGGCGGAATAAATTAGTGCAATTGCCTAAATCCCCAAAAAACCCTAGTTTCAAATCGTTCAATTGTTCATCCCCAAATTAGATCACTATAGTTCACTACTAGACAAAGTACCCCATCAAATTCAAATTCAAACTCAACTTTGATTCATTGCAATTATCACAATCATTTTCTTTTCCAAGAGTTAATCGAAAATGTGGAGGAGGGTATGGAGCAACATACCAGGCGTCAATGGCGGAGAATCAGCAGGAGGAGCAATGTCGACGACATGGATGAAGAAAATACCTAAAAACCATCGCAAAATCAACTAATGTACTACATCAAGACACTGTAACTCTTGGACAGTGAATGTGGTAATTTGTATCAAAATGGGTTTGATTAATGTTGAGGAGGGGACAGTGAAGAGGAGGAGAGAGGGTAGTAAATGTGGTAATTAAATGTAAAGGGTAACCGGTTACTAAGGTAGCCGGTTGGGTGTTATAATAAGGGATTAATGACGGAACAGTTGGTATTATAATGGGATTACGTATAGTTGGTATTAAATTAAGAAGGACCCCCATAGTTGGTATTATTGCTATGAAATAACCCAATAAAATAAAATGAATTTTGACATGTTACATTTTATTATTTAGATATGGATCGTATATTCAACTCAGCTTAAGACAACTGAAGTCGACCCTAATCCCTTAATTGATTCCTACACTTGCAAACACCAATATACATTTTGAAGATGAGAGTGAGTACTACAACCTTGTGGAAGAAGTCGGAGACAGATTCAGACAACTATTAGAAGAAAATTTGGGATGAAATTCAAGGGTCTTGAGTGAAAATCCGAATTACTAACTCAACATATTATAAGCTATTTTATGACAAATTATTTTATACCTTTCATATTTAAATATTATATCAAAGACGCCTTAAAATATATACTCGTATTATATTAGTAACCCAATATTATCATTCTTATGCGCATAATGCTAACTCGTAACCAGGCTTTTATATACCGTCACCTTTTAAATTCCGAGGATTTAACTTAATATAAGATTATGAATTTAGTCAATTAAAAGATGGACACATGAGACCATACTCTCACCTATTTTCTTTTATTATTCAATCTGTTATCTCACTTGATATCTCAAGCTTAACTCCTCCCTCCTTCAATTAAGCTACTCTTACCCAACCAAACTCCCTCAAACCTCTCGCAAATTCCTCCCACTCTCATTATTATTTTGTTTCACCCTCTTTTCTCTTTCTTTCGTCTTTCATGTTCCTTCTTTCTTCCTCCTTTAATTTGTCCCCCATTTTCTTCTCTTAAGATGAACTTATCAATTGTCAATGAAGATCTTCAACCCAGATACTTAGTATTATCACTAAGGTACTACTATTTTCTCGGATTCCCTTTTTATTTCAAAAAAAAATGGTTACTTTAAATTAAAATTTCTTAAGAATATATATTTAATTTTGATCTTCAGTTATTAAGTCGAAAATCAGCATGCATGTTTATATTAACACAAATCAAACAAATTTTGTTTTGAACTATTTTATCTATGAATATTGGTCGGTTAGTTCAATTGATTAACTTTGTTTATATATGTTTTGTTATATGGGCAATCAAGTAGAGGAGGTAATCGAAGAAGACACCGAAATCTACTCCTCGGACGAACCCGACCAAGCTTAACCGCCCGTATTGTCGTTTTGGGACTACGAACCGAGTTAAGGGTGGATAAATCGTCAATAAATCCATCTTAGGAATGGATTTTTCAATTAAAATTATTGCATGAAAAAAAAAATTGATTTGCATGTTTTAATTGAAGCAAACTGTTGCATGAGAATTATATGATTATTTTTGTTTGCACTTATATTAATTTTATAAATTTATCACTTAGATTATAAACATAGGTTGTTAAAATAAATTTTTGTTTGGTTCATATTAGTGTAGGACGAGTAGTATGGTAATAATAATAATGATGATGAACTTTCTTACCTTAATTTATTTGGTGTAGTGAAAACTTCATCAATCAATTTATTCTTTTAATTTTGGAGGAGTGAATAATTTGAAAAAAGATTTTTGACAAAGGTTGATACATTAAAAAAGATGATTTATTATATTTGACCACAATATTAATATTAGTAAATTTTTCTAAAGGAGTAGATATTTGATTTTCTTTGTCTAAGTTGGTTAATAAGTACTTTGTAAACTTTTCCACATAAATTAATAATTTTATCCTAAGGGAAAGTTAAATAAATATAATTTTACGTCTAACTTAGGTATATCGAAGATCATAGTAACTTGGGAAAAAAAATTGTTGACAAGTTATTATGACATGAATAATATTATTTGACTATTAAATTAAGTGGTATGTTAACTTACTTAAATTAATTAAGTGTACTTTGGTTATATATATTGGACTAGTTGTCGTTATTTTCCTGGGACTACTATAATAGAATCGTCTTATGAGTCAAACATAATATTTTAGAAACGAGTAAGTTCACTTCGGACCTTCTAACGAAGGTGTGAGGCTAGGGACTACCTATTCCGAAGTAATGAAAACGACACATAAGTCGAGTTTACTATGGTCATCATAGCTATGTTAAATGATCTTAATGATTTATTGATATTAGTATTAGTATTAGTATAATCATATGTAGCTTCGAGATTATTTAAGTGACTTATTAACCAAGTTCATTAGTCAGATCCCGGCTTATAAATATGGACAACCTCGTAAGGAGACCTTTTATTTGATTATGTGTTGTGTGGTTATTAATATATATATGTATCTGATTTCAAGAAAAGGAAATTCCTATGGAATTCGAGTTGGATAACACGTAATGTTTTCTAAATAAAATAAATTTCAAATGGTTTTATATTTTATTGGGCATTTTTAGGACTTTATTCGAAATCTCATTGAGCGGGAAAGCAAGTTGTCTCTATTGTGTACGAGATAACTTGGAAGAATAGCGCTTAGCTTAACCGTATAAAACCGTCCGTAGCGTACGAAGGGTCTTTGGCTGCCCTTGTCATTGACTCGAGAGTAGGCGGGAGTGTGGCCATACTTTAGGTGGGGACCTGATCAGTCTGGTACGTGTTAGGTGGATCGCACCCGAGTTTCCGTGAGTCGACGATTGGAGCGTGGCTGCGGGGATAACCAGCCGGGTGGTGAGTAGTCCATGGTGCGGGTAACAACCCCACGTATCCGGCATTCGACCCTGGAGATGAGAGGACGAATTTTGTTTTAAACGTGTTTATGTCACCACGGTAAACAGGGGTAATAATGTAAGCCCCCTGGTATCGGTGTGATTGGTGGTATATTATTATTGTACAAGTATCAAATACGAAAGTTATTCGGAACTTGTACAATAATTGGCCGGTATATCGTGATAAAACTTTTCTAAAATAATACGGCACCTAAAACATTTCTTACGATTTCTAAAATTATGTGTTATCAGTTGTGCATTTATGTACTGTTATTTGATCTATGTTTGATTTAATATTTTATTCATATTAAATTTTGATAATTTACCCACCTGACGATTTGTTTTCTATGAAATTCTTTTGAAAATATTTTAATCGTCAGATTAAGGGAGACTGACCATTCCTCAGACGGGCAAGGTTGGAGATAGCTCAAGACGGGACTCAAATGTATTTCTATTTCTTCATAAATTGTTATAATTAAATGTAATAATTAAGTACTTTCATAATTATTGTAAAGTAATCTAATTAGTTGAGAATAGTAATGACTCAGATATGTATCATATCTTCCACTGTTTCCTATTATAGACTTATTTATAAAGTCTGGAAAATCCGGGTTGTTACAAATATTGTTAGAAGTTTTATAATTTGACTACTGAAGTTACGTTGTTATACCATTGAAGTTCTGAATTTGAGAGTTGCAACTAGGTGACGTAACCTATTGTTGAAGTGTTGGTTGGATTTGAAGTTGCATTGTTGCAGCTTTGAAGTTATAAATTTCACAGACGAAGATTTCTTACTGAAGTAATAGAGTTTACAGACATGAGGTGTACATTTAACTGAAGTTTATAACCTATGTAGTTGAAGTGACGTGTGTGTAGTATAGAAGTCCATAACCATAGACCTAAAAATGATGTGCTCATATAACAATGTTAAAGTTGAAAAAATTGCGTACTGAAGTTTTCTTCTGTAGTGGTAATCTGTCACAAGTTGAAGTTATAGAAATGACTGTTGAAGTTATGTTGAAGAACTTATGGAGTTGTGAATTTCGTGGTTAAGAGTTAAAATGTTGGTTTACTTGGGTTGAAGTTACGTTCTTAGAAGTTTGAAGTTTTATATTTCACAGAGGAATATTTCTTACTGAAGTAATAGAGTTTACAGACCTGAGGTGTATATTTAACTGAAGTTTATAACCTATGTAGTTGAAGTGACGTGTGTGTAGTACTGAAGTCCATAAACATAGACCAAAAACTGAAGTACTGATGTATTGATGTTAAAGTAGAAAATATTGTGTACTAAAGTTTCCTTCTATATTGTTAATGTGTGACAAGTTATAGAAATGACATTTGAAGTTTTGTTGAAAAAAGTTTTGAAGTTGTAACTTCAATGGTTAAGTTGAAGTGTTGGTTTAGTTTGGTAGAAGTTATGTTCTAACAGTTTTGAAGTTATATATTTCAGAGACGAAGCTTTCTTAGTGAGAGAGAGTTTACACACATGAAGTGCACAAAATGCCGAAGCTTATAACCTATATAGTCGAAGTGACGTGTGTGTAGTGCTGAAGTCTATATTCATGGACCCAGAACTGAAGTATTGATTTAATGGAGTTGAATTTGAAAATGTTGTCTGCTGAAGTTTACTTTTGAAGTGTTAAATTTAGACAGCTGATTATGTTACAAGGTCTAGATGACATTTGAAGTTATGTTCAAAAAGGTTTGAAGTTATAACTTTCATGGTTAAGAGTTGAAGTATTGCTGTAACAGTACTGAAGTATATATAAGATTGCATTCCGTAAGTGCGGACTTGTGTTGTTCGCATTCATATAATAGTGATGTAAATGTAAGGTCTTCAGAATAAGCTTACCGAGTGTCGTATCCCCATGTATGTCATCTTTGGGAGAGTTTCGTCGACTTCATCAGATGCGAATAAGCGACTGAGTAGTATTGACCAGCATTCCACCACGGAGGAAGATATGTCGGTGTCAGGGAGTTTGTCAATATATCCCTCCGAGTTAGCAGAGCGTCCTTCCCATAATATGCTAGTAGGTCACTGTAATTGAGAAAATGTGTAGTGATGTTGTCGTCGCCAGTGGTAAACAAGTACAGTGAAAGCATAGAAATATGAGGGTAAGTGAAAAAAGTACTCGATTTTGTATTTGTAGTCGTGCAGTAAGCTGAAAGCTGCTGCGTGCTTCCGTAAATTGGGGAGGGTGCTGAGTAGTTGCTGGTTGTCCCGGAAGAACTTTGACACAACGACGGCCTTTACGTCTACATCTCCGAACTCCAAGCTGCAACCTAGACCATCCCCACCTCCAATTTTGCGGCTACGTAAGGAGGACATTGTGTTGCAATTTGGTGAGTCAGGTTGTGGGGATACGGGGGTCGTCGGCTTCTCGATGCACGGTCGTTTTGATGACGTCTCCGGACGTTCATTCACTCTCTTCGATGACAATACGATCTTCGTATTTGCGTTGGCAGCAGACTGATCTTCATCCGGAATGTCCTCTCCAGCCTCAAGACCCGAAGTTCTGTCCTGGTTAGTATTGTCCACAATGTCACCTGCATCACGTAAAAGGAAAATTGAATTATTTGTCCTCATTTATTTTACATACCAGTGTTGTCGGTTTGGGACGTACCACCTGCAGTATCACCTGCAGTGTCGTTTCCAGCCTCGGGACCCGGAGTTCTGTCGTCCACAATGTCACCTGCATCACGTAAAAGGAAAATTGAATTATTTGTCGTCATTTATTTTACATACCAGTGTTGTCGTTTTGGGACGTACCACCTGCAGTGTTGTTTCCTGCCTCAGGACCTGGAGTTCTGTCCAGATTTGTATCGTCCGCAATGTCACGCAGTACCTCCCTCAACACCGCGTCTGACCCTTCATAATTCCCTGCAGGAGTTTCAGTTGTTTTTGTAGATGTTTCACCGACGAACGGTGCATTGCCTGGAGCCTTCGGGAAATGCCTCGCTAAGTCACATACTTCGTCCACGTAACGGTGGAGTTCCTCATTCTCCCAGAACGACTGCGATGACTGCGATGGACCTGGCTGTGGTACGCTAAAACGGGTCGTCGACAATACCTTGATTCTTTCCGCTATTTCACGGATCGTATCATGAAAAGCAACTGCGTTCCTCTCCATCATGAGATATAGGTCATGTAGTTCTACAAGTATAAGAGTCCAATTAACAGATTAGGGGTTCTTGGGAACAATTGAAGTAATTATTTTAAAACTGAAACTTCAACGCCATGTAAATGTCTCTTTGACTTTAACGGTATGTCGTCACTTCAACTGTGTATGTATTAACATTCAGCTACTTTTACGCAGAAACAAACGTAGATATTAAAGGAGGACAGATGAGGAAATGTACTTACGTCCTCTGCTCGAACCGTCGGTTCGCTGTCGTCCTCTAGACTAGGAGGCAACTCCAGTTGGATGTATTTTTTCATAACATTCGGGTCAGGGGGGTTGTACACCGTACGCTCACCAGTGTCATTGTCGGTAATTCTGGGCACGGTTATCACTTCAGCACCGTTACGAAATGAGCGCGGATAAGAAATATTGGACCAAACTTGCCTACCCAACGACCCTCCGAGCATTTCAGCATCAAGCCTTCTCGCGAGTTTGGCGTCATCCCAATGCTTAATTAAGGGGAGCTCGTGGGGGCACGATTCACCACAAAAATCAAACCTGTGAAGGTATACGCATAAACAAACGTAGATATTAAAGGAGAACACCAAAAACGGAAGGTATGTGAAGGTCAAACATACGTACACCAAACGGAAGGTATGAGAAACAAACCTGTGAAGGTATGTGATCATCAAAAACGGAATACAACCTGTAATAAACTTCGGATCACCCCTTGACTGAACCCCTGCCTGAACGATACCATTCAGAACATACGTACACCAATCGTACTTGTTGATATCGTCAACGTTATCTACGGCCTTCACAAGCTTGAAGTTAATTCCATTGTTGGATGTTGGGCATAGGAAAGACGACATCGCAAATAGGACGAACATCTTGCAGAACAGATCACTACCTAGTTTGTCCGCCATCATGTCCTTCACAAGGCCTCCCAAATTCACTTGACTAGAGGTTTTTTTGACGTGATATCGGTTCCTCCAGAAATCCTTCAACACTTTTATTTCGTCACTATCAGAGTCTTTGTATCGACCTGTGGGAACCAAATCTACCTCGTACGGGCCACGAGGTAATAGAAAACAGTCGTGAACATCAAGTTTGGTGACACTAAACTCCTTGAACTGTGACGCCCTAAAACCGTGGGATCCATCATTAAAGGCTCCAATAAAAACCGGAACGTATGAGATCGGGTACTTGTAGAGTTTAAAATCCAACAGCCCGCCAAAACCAATTCTACGAACCGCCTGTTTCTGTCTCTCATTAAGGCTCGATACCAGCTTCGCAAGCCTACGCCCCCTACACTTCACAGGAATGTTACCAACTTCTTCCTCCTCTTCTGCGTCGACCCCCACAACCTCGACAATTTCATCTTCTGATGCCATGTTAGCTATCACGTACGATGAACAAACATGCATACAAAATGATAAGCATGGTAAAATCTAAAAACTAAACTATTAACAACCAAAACATGCATACAAATTAATAAGCATGGTAAAATCTAAAAACTAAACTATTAACAACCAATGAAACAGAAATCTAATACCAAACCGTGAAGAAAATTACTAACAAGTGGTTAATAAAAAATTGATTTGCAGTGCAGTGAGGAAAAAAAATCACAAATGCAGTATTAACAGTACGAAAGCTAATAACCCATCAAAACCCGGAAACATACTTTCATACTACAAAATTAACACATGCAACGAAACAGACCCAAAAAAATTGCAGTGAGGAAAAAAAAATAGTAAACCCTAGAAATGTTACCACCATTCCCAAATAGAAAACCAAATCAAACCTTAATTTCCCTAAAACCAGAAATAGAACACCAGCATTTGTGAACACCAGCCATGAACACCAGAAATAAAACCCCAGAAATAGAACACCGGCAATGAACACCAAATTCCCAACTAGAAAACCCCCAATTTAACAAAAAACTCGAAATTAAACATGAAAATTGTTTCCTCAACGCAAATACCATCAAATTGGAAGAAAACTCTAATTTTGCTAAAACCACCATAAATCGTCAAATTAAAAAACGAAAATAGGAAACGATACTTTCACTTGCGAAAAGAGGAGAAATCGACCAAGAACAGGGTACTTGAACCAACAAAGAAGATCGAACGTACGCTGACCAACAAAGAAGAGAACAAATCGACCGACGACAAGGTACTGACGGTAGGTATGCTGATGGTTGTCCGAAGTAAAGGAGTAATGGAGTGGGAATAGAGTGAAGTATAATTAGACCTGGCAAAACCCGATCCGACCCGACAAAATCGATCCGGCTCACCCGAGATCGGACCCGTTCGACAATCGACAATACTGAAATATCTTAGTGACCGAAACCGACCTGGTTTGATTTGACTCAATCCGATACCTGATTATATCCGATAACCGATAAATTCCGAATTCGGTAACAACCGAGTCAGTTAAACTCGACAAGAAAATACCCGACCCAAATCTGACTCGAATAACCGAAAATTACCCAAAATAAACGTACTCGAAAATACCCGATCCAAATCCAACTAAAGTAATAAAAAAAGTATCCAAAAAATAAGTAACCATATAACCAATCAAGTGACCCATGGTGAATTCCTATGTACAGAGTACAAGCAAAATAGATTCATACTTCATTAAATGAAGACATGCAAGTTGGAAGTTAAATATATAAACATGGGAACATGGGGTGAATGTGGGATTGTCATGTTTGGTATACGTAGTAACTAACAAGCGGCTCGTATGATTCCGTATATTTTATAACATGGAGTATAAAGTTTACTTACATGGAATTATACGAAACAAATAATTTATTATATGTGTATACGGAGTATTTTTATTTGATATCGGGTTAACTCGGTTAAGATTAATTTGAATTTCGTGTTCATTTGACATAAACTACTACTACATGACATATTATCCGAACGAACCCGTTCCTAAAACAACCGCAATCCGACCAAGACTTAGCCGTTCTAACCCGATATCCGTACAATATCATGACTCGAAACTACCCGACTGAATCCGAATCGACCCGCTAATTCAAATGAGCCGAAAAAATCCGATAGTTTGGTAATCCGAGCCCGAGACTGCTCGACTCGAACCCGATCCGCCCCATCCGATTGCCACCTCTAAGTATAATGGAGTGAGAATAGAGTGAGCGGGAATAGAGCATCAGCCTTATGGACTTATATGTTATAAGTCCATAAGGCTTTATGAGAAGTAGTTAAGGGACTTATACTCTCTCTCTCTCTCTCTCTCACTCTCTCTCTCTCATATATCACAGGTTAAATTTAATAGGTGGGTAGGCCAAAAATAATTGATACAAAATTCATTCTGGAATTTTTTAGACCGGCTACGCAATTTTGGGACCAACTTTGGTTCCAAATTTGGGACCGTTTATCACTATAGTCGGTCCCAAATTTGAGACCGGAAATAGGATTTGAGACCGCTTGTGACGGTCACAAAGTTGGGACCGATTTGCTTTTCAGTCCCAAATTTTGGAACCGCTCATATGTGGTCCCAAAGTCCCAAAACTGGTCCCAAATTAATAGGTGGGTAGGCCAAAAATAATTGATACAAAATTCATTCTGGAATTTTTTAGACCGGCTACGCAATTTTGGGACCAACTTTGGTTCCAAATTTGGGACCGTTTATCACTATAGTCGGTCCCAAATTTGAGACCGGAAATAGGATTTGAGACCGCTTGTGACGGTCACAAAGTTGGGACCGATTTGCTTTTCAGTCCCAAATTTTGGAACCGCTCATATGCGGTCCCAAAGTCCCAAAACTGAGATTTGGGACCGCTTTTTCAGTTTTGAGACTAATTTTGGCGGACCCAAAATCATTTTTTTCTTGTAGTGATACTGTAATATTACAATATCACGATAGAAAATTCGTTAGATTACGTGATATACAGAATATTAGAATATCTAATACAGTATACGATACATTAGAATATACTGTATCAGAATAATATATTTACGTTACTGTTCCGGTCACGGAAACAATTCACCCGGCCTAGGATCCGGGCTGTATAATCGGGTTAATGGTGAACAAATGATCGTTTGATTTCCTTCAGCCTCCCCTTCCTCTCACTCCCTTGATCGGACCTTCCCGGCGGAAATGGCCTGCTCTCTGCACAATGAACGCACAGGGCCTCGGAGGTTGTCCGAGGAAACCCTCTCCGATGCTTAAGTCAGTCCGTGGAATGCCTTGACGAACCTAGCTCGTGAGGAACTAGGTGGCGTTTTCAGGAGTAAGAGTCTAGAGAGAGAAAATCCAACCCCTCTTATGTGGGAAATGGGTAAGTATTTATACCTTCCCACAAGAGAGAGAAAAAGAGAAAGAAGAGGAGGGAAATGGGTGGATGTTGGCGCGACACGTGGACTCACCTTGTCCACCCATTTCCCCTTACCTTAGGCGAAATGACGGATGGGTCCTCGGTTCTCCTTCGGTTCTGTTCAGGCGGGAACGCCCTGTAAGCAGGCGGGAGGCCTGGTTTGCTCTGTTTGGCGGATGGCTCAAGGGATTAGGGCCACACTTGGAGATTTCAATGACTTTGATGGAAAGGCTGTTGGGCAGACCTTTCCTCCTTCTGGGACTGGTCGCCCTGGCGCCTGATTGGCAGGCGGCCAAAGGCAGGCAACCGACTCCCATCAATTGGCCCTCGCCGGCTGAGGAGGAGCGGGGTTCCTGCTCGGCAGGCGACGTCTTGCTTTGGGACGGCGGGAGGTTGTCTCCTTGGATATTTGCATTAAATGTGTCGCATGTTCCCGAGGGAACATGCTTTAATTTCTCTGGGCATGCAGGGAGTTCAAACGTCTTTTGTTATGATTACCCTCCTTTGCCTAGAGAATTTTTGGGCAGTGTGCCAGTTCGATGATTGGCTCTCTTCCCTGCGGAAGTGGTTGGGGCACCATTAATGCCATGCTTCTGTTTTCTGTATAAATTGCATCCTCCTTCACTATTTTTATGACCCATTTCCAATCTTCATTCTTTGTCTTTAATCATGGCTTGGATCAAAAAAAGTGTAACTCGTCGTGGAGTTAGGCATGTTACTTTCATCTTCAGAGGTTTTTGGAAGCTTCGATATGCTCGTGCTGCTTACCTAGCTGTTCGCCGGAGTCGCCGTTCACGACTTCATTTTCGCCGGAGGAGTCAGAAGGCCTCTGTTAGGATGGGCAAACGCCCTAGGAGGTCCTCGCCTCCTGCTGCGCCTAGGTTTAGGCGTTGCTCCCAGGGAGGGGGCTGTTATGACAGGGGATGCCATGAGTGCTTTCCATGGCTGCACCCTGAACAATTTGACCCCAACTCTGACACTGATTCCTCCTTGGCGTCAGGTCCCTCTTCGCCTGTGAAGAAGACAGGCTGTCGCACCTGCGACGAGTCCCGGGCCGTTCCCTTTGGAAGGGACTGGGAAGATAGCAGCCATGACTCTGATGACAGCGAGGGTGTTGGCTGCCTGAGCGACAGGGGTGAAGACAGAGCTTCTGATGACCCTTTCCAGGGCTCCCCAGACTGGGACTGGGGTTCGGCCCTCGGGAGTCCAGGCAGCCCTGGGGATTGTTCCCCAGATTTGGGCGATGACTAGGCCTGCGTGGCGGGGCGTTTGATTTCTGTCAGGCCGGAACTTTTGGGCCTTATGTATTTTTCTTTTCGTATCTGTCTTAAGATGTAACTTTCCTTTGTAAGGCTTAATGAAATGAAGATCAGGCGATGCGTTTGTGTACTGCGATTTTTTTTTTTTTTTCAGGGGGGGACGTCATAGGGTGACCAATCTTCTGACACCCTTTGGTCCTCCCGAGGTTTTTCTTGGGAAGCTGCCTAGAGCAAACCTTCCTAGGGGCGACACGTGGACCGCAGCCCTTGGGTGAATTCCTGAGGGTTGGACGACTCTTGGCATGCCTTTCTTTCTATAAAAGCGATCAGTCATTCATTCTTTCACTTTTTCCAATCTTTCTTTTCCTTCGACATTCCCTCATTCTCTTTGTCTTGTCAAAAACCCTTGAGTATTGACGGATCGTATCCTACCTTGCACCCCCATTTCCCTGAGAGACTCCTTCTTCGGGCTTGTGACGTGCTGTCAGGCGATCTTAGGTCAGATTTTCATTCTCCATTCTTTTTCTCTCTTCGATTTCCTTTTTTCCGCATCTTTTTTAGGGTAACATGTCTAGAACCCATGAACGGATTTTGCCCCTTATCGACCCATCAAAGAGGGGAGAAGGGATGGATTTTGCCTCCTCCTCTAGGGAGGTTGGTCTTGAGGAAGAGCACTCGGCGGGCAGTGGGGGCGGTAATTCTCCTGACCCCCCTTCATTTGATGCTATCGACTCGGACGACGAGGCGTTGGAAGTTAACCCTTCCCGAACTTCCGGCCCCCTCGTTCGTCGGGAAAGGGGTAGGGTTTACTATTTAGACAAGGCTAAATACCGCATCCCTCTGAGTACTTTCCCTGACCCGAAAAATCGGGAGACGATCCTTGCTAAGAACGCCGCCGTTGTGATTGAGCGGCTCTATAACTTCGGGGAGGGGTACACAGTTGTTGTCCCCGGTGAAAAGGATACCGTATGCAACCCTCCGGATGGGTGCATAGCGGTTTACCATAGATGTTTAGAGTTTGGCCTTCGCTTTCCCCTTCATCCTGCTTTAGAGGAGATCTTCAGGCGCATGAACGTCGCCGTCGCCCAGCTGACAGCCACAGCTGTCAGGGCGCTGATCTCATATGTCTGGACCTGTCTTTTCCACCGCATGGAGCCTTCCATCGACGCCCTGCGGTTTATGGTGGGTTTACAGATGGTTTCTTCTGGGAGTACGGGCTCCCCTGGTTATTGGTCCCTCTTGAGGCAGAAGGGACATTGTTTGGTGTGGCCTGGTATGGACAGCTTGAGGGACTGAAAGAACAACTTCCTTTACATACACAGCATCCATGGGTGGAGGATTCCTCGTCATTTCAGGAATCATGTCCACACCAGGATGGAGACCCCTGAGGAGTACCACCCTGGCGTGGGTGGAAAGGCCTTGGAGGTTAAGCTAAGTGAGAAGGAGAAGGATTTGACGGCCCACTTTGCTGGCCACACTAACAAGTATGGGGTGTATGGCCCCACCTTATGGCTCCCTCATGCGGAGCTTATAGCGACTGACAATTATTTGACCCGGTTGGGCATGAATCCGGGTCTAGATAAAGGTAGTTCAGGAGTGCTGGTGATTCCTTCTTACTCTTTTTTCTTTTGAAAATGCCTTGACAGCCTGTTTGTTTGTCCTGCAGCTCTTGCCACTTTTATTTGGAGAAAAGGGGAGGTGAGACGCCTGGGCTTGGACGAGAATCTCACTGTTATCCAAAGTCGCCCTTCTCTTCCCCCTGGTTTTAAGAGAGGCGAGAAGAATCTAATGAAGCATTTGAAGGGCCTGTCATTCAGTAGACCAAGGCTTCCCCCTCCTCCTCGAGTCACGCCTGCCAAGACGGCGGTTTCTGAGGCCACCCCCTCTCCAGCTGCGAGGGCGATTGCTTTCGAGGCTACCCCTTCGCCTGTTGGCAGGCAAGAGGGCCTTTCAGCAGGGGTTCAGATTCCCCCGGTGTCGCGGGTCGCAGGTTCCGAGGAGACTGGGGAGAGTACCCCCCGGGCTCTGACTAGAAAGAGGAGTCGGGAGGCTCCCAGTGCTGACCAGGTGGTGGACTTGGAGACTTCCACGCCTGAACCCAAGCGTCTTGCTCCGGAGATTCCCGCCACCCTTTTCTCTGAGGAGAACGTTGAGTTCCACTATAATGCAGGCGACAGCCAAGATGTTTCCGCCCTACTCTCCGACTCAGGGGCAGTTCTAACAGACCATCTTCTCAAGACTGTCAAGTCTGCTACCAGTCAAGTGACCCAGTACATTAAGCGCACCTCCCGAATTATGCAGGCTTCCACGGAGCTGGCTGCCCTCAGTCGCCTGAGTGATGAGGAACTGTCCAACTCTGACCGCCTTTCTGCGGTCGAGAGGGACGTTGCTCTCATTGCTAGCCTGAAGGATCAGCTGGCGAAAAAGGAGACTGAGCTAGAAGAGGCCAGGGGTCAGGCGATCCACTGGAAGTCTGAGAGCGAGAAGGCTACCAGGGAAGTGTCTCGCCTGGGGGAGGAGTCTAAGAGAGCACAGCAGGCCTTTGCTGAATTGGAGCAGGCCAGAAAGGCTTTGGCTGAACTGGACCATGCTAAGAAGAGCGTTATTGACCTCGGGGAGCGCCTTTCCAAGGCAAACTCTGATCTGCAGGCGGCCCTCGGCGATCTGGCGGCGAAGACCGAGGATTGGGAGAAAGAGAGGGATGAGATTCTTCAGGAGGTGGAAACGGCTGTATCTGCGGGCTTCGTCAATGGTGCTAACTCCTGCCTGGGGGTTGTCATGGAGGCTGTCAGGGAGATGTTCCCTGGTTTTGACGAAGATGCTTTCCGAGCCCTTTACACTGCTAAGGATGAAGCTCAGATGCGCAGGCTGTCTGAGGGAGCGTCTGCTTCCGGCCCGGACGCTCCCCCTGCTTAACATGGAGGGCAGTCTTCCTCAGAGGGCTCTTGCTCGTCCCCTGCTGCGCCTGTGCCAACGGTTTAATTTCCTTACTTCTTTGCGCGCCGAGCCCTTTGGTGGCCGGCTGCCGTACTCTTGATTGTAACCATTTGCTTTGAAAACTCTTGTCCTGTATTCCTTTGACACTACTTTTTCTTTTATATGTGAATTTTCTGTTTGCTTTTGTATATTTTGATTCCTCATGAACTTGATTCGCAGTCTGCCTGCCTGTAGGTAGGAGGGTTCCTGTTTGTTTCACTTTTTTACAAGGTTGGGGGGCCTGCCCCCAGTCCTTGTTAGTCTGGCCTGCTCCTGGCATTTGTTTAAAGTCCAGGGAGCCTGCCCCCTGCCTGCCCAGAGGCAAGCAAGGTGGCTTTTTGTGTTTTTAATACAAGGTTGGGGGGCCTGCCCCCAGTCCTTGTTAGTCTGGCCTGCCCCTGGCTTTTGTCCAAAGTCCAGGGGGCCTGCCCCCTGCCTGCCCAGAGGTAAGCAGGGTAGCTTTCGTGTTTTTTATACAAGGTTGGGGGGACTGCCCCCAGTCCTTGTTAGTACGGCCTATCCCTGGCTTTTGTCCAAAGTCCAGGGGGCCTGCCCCCTGCCTGCCCAGAGGTAAGCAGGGTAGCTTTCGTGTTTTTTATACAAGGTTGGGGGGCCTGCCCCCAGTCCTTGTTAGTACGGCCTGTCCCTGGCTTTTGTCCAAAGTCCAGGGGGCCTGCCCCCTGCCTGCCCAGAGGTAAGCAGGGTGGCCTTTGATTTGCGTTGGGGGGTTCACTTTTCCCAATTTCGGCAACAGGGGGGCCTCCCCCTATTGCCCCCTGCTCGTTTGTGTGTGAAAGACGCGAGTGTGAACAGGCAACGAGTATAAATCTGTATCTTCTCATTTCTCTTAAAAATTCTTTTTGACATTGGGGTGGTCGGAGCCGTCGACAATTTTGACCGTCCTCCGCCTTTTTTAGTAAAAGTAAAAACTGCCTGTATTCTTGTTCAGACGCAATATTTCTTTAGTGTGTCTGCATTCCAGTGAGCATGTAGCTCTTGTCCCTCAAGGTTGGCGATTTTGTATGTGCCTGGTCCCAGAACCCGAGTTACTTGGTATGGGCCCTCCCAGTTGGCACTCAGCTTTCCATGTTCTCTTGACTTCCCAATCGCCTGCGTCTTTCTCAGAACCAGCTCGCCCATCTGGAAATTCCTCTGTCGCACTTTGCTGTTGAAAGCTTTCCTCATTCGCTGCTGGTAGGCAGCGATGTTGGTACTGGCTTCTTCTCTTAATTCATTCACCAGGTCTAGGGCTTCGACCATTGCAGCCTCGTTTTCCGCCTGGTCGTACTGCAGGGAGCGTAGAGAGGGGATCCTTGCTTCAATTGGTAATAATGCCTCTGCTCCATATACCAGACCAAACGGGGTCTGACCTGTAGACTCCTTTCTGGTAGTTCGGATTGACCAGAGTATGCTGGGGAGTTCGTCAGCCCACCTACCCTTGCAGTCATCCACCATTTTCTTCAGGCCGTTCAAAATTTGTTTGTTGGCTGCTTCCGCCTGTCCGTTGGTTTGAGGATGACAGACGGCTGAATAGGCGACTGAGATATTGTGGCTTTCAAGCCAGACTCTCAGCGGTTCATTATCAAATTGCCTACCGTGGTCAAATACCAACATCTTTGGTAGACCGAACCTGGTGATGATATTTCGCCAGACCACCTTCCTGACCGCCGGCTCAGTGATGTTGGGCACTGCTTCGGCTTCCACCCACTTGGTGAAGTAGTCTATGGCGACAATTAAGAATTTCCTGCCCCCTGTGGCCACCGCGAAGGGTCCCAGAATGTCCATCCCCCATTGAGCGAAGGGGATGGGAGATAGGATTGGCCTGAGTTCCTGGGCCGGGGCATGGATTGATGGGGCAAAGAGTTGGCATTTCCTGCATTTCTGGGTCAGGCTCTTGGCATCTGCCAGCATGGTAGGCCAGTAGTAGCCTGCCCTGAGGGCTTTGTGGGCCAGTGATCTCCCACCAATGTGATGTCCACAAATCCCTGAGTGGATATCCTCCAATACCTCAGCGGCCTGATCCGCCCGTAGGCATTTGAGCAGGGGATAAGTAAAAGACTTTTTGTAAAGTTCTTCATCAATGAGTATGAACCAGGCTGCTTTAGCCTGTATCTTCCTTTTTTGTAACGAGTCTGATGGTAAGATACCATGCTTCTTGTACTGGATGAAGGGAGTCATCCAGCTTTCCAGCTCTTCTTCCACGGTATTGATCGTTTGACAGGGGTTAGTGGACTTCTCGTGTAAAACGTCGACCCACACTGATCTCCGGATGTCCTGTAGACTGGAGCTTGCCAGTTTTGACAGGGCGTCTGCTCTGTTGTTCTGGGATCGGGGGATTTGTTTGACCTCATATGATTTTAGGCCGGATAACTCTCCCTTCACCATCTCCAGGTATGTGGCCATTGCTTGGTCTCTTGCTTCGTATTCTCCATTGATTTGGTTGGCGATGAGCTGGGAGTCTGTCGCCAGGACAATCCGTTCTGCTTCTGCGGCTTTAGCTAGCCTGACGCCTGCGAGTACTGCTTCGTACTCTGCTTCATTGTTTGATGCTGGGAAAACAAATCTGAGAGCATGCTCAAAGTCAGCCCCTTCTGGGCTGGTTAGCACGACGCCTGCGCCTGCGCCATTAGCTGTCGAGGATCCGTCAGTATACACGATCCATTCCTTGGCAGGGGTTTCCTCCTCCCCTGAATGGGAGCACTCAGCCAGAAAATCTGCCAAGGCTTGGGCCTTGATGGCTGTTCTCGGCTGGTAAGATATACCTAGCCCACTCAGCTCAATTGCCCACTTCAACAATCTCCCTGATTTTTCAAATTTTTCCAACACCTTCTCCAGGGGTTGGTCGGTGAGGACTACAACTGGATGCGCGTCAAAGTAAGGTCTGAGCTTCCTGGCAGCAATTATGACTGCGTAGGCGGCTTTTTCGACCATCGGATAATTCTTCTCAGCTGCCCCCAGCGCATGACTTACAAAGTATATAGGTTGCTGGGCGCCTGCCTCTTCTCGTAAGATGACCGCGCTGACAGTTATATTGGTCACTGCAATGTAGAGGAAAAGTTTCTCTCCTGCTACTGGTCTTGCCAGGGTGGGGAGCCTCTTTAGATGGTCCTTCAATTGCTCAAAGGCCTCTTTCTGCTGGTTCTCCCACTTGAACTGTTTGTTCCCTTTCAGTATCTTGAAAAAAGGAGTGGCCTCGTCTGCTGATCGGGCGACGAACCGCGCTAAGGCGGCCATGCAGCCCGTCAGGCGCTGGATGTCTCTAATGGTCTTGGGCTCAGGAAGGTCTAGAACTGCCTGAATTTTTTCAGGGTTGGCGTCTATCCCCCGAGAGCTGACCAAGAACCCCAAGAATTTGCCGGAGCGGACTCCAAATGTACACTTTTTTGGATTAAGTTTCATTTTGTAGGCGCGCAGGGAGCAGAAGGTTTCCTGCAGGTCTATCAGGTGCTCTCTGTCTTCTCTGCTTTTCACGATGGCGTCATCAACGTAAGCCTCGATGTTTCTGCCTTTTTGTTTTTCAAATACTTTATCAACCAACCGCTGGTATGTAGCCCCTGCATTTTTAAGCCCGAATGGCATCATCTTGTACATGTAGGTGCCTGAACTGGTGATGAACGCACACTTCACCCTGTCCGGCTGCCACAAGTATACTTGATGATACCCTGAAAAGGCGTCTAGGAAGCTCAGCATGGAGTAACCACTAGTGGAGTCTACCAGTTGGTCGATTCTGGGGAGCGGATAGCAGTCTTTCGGGCAGGCCTTGTTGAGGTTTGTAAAATCTACGCACATTCTCCATGCGCCTGACGACTTTTTAACCATGACTACGTTCGCCAACCATTCCGGGTAGTCACAGACCTCAATAAAATCTGCTTTCAAGAGTTTGTCAATTTCTTCCTTGATTGCTGCGTCTTTTTCCGCAGACATGTTTCGTTTCTTCTGTTTTACAGGGCGGACATCCATGCTTACATTCATCTTGTGAACGATGCATGATGGATCAACGTCGGGCATCTCGTCTGCGGAATAGGCAAATACATCTTTGTTTTCTTTCAGCAGCTTGACCAGTTCAGCCTGGTAGGATTTTTCCAGGTCAGCTCCTATCAGGACCTGCCTGCCTGGTTCCAAATCTACCAACATGCTTTCGCCCCCTGGCTCCAGGTGGTCGGGCGCCGGTTGTTCGGCTGGGATCTCGCCCTCCCTGCTGGGGGAACTGTCAGCCTTCCTTTTTCCTTTCCTTTCTTTTTCGTGCTCTTGTAGGGCCACGGAGTAGCATTGTCTGGCTGACTCCTGGTCCCCACGCACCTTTCCTTCTAGCCCGAAATCAGTGACATACGCTATGGTGAGAGCCCTGATGGAGATGGCCGCCTCGATTTCGTCCAGGGTGGCTCTGCCAATTAGGGCGTTGTAGGCAGATCTTGCATCCACAACAACAAAGGTTGCCCTGACATTTCTGGCAGTAGAGCCTTCTCCAAAGGTTACGGGCAGATCTATGACTCCCATGGCAGCACGCCTGCCCCGCTGAATCCGTATAGCGATCCGGGGGCAGGTCGCAGGTGCCTCTTTTCCAGGCCCATTTTCTCGAAGGCGTCCTTGTACAGCAAATTCTTGTACGCGCCTGTGTCCACCATACACCTCCGCACAATGTGGTTGCTGATCTCTAGGGACAGCACCAAGGGGTCACTGTGCGGGTACACTACGCGCCCTGCATCATCAGGGGTGATGCTTAGTGTCACTCCCCTTGGACTCCCTGCTTTCTCAGCATAGCAGATTTGGTTCCTTAGCTCGCGTATTTGTCTTTTTTGGCCTCTTCGACTTAGCTGACCCTCAGTGCCCCCTGAAATTACATGGATCACCATGCGGTTCTGCACCGACCCTTCGGGTTTTTCAGACACTTCCTTCTGAGACTTATTCTTAGCTGCGTAGTTGGCCAACCATCCGTTCCTGATTAATTTCTCGATTTCGTCCTTCAGGTGACGGCATTCTTCGGTGGTATGGCCTATACAGTCGTGGAAAGTGCAGAATTTCTTGGGGTCTCCTTTCGGGCTGCGAGGTTTGTTCGGGCGGTTCCATTTAGCAGTTTCTTTTTCCAGTTCGAAGATCTCCGCCCTGGATTTGTTCAGAGCAGTGTAACTGTCGAATCAGGGCTGGTAGACTGTGCGCTCCTTCTTGGGAGTGTCTCCTTCTTCCCTTTGCTTGCCTGGCTCACTTCTGCCCCTTCCACCCTGCGGTCCCCCTTGAGGCTTTGCTTGGCCTGCAGGGGTATCCGTCAGGCCGTGGAACTCCTCCTGCAGAATGAACCCTTCCGCAATCTTCCTGGCCATGGCCAAGGTCTCTGGCTGGGCCCTGATCATCTGGTTTTTCATTTCCCCTGGAAGTAGGGAGATTGTCAGGGCGTAGGCGGCAGTGGAATCATCGATCTCCCTAACCTGCTGGTAGGATAGATAAAACCTTCTCATGTATTCCCTCACACTCTCACCCTTTTTCTGTTTCAGGGTCATGAGATCGAAACGGGTAAGGCGTCTTCTCTTATTTCCGGCATACTGTTCGAGGAAAATTTCAGCCAACTCTATGAAGAACCTGACTGACCCCTGGCGGAGGTCTCTGAACCATCCCTGTGCGAGCCCTACCAGGGTGGTTGGGAAAACTTTGCACCAGATGGCATCATCTACGTCATACATGCCCATGTGGCTCTCAAAGGCTGCCAGGTGGTCTTCAGGATCTGTCGTCCCGTCAAATTTGATGGTGGGCATTTTGATTTTTGGAATGGGGTACTCTTGTACCTCAGGGTGCAACGGGGTTTTTGTGGGCCTGCCTACCAGTCGTGACCTGCTTTCCCCAGACTGGTTACCGTGAGATTCCCATTGTTTATGGGTCGGTTTCCTCGCACTGGGGGAGCGGTACCCTGGTGGCGGCCTACTGGCTGCTTCATCCTCTGTTTCCGGGGAGGTCTGTCTGGGCCTCTTCCTCTGAGAGTGGCAGAGGTTCTCACCCTGATGGTACCTGGACTCGAGCGGTTGTCCCCGGTTGAGTCTGGATTGCAGGCTTTGGGATAAGCCTGGGGCCGACTGCTCCTTGGCTGCAGGCGTTAGCCTGAAGAAAACTCCGCCTGGTCTTTCTCCCAAGCGTTTTGACATGGGCTCCCTGGGCCTCATGCGCTCCTGTAATCCTTGGGATAAGCCTCCCTGTCCTCCAGACGCTGATTCTGTTGTATGAATGGAGAACGCCTGCTGAACAGGTGGCTCTGGATTGCCAGCAGTAATGCGCCTTTGCACATGCGCATACGCTTGAGCCGTCCTCTTTGCTTTCCTCTGGGCATTCCTGGCGGCGGTCCGCCTCGTGCCCCCGGCCTCATCCCTGCTAATTGGGGATGGTTGCCTGGGAGCCGATGCGACCCTGCCCACCAAGTCCTCAGGAGTGAAATCCTGGTTCAGCATCGCAGAGAAGAAAGCGGCTGCCTGAGCCATCTGAGCTGGGGTCAGATTAAGAGCGTGTCGTGGGAGTGTCCCCAGCTCAGGCGTCACCGCAGTGCTAGGTCCACCGAGGAGACTGGTTCCCCCTACCCCTAAGATCGTGGCAGGAGGAACTCTCTCCGACTGCGGCATACCATACAGGGGGGTCACCAGTGGGACCGTCGGACCCGTTCCTGCACTGGCATCAACGATTTCTGGCATAATTGTTTTAGTTTTGTGATTATGAGTGGTTGATTTTAGTGGGTAACTCGTGAGCACAACCGTAAGTTCCCCACAGACGGCGCAAAATTGTTCCGGTCACGGAAACAATTCACCCGGCCTAGGATCCGGGCTGTATAATCGGGTTAATGGTGAACAAATGATCGTTTGATTTCCTTCAGCCTCCCCTTCCTCTCACTCCCTTGATCGGACCTTCCCGGCGGAAATGGCCTGCTCCCTGCACAATGAACGCACAGGGCCTCGGAGGTTGTCCGAGGAAACCCTCTCCGATGCCTAAGTCAGTCCGTGGAATGCCTTGACGAACCTAGCTCGTGAGGAACTAGGTGGCGTTTTCAGGAGTAAGAGTCTAGAGAGAGAAAATCCAACCCCTCTTATGTGGGAAATGGGTAAGTATTTATACATTCCCACAAGAGAGAGAAAAAGAGAAAGAAGAGGAGGGAAATGGGTGAATGTTGGCGCGACACATGGACTCACCTTGTCCACCCATTTCCCCTTACCTTAGGCGAAATGACGGATGGGTCCTCGGTTCTCCTTCGGTTCTGTTCAGGCGGGAACGCCCTGTAAGCAGGCGGGAGGCCTGGTTTGCTCTGTTTGGCGGATGGCTCAAGGGATTAGGGCCACACTTGGAGATTTCAATGACTTTGATGGAAAGGCTGCTGGGCAGACCTTTCCTCCTTCTGGGACTGGTCGCCCTGGCGCCTGATTGGCAGGCGGCCAAAGGCAGGCAACCGACTCCCATCAGTTACCAATATTATGAAATTATGGAGAATAAATGAAGGATTAAGAAAATTACGATATTTTCAGTTTAGGTTGTTGGTAACTTGGTATACTATATATAACCAGTTGTATTGTGTGATAACACAACAATTTTAGCAAGTAATTTTATGTAGATTATCGCGTAAACAGTTGAGTATATAGCTATCCATTTTCATTTAAGGGGATGTTTGGTTGAGTGTTTAAGAGGGGGATTGGAATGAATTTACTCCATTCTAATGTTTGCCTTTGGGGATGGAGTTTGAACCTCCAGGTTTGTAAATTCACTCCAATCCCTTGGAATCACAATTTCTCCCCTTACCCCATGATTCTAACTCTATACCCATATTCTCATATTACAACCCAATTACAATCCATTAAAGAATCGAACCAAACAACCATTAATAAACATGAGTTCTAATTTCATCTCCCTCCATTAGAACTCAATCTATTCCATTCCATTTGTTTGAACCAAACGATCCCTTATTGTCTTCTCAATTTCTTTCATTCATCTTCGAGTGTATCGTGGACTAATATCTTTAAGAGGATTAGATTTGTAAGTGTAGAAAAGTATGATTGCATTGCCACTTTGGCACTTACGCGTTAATGTGCGATCTAATTGACCTTTGGGCGTGAGAAGAAAAAAAGGAATGGGAAGCTAACTCTGAAATTAAGATGATGCCAAAAGTAATCATCAATCATCATCCAGTGCGTGATTGCTGAAATGTTAGACAATTCAAAGTCTTGCGTTCATCCTCTTCTTGTATTTTATTCCTCCCCTGTGGATAATACGACAATTATATGTATAACTAGTTTTATGATTTTGAACTTTATCACAAAATTTTCGAGTTTTGTTAGTAATAAATTTTCTGAACTCCAGTGTAAAGTTGTCGAGCTAAATCACATGAATGTTTAAAGGATTTTTTTGTCGGAAGGCACCTAACATTTAGACCTTCTGCAAAAAATGCACGTATAGTTTTATTTTTTATTTTTTTTCGCTCAAAAGCACCTTAATTTTACATTTCTTTGTTGAAAGACACAAACTCCAACTTCCATCAAAAATCGTTAATATTGACGGTCTTCATCCTTTAATTTTCTTCCGTCAACCCTTAATTAACATTCATCCCTAGATCAAACTCAATTAACACCTTCTTTCCCTCTCTTCTTCATTTACATTATCTCTATTATCTTCCTTTTTCATCTTTTTTATTTCTCACAAGGCCACACTATTCCATTTTTCCTTCTCAAAAAACTTAATTTTCATCCAAAACCCCATTTTATTATCCTCTTAATTGAACCACAAATTTTTTTTCTTCACTTTTGCATATTCTCAATTAACATAACATCTTCAAGTACTCGTCTTATATGATACACATACATAATGAAATACAAATGGTTACTAAAAGCAAAAATGAATTGACAAAAAAAAATAACAAATGGTTACTCATAAATCACAAATTTAAACACAAAAATTAGTGTTCTTAGTTTCTTACAACAGAAACTTCAATTCAGTAATAACTCAAAAAAATCGTCTAATAACCTCTAACACACATACCCCCAAAATTATACTCGAAATTAAGGGTAAATAACATAAAAATGGAAATTGAATTCAAAATTTTAATTTTTTGTTGATGATTTAATGATTAATTACTTAAACGAAGAGTTATAATTGAAAACTTATCGATTGAGCAAAAACTTGATGATTTTGACTTAATAATGAAGATTGATCGAGATGTATACAAATGAAGAGTAGCTAGGAACGAGGGTTTGATTAAAAATTGAGTGTTGAATTATGGAAAATGGTTGATTGATTGGGTTTGATTAAGGAAGATGGTTGAATTAAAGAAAGATGGTTTATTGAGTTTGATTAAGAAAGGAGAGTTGATTAAAGGTGAATGGTTGATTAAGAGATGAAAGAAGAATATTAAAAGAAGAGGACCGTCAATATTAACGGTTTTTTGACGAAAGTTGAGGTTTGGTGCCTTTCAACAAAGAAACGTAAATTTAAGATGCTTTTGGGCAAAAAAATAAAACTATAGGTGCCTTTTTTGCAGATGACCTAAATGTTAGATGTCTTCTGATAAAAAACTCATGTTTAAACTCAAAAACTTACAACCCAGCATAGAAACTTGTATAAACTCGGTAAGTATATACAAAAGTTCAACAAATTTATTATACTACAACCAATTGTATAATCCTATTTTCCCTACTTTTCTCATTCAACCGCTTCGATTTTAAAGTTCCTAAGATTATTGGTAATTTTAGACGATTTTTTTTGAAACACAATATTTTCTTAAAACGAGTCTTTAAACTCAAAGACTTAAGTTAAGACTCGGGTACAATGCTGACACAATATTCAATGCATATCTTTCCTACTCCGTATAAATTATTGACAGGTGCACAATTTTTATTTTCTTTAGAAGTCGTAAAAAAAAAGTAAAAAGTAAAGTTTCGGTAGAGTAAGGATCCCTCCATTACCTCAAAAGTAATGGATGGTCCATTACCTCTAATACACCCATTTTAATATAATATTTCTCCCACTTATCACTATCCACTACTTAATGCTAGGATCGTTAGATCGTTTCGAGATAATATTTAGACCGTTGATAAGTAATGGAGAGGATCCAAATTGGTTTCGGTAAGCTTGAGGAATAAATGGATAATGTATAAAGTTTAAAATAATACTCCCTCCGTTCCAATGAATTGTTTGCCTTTCGTTTTGACACCAAGGTTAAGGGAACCAATGAGAGAGTGACATGTAGAGCAAAATTCATGAGAATGATCAAATTGCATATAAAAAACATTCCTAAAATAAAAAGGTAAACAATTCATTGAGACGCCCCAATATGAAATAGGCAAACAATTCATTGGGACGGAGGGAGTACTCCGTAGTGTACTCTGTACTTCCTTTGTTAAAATAAGTTGTACTGAGTATATACCCTATTTTTGATTTGTCTATTCATTAGTATACATTTCTTCTTTTGTCCACACAATTACTTACTAAAAGAATAGACTATCATCTCTTTAATCGACCCATTAAAATTGGTGCAATTGATAGGTAATTTCAACCCTAAAATTATACCTAAATCCATGTAAAAATAAATAAATCTCATCCATTCAATTAATCCCTTTTTCATAAGAAAAAGCTAGAATTGAATGGATGGAAATACATCTCACTAGAACGGAGAGAGTATAGATCCTCATCCAAAATCCAGATAGACATTTGAATAATCTCTAGGAGACTACGAGTATTTTCTTCCTTGGAGGCTGAAAACTCCCTTTCTTTTTTAAAAAACTAGGAAGAATTTAAACGCGTCATACAGAGAATAACAATAACCTACGGAAATGCATTGGGATTCTATGAAATACTCAGTAGGAGGGAGCGTAGAATATTTGAAAGTTGGGAGCTCCCTTAGACCAGGATTAATGAGGTTGGGGAAAAAGGTGGAGGTGGAGGTGAAGGGTAAATTAATAATAAAAAATTTGGATCCAAACTTATTTTGTTCAATATTTGGTCCAGATAATACCTCTCTCACCTTATTGATAACCTTACACTTGACATTTTGTAATTGGTTTTTATTTTTTGTATTTGTTATAAACTTTAAAATGAATATATTTAAAACCTACTTTATTAAAATAAAATAAAAAATTCACCAATATTCATATTTTTTCATGCTCTATAAATAGACACCAACTTTGATATACTTTTAATTCAAAAATTTTTGTTCATTTTCTCCCTTGTTAATTACTCTCTTTTATCTTCAAAAAACTCAAAATATGGATAAAACTTTTGTAAATTTGTTAGATTCTCAAGATAATCCCAATTTACAACATTCGAACCTTCAAAATCAGACTCAAAATTATATTTTTTTTAAAAATAATAAAAATATAAATTAGTAAAACGTAATATTTTATAGACCCCGGGAAGGCTGCCTAACCTGAGGACCACTCCTATTGGAGTACGGAGTATAATAAAGTATATCTCATGATACTCCTCTATTTGAAAATCAAGTCAAATTGTTGTTTTTTTTTTTTTTTTTTTTTTTTTGAGCGAAGTCAAATTGTTGTTTAAGATTGAATATATTCGTCTTAAAGTTATAATAGGTTAAATATTTTTGATATTTTCTTTCTAATTAAATATATTTGATCCGTTTTAACGTTAAATGGATATGTCTGTTGCAACTTGCAAGTTAGACCTACCGGTAACTCAATCAAAATCTTGTCACACGAATCTTATGGATAGTTAAATGGAGATCTTAAAAAATCAAAACAATAATACGAGTAGTAAAAGTACAGCAAGTCTCCCTTGTGACGGATGTATCCGTCACAAGGTATGACGGGTCAAGTATTACCCACTTGATAAAGTAATCACATGCATTTCCTCTTTCCTATGCACTATGCCTTTTTGTCTTATATGTACTACTTGACCCGTCACATGTTTGTGACGGATATATCCGTCACAAACAAGAATTTGTGGTAAAAGTATTGGAAAATTTATTCATATACACCCTAAATGTCATTGGATTCTATATAGTACGCAATACTCCATTCTATACATTGAGTATATGTTTGCTTCATACGGAGTAGTTCATAGTTGTTAATTTTTTTTTTCTATATCTTTAGTTACCCATTACCAAAAGTTATAAAAATTTAATATTCATAATGAACTCGATTAGACAATCTAAACAAGATCTTACATGACTAATACTCCCTCCGTTCTAATAGATTGTTTGTCTTTGCTTTTGGCACCAAGGGTAGGAGATCCAATGAGGAAGTGACATGTGGAGCAAAACTCATGAGAAGAGTCAAATTACATATAAAAAACATTCCTAAAATAAAAAGACAAACAATTCATTGAGACGCCCAATATGAAATAGACAAACAATTCATTGAGACGGAGAGAGTACTCCGTATGATTTAAAGTAGACTATCTCTTATATAATACTTCGTAAGTTATACTCCCTCCGTCCCAATGAATTCTTTTACGTTTGCTTTTTCACACTTGCCGATACACATTTTGTTTCGTTCATATCTTTATTTACGTATTATTAAAAATTTTAAAAGTTTGATATTCTTAATATAATTAGTATGACAACTCAAAAAGATCTCACATGACTATATTTTACATAAATATATCAAAGATTACTTTACCTCATGAATAATGTCAAAAAAAAACGTAAAGAATTCATTGGGACAGAGGCTCATTGATAAATAATGTCCAAAAAGCACAAGTATACAAATAAAACGGAGAGTACTATTTCATAGGAATATTGTACACGTATTAAACAAATGTATAAAATCGGAGAGAATATACTCAGTATGTTTTACCAAATTGATGTTAAAACTAGTCAAGCAAGCCGCTAAGCAGCTGGACAAAGCTCGTGACTTGTAATTGCCATTCGTCATTTTGTCAGTGTGTGCGCGCGTGGGTGTGTTGATGATAGAAGAGAAAAAGGACACATGAAATGAATTTTATGCAGAAATGTATAGGAATTCCATGTGACTTGAGCGTGGAGATTCGTCTGCCATCAACAAAGGACAAAACACAAACAACAACAACAGCAGCACTGCATGCACTCCCCTTTCCTAAAAGACACACAGACAATCCTACAATGATCATATTTTGGAACTTCTACCAAAGAAGCACAATACAATCAAAAGAAAATAAGAGGGCTTAAGACCTAAATACCTCATATCCATATCTCAAGCTTTCTAACCACTTAACTACACACTAGTCGTGGGTTCTGCTTTTGTCTTATTCATTTCATGCCGTCTTCAACAAAAAATTATAACAAGGGTAACGTAACAAGGGTGCGACAGTAGTACAGAGTATTGTATTTGAGAACATGTGCGTTGAACCACCTACAAGTGCGCGCAGTATCATAGTAGCCTATACAATCGTTCACCGAGGCAAGGAATGAAAACATATGTTCTATTAACACAAAAGCAAAATATACTACGTGAAGTTAATTCAAAACATCCTTCACAAACTTATAATTTCAGCATTGTAGGCACAGAGGGAAAATGGTGGATGTAAATTCACATTTGAACAGAAATTCAATAATATATGAGCTGGGATAATCAACGATACCCTTTATTCAATGATTGCTAATTACAAAGGGTAGTTGCTGAAGACGAAATGCTAACCGGATACAGCATAGAGCAACTCTATCGGTCTTGATATCTCCCCAATATAGATTCAGCAAAGCTCTTTTGCCTGTGACAACTTCAAAATTAAGTACTAATAAAATACAGAGTACTCTCTACACCATATTGCGTAGTAATCCGTACAAAATATTACTATCTGATATGAGTATGATTGTATGAACGTAGTGCCTAGTTCAGGTATATAAAGAAGCACTCAGCATGCCTTTTGGCCTTTAGCATCCTTTTTGGATTTTTTTAAGCCTAAGCTTCAATCCTTTTCGCAACACAATAGTAGTGTAAAACTGTTCTACAGAGAGTAATTGTTGAGGCAAAGAGCCAAAGATGCGGCACTGGAAAAAGGCTACTACACCCCCAAAGTACACAACACTAGCTTTGTTATAACTTACTTACATACTCCCTTTTTCTCATCATAGATAGATAGATAGATAGTTTACTGCCGTAAGTATTTCATTTTGGTCCGTGCATCAAACAATTTACATTTCCTTTTTAGGCATGTTCCATATGGGGAAAAATGGACGTTGGACTATATATCTCTCTTGCATGTGCTAATGTGCTTATAAAAAATTATATCCAAAGATAAAGTAAATTATACTCCGTATAATGAGAATATGAGACAAAGAAACTACTCCGTATTAGATAATGTAAACATACTTGCTCTGAGTAAGCCTAGGGCTGGGCCGAGAATACTTCAGGTAACCATCCCAAGGAACCATTTTGAGGCCGGCTCTGTGAGCAATCATGTTTCTTACCCTGCATTATCGAGTGTTCACATTAGTAGGATATAGATAGGTCGAACATATAATTTTGTAGATTCAAGTACACGTTATACATTGCTAAGAACAGAATAATCAAGTCACCTCTCGGCAAATTCAATGGATGTCTCTCCCGGTCTCAAGGTCTGAGGTTCTAGATACCAAACATCACAAACCACGGCCCAAGATGTCATAAGCTGAAGCAGATGCATTGTAAATGATTGCCTGAGATTATAAAGCCCAACCAGAATTTAGTCGCAAAATAATCATTTCAACTGTAGAGGGTTTGTGGAAACACAAATATTGATCAATACACCAAACTGACCAATAAGAACTAGCAAAGGATGATTCAACATAGAACAGTTTGGGTGTGAAGTGTGAGTGACAATAACAGTTTTGAGGCCAACAGTCTTTGAACCCATGTCAGGTAGTGTTCGAAAACACCCTACCTATAAAACAACAGAGGTAAATGTTACCTAGACAATTTACAAAGGTGCTGTGTCGTGTATCCAACACGACACGACACTTCACTCTGACCAAAAACTTGAAAATTTCGCACAGTAACCGTGTTCGAGAGTCAAAGTAACACAGTAAAAAAATGCTAAGAAAGTCCACAGTTCATCAAAGAATAAAAATGGAAAGGCACAATACAAAAACAATGGAAACTCTGGCAGAAAGCAGCATTTACAGATTCTTACTTCCTACTATTCCAAAAGGCATCGACAAATATTTTATTGTACTTGATCGCTACCGGGCAAACAGTGCAACCAAGCTCAAATACACCCTGAAATGAGAAAGAGAAATAAATTTGTTAACCACAAAATCCTTAAAGATGTTAGTACGCATATTAGAGCGCTACTGAGTGATATTGAATTTTCATGCATCCATTTCACTTTTTGAGAGACATGGGATTTGAAAATGATGTGCTGGAGCGGAAGAACAATTAGGTAATCCAACGGATACAACATTGTTTTTCTTTCATTGTTTCCAATGGTGCCAAACACACTAAGTTTTGTATCTGGATTATGGAGTAGGCGAAAATACAAAATGACTAATGAAACAAACTGAGCTTCTTTTAATTATGAAGTTGAACTAATTAAAAGCAATTTCCGTACTATTCATCCTGAAACAGCTTCTATGTCTTGTTAAAATAGGATAAGGCTGTTAGACGCCTTTTGCAAGATCCCTTAAGGTTCTGGGCTATTGTTGTTATCCTAATTGAAAACAAATACCAATGCAATCTGAAATATAAAGTATTAATTCCTACCTTCTTAAACATGACAATATACTCATTGTTGACACAAGTCCCTTCAGGAAAAATAAGAAGAGGATTATTGTCAGCTCCATGCACGTGTTCCCTTAACCTAAAACAAATGATGAGGAATAAAAATAGGAAGTGACTTAAAGTATATCAATCACCCGTTTGCATTTACATACTTCCTTGCCACGATTACACGGTCCTTTTCCTCTGAACGATTGAACCAAATGCATCCCAAACTCTCTAAGATAGTAGTCTGCAGCAATCCTGCACCATACCCGAAAAACAGATAAAATACCCTATTACTTCAACATAAGATGTTTTGATTCCACTTTTGAATGATTAGAGATGAACACAGGAGCAATAGCAGCAACAAAACTTTAATCCCAAAAAGATTTGGGGTGGGAGTATGGCTAATATGCTTCTAACAGCTATATTAGAGCCAGATAAAGTGCCAGCCAAAAACAATTATCATCAAGTCAAAAATCCGTTATCAACACGAAGGAGTCATCATAATAATGCACACAAGTCAATAGCAGTACTATTTGAAAACTAAAGAGTATTCTGTAAATATATGAGAGTATAATGATTTGTAAACTTACCAACCCAACCAGGATGCTTCTGCATTATGACAGCAAATGCAGTCATTTGTTCCAAAACAATGAAATCAATCATGGAAGTATGGTTTGCCACAAAGACCTGTTAAAGGGAAAAAGAGTGGCAGGAGAAAGTTTCAGAAAGCGTTTTAGAATGACAATGTAAGTGAGCTACGTGGTTGAATGATATTGATGAGGATTGGGTGAAAAATGATGAAATATCACCTGCTTGGATCGCATACTTGGTCGTGGGCCATGATACTTGATAACTCCAGTCCATGATGCAACAAAGAAACTGCAAAGCAGTTCCACAAGAGATCGCTGAACAGGGTAAAAAGAACAAACATCATCAAAGCACATCTTGTAATGAGCAAAAAGAGTTGGCATTTGATCAGATAAAATAAGAAAAGTCTAATTTTCAAGTAATTCTCAAGTCAATAGAACAATGGAGCACATCTACTATTCATTGTTCACAAATGGATTGTATAAAAATATACGTATAGAGAAACTAAAAATATTCTTTTGAATGAGAGACACTGAATGACATGGCCAGCTACACCTCAAGAGTCAAGATATAGAGAAACCAAAAAAGGTATACTCAATTTGTGAAAAAAAACTAGAAACATCAGGTAACTAAATGGTATAGAAACCAATAAATAGGATAGAAGATATATCCACTTAGATTCTTAATAAAATTTAATTAGTGAGGACAAGAGGAACTTGAATGAAAAAAGACAAATGATTGGCAATACCTAATCTTATGCTTATATGCAGCTATAGATAACATTTGCCGTTAGTACAGAGAACTACTACTAAGCTGTATATAACCAATTGTACCTCCAGTTTCTTCCTCAGCTTATCTTGTCCTTTCAAAAAGAAATGTACAGGAATGTAGAGTAAGAGAAATATGACCCACCCAATCGTCAATACCAGGACCCTGGAGTTAGAAAGTTGGAAAATAAAAATGTTAGAGAACAAGAGCTACACAGAAATTGATCAATAAAAAAAATCTACCTAATAGACCTATAATTTCCTTATTTTCTAGATTCCCTAAGACCGTGAACCCCTCCCTCACCTCCTCCTTTCTATCTCAATTTGGTTTTCCCCCTTTTGACATAAGAGACTTTAGTAAAAAAAATATCAGACTAAAACATCACATGGTATTTTCATTATGATAAATTAACATCACAATGTCTGGTCATTCTTGAGAGTATGAACGAAGCTAAATGATGCAGACAAGAAATACAGCGCTAGATATTCCCTATTTTGTGTAATCTTGCTCATTCATCCTTAAACTTGAGTGCAGCACAAAGCATCATATTGTGGCAAGGAATCAAACCTTAATGGAAATATAACAAAGTATCTAGCAATAACACCACAACACCACAGAGGAAATAGATAAAGATTCCAGTTCCAAGGCTCCGGAGGATTTGATTTGAAGCAACGGGTGAAAGAGTCCTGAAAAATCATACACGAGAACTAAGTAAACAACACCACATATTAAACATCTGAAACCAAAAAACTAGATTCTAGATGTCACACTGAGACTTGAAAGTGATTGAGTCGTGCTACTCTGGCTCTTTATTTTCATTCAAGTATTTTTTTTTGTAAAACATGCCACACAAACATGTATTGTCTAATGGTCATAAGGACACTTGGGTATTACACTTATGACAACCCAACAAAACATGAAATTCTTAAGAATTAGCCCGCAAGTGGACCATGGAGTTAGATGGTGGAAGCTTCAAAGGGAAAGTCGGCAATTTTTGTGGATAAGGTTGTCGCTAGATGTAATGAATTAGAGTGCACTGAGATGGATGTGGATTCAGGTTCGGCTACGTTGGAACATAACATAAAGGAAACGACACAAGAAGTTTTAGGGGAATCTAAAAAATTCAAACATCAGATAAGGACACATCGTGGTGGAACTATGCGGTAAAACTCACAATAAAAACTAAACGAGAATGCTACAAGGCATTACGTTATTGCCCGAGTGAGGTGAGCTTTGAGAAATATAAGTAGGCGAAAAGAGAAGCTAAGAAGGCCATTCGAGATGCAAGAACAACGGTTAATCAAGAATTGTGTACGAAATTGGATACGGAAGAAGAGGAGATATTTACCAAATTGCTCGTGCTAGAGATAGAAGAACGCGAGATGTTGGAAGAGTTACATGTGTGAAAGATGTTGAGATATGAGAAAGATGAAGGTCATAATTTGATAATCTATTTCTTTGCCAGCGTGAAGAAGATACTGGGGATGCAATTATTACTTCCATTTAGTTAATCGAGATTTATGCGACGAATTCAAAAGGGTGAAGTACGAATGACATTTAAGAAAATAAGTTCGAAAAAAGCAAAAGGGTCATATGGTATGCGTATTGGAGGATGGAGGTGTTTGAGAGGGGAATGGCTGACCATATTTCGCAACAAAATTTGGAAACACGACAAGATGTTATTGACATGTAGAATTGGGGTACATCAGCTCTTTAGTCAATTCCTCCTTGCCATAGTCATGTACAAATTGACAAAGGTCGATTCAAGATGATATTCCTTAGTTTATGATGTTTGATATAGTACTGATTGATAAAACGAAGGACAAAGTTGAAAGGAAGTTGAAATGTGTGTGGACAAATGGTTTAAACACAAGGATTAGTGCATTGTGTGTCGAAAATTGAGAATATAATTGCAGTGAGTGAGTGAGTGCTACTTTTATAATCAAAGGAAGAAGGCTTACATCGACAATGGCACCAGCAGCTTGAGTTAGCGCAGGGGAAATGTGAAGCAAATCCTTCCTTGAAAAAATCACATTTGCACCCCCAATCAATGAATGAATGAATAAGACACATACGAAGTAGATAGAAAGAAGAAGAAGAAAAACATACAAACGGAGGTGTCCACGGGGTGGAGAGAGGGATTCAGAAGGGAGATAGTCTTCGATGTTGGGTCTGTCCAAATCCAATTCCGTACCCACTCTTCTTAGCACCACCCCTTTTCCATTCTTGCTCCTCTTCTTATCACTATCGCTACTACTACTCTCTTCCATTCTGCTTGCCTTTACGCAGATTTCAACTCAATTCAGGCACCTGACTAGTGACTAGTGAATAGTGGATGCACGCCTGGTTATATCTAGTGAAGAGTGGAGGTTGGGATTGGTATTCTGGGGAATTTGAGGAAAACAATCAATGCCCAAAGGAAAAGGAGAGTTTTCCCATGATATATATTTATGTAAATCAAGTGTTGACTGCACTTAATGATTGTCAAACTTAACTCATTCGGCCCATTTCATTTCCACCGGGGTCCAACTCCTATGCCAGGGAAAATTGATACTCGTATATGTTATGATATGAATGTAACTCCAAACAAAGTGTATCTTCAGGAAGCAACACGTCTTTTGTATATCGACTCCTATAAATATACCAAGTCATGTAATGTAGATACACGTATGAATATAACCTTATTCTAATTTACTGTTCTTATATCAATACAATATATTATAATATGTTATCAGCACGATCGTTTTTTCAAAATAACACTCGCTTACGGAAAAAACTTCATCATTCATATCGGGGTTGAGTGCAAAGGATAATCGGGACTTATTATTATTATTATTATGATAAAATAAGAAAATAAGAGAATTTGGGGAGGGTTTTTCTCATTAATAATTAGGGTTATTTCATGACAATAATACCAACTATAAGGGGGCTTCTTAGAATAATTCCAACTATACGTAATCTCGTTTTAATATGAACTATGCCTTCATTAATCTCATTTCGCCATGGACAAAATTATGACCTGCTATTACCGGTAATAGTGACCGGTTGTACTTTCTAGGGTCCTTGAGTGTTCCGTCATTGTTCATGAAAGCCAATATAATTCCGTTCCATTGTCACTTTGGATAATTTTCACTCCCTTTTCAAATTGAGTTTTGGTCATTTGACAAAAGGTTTTAAGTAAGCTTCCAGCTTCACTTTTTTCTTTCATAAGATAGACACAAACTCCTCTACTATGGTCATCGACAATGGTTAGAAAATAGTGTGCCCGGGTCAAACTCGCTACTTTGTATGGTCCCCATATATCACAATGAATAACTCCAAACAAAATATTGTTTCTTTTGTTATCAAGCTTAAAAGGTGTACGAGTTTGCTTAGCCCTACAACAAGAGTCACAAACCTCATCGGATACCCAATTCAAATTGCAACCAACTAAACTATTAAAATGTGGAAAAATACTTTTAGAAGGATGTCCAACTCTTCTGTGCCAAAGACGACTCTCCTTATAAGCAGCAACATGTCCTGCAACCTCATTCTTCTTAGTCTCGTAGTAATAAACCCCTTGTCGTTGCTCATCCCGTCCAATCGCTATCCTCGTAGTCTGGTCCTGCATTACACAATAATTAGGATAGAAAGTTATTACGCAATTGTTTTCATGAATTAATTGTTGGACGGAAATTAAATCGCAAGTAAAGGTAGGAACATAAAGCACGTCTTTTAATACTAAGTCGTCGGTCAACTTCACTTCTCCATGGATCGACGCTTCTACTTCTCGTCCGTCTGGCAATCCAACAGTGGAAATTTTCTCGACTCGAGAATTTTTCAAGATCTCACGCTTTCCTGTCATATGATGTGAGGCTTCACTATCTATTAACCAATGAACACTATCAATTATTTTTATACCTATCAGCTTATCATTACCTTCGGGGCTAGCCCCTAGTAAGCTACGAATACGACTAATCTCTTCCTATGTAAAGACACGTTTTTATGTCCGGATTGACTCGTCGTTGCGTGTGCGGCGTAATTGCCGCGACCCCTTCCTCTGCCTGCCATGGTGAACGTTCTTTTTTTTTCTTTTTTTTTTCTTTTCCTTTTTTTTACGGATCGCTTAATTAAGCTCTGATACCATAATAAAATAAGAAAATAAGAGAATTTGGGAAGTGTTTTTCTCATTAATAATTATCATCATACAAGTCTCCTTATATACTGAGAACTACAATCTCCTAGTATCTTTCGATAAACTAGTAACTGTCATAAACTTCTACTCTATAATTCTATCTAGAGTAAATAACTAAAATATAACAATATCTTTCCATGATAATATAGAATATACTCGAGATATTCTTACATATTATTATTATTATTATTATTATTTTTTATTTTTTTTATAAAAAGGAGAATTTTATTGATGAATCAAAAAGCAGTTTACAAAAAATTGGTGGGTAGCCAAGTGTAGACACCCATATTTTACTGCCAGGTGTCTATAGCAGTTTCCGACAAACACCCAATGATGATCGGATGCAAACATGTTTTAACGTACTCGAAAATGGGCTCAAAATCATTGGCATTTGGCTTGGGCTTTTTACGGGGTACAAATCTCATAAAAACCAACCTCAAAACCAGGCCCAGTGGGTCATTTCGAGTCAAATAAGACTAATTTGGGTCGAATCCGACACCAGGGGTAAAACCGTCTTTTAGCGACCGAGTCAAAACCCGGTCAAAGATATTCCCGAGGCACACGGACAAGCCGTGTCACCTCACGAGTCCGGCCTAGACTCAAATGCTACAAATAATCAGCTACGACAAATATTAAACAATTCCGTTTAAGTTAGAATTCGATCTCAAGTAGGAATTCTATCCAAAAACCGAATCAAACACTCGACCGAGCGTAGGACACTCGGCCGAGCAGCCCTTTTTCAGCCGAGATTCCCTTTCTTCTTCACCAAGTAACGGAATTCTCGTTCCTTTCAAATTCTTACGTTTCCTATCCAAACCGGTATTTCTTGTTGTCCAAGCAAGATACCTCTCTCAACCTTCTTTTCCTATAAATAGGACCCTTTGCATGCACATTAACACACAATATTCATACACGATTCATACACATCTACACATACAATTTCCGACATTCAACATCCATACACAATTCATAAATTCCTTACACCTAGCATCAAGAGACCGATAGCACATTCAAAACCCGAAGGAACCGGCCCTTATACCCGTCACCCTTCACGACCAAACCAAAACCACTACAACTCACCGACATTAACCCGACGCTCCCGTGCCTTAGCCACATTCCGACGAGCCCCGATCCGAGTTAACAAAAGCATGTAGGTTGAGGGTGTAATCAAACCCGAATTCTCTCTTTTCTTCCTTCCTTTCTCTCGTTTCTTCTTCTTTTTTGTATCACGTTGTCGTCGGTCTATTTATTATGGGTCGTTCATCGTTTTTTTTATTTCTAATATCGATACTACAAAATTATTTTCATATATAACGTTCTTAAAATACGATACCGGTTCATTAATCGAATATCGTATCCAACAAGAACTAAATTAAATCTCGTGATGCTAAAAATCGTTACATACTTTTTAAAACAAAATACGGCGATTTTAACGCGGAGAGAACTAATATCCTTTTCTTTTCGTTCAGATTCTTTTTCAAAACAATTTTATAAAACTTCTTCTAAAAGTCATTTCGAATATTCGATATCGATTTCATAATCGAATATCGGATATGACGAACGTCGAAAATATAAGTCGAGTATAAGTTAATTCATACTTATACACGATTTATTGAAACTAACGATTTTCGAAAATAAACGAACCGGGACAGACCCTCATGCGAGTCGCGCCCTTCCCAGGCGACTCGCGCGGGAGCCTAGAATCCGCAGCCTTTTTTTTTCGCTTTCTCAATTTTTCTTAAACATCATTTTTTTACAAAACGACTTCTCCAAACCTTTTCTTTTCATCTTTTCCAAAATTATTCCGAATATTTGATATCGATTTCATAATCGAATATCAAATATAACGAATATCGAAAATATTGAATCGAGTACGAATTATGCGATATTTGTACGCGATTTAATAAAGTCATCGATTTTCAAAAAATCGTCCTCAAAACAGGCCGGGGCGCGAGTCGCGCGCACCCCGGGCGAGTCGCGCGGCCGGCTGAAACGCGACACGTTCTTTGTTTTTTTATTATTTTTCGAACATCGTTTTTTGGACAAAACAGCGTCTTTTTTTAGCGATATTTCAGATCTCGATATATTTTTACATCATTCATTGCGTCCATATTTTTTATTCGATTTACAAACCGTTACTAACTTGTTTGTTCGTGTTTGTAGCAATTTCTTTTCTTTTCGTTTGTTTTATTATACTAAAACGAACCTCACATGATAAAATACAACTTTGACGTTAATTTTAGTTGCATTAAATCGACTTAGCAACCCATTCAATTCTCGCATGTTTAGGGAAAACAATGTTTGCATATCATTTCATCGTTCAACTAACATGCGTATTAAAACATCAAACGATATCCTAATAGAGGCCGCTATGTGCGGGCGGGGTTGGGTGTCCTTCGTGGGCTTCCCAACACGTATCCTCACCCCTTACTCAGAACCATGGTTTCCGGATGTCCGAATCCATTGGCAACGAGAGTCATTCAATACACAGTATCCGATCAAGTCGGTATCGGTATCAAATGCAAAGGGACGAACCCGATAAACTCTGACATCGGAAATGGGCCGTATTTTGTACACGGCCCACTACGACATAGAGTGGGTTCGAACGGGCCTGAACTCCCCCAAAGTTCGGTGGCGACTCCACTTCGATTTAAATTTCAATTCGATCCATGCTCATATGGAGATTCATTCGCCTCCCCAAACCCCGCGTGGCCGCGTCGGGGTGGACCTATGTCATGTCCACAATTTGGCGACTCCGCTGGGGATTAACTGATGCGTGACTTACCATCGGCATCCTCAGGGTGAGACTCGAATAGAAATCGTTTGACTAGTACAATACGCGTTTTAGTTTTACGGTTCATGCATAACCCCATTTTTTCCCGGGCCGGTACTGGTGACCGACGTCCCACTATACCATTGATGTAGTCCAAATTGGATATGTCAAAAAGTGTGCATAGCAGATTCGTATGGGTTTTACGGCATGTTCTAAGCTCAACTCGACTTAGGAAGTTCGCCCCGATTCTCGAATAGGCTATGCACACTGGTATAGACCCTTATAGACTGACCGAGACTTAGCTTAAGAGCATACATGGTGTCATTATACTGTTTCCATGACTACATGCTACTTGATCCATGTCTTTTTCAAAAAACGTCATTTTCAAAAATTTGCATCCTTTTCAAAATATCCAATTTCAAAACCTCGGACATATACCGAATTTAGGACTTATGATTTTACTCAAAATAACCCTTTTTCTAGCCGGTATTATGCCCAATTTAAAACTCGAAAATGTATTTTCGAACTTTCAAAACCTTCGCCCGGTCCGCCTTTCCGTTTTTCTTTCTCGAAAAAGGGTCGGTTCTCCCCGAATTTTTCGGGCTTTTAAAAAAAAAATCATATTTCAAAAACTTTCTCTTCTTAGGACTTCCCGTATTTAGCAGTGTCGGGTCGTGTCATAAGTCGTCGAAGTTTTTAGCGTCGAAACTCCGTCGATCTTACATCACGAGTTTCCTCCCTATCCCCGTCCGCCTTATTTTACTAAGGCAAGGCCCACCTACGTAGGACATACTCCTACAAAGGTTGGCCCATTCACACAATCGAGTCCAAAGTCTGGGAATGTCTCACGTGAACCTTTCTTCGAACAGGGCCCAACCCACATATAGTTGGATCCTAAGGGAGGCCCACCTTTTCACAAGTCACCCGTCTAGGTGTCTTTTCCGAGTCATTACCGTCTTAGTCTTCTTCTTTTTCCCTTGCTCGGGATGTACTTTTTTAGGATTCGGGTTAAGTTGCTGATTACGCGGTGTTCTTACAGACAGGCCACCCTTCACTCGAACCATGACGAAAGAAGCCATTGATGAGTTGACAGCTTCGTTGACCCAAATCCAAGACCAATTGAGACAAATGAGGGAAGACCAGATTGCCATCGTCACTCGGGTAAGTGCCGTGGAACAAGGAATCCCCAACGCTTCGATCGAGGATGACGGACCTTTGGCCGCGTTAGCCGGCGCTGTCCGAAAGCTGCAAGAACAGGTCCACTCGACCACCAGAAACACCATCCTCACGGAAAATGCCCGTACCTATTCGCCCTTGACCGATGAACTGCCCGCTAACCTCAACTTAACGGGCTTACCAATGTTTGACGGGACTGAAGACCCGGTACTCCATATCCGGGCCTTCAAGGATTTTATGGCTGTTAAGGGGGTCAAATCGACCATGTTCAAGCATCTCTTTGCTTCCTCTCGGGAAAAGCACTCGAAAACCTGGTACTACAGGCTTGATCCCAAGAAATACAAAACCTGGGACGATGTCGCTATGGAATTCGCGCGAAACTACGCGGATAACGCCGAGATCCAGACTACCATGCGTACTCTGGAGGTTATGGCCCAAGAGCCTAAGGAGGGTTTCACCAAATACCTTCAAAGGTGGAGGGCTGAAAGTGTAAAGCTGGTAGACAAGCCCAGCGAAAAGGCGCTAGTGGAGGCCTTTGTCAAAAACCTCTTCCCCGCTTACCGGATCCATCTCCGGTACGCCATCATACCCGATTTCGCCACTTTGACCGAGATGGGTACAAGAATCGAGGATGATCTAAGGTTAGAGAGCCTTACTAAGGTCTCTGCCAAGGGGTATCAAGGAGCTAGTTCATCCTCCGGCAAGCCCGCAACCACAACTGCGGCCCGGAGCATCTTTGATGAGGTTAACTCATTAGACACCTCGACCAAAAAGAATACTCCGAATCGGGTATTCACTGATATAGGAACAACCTATACTAATGCCTTACAAAGGCTGTCTTCAAAAGGCCTAATCCAACCGATAGGCCCAATCCCGGAAGTTCCCGTTGAAAAGCGATCCAAGAACTTCAATATTCAAGCCTATTGCCACTATCACCAAGGCAACGGGCACGACACTGAGAAGTGCTGGAAGTTGAAGCATCTCATTCAGGATCTGATCGAAAGTGGGAAGATACCACTACCCAGTGATAAGCCGAGTAACAAAAATAATCCCCTTGCTACTCACGCCGTTTTTACTGGAGAAGTAGTCGACTGCTCCCATCTCATTTCCCCTTTCATTCCCCAAATCAACGGGATATGGAATGACGATAAAGACGACGTTTACTTGGCTAAGGGGGAAGCTGCCCCCGTCACCGTCGAAGAAATCCGGAAGGCTAAAGGCAGAGCCCTGGCCGGCACACACGTCATCACGACCGGTCTTTCTATCCCGGAAACCGTCACTGAACCTTTTAGGACGGAACTTACTCCCGAGGAACCAAACACTGACACGACCCTAGTCAGGCAACTAAAAAGGGTTCGAACTGATCTTACTATATGGCAGCTTTTGGTTAGTTCTCAGGAGCATCGGACAACACTTACTAGGGCTCTTGATGAAATCAAGGTTGACTCGTTGGTTACCCCCACCGAAATGGTAGCCACTATTTTGTCTCACCTCAAAGGCAAGTCCAAAGGAGAAGGCCCACTTATCACTTTCTCCGAATCCGACCTTCCACCGTTTGGGGCCACCCATAACTTGGCCCTATATATCACGGTGATCTGCCGGAATAAATATCTCCCAATGACCCTAATTGATGATGGGTCCGCAGTAAACATCCTTCCCTTGAGGACAGCTAAGGCCCTCGGCATTACCGAGGCTGACTACCTTCCAACTGCACAAACTATCCAGGCTTTTGATGGGAGCCCAAAATCAGTTGATGGGGCCGTTAAGCTAACGATCATAACATGCCCGATCGAGAAGGAGTTGGAATTTCAGGTGATCGATGTCACCTCATCTTGCAATCTGCTACTTGGAAGGCCCTGGATACACGCAGTCAAAGCCGTGTCTTCCACCCTTCACAGAAAGGTCAAACTACCTTTACAAGATGGGATCGTTACTCTCGAAGCTACCCCCATAACCGTGTCAAGCTGCAACGCGGCAGGCCAGGTTGACCCACGAGGTTTCAACTTCGTGGGAATGATCGAGGAAGAATACCTTTTCCGGCCTTATTTCACCACTAGCATCTACCCGATGCTGCAAAACTTGGGTTACCTACCAAGAGCTACCTCGAGACCTGACCTCCCAGCCGGCAAGATCATCGAGGTTGTAACTAATGAAGAGTCAAGATTCGGCTTGGGGTATGATGTAACCCCGGAAAACGTAGTGCAGGCCGGTATTCAGAAGGCCATCAACATCTTCAAGGGTACCTACTTGGGTCCTTACAGTCCAAGACTGACTGATTACTTCGTCACTCCAATGTTCGGAGCTGTTCAAGTGGGCCTCTATCAGCCCACCATCTCATATCCCGAGACCAAATTGGCTCGGGAATACAATTTCATCCCGGATGACAACTTTGCCCTTATCCAGGCCGAATCAAAGGAGGGCACAAATAATACTGAGCCCGTTCTGGGACTCTTATTCGGGGAAGACAAGGTCGTCCCGACCCCTAAACAGGAGTTAGTCAACTTGATCCTCCGCAGCAGCAGGTTCGATCCAACCAAGCTGATCTCCGAAGTGGGTGCTGACACTGGGAAGAGAGCCTGGAGGAAGACAACTAAGTGGACCGACAGTCAGGGTCGAGTCTACAAGCTAACTACTGGTGAAGGAGATATGCAAGGCGCTGAGTCCGAGTCTGAGTCTGAGTCATAGTCAGAGTCGGAGTCTGAATCCAAGTCTAGAGGGTCCAGTACTAGGATCGAGTCTGTAACCCCTCTCCCTTCTTTAGTCACACCATCGGGAGCCCCGGAGCCTGTCCCGAGGGCTCTCCCTATCCCGCCTCTGACCAACGATCAGATGGCCTCTCTCTTCGAGCTATTTTCAAAATTAACTATCAATAATAACGATAACCGTTCTGCTTACGACTTGTCTTATTTTCAAAACATTTTCAAAAATTTCATTTGCAATGACATTGAGAAACCCAACGAACAGGTACCGCTGCCTCCGCATCTAATCGAGCAACTCGAACAAAGGGAGTCCCGAAATCCGGTAATCGAAGAAATCGATTCCATCAACGTAGGAACCCCTTTAGAACCTCAGATGCTTGAGTTGGGCTTATCCTTAGATCGTGAAGAAAAACAACAATTCACAGATGTCCTCCAGGAATTTAAGGACGTCTTCGCATGGTCCTACAAGGACATGCCGGGAATAGACCGGGAGATAGCCGAACATCGTATACCCTTCAAAGACGGGTACAAGCCGGTAAAACAGGAACTCCGAAGAATGAGGCCCGAATGGTCTCTTAAAGTCATGGAGGAAGTCGATAAACAATTCAAAGCGGGCTTTATTCAAGTGACTGAATATCCAAACTGGGTCGCAAACATCGTACTGGTACCCAAGAAAGACGGCAAAGTTCGGGTATGTGTAGACTTCCGGGACCTTAACAAGGCCAACCCAAAAGACAATTTTCTGTTACCACACATCGATATACTGGTGGATAACACGGCCGACCATGCCCTTTTATCATTCATGGACGGGTATGCCGGATACAATCAGATCAAAATTGCGCAGGAAGATATGAGTAAGACCACCTTCATCACACCTTGGGGGTACTTACTGCTATACCGTGATGCCATTTGGGCTTATCAATGCCGGTGCCACTTATCAACGGACCGCCACCACTTTATTGCATGACATGATGCATAAGGAAGTGGAGGTCTACGTGGATGACAAGATCGTCAAATCCAAGGACCGAAACGGGCACATTGCGGCCCTCAGAAAATTCTTTACCCGACTACGCAAATACAATATGAGGTTAAACCCTAAAAAATGCAGCTTCGGGGTAACATCGGGCAAGCTACTGGGCCATATTGTCAGCCAACGTGGCATCAAAGTTGACCCAGCAAAGATCAAGGCCATTACCGAGATGCAACCACCCAAAACCGAAAAGGAGATAAGGGGGTTTCTCGGGAAAGTCCAATATATCAGCCGGTTCATTTCAAAGTTAACCAAGGTATGTGAGCCCATTTTCAAGAAACTGAAGATAGGAGAACAAACACTATGGGACGATAAATGTCAAATGGCTTTTGATAAGATCAAGGAGATTTTATCCTCTCCACCGGTATTAATACCGCCTCAACCGGGCTCGCCTTTGTCGTTATACATGACAACCACCGAGACAGCCATGGGGGCTATGCTCGCCCAAACGGTCGATTCAGAAGAACGGACTATTTACTACATCAGTAAAAAGTTCTTGGAATACGAATGCAAGTATACGATGCTCGAAAAGACATGCTTAGCTTTAGTATGGGCCACTAAAAAGCTCCGACACTACATGCTTAGCCACGAGGTACATGTGCTATCCAAAATGGATCCAATCAAGTACCTATTCGAGAAGCCCATCCTCAACGGCCGTATATCCAGATGGACTTTAATGCTAGCTGAGTTCGATCTTAAGTTCGTGCCGTTAAAAGCCATCAAAGGCCGGGTAGTCGCGGAATTCCTTGCCGATAGTCCGGTATCCGAGGAAGGACACACCGATACTAGGGCCTTCCCAGATGAAGATATATTCCATACTGACACCGAAACATGGGATTTATATTTTTATGGGGCGTCCAACTTTCGAGGGTTTGGTGTCGGGATTTTACTAATCTCGCCACAAGAGGAACACACCCAGTTATCCATCAAGCTAGATTTCGACGTGACTAATAACGCAGCCGAATATGAAGCATGCATTCACGGGCTGCAAGCCGCCGCTGATTTAGGAGTAACAAATCTCCGGGTCCACGGTGACTCGTCTTTTAGTCATTAATCAAGCCCTACAAAAATGGAAGACTCGGAACGCAAATCTCGCGGCTTACCAAGCGCGAGTAAGGGTTCTCGAAAAACAATTCCAGAAAGTAGAATACATCTATCTACCTCAGGAAGAAAATCAGTTTGCAGATGCTCTTTCAAAATTAGCATCTTTACTGAATATCCCAGCGCATCTAACCAGCATGCCTATCTGCGTCGAAAGACGATCCGAGCCGGCATATATCCACGCTATCCAAGATATTCAGATAACTGATCCAGAACCTTGGTATCAGGCTATTCTAACCTACTTAACATCGGGAGAATATCCTCCGGGAGCTGAAAACCGGGCCAAGAAAGCCCTGCGAAGGTGGGCCACCCAGTTCATCCGCACGGACGATGGACAGTTATATAAGAAGACGGCACAGGGGGCTCTACTCCTATGCATTGACAAAACGCGAGCCGAAAGAGTCATGGCTGAGGTACATGATGGTGAAAACGGTCCGCATATGAACGCCCATATGTTGACCCGAAAAATCACGAGACTCGGGTATTATTGGAATAGCATGGAAACTGACTGTCAGTTATATGTCAAACACTGCCATAACTGTCAGATTTTTGCCAATGTACAGCATATGCCTTCATCCCTATTATATACTATGACATCACCATGGCCATTCTCGACATGGGGAATTGATATAATTGGGAAGGTGAACCCTTCAGGGACAGGGGGTCACTGTTTCATTTTAGTGGCTATTGACTATTTCACCAAATGGGTCGAAGCCGAGTTATACCGAATCTTGAATGCCAAACATGTGGCTAAGTTCATCCAAAACAAAATTATATGTCGATACGGGATTCCGCACGAGTTCATCAGTGATCACGGGACCCACTTTCAAGCTGAAACTGCCACTTTGTTGGAAAAGTACAAGATTCAAAGGCATACATCTTCGCCTTACCGTCCCCAAACGAATGGAGCGGTAGAGGCAGCTAATAAAACAATTGTGACCATACTTAAAAAGATGGCTGAGAATTATCGGGACTGGCCCGACAAGATACCTTTCGCCCTATGGGGATATCGAACATCAATTCGCACCGCAACCGGAGCAACTCCATATTATCTGACATATGGAATGGAAGCAGTCCAACCAGTCGAGCTAGAAGTACTATCCCTCAGGATTCTACTCGAGAGCCAGGTACCTAAAGCAGATTGGGTCCAAGCCCGATCTGACTCGCTAGTCCTCTTGGACGAACGGCAATCTCGAGCCCTGAATAATATTCAGATATACCAAAAAAGGATCCAACGGGCCTTTAACAAAAGAGTTAGGCCCAGGAATATCAAAGAGGGCGATCTAGTCCTAAAATCCGTGCGAGCTTTGCGACCAGTTGACCCAAGAGGAAAATTCAAAACCAATTGGGCTGGGCCATATCTAGTGAAGAAAATCCTTTCGGGAGGAGCAGTAATGCTGGCAGACTTGGATGGGAACGAATTCGTCAACCCAACCAACTTGGACCAGTTAAAGCGTTACTACCCTTAAACCCTACCTCAATGTCATTTGCAAAAAGTTTATAAAAATTTGCCTTTTTCAAAATTTTAAGCAAGTCAATAAGTTAGGATTACTTATCCTACCGTCGCACATCTCGAATTAATAATCTTGATGTATTTCGAAAATTGCAAAAAATTTCTGAACTACGGAAGGTTTGATTCCATTAATTATGGATACGTAGGCAACCCCTCAATAGGGTACAACCACTGCAATAACGAAAAGACGGAACGGTATTCACTAATATGTCTTTTATTATAAAACACCGATAAATTCGGAAATTTCAAAATACATCACAAAAAAAAACAACAAAAAAATCACACCACAAAAATAGTAGTAATACTTAAATAATAAATTTAGGAGACTACTCGTGCATTTTTCCTTTCCCCTTATCTTTTGGGTCGCGCGGAGCCCGAGGCCGACGGGGCGGGGGCGAACATTCCCTAATCACAAGGGGAATTTCCTTTGCTCGAACCCGTTTCTTCGACAACGGGTCTTCTGCCATTGTCACTGGTCCAAGCCGAGCCCGTACGGGCTCGGGAAGTCTGTCTCGAGGACCGAGTCGGACATAGTCTAAGCACACATCGGTACGTCCGACCGTTCATAGACTGGCCTAACCAAGAAATAGGGACAGCTCGGAGCCAATCAGAAGCATGACGGCCTTGGTGAGACTTCCATAAGGCAACTTGACGGGAGGTCAAGGAGAAATCCGATTCCGCTGTAGCCATAACCCTCGTGAAATATATATCTGCCAAAGACTTCATAATTTTAGGGGCAGCGATCTCACTCGGAATACACTCAATAGAACCCAGAACCTCCTTAAGCCTACACAAAGCCGCATCGAAAGCCGAGCCAGAGGTTAGTATGCCCGCAGCAGGAAGCAGCGTAGCCTGCAAATCCGCCGATTGCAGTCGAGATGCCACAAAAGCATAATGTAGAACATCCTCAGCGACATACACCCCAAGCCCCCCAAATGAAAAGGGAAGGGTGGCAAGCCGCCACTGCCAATCCCCAAATCCCGGCCCAGACGCAATAACAACACGCTCTAAATGAGAACGAAGAGCCGCGTCAAAAGCAAGCTGAGCCGATTCAAAAAACAGTCGGTGGGGCAAGTACGCAAAGCAAAATAATGTTTGGAGATACCAGTACAGGCTCGGATCAACAGCAACTCACACTGCGGATCATCAAGCAGAGCGACGGAACCCAAAAGTGCAATAGTTCTGGTCACTCTACTCATCATGAGTTCACTGCTGAAATCATGACTCGCACTAACAGGCCCACCAAGGACTTTGACACCACGCATCGGTCTGGCGATAGTAGGGGGGAAGACACTGGGGAGCCTGCTCCTAGGATCTTCCGAAGGCCAAAAAACCTCGGTTTTACTGACATTAAGATGAAGTCCCGAATAAGGACCATCATCCAAAATCAGCTCCAAAACCTTCCCCAAAACCAAGGTATCCCCAACTATGGTGCCATCATCCAAATACCAAGCCTGTAGCCTCAAATCAAAAGAGTCCCGAATCTTAAAAATCAAGGGATGTAAAACCAAAGAAAAAAGCAGAGGACCCAAAGGATCACCCTGCTGGACTCCCTGACAAGACCACAAGCTGTGCTCACCATAATATAATCGGGCATGACTAAAATAACAAAATTCCACCCACCGGGAGAGAACATGGCAGTGATAACGAACCTCTCGTAACATGATTTCCCGATCGACCAGGTTAAAAGCGTTATGAAAATCACCAAGAGCATGGAAAGACCCACCTCATCACCCCGGTCCTCAACAAGCCGGTTCAAGGCATGTAAAATAGCCTCGCCCCCCAGATACCCTGACTCCAAACTGAAGACCAGAAAAATAGCCACTCAGCGTCGGACCGATCAGGAAAGCACCAACCTTAGAGACAAGCCGTCTCCAAATCGTACCAACAGCAATAATACGAATACCGCCACCCGGCTTAACAAGCGGGGTAAGCGGAGCACTAGCAATGTACTCCTCGAGGACCTGCGGGCAGCTGCCCTCGAGAAAGAGATTAACCACTCAAGTGACAGATCGTCTGAAACAGCAACTGCAGCACCACTTAAACAATCCAAAAGGTGTTGAGCACGAAAACCGTCCCTCCCACAAGAAGTGCCACGAGGGAACCCTCTAATCATATCCATAACCATCGACGCGGAAGCGATGAGGGAGTGGTGATTACCAGGCAAGGGTGGCAAAGCGGGAGAAGGGACGGCGGGGTGCTTATCCTTCAAAGCCACTAGAGTATCATCAGAGTAAGGAGCAACACCAGAAGAAGAAAGCACACGAACAACAGCAGTGTAGTGCCCGTCACAAATCTTCCTACGACACTGCCAAACATTGACCTCACTCAAGTCGAGATCCTCATTCACGCTAAAGGAAGGAGCAACCTCAGCCAGAGTATCCTGTAGGAGCGACAACCGACCACCCGGCTCATCCTAACATCGAATGGCACTAGAAATACTCTCTTCCTGACGCTGCCGTCGAACAACAGATCGACACTCAAGATTACTCCGAGAGGAGAAAGTCTTAAGTATGCAAAGAGGCAACGCAAGCAGGGTGACCCAACACGTGAGATCACGAGGAGAGGCAGCCACATCATCAAGAGCCCCCCGAAAAACCCGAGAAAACCCTAAACGACACTTTGGAGGGATGGATTTAACAGTACGTAACCCCTTAGCAACCAAGTGATCAAGAGAGGTCAGGTTAAACCCAACAACCGGGGGATCAACAACACCACTAGAAGACGAAACTATAGGGGCAGATGGTCGGGTAAAACCGTAAAGAACATAGAGGATAACACCATCACCACAATTAGGGCCCTCAACAAAAGACTCTGCATCGTGCCGACAACCTTTGTTATGAGTATGTGTCCGAAAGCAAACCCCACACAGCCAAATACCCATCCGCCAAAAAGTAGACTCAGCAGCCAAAAAAATAGGTAAAGAAGTAAGAGATTGACGCGTGGTGTCCCGGGCACCTTCCTTACAGTGATGATCACGGAGATGGACAAGCAGAGAATTTTAACAAAACCTTTACCCCAACCATCCCTACACCTACCGAGGCCCACGAAAGGACAGTGGAACCGCACAAGGTCAGGTATGCCGAGACGGAAGCAAATCCGACACGCAGAAGCAACCCCAAAAAAAAAGGAAACCTGAGAACCCAGAAGCAAACCGAAAACGAAACTAGAAGCCAAGCGAAAACTGAAAACCGAAAACGAAAAAGGAAACAAAAACCTAACCACAAAGAAAGGACCCGTGGTCCGAACCCGAAAAGCCCGGGGCTAACCGGCAAACCGAAGACGGCAGTACCAAAGACGGCAGCTCACTGGCGCCGGCAGCAGCAAACGTGCCACGCAACACGACGCACAACGTAAGACGCGGCAGCAAACCGGCATATGTCCGACGAACCACTACGTAAGCCAGTCCGACGAAAACTCCGGCAAGGTCAGGAACCCGGCGTGGTCAGGATTCCGGCGGCCGCGAACCGTCGACAGCAACCCAAGATCCGGTGGCGTGGTCATGAACCCAAGTCGACAGCAAACCCCTCTCCTCCCTCAAAATAAAAGCGAACACCGGCAAAGGGTGGTTGTCGGCGCGCAGTGGTGGCCTGAGGCCTGCGGTAGGGCTGGCGGTGGCGGTAGAAACGGGCTTTATGCCCTAACCAAACCATGAACCACACTTCTCCCCCCTCGAACTCCTCCCTCCTCCCTCACTAGAGACGACAAGGACGTCGGCAGAGGGCGACGTCGGCGAACAGGGCTGACACCGGTAGGCAGTTGACCGGCGAAGCCTCACGTAATGCCCTAATCGCCATAAGCCTCACGTATTATTATTATGTTTATTATTATTATTATTATTATTTTAAAGAGAATTTTATTGATCAATCAAAATGAAGTTTACAAAAAATTGGTGGGCAGCCGAGATTCAATCTGGGCCCTCACCCCCTTAGCTATAGTAAAGTTAAGTCTAGTAAAAATAAAAGGACAATAATACCAACTATGGGGCGTCTTCTCAAAATTATTATTATTATTATTATTTTTTTGCAAGAATTCATGACTCGTTTTATTCATCCATATAGGGTAAACAAAAAAAGAGCCTAGCTTACAAAGAATATCCCCTAGTATGTAAATGCTACATACAAATTATATGTGAAGTTTCCTACTCAAATCAATATTTACTCCTCCAAGCCTTGTAAACACATCAAACTTTGCTAGACTAATCAGGGTTTTAGGGGATCTGGTCTTAGCATCAAATATTCTCCCATTCCTTTCTTCCCATACATAGTATACTGCAGCTGCAAGACTAGCACAAAACCATTGACCCTTCCAATGTTTATTTCTCCTTCTGCCAGAACTCCATTGAAGCTCTACCTTCAATTTAAGGCTCCTACCCCGAACTTGCATCCACTCCATCAGTCCTCGCCATATCTGCTGTGCATACGGACAACTAAAAAATAGATGAGATGAGTCTCATTAGCCTGACAGCACAATACACAACGATTGACCAACTGAAACCCTCTTCGCTGTAGTGCATCAGTTGTGGGCAGCTGCTCCTGAACTGCTAAAGAAGTTATTATTCCATGCTTATGCAAAACATGACTTCCCTGCACTCTTTTAAGCAATGGCTGCCTCCTACTTTTCTTCCTAAACCACTCATAGGCTGCTGTTAAACAGAAAATCCCTCCTTTACCCCACTCCTGAAATCAACTGGGCTACTGATTCCATATTCTCTACACCTGCCAACAGTTCATCTCTAACCTGTATAATACTTTTCAATGTTCCTGTATACCTATCTTGTTTATGTATCTCCCATATGGTTCTTGGTCCTAGCACATAGGCTCTATTCCAACTAGTCCACAGATCCATACCATCTTGCACAATCCTCCACAATTTACGTGCCATCAGCGCCTTATTCCATGCCCTAATGTTCCTGATATTGAAGCCTCCTTCCTCCCATGGAGCACATATGCTTTCCCAACTTTTGAAAATCATACCCTTCCTTTCCTGAGTACCAGTCCAGAAATAGTTACGACAAATCTTATTTACCTTGTCCACCACATTACTAGGTAACATGGTATTAGCACACCAGAAACTAACAATTCCTCCAATTACTGTATTAAGAAGTTGAGTTCGACCTTCATAAGTCAAATGCATAGCAGACCAACATCCAACAAGATTTTGCAGCTTCGACAAAAGCCCACCATAATGCTCCCATCTATTATTAACATCATTCAATGGCAAACCCAAGTACCGACATGGGAAAGCACCTTGTTTAAACCCAGTTTCCACCAAGATCTGATCTTGCACTTCTTGATGTACTCCCCCAAAAAAGATATCAGTCTTGTTCCTATTAACATGGAGACCAGATTCTGCTGCAAACTTATCCAATGCCCGTATGGCAGCCTGGACAGAGGGAACGTCCCCCCTCACAAAGACCATAAGGTCATCCGCAAACACAAGATGGTTAAGCCTCAATTTCCTACACTTTGGGTGATAGGATACCTGTGGCTCGAATCCAATTCTGCGCAATCGTCTAGATAACAATTCCATACTAAGGACAAATAGGTAGGGAGATAAAGGATCTCCTTGCCTAATTCCTGCCTTCCCTTTAAAAAATCCATGTATGCCTCCATTAATCTTCAAAGAGTACCATGACCCTGTAATACATTCAAGAATCCAACCAATAAACCTAGGAGGAAAATTCAACCCTCCTAAAAGTTCCTTCATAAAAGACCATTGCAATGAATCAAATGCTTTTCGTAGATCAATTTTCATAAGACACCGTGGTGTAATGTACTTCCTGCTATATCCTTTAATAAGAGATCGAGTTAGAGCTATATTATCCTGAATATCCCTTCCTTTAACAAAGGCCGCCTGTTCCGGACCTATTAAATCACCTATAACTATCTTCAGCCTGTTTGTAAGTAATCTACTAACAATTTTATACAAAACTGAACAGCATGAGATCGGTCGATAGTCCAACATTGAACTACAGACCTCCTTCTTAGGAATTAATGTGATGAGAGTAGTATTTGCTTGCTTAAGCATCCTCCCCTTCAAAAAGAACTCACGCACAGCATCACAAAAATCCACTCTAATGACCTCCCAAGATGATTTGAAGAAATCCACATGGAACCCATCAGGCCCAGACTCTTTCCAGAGCCCATAGCAAACAAAACTCTCCTTATTTCTCCCTCATCAGGAACAACTAACAACTTATCCCAATCATCAGTCTTGACAAATTTCCTCGCCTCAAGATGTCCATATCCAGTGGCTTGGTAGTAGCTTCTATACCTAAAAGATGTTCATAATAACCTATGAAACCTTGGGCTACCTCAGCATTCCCCATTCTGACAGCCTCTTCATGATCTGTGATTACCCCAATAACTTGCTGTAACCTTCGTTCTTTGACCCTAGTATGAAAATAAGTACCCGAATCATCAAGAAGAATGTTCCATCTTAGCTCTTTGCTTGAAGATGCTCAACTCCGCTTTCTGCAGATCCTTAAAGCTCTCAGATAACTCATGCTCTTTAAGCATTAACTCCCTGGAAAAAGGCTCCTCCTGTAATCTTTTTTGACAGTACTCTAACTCATCTCTTATCACCTTAATCCTTACTCCAATGCTTGAATAGTTTTTACAGTGCAGCTCATGTAAACCCTTTTTAACATGCTTGAGTTTACTAAACAGTCTGTACCCCGTTGTGCCATACACTTTCTTGTTCCAGGCCTTAGCTACCACCTCTTTATAACTAGAATGCCTAGTCCAACAATTCAGGAAACTAAACCTCTGCTTATGCACCGTATCAGTACACACTTTACCACCAGTGGTGAGTGGTCCGAAACCCCGGAAGGTTGGATATGAGCATAAGATTGAGGGAAACGCGAACTCCACTCAACATTAATAAGAGCTCTATCCAATCTACTCCAAACCCTAGATAAAGGGTCTTGCTTATTAGTCCAAGTGTATTCACACCCTTGACTAGCTAATTCCTGAAGCCCACATCGAGCAATGCAGGCATTAAAATCTTCCATATCCTCATCATCGACCTATTTCTTATGATATTAAAATCTCCCATTACTATCCAACTTTGGGCTACAATAATGCTAGATAACCCATACCACAGACTATTCCTTCCTACTGCATCATTCCTTCCGTAAACAAAGGTAGCAAACTATTCAACTCCCGTACCCAAATGAAGTATCTGGCAATGAATAAATTGGTCCTCTGTCTGCAACACATTAATCCTAACTGTATTCGGATTCCAAATTAGCCATATTCTTCCATTGTAATGACTACGGTAATTACAATGGACTCTATAATTCTTGAATTTACCCTGTATGATAGCTTTCGCATTATTCTCCTTAATCCTCGTTTCCAGTAACCCAAGTATATCAATCCCATTAGCTCTCATATAAGATGTAAAACTTCGTTTTGTTTCAGAGCCTCATTACTACCCCTAATATTCCATGTTGCCACAATCATGATAGTATATCAGGGGGGACCTTGTCCACTACTGGTATGAAATCCACACCATCTTCATCCTGTGTATCATAATGCTGCAGTATCTCAAACCTATTAGGAGAGATAACTTGCTCAACCTTTTCAACATTCAAGCATAAACCGGATCCTGTCACTTTAAGGCCTAACCCTTGACATCCTGAGCGTTTGGAGACTGGGGTGAAGCCAGCACCAGAATCAGGAACTGACAGACCTCCCCCAGCATCTGCAGCCTGCTCCAGCACTTGGTTCCCCATTTCCAACACACCTAGCCTAAGGGGTCCTGAGCCAGTGATAAAGAGGCCTTCGGTTTGCTCTTCCCTAGGGGATCCACGATGCTTTACAACTGGGCAAGGAGGCTCCACATCCCCCCCAGTTGAGGTACCACCTAACCCCTGAGGGCCATCCTTCTTGGGAGTATAACGTTTACCAGTCACAGTGCGAGCAACAACTGCTGCTTCTTTCTTTTTCTCCCACTTACAGCTGGTTTTCACATGACCAAGCTTACCACACCCTGCACAGTGATATGGCACCCATTCATAATCGATCCTTCGGTCCAATTTCCCTAAACCCGGGACATTAATTACCATTGAACGATGTAATTCTTGAGAGACATCTACTTCCACCAATACCCTTGCAAAGGAGAGCCGCTCTTTGAAAGTAGTGGTAGTATCAGCGAACAAAGGTCTCCCCACCTTGCTTGCCATCTTACTCAATACTGATTCGGTCCACAAAAATGGATCCAAATCCGGGAATAGCACCCAAACCGGAACTATGGAGATTCTGTCCATCTCCTGGGAAAAGAGAGGGCTCCATTGCTTCAATACCAGTGTGTTAGACCCTAGCTGCCATGGCCCTCCTCGCAAGACCATATCCATGTCTTCCTTAGCTGAGAATCGGAAAGAAAACCAACCTCTTTTAAAGAATTGAACAACAGGTGGTTTAACATGATTCCAATACTTCAACACAAAGTCCTGCATCTGCTTCACTGTAGGTCGAACCCCAATTACATTACCCATCAAAGTAAACTTCCGTAATTTGAGTTCCTCTTCAAAATCCGGTATTTCAATATCAATCTCCGTTGATTCTGCGCTCTGCTCATCAAAGAATAGCCCCCATCCCCATCTTAGATTCCTTAGCCTTTGCTGACCAAGATTTGAGTATCGGAATCTCAGGTTTTGACAAACCCGAATTCCCGCCATTAGAGACCTTTTCCAATTCTTCATTCGTTTTAGGATTTTCTGGAGGAACTTTAGATTCCCCGCTCCCTATCCTTAGTTTGGACGCAGAATTAAACGCTTCTTGAATGAGATCATTAATCGACAAATTTCCCTGTTTTTCTTGCATCTGGGTTTCTGTTTTCTCTTCTTGTAGTTCACCATTTCCATTCTTTGTAGCATCAAAATGTTCCCTAGAAGATGTAGAATCGTTTTTCGCTTTGTTCTTAGGCGACCGTCCTCTTCCTCGTCCTGTTCCCGTCGAATTCATCCTTCGTTAATGGAGGTCGCGAGAGAAAATCTTTTCTCTAGAGAGAGGAGAGAGAAACCTCGTTATTATTCTATTATTATTACTATTATTACTATTATTACTATTATTATTATTATTATTATTATTATTTTTATGATTATTAGGATTATTAGGATTATTATTATTATTATTATTATTATTTTAAATTATAATTATTATAATTATTATTATAATTATTATAATTATAATTATAATTATTATAATAATTATAATAATAATAATAATAATAATAATAATAGTTATTATTATTATTATTATTATTATTATTATTATTATTATTATTATTATTATTATTATTATTATTATTATTATTATTATTATTATTATTATTATTATTATTATTATTATTATTATTATTATTATTATTATTATTATTATTATTATTATTATTATTATTATTATTATTATTATTATTATTATTATTATTATTATTATTATTATTATTATTATTATTATTATTATTATTATTATTATTATTATTTTCTCATATTGAATTCTTATTTACAAATTTCGCCGGTTTACGTACATGTGTAGTGATTATTTATTCATTTAGTACATGTCTAGTGATTATTTATTCATTTAGTTTATATATGATTCTTTATTTATATTGCTAAAATTTTATAGTGATCATGCCGAATCTTACAAAACTCGAGTTTGAGGCCCTTAATATTACCGGGAAGAATTATTTATCATGGGTATTAGATGCGGAAATGCATTTAAATTCAGAAACATTAGGTGAGACGATAAATGACGGAAATAAGACCGTATGTCAAGAAAAGGCAAACGACATGATAGTTCTTTGCCATCACCTCTATGACGGTCTTAAAAATTAGTATTTGACGGTTAAAGACCCACAAATCCTTTGGAGTGATCTAAAGGAAATGTATGACCACCAGAAAACCGTTATATTACCAAAGACTCGTTATGATTGGTTGCATTTACGTTTACAATATTTTAAATCTGTAAGTGAGTATAACTCCGTCATGTTCAGAATTACTTCTCAATTAAAATTATGTGGTGAGAAGATCAGCGATGAAGATATGCTTGAAAAAACATACTTTACTTTTCATACAAATAATATCGTCCTGCAGACACAATATCGTGAAAAGGGATTTAAAAAGTATTCTGAATAAATTTCTTGTTTGTTGGTGGTTGAACAAAATAACGAGTTATTGATGAAAACTCATGAATCACGTCCTACTGGCTCTTCTCCATTCCCTGAAGCAAATGCGACATATCATAATAGGGATAATGCTAGTAGAAGTGGTCACAGGCGAGGTCGTGATCGGGAATCATGGCGAGGCCGTGGACGTGGACGTGGATTTGGTGGATATCTTAAAGGTCGCGGAGGTTATTTCAAAAGGACACAATTCCACCCGCAGTGGAATCAAAAGGAAGGTAAAAATGTGGACGACAAAAGCGAGAATGTACCTAATATATGTTTTCGATCTGGTGGGAAAAATCATTGGTCTCGCATTTGTCGCACACCGAAGCATCTAATAGATCTCTATCAACAATCAATAAAGCAAAAAAGAAAGAATGTTGAGACAAATTAAACATGGTAATAGAGGATGGTGAAGGTGATTTTGATTCCGGTGATACAACTCACTTAGATGCAACCGATTTCTTTCCGACTCCTGAAGGGAATAATTAATCAACGAATGTATTGTACTATAATTTTTTTAAGATTGCATAAGACTTATAACCTTATTTGTATTTATAGTAGGATTTTATAGTTATTTATTTTTGTGTTTTTGTTTTTCATTGTTTTATTTATGGGTTGTAGTTGTCTTTTAAGCATACTCGAGGACGAGTAAGAGTAAAGTGTGGGGAGGTTGATAAGTCAATATTATACCTATTTTTGTCCACATTCCGACTCTTATTTGACCAATTTTATAACGTGATTTGCTTTTGTAACACCCACATTTACCAAGAAGCCTTACCCAGACATTCCCGAGTAAATAGAGATGTTACCATCTCGGTTTCCTGAGGTAGTAGCTCATTACAATACAATACAGAATGCCAACCGATCATCTAATTTAAACATTACAACTCGTTAACTATTACCACTCTAGTTACATAGCGGAAGCTACACATTCTATAAAAACGGGAATGCCTATGCATTCATCTGTGCTACGTCTGGACTCATAAGTCACGTTCACCCCAATCCCGTACATGCATCCCCGCATCCAAACACATGACGATATACATAACCTGCATTATAGACTGCTCCCCAATTGATCGAAAATATCGATTAGATCATCACAGACACGTCCGACATACACACCGTATCAGTTTACGATAACATACATTAAATATCACTAGTAAAACCAACATCACAAATATCAATATCAACAACATCATCATCATCATCCCTATTATCATTATCACGACCGCAGTCACGCCTCATCAGTCACGCTTTGTCAGTCCGAGTGTGCACACCCCTCCTAGGCTCACCTAAAAGGAAACATCAGGGAAGGTCCCGAGATCAACTGGGCCTAGCTAGTCCTTGCTAGTTTCTCAATAGGCACACAACCGCAATTTCAATAGGCACACAGCCGAATCTTCAATAGGCATACAACCGCAATCTCAATATTACAATTATACCATTACATATCATACAACATGCATACATTCAACGTAAACAGAGTAAGGATAACCTTACCTAGTTAGCAGGTCACCATTTAGTCGGTAGTACAATTCAGCACGAAGATTCTACAAAGTCCGATCCTAATTAATAAAATATTTTATATTTAAATCAATATCGACTCTAACGTAATTAAATTATGAAATGAAACACGAACCCGATTTAGTAATAATATATTATTATTAACCGACATCGCCCTAATTAAATTAGACCACCCTACCTACATTAGCCGACACCTTGCTTTAATTAACTTACACTAGAGCAACTTATTCTTATTAATATTATTATTACGTATGCTCCACTAAATCTCCTATAATTATTACTATTATTATTATTATTATTATTATTATTATTATAACTAACTATGAGCAACATAACACTATTCATCCCCAACAACAACAATGTAGCAATCATACGCAATAGTAACCCGACACAACCACACGATAACAGCAACCCGACACAACAATCCCTACCCGACACAACAACAAACCAACACGAGATCAAAAGTGCGATTAAGAGCGACAAAAGACATAAAACAAAGGAACCGTAAGGTGCTTACGACATCATAGGCCACGACCGAGGGGACCGGAACAGGAAAAAGACGCCACATATGGTGGCATCGTCAACCATGTCGGGGATGATGGCGGCTGGTCAATGCGGGTGGCTGATTGAATGGTGCGTGCGGTTGTTTTGATTGTGCTATTGTGATTGATACGGTGTTGTGGTGTCTGGTAATACGCATAACGGCATAAGAGGAGAGACATGCTCCTAATGCCTAATAGTTTATATTAGGTTATAATATTAGGGTATTAGGTATTAGGTTATATAATTAAGAGTACATAATACGGATATTAATATTAGTAACAGAATAAATGAGATGAATCGGGACATGGGTTATACATTATACTTGTATAAGAATTGGTTTATTGAAATGAGTTAAACTAAATAGGTTAACCAATTATATGCTACTACCCATAACGAGGTCCGAATTAAAAAGGAAACCCAGGTAATACACGACGGGTATTACAATCTATCCTTCTTTGAAGGAACTTCGTCCCGAAGTTCACCTTCCACGACGGAACGACTAACTATACCAACCTGACCGACCAACCAATCAATGACTGACCGAGCAACCAATCACCAACTAACATAAGTAACGTGACATCATGGATAATTTGGACAGGGTATTACAATGTACCCTCCTTATAAGAACTTCGTCCCAAAGTTTAGGATGCAACCAATAATAACGACACCTCTCGACAGCCTAACACCTTCCACTATTCACCCTTAATCGAATACATCACATGACTCATCATATAACTAACTATTGTATCTTCATCACGTACTACCATACTACTGACTAAATATTCACACATTTATGACAAACGACAACCATTCCAACCTATTAGGCGACGACTGACACGGTATGACATCTCCTACCCTCTTTATATAAACCTTCGCCCCGAAATTCATTAATCCTATACTCACGCTACCCAACACATTTTATATATATAGCGACATTATCTTGACACTAACAGGTCACTCTTTCTCGATCTTATCACATAACACGTTATTCAATTATCAAGGACGCCACTGTAAACCTTCACACAAATACACTTGTAAGCCCTGACCAGGGGTGAGGAAGTTGGTAGTATTGGCAATCGACTCATGCGATCCATCATAACGACTTTCAACATATTTCTCATATACAAGGATCACTTGGCCATTTCACGGCCTCCAACTCTTTTGGCATCAAGCCTAACACAGCAACGCATTTCTGTTTCAACTATATTTCCCAACTACTCACCCATCAACTAGTCGCGGGGAATTTCTATCCTCGCATTCATCCACATTTCACAGCATCAATCTCTTTTTATTAACAATTGCATGCATCGTCATTTAGACTGTTCCCAAGGTTCAACAGAAGTACCAACAGATTACTTGCATACTCATTCTCATATGTCGTACTTCACATAATTTAAGAGGGAAAAAGACCACTTATTAGTACCATTTGTTTATGCTCATTATTCTTGTAATGACTCATTTCACATGCTGGCAAACAACAACCAGTGCACTTGTAACTTTACATGCTTATGTGAACCCTCCTTCCAAGACATATTTACATGCATAGACACCACTACTATCACCCAAGTAAAACGATTATTTCATACAAAGACAGTTTGTCCAACACCCGAGACCTGACACCAACTCGTGATTTCGATGATACTACCATGTACTATAATCTGACCTCCTAACATCAAAACAAATGTGACGATACAAGGGATTCAAGCATATACTTTTGACCCCTTATTATTCATTATTTTAGATCCTCGTACCATCATTATACCGCCAATTATCCTTCTTTAATGGATCTTGATGTCGTGACTCTCTTTCTACCCTGTTAACATTATTAATCTTATTTATACAGTTAGGCTCGATAACTACCATTATTGCGGTATTCTAACAAGCGATTTAAATGACACCTAATCCTCACGACATCCGATCTCGTCAACATATAACGAGACTCGGTTTTTATCATTATGACACGTATTCCCAAGCTATATTATGATAACTCGTTGACACAAATGTATCATTAGCAGGTTCAGACTCACATGCACACACATATATACCGAGAGAATGCATAAGCAGACAATATAATCATCACGGCAAGACAAAAACACAACTGGGCACTCTTAGATAACCACGTTAACAACTTCAGACCTTGAGATGATTAACAGGTGACATTTATTCCACGTAATTGCAAAAACTGACCAGATAGTTTATTTATTATGTTTGCATCAGTTTTAAACTTAGACGTTAATATACAACTTATGACCAGCGAGCAACCCGTAGACATTATAAACATTCATTCCTTGATAAGTGTAGTTTGTAGTGCCTAATTTGTTGTGTATTGGTCCCATTTTCCTTGTGGAATCGCTCCTTGGGAGCGGTTTCTGGGCTACTCATGTTTCTTCTAGTTCGTTTTAGGTCCCCAAGATCATACATGGAGAATTGGAACGATTCCGACTCGTTTCATGCGCTTTTGGAGCCAACGAAGAGAAGGAACGATCACTCGGTGCCTTGAATTTGATCCCAAGACCTTGGGACCCAATCCCGAGCCCCTTGGACTCGATCCCGAGCCCCGAGAATCGATGAGAAACCCATGAGAAGCAAGGAGGGACCTTAAAGATCATATTGGAGGCCTACAAGACCCATCCCCGTCGGGAAGGACCTCATCCCGTCCGGGATAAGGTGCACAAATGCGAAGGGTCCTGTTTTGAGCCCGTCCCGGTCGGGATGGAGGGCCTGCTGCGCGTGACTTCTTTTTCTTCCTCCTTCATTCTTGTAACCTTATAAATACTTCCCTCTTGTATTGTTTAAGCATCTTACATTACCCTAGACTCTCTTAGGCCTCTCTTTAACATTAAAAACCCTAGATTAGTGTTCCTCTCATTAGTTTAATCTTTCTTTAATCTTTAGTTAATCTTTGTAATTAGTCTTGTATTACGGAGATTCTTGAAGATTATTCCAAGCTTGACAACCTTGGAGTTTTATTTGGGTTTCTTATTAATTCAAGTTCACATCTTTTTCATCCTTTGCTAGTTTGGTATAATCCTCTTCTTCCTTTTACTTTGGTTCTTTGTTTGTTTATCAAGTTTGAATCTTTACATATTGCTTATTGTTATTGTTTGTTCATCATGGATGTTTGGATTATTATGTTGTTTTCTCTTGTTTATGTTAGTTTTATCTTGATAATGAGTGAGTAGATTCCTTGTGGGGTTAGTAGGGGGATTAGGTGTGGATTATGGGTGATTAGGGTTTGATTAGGGGTAAAGGTGAATCTTTTGTTGCTAGTCGCATATTGGGCACTCTATGTGTTTGTTGAATTGCTTGTGTGGGTAGTAGTGGCCAATGCTTCCCATATTTGTCTTCATCTTCTCATTGTTTGACTAGTGTGTGATTGTGTCGGGTATAGTCTTAGACACGAGAGTGCGGACTTGGGTTTTGACGCGAGAGCGCGAACCGACCTTGACCTAGGTTTAGAGGTGAGAGCGTAAACCGACTCTAGCAACTAGGAGACACCTACACCATTGATCACCCAATTACCCTACTACACTTAAGAACCCGACCTAACCCTACTCCCTTCCATATTTGATTCATCCTCCTAGTTAGTAATCGTTTCCCTTATTCATTGTTTAGTTTGTCTCTAGTTATTTCTTTTAGCCTTGTTATAGTTAGTTCGTTACTAGTCTAGTCTTTACCTCTTCTCCCATCATAGATTGTCAATTATCATTTCTTTGTGTTTGTTTGTGACTTAGCCTTATTTCTAGGTAGACCTAGTCTTGACACCTACAACCGTCTCCATGGACATGACCCGACTTACCATAGCTACCGTTAGGTATAGTTGGTATTACTTGATCGGTAGGACCCACGGCAAATTCCCTCCCATCAATTTGGCGCCGTTGCCGGGGACGGTGCATGTTTAGACTTTGTTTGCTTATTAGCTTGACTTAGTTACCCTTCTTGTGCTCTTCTTCTTCCTCTTGTGCATATTTTGTAGGTTTTTCTCGTATTCATAGCTTTTTTTTTCTTTGTCTCCCGTTGTGTTCGTTTATTGTCTTTGCCTAGTGCCCATAAAGCACTAGGTGTTCTCACGTTTGTTTAAGTGTGTAGTGTATGCCTAGGAGGGGAGGTGATTTCTTTCTCTTCAATCCAGAGCCGGAAAGACTCTTTAGAGCCTTTCGCCAACGGACGATTGACCGGGTTAGAATCTCTCAACCAAGTGCTAGCAATACCAATCAAGAACAAGCTCAAGGATCCGACTTAGACGAAACACCTCGAGAGACGGACGAAGGGAATTTCATTAATCCTTTTGGTACTTCTCAACCTAGTTCCCCCTCTACTTCTACATCAACACCATCTACACCGTCCTCTCCCGCATATCCAATAATGCCTAAGTTCCCTTCTCATTCAACCTTTACGGAAGACGTTTTGCCCGGTCCAACCGCTTTACCGGAGGCATATACCGGCAACTTTGTGGCAAAAACACAATTCATCCAACTGGTCGAAAGAAGTCAATTTAGCGGGTTAGCAACCGAAGATCCTCATCAACACATGGAAACCTTTTCGGATTATTGCGATGCTATCTCACAAACGGGAATAACCCAAGACCAAATCCGGTGGGTATTATTTCCTTTCTCTTTGATCGGTAAAGCAAAGCAATGGTTCAAAGGGTTAGACAAGACGACTCTTGGTATTGATACTTGGAAGAAGCTAGCCTTAGCCTTCTACCAACAATTCTATCCCCTGGAGAAGACGAATCTATTGAGAGCCTCTATCACGGGATTCCAACAACGTGATGAAGAAAGCCTCTACGAAGCGTGGGAAAGATTCAAAGCCTTGATCCGCTCTTGTCCTCACCATGGTCTATCACAGTGGTTCCTTGTTCAACAATTTTGGAACGGGTTATTGTGGACATGACATAGGTCCACCCCGACGCGGCCACGCGCGGGTTTGGGTAGGCGAATGAATCTCCATATGAAACGGATCGAATTGAAATTTAGGTCGAAGTGGAGTCGCCACCGAATTTTGTGGTTATTCGGAACCATTCAAGCCCACTCTATGTCGTAGTGGTCCGTATACAAAATACGGCCCATTTCCGATGTCAGAGTTTATTGGGCTCGTCCCTTTGCATTTGATACCAATACCGACATTATCGGATATTGTGTATTGAATGACTCTCGTGCGCCAACGGTTTCGGGCATCCGGAAACCGAGGTTCTGAGTAAGGGGTGAGGGTACGTGTTGGGAAGCCCACAAAGGACACCCAACCCCGCCCGCACATTAGCGGCCTCTACCAAGAATTCGAATGACTTTCCAATACGCGCGTTAGTTGAACGGGAAAATGATATGCAAAGATTATTTTCCCTAAACATGTGAATGGAATTGAAAAGGGTTTCTATGTCGATTTAATGCAATTAATTCTACGTCAAAGTGGAATTTTAGCATATGGGTTCATTTTAGTAAAATAAAATAAACGACAAAAATCGACAAAGGAAACAATCAAACCGTTAGTAACGATGTAACGAGTAATAAATTGAATAAAGATATAGATGTGATGAATGCATGATTTTGGAAAGAATAGTAGGTCACGTGATGGATTAACACGTGTTGACCGAGGTCAAGGAAAAAAATATATCGAGATCTGAAAAAAATGTTTTGTCTAAAAAAATGATGTTCGAAGAATAATAATAAAAAAGAGCGAAATTATTTTCTTCGGAAAATTGATGATTTTATTAAATCGCGTACAAATATTGCGTAATTTGCACTCGACTTAATATTTTTGATATTCGTCGTATTCAATATTCGATTATGAAATCGATATTAAATACTTGGAATAATTTATACTCGATTTTAATTGTGATGCTCGTCATATCCCATATTCGATTATGGAATCGATATGGAATACTAGAGTGAAAAAATAAAGAATATTGATTTGAATCGTTTAAAATAACCAAGACGATATAGATATTCCTCCGCGTTTGTAGTGTCATGATTCGAACGAATTAAATAACATCTACGTTAGCATCAACGAAAAATTGAATTGGCTAAATTGTTTGATTAGATTATTAGACTCGACATCCAATTATGGAATTGGCATCGGATCTAACGTATCGACACTTTGCTTGAATGAAAACTTGATTCCCTCGGCTTTTCCGACATCGAAATAAATCCCTAAGGATTAGGATGTCAGATGTGCGTCAACGGGTTTCGACCCTTATTAAATATAATGCTTATTTTTTGAAAATTAATGTAAATATGCGACTAATGATAATGATGCAAACAAAATAATTTTTTTTTTGTTTAAGTTAACTTATCTCAATAATCAAATAATCGGGGTATTGGAACAAGCGACCGTCAACGCTGTGTGCAGTACACTTGTATATTCGTGTTTCCTTATTCCGATACCCCTCTTATTCGACGCAAATCGATAAGTATTTTAATGTTTTGTATTAGTTATTATCGATATTATGATGCAATAAAGAAAAAAAAAGAAAAAAATAAAAAAAGTAAGAAAAAGCGAAGAAGATGACGAGAGGAAGAGAAGAAGGAGAGAACGGGGTTTTGACACCCTCAACCTACATGTTCTTGTCTCGGATCGAACTCGTAACCGTGGCTTTAACACAAGAGTCTTCGAGGTTTTATGGAGGTTAAGTTATGGTGGCTCGGGATTGATTCCTAAAACTAGGTTTAGAGTTTTTTTGCTAGTGTAGAATTGCTAGGGTTTGATTAGGGTTGCATGCATAAGATTAGAGTTCTTTTTGAAGTGGTAAAAGTTGTGATTAGGGTTGTAAAGTTGTGAAAAAAGATGTGTAATTGTGTGTGCATGGGGTTGCTTATATAGGCATTGCCCATGTACTTTGGTGTCTAGGGTTTTGCCTTGACGGACTTGACCTGATGGCCCTTCTGAAGGTGGACTGTTGATTTTGCTTCTTGATTTGGACTTTTGTTGTTGTGAATGGTTGTTTTGTATGTCTCGGAAACGACTTTGACCAGGGTTGACCCAATCGCTAAAAGTCGGTTTTATTTCTGGTGTCGGTTTTGGCCCAAATTAGCTTTATTTGATTGGAAACGGCCCACTGGACCTGGATTCGAGGTTGATTTTGTGAGATCTATGCTCTGTAAGTGTGTTAGCCAGCGATTAATGGATTCGAGCTCGTATCCGATCGCATAGAAGCACGTTAGCGTCCGATCATCATCGGGTGTTTTTTGGAAACTGCCATAGACACCTGGCAGTCAAAATGCGGGTGTCTACAGTTATATGAAGACTCAAGGGCCATACTCAACATGGGATCGAATGGAACGTTTACCGAGGTGGATGATGACCAAACTTGGTCAAGAATTGAGGAGATGGCGGTCCACAATTCCCAATACTCAAGGCCTAGGAAGGCGAATCGAGGAGGTAGGCACGAAGTCGATGCCATTACACAACTAAGCATTGACCTTGGAGCTCAATTAAAAACTCACATGGAGACTATTGACAAGAAGCTCCAAAGCCACCTCAATCAAGTTCAAAGCACTAGTTCCTCTAACCAACACTCGATTTATGAAGTTAATGCTTTGGGAGTTGTATCTCCTACATCTTATTATGAGATATGCGATACTTGCGGGATAGTGGGACATGAGCCTTTACATTGTCGCGATAGTATTGAGGAAGTGAACGCCTTTCAAGCGTTCAAGCAAGGTGCTCCCTATCCCCATATGTTTCAAGCTTCCCAACAAGTTCCCCAACAACAATCTCTACAACACCGTCCATATGTGCCACCTCCCTTAAGGGACAACAATCAAGGATACCAAGGTTATCAAGGCAACCCAAGGCCATTCAACAACTTCAAGCAAAATAACCAAGGTACCTTCAACAACAATCAAGGGTTCCAACAAGGGAATTTCAATCAATGTGGTTTCCAAGGAAACCAACATAACCAAGGACATCAAAACTACAACCATGGCAACAATCAAGGCCTTAATCAAGGCAACTCTCATGGGTTCCAAGGGAACCATCAACAACAACAAGCAACCCAAGGTAATCGACAAGAAAGCAAGCCAAGGAATCGGTCTTCTATTCATGATTATGGCATTCCTTTAGCCATCACAAACACTCCTCATAACCAACAATCTCCCCCTCGGGATTTCGACATGCAAAAGTCAATGTTGGACATGTAAAGAAGTCAATTAGAGACACAAAGAACCCAACAAGAAGTCATTGCTCAACTTCAAAGGGATAACTTGGCAAGAGATGCTCATATGAAGATGCTCGAAACCCAAATAGCTCAACTTGCTTCGGGTAGCTCTTCAAGGCAAAAGGGGCAACTACCTCCTCAAGGTGAAACGGCGAAATTTGAGCATGTGAATGCTATTACCTTGAGGAGTGGTTCATCTTATAACTCCCCCTTACCCCCCAATGAGCACGTACCAATGAAAGAATTTGTGTCTCCAATTCAAGAAGATCGAAGCTTGGGAAATCCGATAGAGGAGCAAGTCTTGTGGGAGATTGAGAAACCCCAAGAAGACAAGATTCCCCCACTTCAAGGAAAAGACAAGGGTAAAGGGAAAGTGTCATTTGAGAAGTCCACCCCTATTCAGCAAAACAAGGTTCATATTAAGTTGCCTTTCCCAACAAGGCAAATGAAGACAAGGTGGATGTCCAATATGACAAATTCCTCAATATTGTGAAGAAATTGGATGTGAGTGTCCCATTTACCGATCTACTAACCCAAATCTCGGCATATGGAAGATTCATGAAAGAAATCTTGTCTAGGAAGAGATCCGTCGACAAGGAAGAGACCATAGCGTTCACAAGAGTGGTGAGCGAGCTTATTCAAGGTTCTACGCTTCCCAAGTTGAAGGATCCGGGTAGTTTCTCGATCCCGTGCACCATAGGCAACTTCAAGATTGAGAGAGCACTATGTGATTTGGGTGCGAGTGTAAGCATCATTCCCTATTCCATTTGTGAGCGACTTGGGATGAAGGAGCTCAAGAGTACTTCCATTACACTCCAAATGGCCGATAGTTCCCTCAACCGACCTTTGGGGATGTTGGAAGATGTGCCAATAAGAATCGGGAAGTTCTTCATTCCGGTCGACTTCCTTGTGCTTGACATGCCGGAAGATGCTATCACTCCCATTATCCTTGGGCGCCCATTTCTACATACCGCCGATGCTACGATTGATGTGAAGAACGGTAGGATCACATTTGAGTTAAGCGTAGAAAAACTCATGTTTGATCTCCAAGGCAACACATCGCCTACTAATGATGAGTCTTGTAAAATGATCCACGCCGTGAAAGACATCGGTCTAGGGGATGGGTCGAGTAAAAGCTTGAAGAACGACTTCTATTGAATTGAGGATGATGATTCCGAGTTTGGGGCGGATGAGTGCCCATACCATGAGTTTGAAGACAAGTGCCAAGACAAGAAGAAAGATGAGCCTCCCTTGGGGCCACATAAGGATAGATGGACGTTTGGGTATATACCGAAGGATCGAAAGTACAAGTTCAAGCCATTGAACTTAGTAGATCGGGATGCCCCGGGAACGTCGAGACAAGGTTGTGAAGAGCCTTGTAGTGTGGATGGTTACACCACAAGCTTGATTGAAGACTTTGCAAGAGCCTTCGATTTGTTTCTTCGAGCCCTTGATGGAGATGGAATTATCCTTAGTGTTGATGAAAAAAATGATTGAAGAATGCACCATCCTTTGGTTTGACGGTGTTTCAAAAGAACCGTCTTATTGTATATATCTCTTTCTTGTAATACTTTTAGGTTTTGTGAAATTCTTGTGATTTGGTATTTTGATGAGTGATGTGAGGGAGGGATTTTGATGAATGTTTTGAGCCCATTTGATAGGTGTGAAGTGAAGATGAATCCTAGAGAGGAGGGGTTATTGTTAGAGCTTGGATCGTGCGAAGGGGAGTCGATTTTTGAAGCTTTGGACGAGCTTTTGGAGTTATAGAGGGTTAGAAGACTCTTCTCGGCCGAGAAGAGTGCATCCCGACCGGGAAGGATGACCCATCCTGACCGGGAAGGTGTCATCCCGATCGGGATGAGGGTGCCTAAAGTTGGGTCTTCTGGAGTGTCATCCCGACCGGGACGGGCGTGTCATCCCGACCGGGACCATCCATCCCGACCGGGATGGTCCCCTGCTCTTCCTTTTGCCTCTTCTTTGTCATGTGAGCCCACCCTACCACTTTATACCCCCTCCCAACCTCCGTACCTATCCTTTCCCTTATCATATGACCCCTACACTTCATATACACACATTCACCTCATTTTCTCTTCACTTTACACCGACTTTCACATCAAATCCCACCTCCTTATACCTTTGTACTTCAACCATGCGGCCTAATCAAGAATGAAGAGGAATAACGACGTCGAAGACTAGCTAAGTGCCGTTATCGAACTTTGAGACGATGGAGTGAGTGAGTTGCTAACCGATCGGTACAGCAACTATCCTTTCTTTTCCGTCTTTTATAGCTTGTGTTCCTTGGTTTGTTCCCTTCCCCTTATACACTTTTGTGTCATGGTGGCCCTCGGGGCCTTGGTAATTGTTGCTCCCGACTCTCGATGACGTGACTACATCGAGAGTCATTTCAAAATCCAAATTTACAAGATTTTCTCCCTTTTTGTAGGATTTAGTCGGATTCGGGGGGAATCCGGGCTAGGTGACTTGATTACACCTAGTCCTCCCCTCCCATTTCCTTTTATTTCCTTCTTTTTATTTCCCCCTATCCATATCTTTTCTCGTCTCGGCCCATGGTGACTTGACTACACCCCGGCCGGACACATTCTACCCTTTTCTCCGCTTTTCTTTTTGATTTTTAGCTTTATTTTCGTAGTTTCTTTTCTTTTTGGTGTCTCCATACACTACGATCGAGCATGAAGACATTGCTCGGTTTAAGTGTGGGGGAGCGATATTCTAGTATAGTTTAATTTTATTTTCGTTATTTTTCGAAAAATCTTAAAAAACCATAAAAATTTGGAAAAATTTCACAAAAATCAAAAAGATTTTTCTTTAGTGTCTTCCTCTTTTTGTGTCATTGTGTCGTACTTTTGTTGTGTTGTGTGTGTTTGCCTCCCTTTCTCCTTGTAGATCGCCCAATCACCGTTAACTTTGGAAGGCTTGCAAGACATCCGGTAACGCCCTCCTATCCCTTTTTCCTCTTTATCTCTTGTGGAATGTGGAGGAGATTTGTGATGATGTGTGCTCGGGTGGAGCTTTGTGAAGATTTGTGGTTGATTTGGTGACTTGTTTGGAAATTTGGGGTGGTGTTTGTTCTCCTTGTGTGTTTATTTTGTTTTGTTTTGTTTTGTTGCCTTTTGTCTCTTTTTCTTTCGTTTTTGTCATGTCTTTGTTTTGTGGTGTGTAGTTGTGTCTAGTGTGTAAAAAGATTTTCGAAAACCCGGTTTTGAGGCTAGTGTGCAAGCGTTCACTTTTCCTTTTTAGTAGTATGAATCGAGTCTTGGACCTTAGTCTAGTAGAATGACCTTAAATCAATGATTTCGTTGGTTTCTTACCTTGAGTCCACCTAGCTTAGTAGGGATTTACTACGGGATTTGCATTTTGACCATTTTGACCACCCACGGTGTGAAAAGGCCTTGGTTGCCGAGTCCCGTCTCTTAGGTGACCGTGTTTGAGATTGTTTGATTAGTACAAGTTCTCCCCTTTTTGTGGGTTTGAAGGGAAAGCGCGCTCCCGACTCTCCCATTCCCCTACCTCCTACACATATCCAAGAAATAAAGTTGCAAATTGTTGAAATCTCTTTCTTAGTTGCAAAAAGAAATGCCTACAACTCAAATCTAGCCAAAAGGGCAAAGAAAAGAAAAAGAAAGAAAATGAAAGAAAGAAAAGATTGAAGAAAAAGAAAAGGCACAAAAAGCCAAAAAGAAAATACAAAAGATGAAAAAGAAATGGCATAGCAACACACAAAGCAAAAATGCAAAAGAAAGAAAAATGCCAAAAGAAAACCGTCTCACAAAAAAAAGGATTCTCATCCTCTCAAAATAAGCCTTTTTCTCGATCGTTACCGTGAAGAGCCTACCAAAGGATCGAGTCCATAGGAAGGATGATAGCGGTAATGATCGGTCTTCCCTCATTTTACAAACCTTATCCACCTTTTTACTTGGACTAGTTAGGCAGTTCTTAAACATAGGACGACCCTCTTGGCACATCTCTAAAGGGGGCGGGGTCTCACTTACCTACAGTGTCAACTAACACCGTGGTTCATCCTTTTTCCATCCCGCCGATCGTCCCGTAGTACGTTCTTAGAAGGTTAGGAGGACCTAGGTAAGTTATCAACGATTTTATTGCTTTGTTGTCATGCTATTAGGGTTTAGTTCATTTCGATTTGTGTTATTAGCTTGGGAACGTTGTCACTTGCCTTGAGTCCTAAACCGGTGCTTCTTTCACCGCTTTTTAGAGGGAAGCGGTATTTGTTTCTTTAAGGGTGCAACCTTTTGTTTGTTTGTATGTTTGTTTGTTTATAGTTTTTGTGTCCGGTTGCATCCACGGTTTTGTCGCAAGACCTCACTTGCCTTGCGGAGAGCACTTGTCCTCTAGGTGTTCTCGCGTGAGTTGAAAGGGCGTAGGGTGCGCTAATACCCGCTCGGCTATTTTAGTAGTTAGTTTGTGCTTACTCGAGGGCGAGTAAGGGTTAAGTGTGGGGGAGTTGATAAGTGTAGTTTGTAGTGCCTAATTTGTTGTGTATTGGTCCCATTTTCCTTGTGGAATCGCTCCTTGGGAGCGGTTTCTGGGCTACTCATGTTTCTTCTAGTTCGTTTTAGGTCCCCAAGATCATACATGGAGAATTGAAACGATTCCAACTCGTTTCATGCGCTTTTGGAGCCAACGAAGAGAAGGAACGATCACTCGGTGCCTTGGATTTGATCCCGAGACCTTTGGACCCAATCCCGAGCCCCTTGGACTCGATCCCGAGCCCCGAGAATCGATGAGAAACCCATGAGAAGCAAGGAGGGACCTTAAAGATCATATTGGAGGCCTACAAGACCCATCCCCGTCGGGAAGGACCTCATCCCGTCCGGGATAAGGTGCACAAATGCGAAGGGTCCTGTTTTGAGCCCGTCTTGGTCGGGACCAGCCCGTCCCGGTCGGGACCGATCCGTCCCGGTCGGGATGGAGGGCCTGCTGCGCGTGACTTCTTTTTCTTCCTCCTTCATTCTTGTAACCTTATAAATACTTCCCTCTTGTATTGTTTAAGCATCTTACATTACCCTAGACTCTCTTAGGCCTCTCTTTAACATTAAAAACCCTAGATTAGTGTTCCTCTCATTAGTTTAATCTTTCTTTAATCTTTAGTTAATCTTTGTAATTAGTCTTGTATTACGGAGATTCTTGAAGATTATTCCAAGCTTGACAACCTTGGAGTTTTATTTGGGTTTCTTATTAATTCAAGTTCACATCTTTTTCATCCTTTGCTAGTTTGGTATAATCCTCTTCTTCCTTTTACTTTGGTTCTTTGTTTGTTTATCAAGTTTGAATCTTTACATATTGCTTATTGTTATTGTTTGTTCATCATGGATGTTTGGATTATTATGTTGTTTTCTCTTGTTTATGTTAGTTTTATCTTGATAATGAGTGAGTAGATTCCTTGTGGGGTTAGTAGGGGGATTAGGTGTGGATTATGGGTGATTAGGGTTTGATTAGGGGTAAAGGTGAATCTTTTGTTGCTAGTCGCATATTGGGCACTCTATGTGTTTGTTGAATTGCTTGTGTGGGTAGTAGTGGCCAATGCTTCCCATATTTGTCTTCATCTTCTCATTGTTTGACTAGTGTGTGATTGTGTCGGGTATAGTCTTAGACATGAGAGTGCGGACTTGGGTTTTGACGCGAGAGCGCGAACCGACCTTGACCTAGGTTTAGACGTGAGAGCGTAAACCGACTCTAGCAACTAGAAGACACCTACACCCTTGATCACCCAATTACCCTACTACACTTAAGAACCTGACCTAACCCTACTCCCTTCTATATTTGATTCATCCTCCTAGTTAGTAATCGTTTCCCTTATTCATTGTTTAGTTTGTCTCTAGTTATTTCTTTTAGCCTTGTTATAGTTAGTTCGTTACTAGTCTAGTCTTTACCTCTTCTCCCATCATAGATTGTCAATTATCATTTCTTTGTGTTTGTTTGTGACTTAGCCTTGTTTCTAGGTAGACCTAGTCTAGACACCTACAACCGTCTCCGTGGACACGACCCGACTTACCCTAGCTACCGTTAGGTATAGTTGGTATTACTTGATCGGTAGGACCCACGGCAAATTCCCTCCCATCATTCCTCTAGGCATACATTACTCATCGACCAATACATAAGGACGAGAAACTCATCAAGGATGTACTAGATTAAACCATCACTCGACTTGTTCACCGAACATGTTTAAATTCGTTACATTATTACCACCAAAATATGAAAATTGATGTCGTGTTTAAGTGCACATAAGTTGAGCACTCAGTTTGTTGTTTGACGACTCAACCTTTCTTGACCTCTCAATGAAACGACTCCCATTTATTATTGAATACATGCACTGATGTTCTTTACCACATAAGCAACTTATGACTAGGGATGTCAAAGGGTAGGATCTGGACCGGATCCTATAGGATCCAGATCCTTATCTTTATTTCTCCCCTTGGATTCGGATCCGATCCATATCCTAAGGGTCCAAAAGTATAAGATCCTTATCCGGATCCTAAGGATCAAGATAGGATATGGACAGGATCAGGATCATTTCGTTTTTAAGTTCATCTATGGTTCTAGATTATATTCTCACCTTATGTAATAATTTAAAGACAATTTAGAACATACCTCGTAGAAAAAGAAGTTCAAACTAATCACCATTCTAAGGGTTAAACTAATAATTATACAATGTTCAAGCAAAGTGAAGTAGCTAAATGAAGTTCAGAGTTCAGACTAACACTACTCCGCGTCTACACTAGTCCATACAAGCATAAAGATCAATTATCCAAAATACATTACTAAAAAAAACAAAGTTCACAAGAAAACCAAACTGATTATGTATAGGCATTTGGGCTCGGACTTAAATTTAGAAATTATAATAATATGTAAAAAAAACTAAAAGGGTAGGATAAGGGTCGGATCAGGATCTTATAGACGGGATCCTTATCCGGTCCTTTTATTTTTTAAAGAATCAGGGTTCGATCCTTATCCTCAGGATCCAAAATATTGCGATCCATATCCTACCCTTAAAGGTATTGGATCCCAGGATCAGGGTAGGATCCGAGATCCATTGACATCCTTACTTATGACCATGACAAATTTATCAAACAACAACACAGCTGATCCGTAAGATCCACGTTAGGACAATTATGCAACACGAACCAGTATGACCTCTCGTGACCCGAATTTACTCATAATTCATCATTAACATATAAGTCTAACTCTATTGCATAATGCGATAAGGTAGACATTTTCAAATTAGTGCATTCGCTTGAACAAGACAAAACAATGACCATTCAGTGGACTTAGACACGTTTTCAGAACATTGTCGTCATGATAGAAAATCATAATTAAATCATTATAACTCAAAACAGTGTAAGACCAATAGGGTTAGATTCAAAAGACAACCCTCTACAACTTTCTAGTCAAAACTATTTTCAAATTCCAAACGTAACAGTGATTTGCAAAATCATTTTCATGAACTGATAGCTTTTGACTGTGAAAAAGTTTCGACTGCTAAAACGAGTTTCAAATCATATTTTTGAGCAAAACCAAGTTCCAACATTAACCAAACTCTTCAAAGTGACCTCGATAAAAGTTTCTAATGCTAATTTAAGCTCTAAGTAAGGTTTATAATTGAAGACTTAACCACTAGCAAATAGGTTGAAGTACTTGGATTTAGATCCCAAAATTTTACACTGAATAATTAGACTTAAAAATAAATGCGAGTCTCTTTTAAAACTTTTGTGAAATAGACACTGTAAACAGGTGGAACAATTGAGTAACACATTATTCATGTTAACAAAGGTGTTTTAAGTTATCTGACATTATCTTGACACGGTTAACAAACATGTTTGTTTAGGTAATCAAAACATAGCTTAGTAAACACATTATTCAAGTTACATGAAGTGCTGTAAATGTGTATGTCATTAACTCAACACATATTTTTAAATACTCATTTAAACTTTCAAGAATAGAAATCAACAACGACGTACGACTCGAAACCTATCACATTGACAGAGAAGCATATAAACTCATAACGAAACGCAAATATTAGTGTGCCCTTGACAGAAATTGACATTAATGAATACGACACCACATATATTTATATCATTTAAATAAAACATTGCACTCAAATTCGAGCAATAAACAGATTTCGAGTTCACACTTTATCTTGCAAATCACACATTGTATTGATCAGGGCGAAATAGAAACGACGCATACACACACACACACACAAACATTGTTGATCCCTATAATACAAACAAATCAACATAATTTCAGATACCACATATGCTTTCAAGAACCGATTAATAGACAAGTTCATTTACGCCATTATCAGAGAAGGATGAGGATCAAAAAGGACTTCTCGGATCAATATAAAGAAAGTAACTCGCATTAACTCAAAACGGATCTCAAGTATTCGTACACTGTTCGACTATTAGTCTCATTAACTCGTACTTGATTCACACGCGACAAAGCTCCATCAACACGTCACGACACCATTAAACTTCTAGATACCAATCCTTGTTAACATGAAGGCAGCTTGTACATCACATTGGAGAGGAAACATATAATACTCGAAACAGAATGCAAGTATCCAGCTACTTTTGATTAACATTCACATTACAACACACTTAAACCACGTAAGTTATTGACCCTCTTGACATATTACGATACATATACCATCACCAAGTATTAACCTCCCTTGACATATTACGTGAGATGACTGCAGTATATTATTTCTATTAGATAGACACAGATTACCACAAACTCGACTAATTGAACTCGTTTATCGCTTACGACACTACTACGTCCAAACACCCAGGTGATGTATCCTGCATTACTACCTAACCCTTGCTATAACTCTTCTCCCACTCAAGAATGATCGAAACATACCTTGACCCTACCTACTGTAACATATAGCTCATATCGCCCCGTACTAATGATTATACCATGCTAATACCATAATTACGTACTAGTCACACCTCAGCTTATGTTGCTCACAACATCATACACATCAAACTGAGCAATAAGTTACCACATGCAGTCATCACGAAATAATCATTGCATCACAATGTATCCCTTTCTATCATACCCCATCTCATTTCTCACACGCGGTTACCGGGTCAAGACCAGGAGGGCCAGATGTGGTATAAGGACGTCTCCTTAACCGAGTTTTAGAGGGGCTCCTGATGGTCCATCACCGGGGTTCATTTTATTTTCCTAGGTTCATTTATTTTAGGCTCCAGGATCGTTCGCTCTGATACCACTTTGTAACACCCCCATTTACCAAAGAGCCTTACCAAGACATTCCCGAGTAAATAGAGATGTTACCATCTCGGTTTCCCGAGGTAGTAGCTCATTACAATACAATACGGAATGCCAACCGATCATCTAATTTAAACATTACAACTCGTTAACTATTACCACTCTAGTTACACAGCGGAAGCTACACATTCTATAAAAACGGGAATGCCTATGCATTAATCCGTGCTACGTCTGGACTCATAAGTCGCGGTCACCCCAATCCTGTACATGCATCCCCGCATCCAAACACATCACGATATACGTAACCTACATCATATACTGCTCCCCAATTGATCGAAAATATCGATTAGATCATCACAGACACGTCCGACATACACACCATATCAGTTTACGATAACATACATTAAATAACATTAGTAAAACCAACATCACAAATATCAGTATCATCATCATCATCATCATCATCATCATCATCATCCCTATTATCACTATCGCGACCGCAGTCACGCCTCGTTAGTCTGAGTGTGCACACCCCCCCTAGGCTCTCCTAAGAGGAAACATCATGGAAGGTCTCGAGATCAATCGGGCCTAACTAGTCCTAGCTAGCTTATCTCAATAGGCACACAACCGCAATCTCAATAGGCACACAACCGAATCTTCAATAGGCACACAGTCGCAATCTCAATATCACAATTATACCATTACATATCATACAACATGCTTACATTCAACGTAAACCGAGTAAGGATAACCTTACCTAGTTAGCAGGTCACCATTTCATCGGCAGTACAATTCAGCACGGAGATTCTACAAAGTCCGATCCTAATAAAATATTTTATATTTAAATCAAATCGACCCTAACGTAATTATATTATGAAATGAAACACGACCCCGATTTAGTCATAATATATTATTACTTAACCGACATCGCCCTAATTAAATTAGACCATCCTACCTACATTAGCCGACACCTTGCTCTAATTAACTTACACTAGAGAAACTTATTCTTATTAATTAATATTATTATTACGTATGCTCCACTAAATCTCCTATTATTATTATTATTATTATTATTATAATCATTATACTAATCAGTTATTATTATTATTATTATTATTATTATTATTATTATTATAACTAACCATGAGCAAGATAACACTATTCATCCCCAACAACAACAATGTAGCAATCATACGCAATAGTAACCCGACACAACAACACGATAACAGCAACCCGACACAACAACAAACCAACACGAGATCAGAGGTGCGATTAAGAGCGACAAAAGACGTAAAACAAAGGACCCGTAAGGTGCTTACGACATCGTAAGGCACGACCGAGGGGACCAGAACAGGAAAAAGACGTCACATATGGTGGCATCGTCGGCCATGTCGGGGATGATGGCGGTTGGTCAATACGGGTGGCTGATTGATTGGTGCGTGCGGTTATTTTGATTGTGCTATTTTGATTGATGCGGTGTTGTGGTGTGTGGTAATACGCATAACGACATAAAAGGAGAGGCTTGCTCCTAATGCCTAATAGTTTATAGTAAGTTATAATATTAGGGTATTAGGTATTGGGTTATATAATTAGGAGTACATAATACGGATATTAATATTAGTAACGGAATAAATGAGATGAGTCGGGACACGGGTTATACATTATACTTGTATAAAAATTGGTTTATTGAAATGAGTTAAACTAAATAGGTTAACCAATTGTATGCTACTACCCATAACGAGGTCCGAATTAAATAGGAAACCCGAGTAATGCACGACGGGTATTATAGGTTGTAGACACCCACATTTTGACCGCCAGATGTCTATAGCAGTTTCCAAAAAACACCCGATGATGATCGGACGTAAACACGACTTAATACACTCGATTTTGGACTCGGAATCAATAGTAGTTGACACGAGCTTTTAGTGGAGTAAAAATCTCACAAAACCGACCTCAAATTCAGGCCCATTGGGTTGTTTCCAGTCAAATAAGACTAATTTGGGTCAAAACCGTCATGAAGAGCAAAACCGTCTTTTAGCGACCGGGTCAAACCCCGGTCAAAGGCATTTTCGAGCCATAAATATCTGGCACACCACCTCGAAAGTCCAACTCAAAGTCAAACACCTACAAAAAATCAGCAATGAAGAAGAGTTAAGCAACTAAAACTCACCCAAAAGGACAAAACTCGATCTCTAAGGAGGTCTCCCACCCGGCTAAACCCACTCGATCGAGTGGACTCATAAAATCAAAAAAAATCGGGTGTTTTCTTCCTTTACAAGCAACCTTTTCCTATCCAAAGATGGAATCCTATTGCATCCAAGACTACTACCTTTCCTATCCGAAACAGGAGATTCTTTCCATCCAAGCCAGGAAACCGCCCCAATAAATACACCCCCTTGCACACACAATTACATGATCCAACATTCAACACATTCATAACATCAACAATTCCCAATAATTATAACATCCGACATACACAATTATCAAACCGGAATTCCAGCAATACTAGGCATATTATATTCCGATCTTTCCTCTAGAAATCCTATAGGAAACCCGAGTCAAACCATACAAAAATACAACACCATAACTCACCTATATACATCTTAACGCTCCCGCGCCTAGGCCGCTATTACGAGTCCGTTTTCGAGATAATTAAACGTGTAGGTTGAGGGTGTTACAAATCCCGATTTCTCTCTTCTTTTCACCTTCTCCTTCTCGTTTTTTTTCCGTCGTTATCATCATCGTTTTTTTATTTTTCTTCTTTTTTTCGCTTCTAATATCATTATTTACATTACTATTTTCGTAATTAGCAATAACGCGTCATCCCTAAGGATTCGATATCGACTTTATAGTCGAATATCGGATCTGAAGGAAATCATCATTAAACCGTCTTAAGCATAATCTCGTTGATGCCGAAATAATCGTCACATACTTCTAAAAAGACTAATACGACATTACAACGCGGAGGGATTTATTAGTTCAATTCTAAACATCTTTTTTCTAAAAATCGCTCTAAGTATTGAATTTTGATTTCGTAGTCAAATATTGAATATTGACGAGTTTTGAAAATTTTAAGTTGGGTATAAATTGTGCCATATTTTTACACGACTTGGCAAAATTGTCAATTTTCAAAATTAAAAGCAATTTCAAAATCGATACTAAAATTGCAGATCGAGTCATCACTCGAACAGGGGGCAGTCGATCGAGTGCTATTGCCACTCGGTCGAGTGACACCCCAAAAAACCGGCAGAAACTTTTTTCAGGGGACACTCGACCGAGTCCCTCCATGACTCGGCCGAGTGGCCCCAGTTACGCCTAAATTAACGCGTCTTACACGCTACAAGTCTCGATAAGTCTTTTTCAAACGATTTCGGTCAACACGTGTCAAGTCTATCACGTGAATCTAATCTTTTCAAAACCGCATCGTATAATATCTACATCCTCTAATTCATTTGCACTTCGTTATTATTGCAATTGTTGTATTGTAATTTGTGGCGTTGTATTTTCAGGTGGTATGCCGCTCGTATATTGTAATCCGTTGTCGCTTTTTTCGTTGTTTGTTCTATTGTACTGAAATGAACATCGCATGCTAAAACAACTTCGACGTTAGTTTAGATGCATTAAACGACTTAGCAAACATAATTCACACGTTTAGTCAAAAAGCCTTGTTTGCATATCATTCAACCGTCAAACTAACACGCGTACACAAAAATCAAACGATATCTTTGTAAAGGCCACTAAGTGCGGGCGGGGTTGGGTGTTCTTTGTGAACTTCCCAACACGTACCCTCACCCCTTACTCAGAACCGTGGTTTCCGGATGTCCAAAACCATTGGCATACGAGAGTCATTCAATACACGCGATAATGTCGGTATCGGTATCGCAATGCAAAGGGACGAACCCCATAAACTCTGAAATCGGAATGGGCCGTACTATGTGCACGGCCCACTACGACATAGAGTGGGTTCGAATGGGCCCGAACTCCCACAAAGTTCGGTGGCGACTCCAACTTCGATTTAAATTTCAACTCGAGATCCATCTCACATGAGATTCATTCGCCGCTCCAAACCCGCGCGTGGCCGCGTCGGGGTGGACCTATGTCATGTCCACACAGCTTTAATTTAGTCGTTTTAGGTTTATTTAGCTTATTAGTCGAATTTAGTTTTATTAGTGTCAAAATTGTTATTTGTTGGGATTGTAGGTACTGCTTCGTTGTTTTGTCTTGTAGGTATCGAGAAGGGTCGGGATGAGTCAAGACAAACAAGTCAAAACCCGAGACAAATCAAGATGGGTCAAACCCGATTTTGACTAAGCCCAATCTGACCTTGACCATTCTTCCCTTTCACTCTCTTGCTCTCCTTTCACCCACCTCTTCCTCAATTCAATTCATCCTCCATATCCAATTTGTTCCTCCATTCAATTCACCATTATCACTAACCTCCATTATCAAAAATCAGATTACTTCCTCCACCATCTTCATTCTCCATTTCAATTAATTGCCACCACATTGACCACCATGAGCCACCACCTCCGGCCAGCAGAAGCACCACCACCAACTTCCCAATTCAACCCATCGCACAACCAATCTCCGTCCCCATCTCCTTTCACTTCTCCGCTCGTTGCCACCGTGAGCCACCAGATTCCGGCAACTCACACCGTCGACATTTCATCACTACAGCAGCAGAACAGTCGCGCGTCACCACCATGAGTAACTCTGATCCGCCGTGCGTAACGAAAACAGAGAAAAGGCAATCGTGTGAAGTCGACCGTGCCCATCTCAATTGAGTTGGATTTTGTTTTGAAGAGAAATGACGATATAGCCCTCTGGTCACTTAGTTTCCATTTCATTTAAGTAGGGGTACTTTGGTCTTTTAAGTTCTCATCTTCATTTGTATAAAACAAAACCCTCATTTGAGTGAAGTTTAGCTTTTTGTTTGTCTAATTTTTAGAGTAGCAGTCGAGTAGCATTAAGTAGAACGCAACCCTCTTCTTCTTCTTTTAATTATGATCTTTCTAATTTAGTTTTAATTAATTATCAGTTTTTAATTAGTTTTATATCTAATCTTTCCTCCATCTTTATTCTAGATCTTCTAATTTCATCTCCCTTGGTATTAATATCTTCTCTCTTTTTATTTATTGTTCATCTTTTATGTTTTATGTTTATACTTAATTTATTATTGATTAGCTTAAAGTCTATGTCTTTATCGTTAATCGTGTGATTATGCGTGAGATTAGTATGTGTAGATGATGGTATAATTAGTTTAATCATTTTAGATTAGTCAAAGTTTCTTTCTTTAATTTATTATTTCTTTCTGCTTAGTATCTTATGCCTAGAGTAATTACTAGTGTCTTTTGTGTTGTTTTAATCATGCTTAGTGAGTAGTTTTCTCACTAGGGGTCGATGGAGCTCCGACATGTTTAGATTACACGATTGAATGTCTTGTATTGGTTTATTTGGGGTGATTGGATGAGGACGTGTTAGGGATTTATGGATTGACTTGGTTTATGGGGTTTGGGCTGAATTTAGTCCCTTGGTCATTCACGAGAGTCGATTAGGATTAATTGTCGATTCTTCCCCTCTATCTTGCCTTACTTTACTTAGTTGAACACGAGAGCGACAATTGAGCGGGATATCCCTTGCACTAGTTTGGATTAGCATGTTTCTCATTGACTTGGGTTAGTTCGGGGATTATCACGGGAGTGAGTCCCCGGTCTTGACCTTAGGATTCCGTCTTACGAACCCGGGATGGAGGTAAATGGGGTAATTAGTCGTTTTACGAACCCGGGAGGGAGGTGACCGACCTAGAATGTGCCTTGTCCTTGTCCTAGAACTCGACTTCTTCTATACTTGGCATTCGTTAGCGTGATTTAAAAATAAGCCGCGTGTGACATCGTCCCTTAGTACTTTTTCTTATTTGATTACATTATTTTATCTATTTATTTCTTTAGTTTTCTAGTTCTTTATCTTGTTTTTGATTATTAGTTTCTTTATGCACTTATTAGTTAGTTTATCTAGTTTAATCTCACTCTTATCAATTGATTCGCGTAGCTAATTACAATCCGAGGCCGAACTAGTATTCATTCCCGATCTCTCTGTGGATTCGACCCGACTTGCCCTTGCTATTCTAGTTTAGGTTAGTTGGTTTATTTGGTAGTAAGATTAATGACAAATTCGATTATCAAAATGGCACCGTTGCCGGGGAGATCAACGAATTGATATTAGTTTAGTTTTAGATTTATTAGACTACACATTTGTTACTTGTTACTTGCTACTTGCTTCTTGTTGCATGTTTGTGTATTGAATTATCACTTATCTTGTGACTTATCTCTTGATCGTCACCCTTTTGTGCACACATGACGATTCCTAGCATACGCGATCTTACTAGACCCAACCCTACTCATTTTGGTCGACCTATTAATATTGGGGTTGTGGAAGTAGCTTATGCGTTCGATGTAGGTCTGATTGAGTTGGTTCGACGAGATGTCTGTTGTGGTTTAGAGAGTGATGAAGCAATTGACCATTTAGAGAAATTTAAGGCAAATTGTTCGCTTGTTAGGATGGAGGGAGTATCGGACCTAGCCACCAAACTCATACTTTTTCCCTTTAGTCTTAAGGGTGCAGCTAAATGGTTATACTCTCACCCTTCTTCTACCTTTTGCACTTGCGATGACTTAGCTCAAGCCTTTTTGAAAAAAATTTACTTTCCCTCTAAAACCAATAAAAGGATTCTTGCAATTTATAATTTTTAACAAGGCGTGTTTGAGACTTTGAGTGAGACTTAGGGCAGATTTAAAGGTTTGTTGAGAGCTTGTCCCCACCATGGTATTTCACTTTGCCAAATCATGCTTATTTTCTTTGATAATTTGCTTTCTTCTCTTAGAAACCTTGTAAATATATCATCCGGAGGGGCATTTGATGAGTTGAGCATTGATGATGCTATCTAGAGCTTTAATTGAGGCCATGGCTAGTGCCAATGAGGATCGAAATTCTATTTGGGCTACATTTAAGAGAGGACCACGGGCTGGAGATGAACTTAATGATTATTCTATGTTTGATGCTATGGGTGAAAATATGGAATCCTCTTTTCTTGTGGATGTGTCTTATGTTCGATCTCATGTTGATTATCATCATGTTCCCCTTCCCCATGAGAATGTGAATGATTATGAGATGCTTATAGATGATGATGATTTTGTTGATGAGAATGTTGTGGATGTAGTTGAGAGCATAGGGGTATTTGAGGATAAATGGGATGTTGAAATCAATTTTTTTGAGGTGACCGTTTTGGAGAAAGTTGAGTCTTTATCTTATATTGAGGATGAATATCTTTCATCTATTGATTATGATGGCCTTGTTTCTCTTAACCCTTTGTCCGAGGCCGTGTATGTTGATGAGGATTTTGACAATTCTATCCATGAGGCCGATATTTGTTTATGCTTAGGACTTGATTTTGGCTTGATCAATTTCAAAGCAAGTGCCAAGTATTATGATGAATTTGAGATTTTTAGGTTTCTTACCTCCTCTCTTAAGTATCTCATTCATCCTTCCACCTCTCTTTTCTATCATCTTTGGTCATGCCTATCCACTATGATGCCTTATGTCCACTTTAATGAAGATTGATCTATCTTATTTGACAAATTAACGAGATTCTTGGTGGGCACAAAGTAGATAAGAGTAATTTGTAGGTTTAGCGGTTTCCTTAAAACTGTGCTTCTTGGGAGGCACCCCAAGTTTCTTGTACATATTTATGTTTTTGTTTGTTTGTGTTTTTGTTTGTTTGTAGGTACCTCTAGCAATAAAGCACACCTAGTCAAGATGGCTTAGACACATGAAATCGATCAAGTGTCGGGAAGAATTATGCTTCAAAGGTATTCTCTTACCCTCCCTTCCCATTCCCTAGTATTGAACATTGAGGACAATGTTCGTTTCAAGCGCGGGGAGGTATATTCTTGATTGACGGTTTGTTGTGTTGTTTGAGGATATTGTGGTTGTTATTCTTGTTGGAGGATACTTTGGTGGAGTTTGTTGTAAATATGTGTTGTTGAGGGATTGTAGCTTGTGTTGATTGTTTTTGTTGTTTTTAGTTTCTTGTTTTTGTGTTTTTCTTTTGTAAAAATAAAAAAAATGAAAAAAAAATGCAAAATTCTAAAAAGATTTCTTTTTCTTGTTTCACTTGTTTCTTTGATAAAATTATTTCTCTAACTTTCAACTTCTTTAAAGAGTATGATTTTTTTTACTTATTGGTTGCTTTTTATTATTATTATTATTATTATTATTATTATTATTATTATTATTATTATTATTATTATTATTATTATTATTATTATTATTATTATTATTATTATTATTATTATTATTATTATTATTATTATTATTATTATTATTATATATATAGAGTAAGGCTCTTATGAGTCCTTTACTCTTTGTGAGTCCCTAAGTCCTCATCTCATCCATTGGATGGGATGAGGATGGATGGACAAGATGCATCCATTAAAAAAGAAAGAAGATTTACGTTCCTAAAATAGCTCCCATGAATTTAGGAAACAATAACTCCCTATCACATTCATTCATCATTCACATTCATTCATCATATCACGTTCATTCAAACACAAAAAAAAACCCTTTCTTCATTCACGCTCAGTCATCGATTTTGTACTCGGAATTCTGTTACAATGGATTCAATGACCGCATCATCGTCTTCAACGGTTGATAAGCAACAGATCGAGTATAACAATGGTGAGTTTCAGTATTTTATTCACGTTTTGATTCAATTTTTATTCATGGATTTCGATGGTCATATTGCTTTCAATGTGCGTTTTAATATCAATGGTTTATCGCGTCAAATTGCGTTTTTTTTACGTCGATTTTCATGTTTATAGTGCTTTCATTGTCATTTCGTATCACAGTTTCGTATCAATTTGCGTTTTTTTTTATGTCGTGCGTTTTTGATATCACAGTTTCGTATCAATGGTTATTTGCTCTCTCGATCTTTATAGATTACAGGGCTTTATGCTTTTTATTCAGATTTTCCATGATATTCATTGATACTATTGTTTTGATTTCAATTAACTCATAAACGTCGTTGAAGTAACATGCCTTCTGCATTAAAGTAACACTTACTTGCAATTACAGTAACACAAATGAACGTTCAGAAAAAGGATTTTGATGATGATGTTAAAGTAACATATTGTACACGTTAGAGTAACACCACTTAGGAATTATAGTAACACATTATTTGCATGGGTGTAACGCTGTTTGATTTTGTGCAGGTGGTTTTGCCAAAGATGCGAACGCACATGACAACACTGGAAAAGGTAGAATTTGATTCATTTGATCAATCATGGATTAATAACAATGGTTCATTGATATTATTGTTTCACTGATATTATTGTTTGCTTTATGTTGAAGCAGTCATGGCGTTGAAGTAACACAAGTTATGAATTACAGTAATATCTAATTCTAATTAGAGTAACACAAACACGTAACACTGAAAAGGGTTTTTGGCGCTGACGTTGGAGTAACATCCTTTAAGGGTTAAAGTAACACAACTTATGAGTTGAAGTAACACTTATGTCCATGGGCGTGACATTTTTTAATTTCTTGCACGAAGCATTGGCAAAGAACCGAATGCACAGGAATGGTGCAGAGATGTGGGTGAGGTTTTCACTCCGTACATGGAGCAAGTATTCGGAACAATTGATGAGGCAGTGGAACAATTGATGAAGACATCGAAGGAGAGGAAACTGAAGAAGACACCGAGGAAGACGAGGAGGATGAACAAGTGTTTTGAGAATACTCGTGTTTTTTTGTCATTATAAGAATTTTTTCTTTTTTTCTGGTTTACACGAAAAACTAATTTTGTACAATTTTTTTATACATAGCGCTGTGTTACGGTGCATTTAACACTATATTTATTTAATACATGTGTTTTTTCGTTAGAGTAACATCTCGTGTGTGTTAGAGTAACACTATTCGCCTGTTACAGTAACAGAAACAATGCATTGAAGTTAGACAAAATCATTGCCAAAGTAACTGGGGATAACTTGGATTGGTTCCATTCATTGACAAAGTACCAACATTTGTTCTTCAAAAAACAATATATAATGCGTCAGAGGAATTAATTGCAATATCATTGTACAAACACCATTAATAACTTAAAGTAACATAAATTGTTCATTAAAGTAACATTTACAATGCTTCGGTGTAACACACAGATTGTGAGACCAAAGAAAATTGGGTTAACTTCAGTAATCCCCATAGTAACACCAGCAGTAAATTAGAGTAACAGGTACAACTAGTCAGTGTAACAGAGTTTAACAGGTTCAATGCATTGGTGATAGTCAAAATACCAATGTAATTAGACAGGTAAGTAAAGAATACAAACCATTAATTCGTAGTTAGAAAAGAGATGACATGATTCAGTAAACACGTTATTTTTTTCGGCCCTTTGTTGGCTTGCTCTTGGGAGCGTCGATAATCTTTTGTCTAGCGTCCGCATACTTGTCTACGTTTTCCAACAATCGCGATCGCGCCTTGTTCATTATGTTTGCTAAAGTTAGAAAGCTGCTTCAATATAACCTTGCTCGAGTTGAAGGTGAGCGATTGAGTTGAGTGAGCGATTGATTTGAGTTGTGCGATTGAGTGCTCGGGTGTGCTTGAGTTGAGTGAAAAAATTGAATGAGATGAGAGATGATGAAGGTGAAGGGTTTTTGTGTTAGGCGGGTGTTTGAATGAAAAAAAATGAATGAGATGAGAGAGAAGAAGATATCAGTTGGCAGTAATTTAGGGAGGAGAGAGGATTTTCTCATATTATTTCCAAAATATGGTAGTTACTACCTTAATTACTACATGCAATCTCAACCATTCATCCTCTTCAGATCAATGGCTAAGAAAAGGACTCATGGACTCAAAAAAAAAAGGGACTCACTTGATCTTCACTCTATATATATATATATATATATATATATATATATATATATATATATATATATATATATAGATTGTCCTCCTAATATAAGTCGCTTTGAATGTGTCCTTCACTTGTTTCCACCTTCCAACTTCAAGCGGCCATCAAAGAAAGATCTGAAAATTGCCACCTCTAGTGTTGTGATCTTGGCTTTGTATACTTGTCTAGGTGACTATAACCTAAGTGACTATTTATCATTTTTTCGGTCCCATTGTAAAACATAAAATTTCACACCTGCGATAATTGAATAACAGATACAAAATAATATGAGAACAAGAGTTTTATTTGATAAACGAAAGATTGAGCGTTACAACTTCCGTGGATCTCTTGATTCCATCTCGAAGGCTAGGGTTTTGATATTTCTACGGGGTCTTATCGATTTTGATCCGTAGGGGAAGATGAGGTTTTTTTTGTGACTTATTCCATTTACCTACAATTTGGTAGTAGGATGATGGGGTCGTGTTTGAGACTTATTCCATCTGACCTCCTCTAAACCCTAGAGATTAGACCGTATTTATAGTCTAATAGCTTAGAGAAGAAGTTAAGAATCTATGGTATCCTAAGATATTATCACAATATTTATTGATAATTATCTCTAAATACTAAAGATATTTGACATAAATAGATACCGAAATATATAAAATTTTGGTGTCTACAAATGCCCCCTCGAGACTTGTTGGAGAGACTTCGAGGTCGGTTGCAACTTTGTCTCGAAATTTGGTAGAATGACTTGAGGTTAATTTTGCTTGCCCCCTTGACTTCTACAGATCTGGATTCTTCGAGATTAGAGATGAAGAGCGAAAATCTTCACGTCAGGTTCACCAATTTGTAAAATATAAAATTTCCCACCTGCAATAATTAAAATAACAGATACAAAATAATATGGAATACGAGTTTTATTTGATAATCGAAAGACTATAAATACGGTCTAATCTCTAGGGTTTAGAGGAGGTCAGATGGAATAAGTCTCAAACACGACCCCATCATCCTACTACCAAATTGTAGGTTAATGGAATAAGTCACAAAAAAGACCTCATCTTCCCCTACGGATCTAAGTCGATAAGACCCCGTAGAAATATCAAAACCATAGCCTTCGAGATGGAATCAAGAGATCCACGGAAGTTGTAACGCTCAATCTTTCGATTATCAAATAAAACTCTTGTTCTCATATTATTTTGTATCTGTTATTCAATTATCGCAGGTGTGAAATTTTATGTTTTACAAATTGATGAACCCGACGTGAAAATTTTCGCTCTTCATCTCCAATCTCGAAGGATCAAGATCTGTAGAAGTCATGGGGGCAAACAAAATCGACCTCAAGTCTTTCTACAAAGTTTCGAGACAAAGTTTTAACCGACTTCGAAGTCTCTACAACAAGTCTCGAGGGGGCATTTGTAGACACCAAATTTTTTTATATTTCGGTATCTATTTATGTCTAATATCTTTAGTATTTAGAGATAATTATCAATAAATATTGTGATAATATCTTAGGATACTTTAGAATATTCTTAACTTCCTCTCTAAGATACTAGGCAATAAATACGGGTCTTGTGTCTAGGTTTAGAGGAGGTCAGATGGAATAAGTCTCAAAATGACCCCATCATCCTACTACCAAATTGTAGGTAAATGGAATAAAGTCACCAAAAAGACTCCATCTTCCCCCTACGGATCTAAGTCGATAAGACCTCCGTAGAACTATCAAAAAACCCTACCTTCGAGATTGAAATTAAGAGATCCACGGAAATTGTAACACGCAATCTTTCGATTATCAAATAAAACTCGTATTCCATATTAGTTTGTATCTGTTATTTTAATTATTGCAGGTGTGAAATTTTATGTTTTACACCCATGTTCACAAAAGTACTCCACAAAATAAAAGTTGATATTGAGTTTTGCATTCATCTTCCATTTAAAAAAACTTAAATATCAAATAAGAGCAAACAAAGAAAAATCCTCAAAAATTCAAAAAGAAGAGAATAAGGGGGAGAAGAGAAAAAAAATGAAACAATAAAAATGAAAATATAGAAAAAAAATGAAAAATGGAAAAAAAGAAAAGAAAAGAAAGACGATTCCTCCCCCGAGTATTTTTGTTTATCCTTATTCTCCATTTTGGATTGTTTCATGTGTCACTTGGGTGATTAGGACGACTCTAACCCTTGTTTTCGCAAGTGGTCGAGACTCGTATGCATTTGTCACTAACTTCGTGGGAGACCTCCTTCCATCTCCGTCTCACATCCCGACATAGAATGGACCGAGGCCAGGAGATATGTAATAATTTTTTGCAACTGATTTAGTAATTTTAACATTCATATTTTATATTTTAGTTGGATTTTAAAATCGTGACTTTTGATTTGGGAGACTTGTGTCTTGTTTGTTAATATTTGTTTACTTTCATTTTGGTATATATTTTGTGTTTTTGTTTTTAGTTGTTTTATTTATGGGTTGTAGTTGTCTTTTAAGCTTACTCGAGGATGAGTAAGAGTTAAGTGTGTGAAGGTTGATAAGTCGATATTTTATCTATTTTGTCCCACGAGCCGACTCTTAATTGACCGATTTTATAACGTGATTTGCTTTAATTTAGTCGTTTAGATTTATTTAGCTCATTAGTCGAGTCTAGTTTTATTAGTGTCATAATTGTTATTTGTCGGGATTGTAGGTACTGCTTCGTTGTTTTGTCTTGTAGGTATCGAGAAGGGTCGGGATGAGTAAAGAGAAACGAGTCAAAACCCGAGACAAATCAAGACGGGTCAAACCCGATTTTGACTAAGCCCAATCCGACTTTGACCATTCTTCCCCTTCACTCTCCTGCTCTCCTTTCACCCACCTCTTTCTCAATTCAATTCATCCTCTTCCATTTCCAATTTGTTCATCCATTCAATTCACCATTATCACTAACCTCCATTATCAAAAATCAAATTACTCCCTCCACCATCTTCATTATTCATTTCAATTAATTGCCACCACATTGACCACCATGAGCCACCATCTCCGACCAGCAGAAGCACCACCAACAACTTCCCAATTCAACCCATCGCACCACCAACCTCCACCTCCCTCCCTTCATTACTTCTCCACTCATCTCCACCGTGAGCCACCAGATTCCAACAATTGACACTGTCGACATTTCATCACTAAAGCACCAGAACAGCCATGTGTCACCACCGTGCGTAACTCCGACCCGACGTGCGTAACGGAAACAGAGAAGAGGCAGCCGTGTGACGAAGTCGACTGTGCCTATCTCAATTGAGTTGGATTTTGTTTTGAAGAGAAAAAATGACGATATAACCCTCTGTTCAGTTAGTTTCCATTTCATTTAAGAAGGCGTACTTTGGTCTTTTAAGTTCTCATCTTCGTTTGTATAAAACGAAACCCTCATTTGAGTGGAGGCTAGCATTTTGTTTGTCTAATTTTTAGAGTTGCAGTCGAGTAGCATTAATTAGAACGCATCCTGTGGACATGACATAAGTCCACCCTGACGCGGCCACGCGCGGGTTTGGATAGGCGAATGAATCTCGTGGTAAGATTGATCTTGGGTCGAAATTTAAATCGAAATAGGAGTCGCCACCGAACTTTGTGGGAGTTCGGACCCGTTCGAACCCACTCTACACTTAGGCGTATCGTGCACAAAGCACAACACGCTTTTAGTTTCGCCCAGGAGAGTGTATGTTTTGACCTTAAGCTAGATATCGCATCGTGTTAGTCCCCGTCAGCTGAACTAGACATATTTGTTATCTAGGAGGGGTATGCACTACTTAAACCATGACATCGCTGCACGCAGTCCTATTATAGTTGAGTTGCCTAGTTAGAGACTGGATTCTGTTATGAGTTAAGTCTACAGTTCTCGAAGCTAGTTTCTAGTATTATCCTAGTGAAAGTCTAGATTCTACATTAATCCTGTTCCGGTTATGGAAACAATTTACCCGGCCTAGAATCCGGGTAGTGTAATTGAATTAATGATGGGTAATTAGTCGCTTGATTCCCTTGATCTCCCCTTCCTCTCACTCCTTGAATCGGACTTTCCCGGCGGAAAACGGCCTGCTCCCTGCACAATGAACGCACAGGGCCTCGGAGGTTGTCCGAGGAAACCCTCTCCGATGCCTAAGTCAGTCCGTGGAATGCCTTTACAAACCTAGCTCGTGAGGAACTAGGCGGCGTTTTAAGAGTAAGAGTCTAGAGAGAGAAAATCCAACCCCTCTCATGTGGGAAATGGGGAGGTATTTATACCTTCCCACAAGAGAGAGAAGAGAAAGGGGAATGGTTGGATGGGAAAGTGACAAGTGGCGGCTTCTCATCCATCCATTCCCAATTACCTTAGGCAAAATGACGAGAGGGCCCCTGGGGGTCCTGACCTTGCCGGCCAGGGATTTTCCCAGGGCAGACAGTCTCCAGGCAGGGGATTGCCAAGCTCCGACAGGCTGAATTGGCCTGCGCTCTCGGCGGCTGACGGCCAACCTTTAGCGTTTCATGCTTTGTTCTAGGTCCCTGCTGGGGGCTAGTCTTTCGACTCCCCGACAGGAACCGTCTCGGGGCCTGCATAGCAGGCAGTTGATTGACAGGCGGCCCACCCCCAATCAAATCCTATCCATAACGCCATTTTGACTATTTTATTTGTTATCGATGTAAATTGGTTTACAGGTTGGCAAATATTTTTATGTTTCTTCGGAAACCCATTTTAATATTTTGGTTTTGGCGCTGAAAGCTTATTTTAATATGCTGTTTTACTATTTTCCATTTTTAGTATTTTTCCTATATTAGTAATTACTATTTTAAAATCCTGTTATACGGCTGGGAGAACGTTGACGTTGCTCCTCACTGATTGTGGCTGTTATGTTTTTAACATGACAGGTATGCATATTTCCGGGTGTGGGCTAGCGGGCAGACATGATCCCTGCTCGATTAATTTTAATAATTTTGTATTATGGATTGTTAAACTCCCTTTGTGGAATGTTTTCATTTTGGGCCAATTTATTTAAGGCCTAATGTTTGACTTTACCATTTAAATTTTTATCTAAACATAGTTACAGCGTGTTATAATCCCCACTCTACAGTGTTTCCGCCACTGTATCGCGTTAGATTTTTCTAGGGAATTACAACTACTAGAAAGATCTACTAATGGATGGTCTAATGAGTGGTTAGTGAATGGTAATGTGCAACTAACTAGGGTATCTATATATATAGTAAAGCCTTAATGGATCCTTAACCTCAAGCCTAAATCCAACTTTTTGCTCAATTAGTGAGACTTCTACCCTTTGAGATCTACCATGCACGAGCCAATACCGCCGGGTGAAACTTCACCCGGTGGACTTCCTTCCAGTTTTGCATTTTTGGACATCTTAACGTCGGGTGAAACTTCACCCGATGAGTGAAAGTTTCGCCCGGTCATTTCGCCCGGTGGAGAAGCTTTTTTGAAGATTTTTGAGGAAGTGAAATTGTCGTCGGGCGAAACTTCGCCCGATCGTGTCTCATCGGGTGAAACTTCACCCGATGGTTTTCTGGCCTCTTTTGTTGTCTCATTCTTCGTCGTTTGATCGGATGACTTTGAACTTTAAGTTTTGCGCTTTCCTCTTGGACGGTATTTCCCTCTCTTGTGCTCGTGGAAGCTCAAACATGCTCTCGGTGTCAAATCCTACTAAAATCAATAGAAAAACTACTAAAAACACGTAAAACGCACAAAAGGGACGCTAATGCGAGAAATACTTAAAATATGGCGATAATCGCACTCCAGTCTCGCAAAACGAGGGAAAACGAGTCTAAATGGGAGGAAAAACTGTCTAAATTTGACACACATCAATTCCCCCACACTAAACCGTTGCTCGTCCTCGAGCAAAGACCCAAACAGAAATTACAAACTACTACTACTAGCTAGACTATGCTAAGCCGATACGGGGCAATTAACGGACCCGCTCCGTATCGCACTCCAGTCTCGCAAAACGAGGGAAAACGAGTCTAAATGGGAGGAAAAATGGTCTAAATTTGGCACACATCAATTCCCCCACACTAAACCGTTGCTCGTCCTCGAGCAAAGACCCAAAAAGAAATTACAAACTACTACTACTAGCTAGACTATGCTAAGCCAATACGGGGCAATTAACGGACCCGCTCCGTCCCTTCAACTCACATCGGAGTACCCATGAGGTAGAGTACTCCCATGCATGGCAAGTTGAGGCTTGCTCAAAATAGTGGATGCGACTAAACACACAAAAACACATAACACGAAAGAATAGACGCATCCAAAGCAAAAATAAAACACTGAATCCCTCATAGAGACGGCGGGGAAGACACCGAATACTTACCTAAAATAAACATAAACATTCCAAGATAAATCACCCACGTGGACAAGGACCAAAGCCTAATAGTATGACAATAAAGCAATAAAGATGTTGATGACTTAGCTAGGTCCTCCTAATCTTCTAAAGGGGTACGACGGGGTGTTAAACGAAGTGGAATAAGCGAACCATGGATTTGTTCGACACTGTAGGTAGGTGCAATCCCGCTCTCTTTAACTAAGCCAAGAGGGTCGTTCCAAACCCGAATTTCCTAATTTAGCCCAAACAAAAAGCGAAGTGTTTACAATTTTTGGAGTGGATTCGACCAATCACCGCTATCTTCCTACCACGGGACTCGGTCCTCTAGTAGGCACTTCACGGCAAAAAGTAGATCAAAGGGCTTTTTTTTAAGGAGGTGTTTTTGACAATACGATTTTCATTGATGCTCCTTTTCTCTCCTTTGTTTTTCATATTTTTGTGCCCTTTTTTCTTGCTTTGGTTTGCCCTTTTTGGTTTTTGATGTAGTTTGAAACCAAGCTTGGAGGTTATTTTTGTGTAAACTTATTGTGGTGATGTATAGGTGGAGGAAAAATAGGTAATCGAGAACGTGCGCCATTCTCGGATAACCCACAAAAAGGCGGAAAGAATTTGGACTAAAGGCGCAATGGTCATTCAAGCAAGGTCACATAGAAAACGGGATGCGGAAACCAAGGTCTAACTCCTCCATGGGTGGTCAAGGTGGTCAAGTGCAAACCCCAAATTAAACCTCTAGTAGAAAGGGTGGACTCAAGCTAAAGGATCAACAAGTTCATTGATTTAGAGTCATTGTACTAGATTAAGGTACAAAATCTACAATGGAATGTAAACTCTCGTAATAAGTTTGTAATCGGGTTTTCGAAAAGTTTTTAATCCTAGACACACTATACAAAAGCAAAAGGAACACAAGGAAAGGAAAAAGGTGTGGACATGACATAGGTCCACCCAACGCGGCCACGCGCGGGTTTGGGGAGACGAATGAATCTCCATATGAGATGGGTCGAATTGAAATTTAAATCGAAGTGGAGTCGCCACAAAACTTTGTGAGAATTAGGGCCCGTTCGAACCCACTCTATATCTTAGTGGGCCATGCACAAAGTATGGCCCATTCGGATGTCAGAGTTTATTGGGCTCGGCCCTTTGCATTTGATACCGATACCGACATTATCGGATACCGTGTATTTAATGACTCTCGTGCGCCAACGATTTCGGGCATCCGGAAACCGAGGTTCTGAGTAAGGGGTGAGGGTACGTGTTGGGAAGTTCACAAAGAACACCCAACCCCGCCCGCACATTAGCGGCCTCTACTAAGATATCGAATGATGTTTTAATACGTGTGTTAGTAGAACGATGAAAATGATATGCAAACGTTGTCTTGCCTAAACGTGTGAATAATTGAACGTGTTGCTAAGTCGATTTAATGCATCTAAATTTAACGTCAAAGTTGAATTTAGCATGCGGGTTCATTTTAGTATAATAAAATAAACAATGAAAAATAATTCGACAAAAGAACAAACGGTTAGTAACGGTATAACGATAACAACGATTTGCCCTAAATATAAGAGGCTATAGAATAATGTAAATATGATGCATGGTTTTGAAAAGTGGTATGACACGTGATGGATTAAGCACGCGTTGACCGGGGTCAAGAAAATATTTATCGAGACCTGAAATACGCCTAAAAGCCCGCCGATTTATTAAAGAAAAGACGTTTGAAGAAATAAGACGGGATAACTTTTTTATGTTTGTGGATTTCAGGGGCCAACACGACCCGTGCGAGGAGGGCGCGACTCGCGTGGCCGTGCGACTCGCACAGGACTCGTGCGACTCGCATGGCGGCCTGTTCTCGGGATTTTTTAGAAAATCGGCACTTTTGTTAAATCGGGTACAAATATGGCATAATTTATACTTGACTTAAAATTGCGATATTCGTTATATTTGATGTTCGATTATGGAATCGATATCAAATATTCGGAATGTGCCTAAAAAAGTTTAAAGAATTATTGCTAATCGAGTTAAGACGAAATAATCGATTTTATGTCACGATTTTCAGGGATCCATGCAACCCGCGCGAGAAGGGCGCGACTCGCACAAGGCACGTGCGACTCGCGTGGCGGACTGTTCTCGGTCCCGATTTCGTGCTACTCGTAGTACCCGGTGCTTGGTTATAGGACCAATATCGGATATTTAGAGTAATTTTTGAAAATAGGATTTTGTGAGTCGAATTAAATCGGACTAACACGATATGAATGATCTCCGCGTTTATAGTGTCGTAGCAACTCGATTGAGTTAGGTGACAACTACTTTAGCGTCAACGAACATCGTGCTAGTTGGATTGTTTGACTAGACTATTTAAATTCGACATCCAACTATTGAGTTGGCATCGAATCTAATAGATTGACGCTTTGTATTTATTAAAAGTTTGATTCCCTCCGCCTTCCGACATCGTAATAAATACTTGCGGATTGTGTGATGTCGGATCCGCATCAACGGGTTTCGACCCTAATTAAAAAGTGTTTTAAAAATAGTTTTAAAATTGATGACGATGTGATGAAGGATGATGATAACGACGCGAATAATAAAAAACGTGACTAGCGACGCAACGAAATAAAAAAACGATTATTGATGTTGACTTGCTTCAACAATCAAATCTTCGGGGTGTCGGGATAAGCGACCGTCAACATCAGGTGTGATACCCTCGTAATATTCGTGTTTTCTTATCCCGTCATCTCTCGTATTCGACACGAATTAGCAAGTATTTTAATGTTTTATACTAGTAATTATTATCGATATTATAGACGCGATGACAAAAAAAATAAAATAACGATGACGACGACACGGACGACACGCGAGGAAGAGAAGAGAGAAAGATGGGATTTTACACCCTCAACCTACATGTTTCTTAGTCTCGGATAGAACTCGTTAATTGTGGCTTGAGCACGGGAGTATCGAGGTTGATGTAAGTCGAGTTATAGTGGTTTTAGGGTTTGTAAGTTGCTAGGGTTCTAAGGTTGAAGATGAGTAGTAATTAGGGTTGCAAAGGATGTATTGTGTGTGTGTGTAAAATTAGGGTTTCAATTGCATGCAAAGAGGGTGTATATATAGGCAATTGCTCCCCCTTGTTGTCTAAGGTTTAGTGCCTTGATGGACTTGATCCGATGGCCCGCCTGACGGAGGACCGCGGGTTTGCTTCTCAGAAACGGCTTTGACCGGGTTTTGACCCGGTCGCTAAAAGTCGGTATTATTTCCGGTGTCGGTTTTGACCCAAATTAGTCTTATTTGATTGGAAATGACCCACTGGGCCAGAATTTGAGGTCGTTTTTGTGAGATTTGAACTCCGTAAAAAGCCCAAGCCAGAAACTAATGGTTTCGAGCCCATATCCGAGCGCGTGGAAACATGTTTGCGTCCGTTCATCATCGGGTGTTTTTTGGAAACTACTATAGACACCTGGCGGTCAAAATGTGGGTGTCTACAGAGCCCCCACTCTGACTGAGGCTTGGACAAGGCGAAATTCAGAGTAGCTACTAGGCCAATCGAGGATTAGGACCTGGCAGACTTCCGATCGGGTCGTTTATAGTCCATTAGACCTGCGTGAAAGGGCCCGCTAGCCATAAGACAGAAATCATACCTGGGTCGATAATGATAATTCTGTGGGGCAATTGGACTTGTCGCGTAAGTCTTGGGTGCGCCTATATATGGGCCCATTTCGTAAAAAAATGCCGCCTTGGGCTTTCTGCTGGGGAGTTATATGAGTTGTGCGGGCTTGCTTCTGAAGCCTTGAGTCGTACCTGTAGCAGTTACATAAATTTTGCATGCAACATGTAGGTGAAAAAAAATGACTCGCGCTGGGGAATATAAATTTGGATTTTTTGAAACTGAAATTTTTTGAAAATTTTGAAATCTTGGAGCTTTTGAGAAAAATTAGGAAAGTTCGGGATGACTAATTCCCGGGCTAAGATTGGGCAAACCGAGACTAGGCCTGTATGTGTAAACCTAAAGGGATTAGGAAACTTTTCATGGAAAAGCGATATGGAAAGAGGGTTGTATTTTGATGCTATAAATACCCCTTCCATGTCTCAATTTTATTCACAATGTCCTCATAATCCTCCTTCCTCAAAAGAAAAACTCCTTATTCCTTTCAAGAATTTCAGCCATGGGAATCGAGCGATTGAGTGCGATGCTGCAGGAATGGTCCCGATGCTTTAGGGACACGGATAGAGTGGCTCTGAACCAGACGGGTATTACTCAGCTGTGTACATTCTGTCAGATGCAGGTTGACCGTTATTTCCTTGATGCTTGTTTGTCCAATTGGGACGATACATATCATGTTTTTGCCTTTCCTCGAGGAGAAATTTGTCCTTTACCCGAGGAGATTGCTGCTGTGGGAGAATGGAACCCGATACTTCGTCCATCCGTCCCGTTTTCGGTCTATGACCCAAGAAGAAAGCTACGAGAATTTTTAGGACTTTCCCACAATGAAGTATCTCGCATGATGGAGGATGGTAATGTTTCTTTGATCGACTTGGCTGAGAAATTTATGAATCCTCATGATGTCCGGGTCAGACCGGTTCACAGCCGTAGGGCCTTCTCCTTTTGTATGCTTCATGTTTATGCTTTTGAAGGTCACATGGATTTATTGTCATGCATGGTAATGCCCGTCTTTTAACCGTGGTTGATCTGATGGAGACGGAGCATAGTCCGGTTTGGCTGATTACGGGTGAGATTATCTAGGGCTTAGATAACTGTAAGAGGGATTCATCGGTTCGTCAGACCGGAAGTACCCGTTTATTACCGGTATTTTGGATTTTTTTTGATTTTTCTCAATTTCCCGGTTTTTTTTATTTTTCCGCGATTTCCAATTTTTTTTAATTTTTCGCGATTTTCAATTTTTCAGATTTTTTTTTTCGATTTTTTCCCTTTTTAAGATTTGGCTGTTTGAGAGGCTATCAGTCATAGATCCTCCCCTTGACTCGAGCAAATACCGTCATATTCTGGTGCTGAGGAGACGGGCTGTTGATTTTTCTCGCCAGATTACTTAAAAGTATTGGGATTAAGTATTATCCTTCCATAGCGGTCCGTTGATTCGATGGGTAGTGCCATGGTGGCCCATTTATGTTTGGACGGGCTTGGATCCGAGGGATAAGGCTCGCTACCAGGTAATCTTATCTTTCAGGCAGACAATTCATCTCTACCCGGATCGCATACTAAGGCAGTATGGCTGGACCCAAAGAATCCCAGAAGTCGAAGCAGTTGTGAGTGAATCTACCCAACTGACGGACGTGATGTGCGATACTTGGATGCAAAGATGGTATACCCGGCACACTTGGCCCATTCCCAAATCTCTTCATTCGATCTGGGTTTCAGATTCTTATGTGAAGTGGACTAAAGCTGATTCTGCGAAGGCCTGAGCTGCTTTGAAGGTTGATGAAGCTTTTGACCTGCTACGGAAGGAGCAAGTAAAAGACAATAGGGGCTTTTTTGACGAAGGAGACACTCCGGCTACTTTGGTCCGTCTAATGTCAGGTCAGAGAAAGAAAACTAAGACTCAAGCTGAAGGGTCTAGTGCTAGAGGTGCGCGGGGGAAAGTGGGCCCCCAGACTGACCTGGAAAGGAGACTTGGCCCAACACTGGCAGTGCAGGACCGACTCGCCCGCGAGACAGACTACCTGATGAGCACGTACGGGCTCGACTTGGACCAGTGACAATGGCAGAAGACCCGCTGTTAAAGAAACGAGTTCAAGCTAAAGAGGTTCCCCTTGTGATTTGGGAACGCTCGCCCCCGCCCCGGCGACCTCGAGCTCCACGCGACCCAAAGGATAAGGGAAAGGGCAAAATGCACGATCACTAGTCTCCTTGGTTTTTATTATTCAAGTATTATTATTATTTTTGTGGTGTGCTTTTTGTGTGTTTGCCGTTTTTGGCATTTGTTTTTTTTTGGGTGTGTGGTGTAATTTTGAAATTCCCGAGTTTATCGGGTTTTTAATAAAAGATATATTAGTGAATACCGTTCCCGTCTTTTCGTTTATTGCAGTGGTTGTACCCTTTCGAGGGGTTGCCTACGTATCCACAATTAGCGGAATCAAACCAAACGTAGTTCAAACATAGTTTTTTTCTTGCAATTTTCGAAATACACCAAGACGATTAGTTCGAGATGTGCGACGGTAGGATGAATAATCCAAACTTATTGACTTGCTTATAATTTTTTGAAAATTTAGAAAAAGACAAATTTTATAAATTTTTGCAAATGACATTAAGATAGTGTTTATGGGTAATAGCGCTTCAACTGGTCCAAATTGGTTGGGTTGACGAATTCATTCCCGTCCAAGTCTGTCAGCATTACCGCTCCTCCTGATAGGACCTTCTTTACTAAACACGGCCCAGCCCAATTGAGTTTGAATTTTCCTCTCGGGTCGACCAGTAGTAATGCACGGACCGACTTTAGAACTAGATCCCCTTCTTTGATATTTCTGGGCCTAACTCTTTTATTGAAAACCCGTTGAATCCTCTTTTGATATATTTGGATATTGTTAAGGGCCCAGGACCGCCGTTCGTCCAAACGAACTAGCGAATCGTATCGGGCTTGTACCCAATCTGCTTCCGGCAATTGGCTCTCAAGTAAAATCCTGAGGGATGGCACTTCTAGCTCGACCGGTTGGGCCGCCTCCATTCCATATGTCAAATAATATGGAGTAGCTCCGATTGCGGTGCGAATTGACGTCCGATACCCCCAAAGGGCGAAGGGTATTTTGTCGGGCCAGTCCCGGTAATTCTCAGCCATCTTTTTAAGTATGGTGACAATTGTTTTATTGGCCGCTTCTACTGCTCCATTTGTTTGGGGACGGTAAGGCGAAAATGTGTGCCTTTGCATTTTATATTTCGCTAGCAATGCGGCGGTTTCTGCTTGGAAATGGGTCCCGTGATCACTGATAAATTCGTGTGGGATCCCGTATCGGCATATGATCTTGTTTTGGATGAATTTGGCAACATGCTTGGCATTCAGGATTCGATATGACTCGGCTTCGACCCATTTGGTGAATAGTCGATAGCCACCAAGATAAAACAGTGACCTCCCGTCCCGGAAGGATGCACCTTTCCGATTATGTCAATACCCCACGTCAAAAATGTCCATGGTGATGTCATTGTATATAGTAGGGAAGACGGCATATGTCGTACATTGGCAAAGATCTGACAGTTATGGCAATGTTTGACATATAACTGACAATCGGTTTCCACGTTGTTCCAGTAATATCCGAGCCTCATGATTTTCCGGGATAGCATATGGGCGTTCATATGCGGGCCATTCTCACCGTCGTGCACTTTGGACATAACCTTTTCAGCTTGTACTTTATCGATACACAGGAGGAGAGCCCCCTGCGCCGTGTTCTTGTGTAACTGTCCGTCGTCCGTACGAACAAATTGGGTTGCCAATCTTCGCAGGGCTTTCTTGGCCCGGTTTTCAATTCCCGGGGGATATTCTCCCGTTGCCAAGTAGGTTAGGACCGACTGATACCAAGGTTCCGGGTCGGTTATCTCGATGTCTTGGATAGTGTGGATGTAGGCCGGCTCGGACCGTCTTTCGACGCAGATCGGCATGTTAGTTAGATGCTCCGGGATATTTAGTAAGGATGCTAATTTGAAAAGCGCATCTTCAATTTTTTTTTCTTCTCGAGGTAGATAGATATATTCTACCTTCTGGAATTGTTTCTTGACAACCCTTACTCGCGCTTGGTAAGCCACGAGATTGGCATTCCGAGCTTTCCATTTTTGGAGAGCTTGATTGATGACTAGCGATGAGTCACCGTGGACCCGGAGATTTGTTACCCCCAAATCAGCGGCGACTTGCAACCCGTGAATGCACGCTTCATACTCGGCTGCGTTGTTAGTCACATCAAAGTCCAATTTAATAGATAGCGGTGTATGCTCTCCTTTTGGTGATATTAATAAAATCCCGACTCCGAATCCTCGGAAGTTGAACGCCCCATCGAAATACAAATCCCACGTTTCGGTATCGGTAAGGAATATGTCCTCATCTGGAAAAGTCCAAGTATCGGTGTGTTCTTCTTCAGATACGAGACTGTCGTCGAGGAATTCGGCTACTACCCGACCCTTGATGGCCTTTAATGGTACAAACTTGAGGTCGAACTCTGCTAGCATTAAGGTCCATCTGGACATCCTGCCATTGAAGATGGGCTTTTCGAATAGGTACTTGATAGGATCCATTTTGGACAAAACATGTATCTCGTGGCTAAGCATATAGTGTCCGAGCTTTTTAGTGGCCCAAATCAAAGCTAGGCACGTCTTCTCGAGCATTGTATACTTGTATTTGTATTCTAGGAACTTATTACTGATATAGTAGATAGCTCGTTCTTCTGCATCGACTGTCTGGGCCGGGCATAGCCTCCATGGCTGTCTCGGTCGTTGTTAGGTATAACGACAAAGGCAAACCGGGTTGAGGTGGCATCAATACCGGCGGCGCAGACAGAATATCCTTGATTTTATCGAAAGCCGCTTGACGTTTATCCTCCCATAGTGTACGCTCTCCTATCTTCAATTTTTTGAAAATGGGTTCACGCACATACCATGGTTAACTTTGAAATAAACCGGCTAATGTATTAGACTTTCCCGAGAAACCCCCTTATTTCTTCTTCGGTTTTGGGTGGCTGCATCTCGGTAGTGGCCTTGATTTTAGCTGGGTCAACCTCGATGCCGCGTTGGCTAACGATATGGCCCAGTAATTTGCCTGATGTTACCCCGAAACTGCATTTTTGAGGGTTTAGCCTCATGTTGTATTTGCGTAGTCGGGTAAAGAATTTTCTTAGGGCCGCAATGTGCCCGCTTCGGTCTTCGGACTTAACAATCATATCGTCCACATAAACCTCCACTTCCTTATGCATCATGTCATGTAATAGGGTGGTGGCGGTTCGTTGATAAGTGGCCCCGGCGTTGATGAGCCCAAATGGCATGACGGTGTAACAGTAAGTCCCCCAAGGTGTAATGAAGGTGGTCTTACTCATGTCTTCTTCTGCCATATTGATCTGATTGTATCCGGCATACCCGTCCATGAATGATAGAAGGGCATGATCGGCCGTGTTATCCACTAGTATGTCGATGTATGGTAACGGAAAATCATCTTTTGGACTGGCCTTACTAAGGTCCCGGAAATCTACACATACCCGCACCTTGCCGTCCTTCTTGGGTACCGGCACGATGTTTTCGACCCAGTCTGGATATTCAGACACTTGTATAAAGCCAGCTTTGAATTGCTTGTGACTTCTTTGAACTTGAGAGACCATTCGGGCCTCATTCTTCGAAGTTTCTGTTTTACCGGTTTGCACCCATCTTTGATGGGTATATGGTGTTCAGCTATTTCCCGATCTATCCCCGGCATGTTCTTATAGGACCATGCGAAGACATCCTTGAATTCTTGGAGGAGGTCGGTGAATTGTTTCTTTTCCTCGGGATCTAAGGATAGGCCAAACTTAAGCATCTGGGTTTCTAAAGTGGTTCCCACATTGATGGTCTCGGTTTCTTCAATTACCGGATCTCGAGATTCCCTTTGTTCGAGCTGCTCGATCAGATGCGGAGGCAGAGGTACCTGTTCGTCGGGTTTCTCAATGTCATTCCATATAAAATTTTTGAAATTGAAAGAATTTTTGAAATAAGACAAGTCGTAAGCGGAATGGTTTTCGTTATTATTAATAGTAAATTTTGAGAACAGCTCAAAAAGAGCGGCCATCTGATCGTTGGTCAGTGGCGGGATAGGGAGTGGTCTCGGGACAGGCCCCGAGACTTCAGCGGAAGTGGCTAATGGGAGAGGGGTTACAGACTGGACTCTAACACCAGACCCTCTAGACTTAGACTCCGACTCGGACTCTGACTCGGACTCGGACTCGGTATCCGGCATGTCTCCCTCGCCGGTGGTCAGCTTGTATACCCGTCCTTGGCTGTCGGTCCACTTGATAATCTTCCTCCAGGCCCTTTTCTCGGTGTCTGTATCGACCTCGGAGATCAGCTTGGTTGGGTCAAACCGATTGCTGCGAAGGATTAGGTTGACCAAATCTTCCTTTGGAGCAGGGACGATCTTGTCTTATCCAAATAGGAGCCCTAGCACGGGCTCGGAGTTGTTTTCACCTTCCTTGGACTCGGCCTGAACGACGGTGAATATATCATCGGGGATGAAATTGCATTCCCAAGCCGTTTTGGTCTCTGGATATGTAACGGTGGGTTAGTAAAGGCCCACTTGGATAGCTCCGAAGACCGATGTAACGAAGTAATTGGTTAGTTTCGGGCTATAAGGGCCCAAGTAGGTACCCTTGATGATGTTGGTGGCCTTTTGAATGCCGGCCCGGACCACGTTTTCCGGGGTTATAGCATACGCCAATCCGAACTGTGATTCGCCATCGTTTAGAACCTCGATAATCTTCCCAGCTGGAAGATATGGTCTTGAGGTAGCCCCTGGTAAGTAGCCCAAGTTCTGTAGCATCGTATCGATGCTAGTGGTGAAGTAAGGCCTGAAGAGATATTCCTCTTTGATCATTCCCATGAAATCAAATCCTCGTGGGTCAGCCCGGCCCGCTGCGTTGCAGCTCGCCACGGTAATGGGGGTTGCCTCTAGCGTGATGACACCGTCTTGAAGAGGCATCTTGACCTTTCTATGTATGGTAGAAGATACGGCCTTGACCGCATGGATCCAAGGCCTTCCTAGTAGCAAGTTGAAGGACGAGGTGACGTCGATCACCTGAAACTCCAGTTCTTTCTCGATCGGGCCCGTTATGATTGTCAGTTTAACGGCCCCGGCAAGCGGTTTTGGGCCTTTCGTACCTCTTCAATGTTGATGGGGACAGCTTCCCCTTTAGCTAGGTAAACATCTTCCTCATCATCGAACCATATCCCGTTAATTTGTGGGATAAAGGGGGAAATGAGGTGTGAGCAGTCTACTACCTCTCCAGTGAATATAGCATGGGCACTGAACGGGTTTTCTTTGTTACTCGGCTTGTCTCCAGGCAACGGTATTTTCCCGCTTTCAATCAGATCTTGGATCAGATGCTTCAATTTCCAGCATTTTTCCGTGTCATGCCCGTTACCTCGATGATACTGGCAGTGGGCTTGTGCATTGTAACTTTTGGATCTCTTTTCCATTGGAACTTTTGGCATTGGGCCTATAGGTTGGATTAGGCCCTTTGAGGATAGCCTTTGTAAGGCGTAGGTATAGGTAGTCCCTATATCCGTGAATACTCGATTTGGAGTATTCTTTTTGGATGAGGTATCCAGCACGATAACCTCATCGAAGATACTGCGAGTTGCAGCTGCAGGTGTGGGCTTGCTCATAGAAGAACTTGCCCCTTGATATCCCTTGGTAGAGGCCTTAGTCAGGCTCTCTAACCGTAAGTCGTCCTCGATCCTCGTATCCATTTCAGTTAGGGTGGCAAAACTGGGGATGACAGCATACCGGAGATGGACCCGGTAGGATGGGAGGATATTCTTGACAAAGGCCTCCACTAGTTTTTCTCGCTGGGCTTATCAACCAGCTTCACACTTTCGGCCCGCCATCTTTGGAGATATTTGGTGAACCCTTCTTCGGGGTCTTGGGCCATCACTTCCAGAGTACGCATTGTAGCCTGGATCTCGGTATTATTAGCGTAATTCCGAGCAAATTCAGTCGCTACACCATCCCAAGTTTTATATTTCTTGGAATCGAGCCTGTAGTACCAGGCCTTGGGATGCTTCTCGAGGGAGGCCGCGAACAAGTGTTTGAACATGGTGGACTTCACCCCCTTGACGGCCATAAATTCTTTGAAAGCTCGGATGTGATGGACCGGGTCTTCAATACCCTCAAACATCGGTATTCCCGTAAGGTTGAGGTTAGGAGGTAGCTCGTCATTCAGAGGCGAATAGGAACGAGCATTTTCAGTATGGATCGAGTTGCTTGTTGACAAGTGAACCTGCTCTTCAAGCTTGCGAACAACGCTGATTAGTTCAGCTACAGGCCCGGTGGGCTCAGATCCAGCAGGAGGAGTCCCTTTCTCCATGGTGCTCACACGAGTGGCGAGGGCTGTCTGGTCGGTTTGGATGGCGGTCAATTTGGTCTCGATCTTGGCCAGTGCGGCGGTCAGTTGATCCAAAGTTCCCTGCATTTTTTGACGCCTGGATTCGGGTGGCCGGTCTTTAAGAACACCGCGTAATCAGAAACTAGCCCAAATCCTGGAATAGAAAGTACATCCCGAGCAAGACTGAAAAGGAAATGACTCGGAAGAGACACCTAGACGGGTGGCTTGTGAAATGTGGGCCTCCCTCAGGATCTGGCAATGTGGATCGGCCCCTGTCCGAAGGAAGGTTCACGTGAGACATCCCCCGACTTTGGACTCGAATGTGTAGATGGGCCCTTCTTTGTAGGAGTATGTCCTACGTAGATGGGCCTTGCCTTAGTCTAATAAGGCGGACCGGAATAGGGAAGAAACTCGTGATGTAAGATCGACAGAGTTTCAACGATAAAGACTTTGACGACTTATGACACGACCCGACACATGCTAAATACGGGAAGCCCTAAGAAGCGGATGGTTTTAAAAAGGAATTTGTAGAAAAATCCGAAAAAAAATGAGGGAGGGGGGTTCGATTTTTCGAAAACGAATCGGGCCTCGATTTTGGAAGTTCGAAAATATTTTGAGTTTTGAAATGGGTAGAATACCGGCTAGAAATAGGCTATTTTGAGTAAAATCATAAGTCCTAAATTCGGTATACGTCCCGGGTTTTGAAATTGAATGTTTTGAAAAAGATGTATTTTTTGAAAAAAAATGGTTTTTGAAAACGACATAGAAACCAAGTAGCACGTAGTCAGGCAAGCATTATAACGACGCCATGTATGCTTTATACCAAGTCTTGGTCGGTCTATAAAGGATCTATACCAGTGTACATAGCCTAGACGTGAATCGGGACGGACTCTCTAAGTCGAGTTAAGCTTAGAACATGCCGCGAAACCTATACGAATCGACCATGAACACCTTTGACATATCCATATTGGAGTACATCACGGTATAGTGGGACGTCTGTCACCAGTACCGGCCCGGGCAAATATGGGGTTATGCATGAACCGTAAAACAAAAACGCGTATAGTACTAGTCAAACGATTTCTATTCGAGTCTCACCCCGAGGATGCCGATGGTAAGTCACGCATCAGTTATTCCCCAGCGGAGTCGCCAAATTGTGGACATGACATAGGTCCACCCCGACGCGGCCACGCACGGGTTTGGGGAGGCGAATGAATCTCCATATGAGATGGGTCGAATTGAAATTTAAATAGAAGTGGAGTCGCCACCGAACTTTGTGGGAATTCGGGCCCGTTCGAACCCACTCTATATCTTAGTGGGCCATGCACAAAGTATGGCCCATTCGGATGTCAGAGTTTATTGGGCTCGTCCCTTCGCATTTGATACCGATACCGACATTATCGGATACCGAGTATTTATTGACTCTCGTGCGCCAACGGTTTCGGGCATCCGGAAACCGAGGTTCTGAGTAAGGGGTGAGGGTACGTGTTGGGAGGTTCACAAAGAACACCCAACCCCGCCCGCACATTAGCGGCCTCTACTAAGATATCGAATGATGTTTTAATACGCGTGTTAGTAGAACGATGAAAATGATATGCTAATGTTGTCTTGCCTAAACGTGTGAATAATTGAACGGGTTGCTAAGTCGATTTAATGCATCTAAATTTAACGTCAAAGTTGGATTTAGCATTCGGGTTCATTTTAGTATAATAAAATAAACAATGAAAAATAAATCGACAAAAGAACAAACGGTTAGTAACGGTATAACGATAACAACGGTTTGCACTAAATATAAGATGCTATAGAATAATGTAAATATGATGCATGGTTTTGAAAAGTGGTATGACACGTGATGGATTAAGCACGCGTTGACCGGGGTCAAGAAAATATTTATCGAGACCTGAAATACGCCAAAAAGCCCGCCGATTTATTAAAGAAAAGACGTTTGAAGAAATAAGACGAGATAGCTTTTTTATGTTTGCGGATTTCAGGGGCCCACGCGACCCGCGCGAGGAGGGCGCGAGTCGCGTGGCCATGCGACTCGCACAGGACTCGTGCGACTCGCATGGCGGCCTGTTCTCGGGATTTTTTTAGAAAAGCGACACTTTTGTTAAATCGGGTACAAATATGGCATAATTTTTACTTGACTTAAAATTGCGATATTCGTTATATTTGATGTTCGATTATGGAATCGATATCAAATATTCGGAATGTGCCTAAAAAAGTTTAAAGAATTATTGCTAATCGAGTTAAGACGAAATAATCGATTTTATGTCACGATTTTCAGGGATCCATGCGACCCGCGCGAGAATGGCGCGACTCGCGCCACCACACGACTCACGCCACCACGCGACTCACACAAGGCACGTGCAACTCGCATGGCGGACTGTTCTCGGTCCCGATTTCGTGCTACTCGTTGTACCTGGTGCTTGGTTATAGGACCAATACCGGATATTTAGAGTAATTTTTGAAAATAGGATTTTGTGAGTCGAATTAAATCAGACTAACACGATATGAATGATCTCCGCGTTTATAGTGTCGTATCAACTCGATTGAGTTAGGTGACAACTACTTTAGCCTCAACGAACATCGTGCTAGTTGGATTGTTTGACTAGACTATTTAAATTCGACATCCAACTATTGAGTTGGCATCGAATCTAATAGATTGACGCTTTGTATTTATTAAAAGTTTGATTCCCTCCGCCATCCAACATCGTAATAAATACTTGCGGATTGTGTGATGTCGGATCCGCATCAACGGGTTTCGACCCTAATTAAAAAGTGTTTTAAAAATAGTTTTAAAATTGATGACGATGCGATGAAGGATGATGATAACGACGCGAATAATAAAAAACATGACTAGCGATGCAACGAAATAAAAAAACGATTATTGATGTTGACTTGCTTCAACAATCAAATCTTCGGGGTGTCGGGATAAGCGACCGTCAACAAAAGGTGCGATACCCTCGTAATATTCGTGTTTTCTTATCCCGTCATCCCTCGTATTCGACACGAATTAGCAAGTATTTTAATGTTTTATACTAGTAATTATTATCGATATTATAGACGCGATGGCAAAAAAATAAAAAAACGATGACGACGACACGGACAACACGCGAAGAAGAGAAGAGAGAAAGATGGGATTTTACACCCTCAACCTACATGTTTCTTAGTCTCGGATAGAACTCGTTAATTGTGGCTTGAGCACGGGAGTATCGAGGTTGATGTAAGTCGAGTTATGGTGGTTTTAGGGTTTGTAAGTTGCTAGGGTTCTAAGGTTGAAGATGAGTAGTAATTAGGGTTGCAAAGGATGTATTGTGTGTGTGTAAAATTAGGGTTTCAATTGCATGCAAAGAGGGTGTATATATAGGCAATTGCTCCCACTTGTTGTCTAGGATTTAGTGCCTTGATGGACTTGATCCGATGGCCCGCCTGAAGGAGGACCGCGGGTTTGCTTCACGGAAACGGCTTTGACCGGGTTTTGACCCGGTCGCTAAAAGTCGGTTTTATTTTCGGTGTCGGTTTTGACCCAAATTAGTCTTATTTGATTGGAAATGACCCACTGGGCCTGAATTTGAGGTCGGTTTTGTGAGATTTGTTCTCCGTAAAAAGCCCAAGACAGAAACTAATGGTTTCGAGCCCATATCCGAGCGCGTGTAAACATGTTTGCGTCCGATCATCATCGGGTGTTTTTTGGAAACTACTATAGACACCTGGCGGTCAAAATGTGGGTCTCTACAGAGCCCCCACTCTGACTGAGGCTTGGACAAGGCGAAAGTCAGAGTAGCTACCAGGCCAATCGAGGATTAGGACCGGGCAGACTTCCGGTCGGGTCGTTTATAGTCCATTAGACCTGCGTGAAAGGGCCCGCCAGCCATAAGACAGAAATCATACCTGGGTCGATGATGATAATTCCATGGGGCAATTGGACTTGTCGCGTAAGTCCTGGGTGCGCCTATATATGGGCCCATTCCGTAAAAAAATGCCGCCTTGGGCTTTCTGCTGGGGAGTTATATGAGTTGTGCGGGCTTGCTTCTGAAGCCTTGAGTCGTACCTGTAGCAGTTACATAAATTTTGCATGCAACATGTAGGTGAAAAAAAATGACTCGCGCTGGGGAATATAAATTTGGATTTTTTGAAACTGAAATTTTTTGAAAATTTTGAAATCTTGGAGCTTTTGAGAAAAATTAGGAAAGTTCGGGATGACTAATTCCCGGGCTAAGATTGGGCAAACCGAGACTAGGCCTGTATGTGTAAACCTAAAGGGATTAGGAAACTTTTCATGGAAAAGCGATATGGAAAGAGGGTTGTATTTTGATGCTATAAATACCCCTTCCATGTCTCAATTTTATTCACAATGTCCTCATAATCCTCCTTCCTCAAAAGAAAAACTCCTTATTCCTTTCAAGAATTTCAGCCATGGGAATCGAGCGATTGAGTGCGATGCTGCAGGAATGGTCCCGATGCTTTAGGGACACGGATAGAGTGGCTCTGAACCAGACGGGTATTACTCAGCTGTGTACATTCTGTCAGATGCAGGTTGACCGTTATTTCCTTGATGCTTGTTTGTCCAATTGGGACGATACATATCATGTTTTTGCCTTTCCTCGAGGAGAAATTTGTCCTTTACCCGAGGAGATTGCTGCTGTGGGAGAATGGAACCCGATACTTCGTCCATCCGTCCCGTTTTCGGTCTATGACCCAAGAAGAAAGCTACGAGAATTTTTAGGACTTTCCCACAATGAAGTATCTCGCATGATGGAGGATGGTAATGTTTCTTTGATCGACTTGGCTGAGAAATTTATGAATCCTCATGATGTCCGGGTCAGACCGGTTCACAGCCGTAGGGCCTTCTCCTTTTTTATGCTTCATGTTTATGCTTTTGAAAGTCACATGGATTTATTGTCATGCATGAGTAATGCCCGTCTTTTAACCGTGGTTGATCTGATGGAGACGGAGCATAGTCCGGCTTGGCTGATTACGGGTGAGATTATCCAGGGCTTAGATAACCGTAAGAGGGATTCATCGGTTCGTCAGATCGGAAGTACCCGTTTATTACAGGTATTTTGGATTTTTTTGGTTTTTCTTAATTTCCTGGATTTTTTTTTTATTTTTCCACGATTTCCAATTTTTTTGATTTTTCGCGATTTTCGATTTTTTGATTTTTTTTTTTTTGGGACTTTTCGATTTTTTTTTCTTTTTTTTCTTTTTTAGATTTGGCTGTTTGAGAGGCTATCAGTCATAGATCCTCCCCTTGACTCGAGCAAATACCGTCATAATCAGGTGATGACGAGGAGACGGGCTATTGATCTTTCTCGCCAGATTACTTAAAAGTATTGGGATGAAGTATTATCCTTCCATAGCGGTCCGTTGATTCGATGGGTAGTGCCATGGTGGCCCATTTATGTTTGGACGGGCTTGCATCCGTGGGATAAGGCTCGCTACCAGGTAATCTTATCTTTCAGGCAGACAATTCATCTCTACCAGGATCGCATACTAAGGCAGTATGGCTGGACCCAAAGAATCCCAGAAGTCGAAGCAGTTGTGAGTGAATCTACCCAACTTACGGACGTGATGTGCGATACTTGGTTGCAAAGATGGTATACCCGGCACACTTGGCCCATTCCCAAATCTCTTCATTCGATCTGGGTTTCAGATTCTTATGTGAAGTGGAGTAAAGCTGATTCTGCGAAGGCCCGAGCTGCTTTGAAGGTTGATGAAGCTTTTAACCTGCTACGGAGAGAGCAAGTTAAAGACAAAAGGGGCTTTTTTGACGAAGGAGACACTCCGGCTACTTTGGTCCGTCTAATGTCAGGTCAGAGAAAGAAAACTAAGACTCAAGCTGAAGGGTCTAGTGCTAGAGGTGCGCGGGGGAAAGTGGGCCCCCAGACTGACCTAGAAAGGAGACTTGGCCCAAAACTGGCAGTGCAGAACCGACTTAGCCCGCGAGACAGACTACCTGAGCACGTACGGGCTCGACTTGGACTGGTGACAATGGCAGAAGACCCGCTGTCGAAGAAACGGGTTCAAGCTAAAGAGGTTCCCCTTGTGATTCGGGAACGCTCGCCCCCGCCCCGGCGACCTTCCCGACCCAAAGGATAAGGGAAAGGGCAAAATGCACGATCACTAGTCTCCTTGGTTTTTTATTAATCAAGTATTATTACTATTTTTGTGGTGTGCTTTTTGTGTGTTTGCCGTTTTTGGCATTTTTTTTGGGGTGTGTGGTGTAATTTTGAAATTCCCGAGTTTATTGGGTTTTTAATAAAAGATATATTAGTGAATACCGTTCCCTTCTTTTCGTTTATTGCAGTGGTTGTACCTTTTCAAGGGGTTGCCTACGTATCCACAATTAGCGGAATCAAACCAAACATAGTTCAAACATAGATTTTTTCTTGCAATTTTCGAAATACACCAAGACTATTAGTTCGATATGTGCGACGGTAGGATGAATAATCCTAACTTATTGACTTGCTTATAATTTTTTGAAAATTTATAAAAAGACAAATTTTATAAATTTTTGCAAATGACATTAAGATAAGGTTTATGGGTAATAGCGCTTCAACTGGTCCAAATTGGTTGGGTTGACGAATTCATTCCCGTCCAAGTCTGTCAGCATTACCGCTCCTCCTGATAGGACCTTCTTTACTAAATACGGCCCAGCCCAATTGGGTTTGAATTTTCCTCTCGGGTCGACCGATAGTAAAGCATGGACCGACTTTAGAACTAGATCCCCTTCTTTAATATTTCTGGGCCTAACTCTTTTATTGAAAACCCGTTGGATCCTCTTTTGATATATTTGGATATTATTAAGGGCCCGGGACCGCCGTTCGTCCAAAAGAACTAGCGAATCGTATCGGGCTTGTACCCAATCTGCTTCCGGCACTTGGCTCTCAAGTAAAATCCTGAGGGATGGCACTTCTAGCTCGACCGGTTGGGCCGCCTCCATTCCATATGTCAAATAATATGGAGTAGCTCTGGATGCGGTGCGAATTGACGTCCGATACCCCCAAAGGGCGAAGGGTATTTTGTCGGGCCAGTCCCGGTAACTCTCAGCCATCTTTTTAAGTATGGTGACAATTGTTTTATTGGCCGCTTCTACCGCTCCATTTTTTTGGGGACGGTAAGGTGAAGATGTGTGCCTTTGGATTTTATATTTCGCTAGAAATACGGTGGTTTCAGCTTGGAAATGGGTCCCGTGATCACTGATAAATTCGTGTGGGATCCCGTATCGGCATATGATCTTGTTTTGGATGGATTTGGCAACATGCTTGGCATTCAGGATTCGATATGACTCGGCTTCAACCCATTTGGTGAATAGTCGATAGCCACCAAGATAAAACAGTGACCTCCTGTCCCGGAAGGATGCACCTTTCCGATTATGTCAATTCCCCACGTCGAAAATGGCCATGGTGATGTCATTGTATATAGTAGGGAAGACGGCATATGTCATACATTTGCAAAGATCTGACAGTTATGGCAATGTTTGACATATAACTAACAATCGGTTTCCATGCTGTTCCAGTAATATCCGAGCCTCATGATTTTCCGGGATAGCATATGGGCGTTAATATGCGGGCCATTCTCACCGTCGTGCACTTCGGACATAACATTTTCATCTTGTACTTTATCGATACACAGGAGGAGAGTCCCCTGCGCCGTCTTCTTGTATAACTGTCCGTCGTCCGTACGAACAAATTGGGTTGCCAATCTTCACAGGGCTTTCTTGGACCGGTTTTCAATTCCCGGGGGATATTCTCCCGTTGCCAAGTAGGTTAGGACCGACTGATACCAAGGTTCCGGGTCGGTTATCTCGATGTCTTGGATAGCGTGGATGTAGGCCGGCTCGGACCGTCTTTCGACGCAGATCGGCATGCTAGTTAGATGCTCCGGGATATTTAGTAAGGATGCTAATTTGGAAAGCGCATCTGCAAATTTTTTTTCTTCTCGAGGTAGATAGATATATTCTACCTTCTGTAATTGTTTCTTGAGAACCCTTACTCGCGCTTGGTAAGCCACGAGATTGGCATTCCGAGTTTTCCATTTTTGGAGAGCTTGCAGCCCGTGAATGCACGCTTCATACTCGGCTGCGTTGTTAGTCACATCAAAGTCAAATTTAATAGATAGCGGTGTATGCTCTCCTTTTGGTGATATAAATAAAATCCCGACTCCGAATCCTCGGAAGTTGGACGCCCCATCGAAATACAATTCCCACGTTTCGGTATCGGTATGGAATATGTCCTCATCTGGAAAAGTCCAAGTATCGGTGTGTCCTTCTTCAGATACGGGACTGTCGGCGAGGAATTCGGTTACTACCCGACCCTGGATGGCCTTTAATGGTACAAACTTGAGGTCGAACTCTGCTAGCATTAAGGTCCATCTGGACATCCTGCCATTGAAGATGGGCATTTCGAATAGGTACTTGATAGGATCCATTTTGGACAAAACAAGTACCTCGTGGCTAAGCATATAGTGTCGGAGCTTTTTAGTGGCCCAAACCAAAGCTAGGGAACGTCTTCTCGAGCATTGTATACTTGCATTTGTATTCTAGGAAATTTTTACTGATGTAGTAGATAGCTCGTTCTTCTGCATCGACTGTCTGGGCCAGCATAGCCCCCATGGCTGTCTCGGTCGTTGTTAGGTATAACCACAAAGGCAAACCGGGTTGAGGTGGCATCAATACCGGCGGTGCAGACAGAATATCCTTGATTTTATCGAAAGCCGCTTGACATTTATCCTCCCATAGTGTACGCTCTCCTATCTTCAATTTTTTGAAAATGGGTTCACGCACATACCATGGTTAACTTTGAAATAAACCGGCTAATGTATTGGACTTTCCCGAGAAACCCCCTTATTTCTTTTTCGGTTTTGGGTGGCTGCATCTCGGTAATGGCCTTGATTTTAGCTGGGTCAACCTCGATGCCGCGTTGGCTAATGATATGGCCTAGTAATTTGCCTGATGTTACCCCGAAACTGCATTTTTTAGGGTTTAGCCTCATGTTGTATTTGCGTAGTCGGGTAAAGAATTTTCTTAGGGCCGCAATGTGCCCGCTTCGGTCTTCGGACTTAACAATCATATCGTCCACATAAACCTCCACTTCCATATGCATCATGTCATGTAATAGGGTGGTGGCGGTTCGTTGATAAGTGGCCCCGGCATTGATGAGCCCAAATGGCATGACCGTGTAACAGTAAGTCCCCCAAGGTGTAATGAAGGTGGTCTTACTCATGTCTTTTTCTGCCATTTTGATCTGATTGTATCCGGCATACCCGTCCATGTATGATAGAAGGGCATGATCGGCCATGTTATCCACTAGTATGTTGATGTGTGGTAACCGAAAATCATCTTTTGGACTGGCCTTATTAAGGTCCCGGAAATCTACACATACCCGCACCTTGCCGTCCTTCTTGGGTACCGGCACGATGTTTGTGACCCAGTCTGGATATTCAGACACTTGTATAAAGCCCGCTTTGAATTGCTGGTCGACTTCTTCTTTGACCTTGAGAGACCATTCGGGCCTCATTCTTCGGAGTTTCTGTTTTATCGGTTTTCACCCATCTTTGATGGGTATATGGTGTTCAGCTATTTCCCGATCTATCCCCAGCATGTCCTTATAGGACCATGCGAAGACATCCTTGAATTCTTGGAGGAGGTCGGTGAACTGTTTCTTCTCCTCGGGATCTAAGGATAGGCCCAACTTAAGCATCTGGGGTTCTAAAGGGGTTCCCACATTGATGGTCTCGGTTTCTTCAATTACCGGATCTCGGTATTCCCTTTGTCCGAGCTGCTCGATCAGATGCGGAGGCAGAGGTACCTGTTCGTCGGGTTTCTCAATGTCATTGCATATAAAATTTTTGAAATTGAAAGAATTTTGGAAATAAGACAAGTCGTAAGCGGAATGGTTTTCGTTATTATTAATAGTAAATTTTGAGAACAGCTCAAAGAGAGTGGCCATCTGATCGTTGGTCAGTGGCGGGATAGGGAGTGGTCTCGGGACAGGCCCCGAGACTTCAAAGGAAGTGGCTAAGGGGAGAGGGGTTACAGACTGGACTCTATAGCACCAGACCCTCTAGACTTAGACTCCGACTCTGACTCTGACTCGGACTCGGACTCGGTATCCGGCATCTCTCCCTCGCCGGTGGTCAGCTTGTAGACCCGTCCTTGGCTGTCGGTCCACTTGATAATCTTCCTCCAGGCCCTTTTCTCGGTGTCCGTGCCGCCCTCGGAGATCAGCTTGGTTGGGTCAAACCGATTGCTGCGAAGGATTAGGTTGACCAAATCTTCCTTTGGAGCAAGGACGGCCTTGTCTTCTCCAAATAGGAGCCCAAGAACGGGCTCGGAGTTGTTTTCACCTTCCTTGGACTCGGCCTGAACGAGGGTGAATATATCATCGGGGATGAAATTGCATTCCCGAGCCGTTTTGGTCTCGGGATATGTGACGGTGGGTTAGTAAAGGCCCACTTGGATAGCTCCGAAGACCGGTGTAACGAAGTAATCGGTTAGTTTCGGGATATAAGGGCCCAAGTAGGTACCCTTGATGATGTTGGTGGCCTTTTGAATGCCGGCCCGGACCACGTTTTCCGGGGTTATAGCATACGCCAATCCGAACTGTGATTCGCCATCGTTTAGGACCTCGATAATCTTCCCAGCTGGAAGATATGGTCTTGAGGTAGCCCTTGGTAAGTAGCCCAAGTTCTGTAGCATCGTATCGATGCTAGTGGTGAAGTAAGGCCTGAAGAGATATTCCTCTTCGATCATTCCCACGAAATCAAATCCTCGTGGGTCGGCCCGGCCCGTTGCGTTGTAGCTCGCCACGGTAATGGGGGTTGCCTATAGCGTGATGACACCGTCTTGAAGAGGTATCTTGACCTTTCTATGGAGGGTAGAAGATACGGCCTTGACCGCATGGATCCAAGGCCTTCCTTGTAGCAAGTTGAAGGACGAGGTGACGTCGATCACCTGAAACTCCAATCCTTTCTCGATCGGGCCCGTTATGATTGTCAGTTTAACGGCCCCGGCAACCGGTTTTGGGCTTCCGTCAAAAGCTTGGATAGTTTGTGCCGTAGGAAGATAGTCGGCCTCGGTGATGCCAAGGGCTTTGGCGGTCCTTAGAGGCAGGACGTTTACAGCGGATCCATCATCGATTAGGGTCATTGGGAGGTATTTCCCTCGGCAAATGACCGTGATGTATAGTGCCAAGTTATGATTGGGCTCGAACGGTGGAAGATCGGACTCAGAGAAGGTGATGAGCGGGCCTTCTTCTTTGGGTTTGCCCTTGAGATAGGGCATAATAGTGGCTACCATTTCGGCGGGGGTAACCTGTGAGTCTACCTTGATCTCATCGAGAGCCTTAGTCAGTGCTTCCCGATGCTCTTGTGAGCTAACCAGAAGTTGTCATATGGTTAGATCGGCTCGAACCCTCTTAAATTGTTGGACCAGAGCCGTGTCGTTGCTTGTTTCCTCGAGGGTGGGCTCCGTCCTGGCAGGTTCAGTGACGGTTGTTGGAGTTGGGCGCCCGGCTGTGGCGAGGTGGTTGGTGGCTAAGGCCTTAGACTTAGCCTTTCGTACCTCTTCAATGGTGATGGGGACAGCTTCCCCTTTAGCTAGGTAAACATCTTCCTCATCATCGAACCATATCCCGTTAATTTGAGGGATAAAGGGGGAAATGAGGTGTGAGCAGTCTATTACCTCTCCAGTGAATATAGCATGGGCACTGAACGGGTTTTCTTTGTTACTCGGCTTGTCTCCGGGCAACGGTATTTTCCCGCTTTCAATCAGATCTTGGATCAAATGCTTCAATTTCCAGCATTTTTCCGTGTCATGCCCGTTACCTCGATGATACTGGCAGTAGGCTTGGGCATTGTAACTTTTGGATCTCTTTTCCACTGGAACTTCTGGCATTGGGCCTATCGGTTGGATTAGGCCCTTTGAGGATAGCCTTTGTAAGGCGTAGGGATAGGTAATCCCTATATCCGTGAATACCCGATTTGGAGTATTCTTTTTGGATGAGGTATCCAGCACGTTAACCTCATCGAAGATACTGCAAGTTGCAGCTGCAGGTGTGGGCTTGCTCACAGATGAACTTGCCCCTTGATATCCCTTGGTAAAGGCCTTAGTCAGGCTCTCTAACCGTAAGTCGTCCTTGATCCTCGTACCCATTTCAGTTAGGGTGGCAAAACTGGGGATGACAGTATACCGGAGATGGACCCGGTAGGATGGGAGGAGATTCTTGACAAAGGCCTCCACTAGTACTTTCTCGCTGGGCTTATCAACCAGCTTCACACATTCGGCACGCCATCTTTGGAGATATTTGGTGAACCCTTCTTTGGGCTCTTGGGCCATCACTTCCAGAGTATGCATTGTAGTCTGGATCTCGGTATTATCAGCGTAATTCTGAGCAAATTCAGTCGCCACATCATCCCAAGTTTTATATTTCTTGGAATCGACCATGTAGTACCAGGCCTTGGGATGCTTCTCGAGGGAGGCCGCGAACAAGTGTTTGAACATGGTGGACTTCACCCCCTTAACGGCCATAAATTCTTTGAAAGCCCGGATGTGATGGACCGGGTCTTCAGTACCCTCAAACATCGGTATTCTCGTAAGGTTGAGGTTAGCAGGTAGCTCGTCATTCAGAGGCGAATAGGAACGAGCATTTTCAGTATGGATCGAGTTGCTTGTTGACAAGTGAACCTGCTCTTCAAGCTTGCGAACAACGCTGATTAGTTCAGCTATAGGCCCGGTGGGCTCAGATCCAGCAGGAGGAGTCCCTTTCTCCATGGCGCTCACACGAGTGGCGAGGGCTGTCTGGTCGGTTTGGATGGCGGTCAATTGGGTCTCGATCTTGGCCAGTGCGGCGGTCAGTTGATCCAAAGTTCCTTGCATTTTTTGACGCCTGGTTTCGGGTGGCCGGTCTGTAAGAACACCGCATAATCAGAAACTAGCCCAAATCCTGGAATAGAAAGTACATCCCGAGCAAGACTGAAAAGGAAATGACTCGAAAGAGACACCTAGACGGGTGGCTTGTGAAAGGTGGGCCTCCCTTAGGATCTGGAAATGTGGTCCACGTGAGACATCCCCAGACTTTGGACTCGAATGTGTAGATGGGCCCTCCTTTGTAGGAGTATGTCCTACGTTGGTGGGCCTTGCCTTAGTCTAATAAGGCAGACCGGGATAAGGAAGAAACTCGTGATGTAAGATCGACAGAGTTTCGACGCTAAAGACTTTGACGACTTATGACACGACCCGACACATGCTAAATACGAGAAGCCCTAAGAAGAGGAAGGTTTTGAAAAGGAATTTGTAGAAAAATCCGAAAAAAAACGATAGAGGGGGGTCCGATTTTTCGAAAACGAATCGGGCCTCGATTTTGGAAGTTCAAAAATATTTTCGAGTTTTGAAATGGGTAGAATACCGGCTAGAAATAGGCTATTTTGAGTAAAATCATAAGTCCTAAATTCGGTATACGTCCCGGGTTTTGAAATTGAATGTTTTGAAAAAGATGTATTTTTTGAAAAAAAAAGGGTTTTTGAAAACGACATAGAAACCAAGTAGCACGTAGTCAGGCAAGCATTATAACGACGCCATGTATGCTTTATACTAAGTCTTGGTCGGCCAATAAAGGATCTATACCAATGTACATAGCCTAGACGTGAATCGGGACAGACTCTCTAAGTCGAGTTGAGCTTAGAACATGCCGCGAAACCCATACGAATCGACCATGAACACCTTTGACATATCCATATTGGAGTACATCACGGTATAGTGGGACGTCGGTCACCAGTACCGGCCCGGGAAAATATGGGGTTATGCATGAACCGTAAAACTAAAACGCGTATTGTACTAGTCAAACGATTTCCATTCGAGTCTCACCCTGAGGACGCCGATGGTAAGTCACGCATCAGTTATTCCCCAGCGGAGTCGCCAAATTGTGGACATGACATAGGTCCACCCCGACGCGGCCACGCGCGGGTTTGGGGAGGCGAATGAATCTCCATATGAGATGGGTCGAATTGAAATTTAAATCGAAGTGGAGTCGCCACCGAACTTTGTGGGAATTCGGGCCCGTTCGAACCCACTCTATATCTTAGTGGGCCATGCACAAAGTATGGCCCATTCGGATGTCAGAGTTTATTGAGCTCGTCCCTTTGCATTTGATACCGATACCGACATTAACGGATACCGTGAATTTATTGACTCTGGTGCGCCAACGGTTTCGGACATCCGGAAACCGGGGTTCTGAGTAAGGGGTGAGGGTACGTGTTGGGAAGTTCACAAAGACACATTAGCGGCCTCTACTAAGATATCGAATGACGTTTTAATACCTGTGTTAGTAGAACGATGAAAATGATATGCAAACGTTGTCTTGCCTAAACGTGTGAATAATTGAACGGGTTGCTAAGTCGATTTAATGCATCTAAATTTAACGTCAAAGTTGGATTTAGCATGCGGGTTCATTTTAGTACAATAAAATAAACAATGAAAAATAAATCGACAAAAGAACAAACGGTTAGTAACGGTATAACAATAACAAGGGTTTGCACTAAATATAAGATGCTATAGAATAATGTAAATATGATGCATGGTTTTGAAAAGTGGTATGACACGTGATGGATTAAGCACGCGTTGACCGGGGTCAAGAAAATATTTATCGAGACCTGAAATACGCCTAACAGCCCGCCGATTTATTAAAGAAAAGACGTTTGAAGAAATAAGACGGGATAGCTTTTTTTATGTTTGCGGATTTCATGGGCCCACGCGACCCGCGCGAGGAGGGCGCGAATCGCGTGGCCATGCGACTCGCACAGGACTCGTGCGACTCGCATGGCGGCCTGTTCTCGGGATTTTTTAGAAAATCGGCACTTTTGTTAAATTGCGTACAAATATGGCATAATTTATACTTGACTTAAAATTGCGATATTTGATGTTCGATTATGGAATCGATATCAAATATTCGGAATGTGCCTAAAAAAGGTTAAAGAATTATTGCTAATCGTGTTAAGACGAAATAATCGATTTTATGTCACGATTTTCAGGGATCCAAGCGACCCGCGCGAGAATGGCGCGACTCGCGCCACCACACGACTCGCGCCACCACGCGACTCGCACAAGGCACGTGCGACTCGCGTGGCGGACTGTTCTCGGTCCCGATTTCGTGCTACTCGTTGTACCCGGTGCTTGGTTATAGGACCAATACCGGATATTTAGAGTAATTTTTGAAAATAGGATTTTGTAAGTCGAATTAAATCGGACTAACACGATATGAATGATCTCCGTGTTTATAGTGTCGTATCAACTTGATTGAGTTAGGTGACAACTACTTTAGCGTCAACGAACATCGTGCTAGTTGGATTGTTTGACTAGACTATTTAAATTCGACATCCAACTATTGAGTTGGCATCGAATCTAATAGATTGACGCTTTGTATTTATTAAAAGTTTGATTCCCTCTGTCTTCCGACATCGTAATAAATCCTTGCGGATTGTGTGATGTCGGATCCGCATCAACGGGTTTCGACCCTAATTAAAAAGTGTTTTAAAAATAGTTTTAAAATTGATGACGATGCGATGAAGGATGATGATAACGACGCGAATAATAAAAAACATGACTAGCGACAAAAGGAAATAAAAAAACGATTATTGATGTTGACTTGCTTCAACAATCAAATCTTCGGGGTGTCGGGATAAGCGACCGTCAACATCAGGTGCGATACCCTCGTAATATTCGTGTTTTCTTATCACGTCATCCCTCGTATTCGACACGAATTAGCAAGTATTTTAATGTTTTATACTACTAATTATTATCGATATTATAAACGCGATGACAAAAAAATAAAAAAAACGATGACGACGACACTGACGACACGTGAAAAAAAGAAGAGAGAAAGATGGGATTTTACACCCTCAACCTACATGTTTCTTAGTCTCGGATAGAGCTCGTTAATTGTGGTTTGAGCACGGGAGTATCGAGGTTGATGTAAGTCAAGTTATGGTGGTTTTAGGGTTTGTAAGTTGCTAGGGTTCTAAGGTTGAAGATGAGTAGTAATTAGGGTTGCAAAGGATGTATTGTGTGTGTGTAAAATTAGGGTTTCAATTGCATGCAAAGGGGGTGTATATATAGGCAATAGCTCCTCCTTGTTGTCTAGGGTTTAGTGCCTTGATGGACTTGATCCGATGGCCCGCCTGAAAGAGGACCGCGGGTTTGCTTCTTTGAAACGGCTTTGACCGGGTTTTGACCCGGCCGTTAAAAGTCGGTTTTATTTCTGGTGTCGGTTTTGATCCAAATTAGTCTTATTTGATTGGAAATGACCCACTGGGCCAGAATTTGAGGTCGTTTTTGTGAGATTTGAACTCCGTAAAAAGCCCAAGCCAGAAACTAATGGTTTCGAGCCCTTATCCGAGCGCGTGGAAACATGTTTGCGTCCGATCATCATCGGGTGTTTTTTGGAAACTACTATAGACACTTGGTGGTCAAAATGTGGGTGTCTACAAAAGGCAATTAAATAGAACACAAGTAAAGCCATGTACTCCATACTCCCTTGACATACAAGCACACAATCAACCACAATACCCAAAATGCTCATCTTCGAGAGCCTCCCAATACCAACAACCTAGCTCCTCTACAAAAGTAAAGAAGAAAGCGAAAAGGAAGGAAGTTACCTAGCGGGTCGCTTTCTTAATCTCCTCATCTTGTGCTATCGAGGTGGTGGTTACCTGTAAGAGTAGAGAACAAGACCATACAAGGGACGAGAAAACATGACAAAAACCAGAAAAGAAAAAGGAAAAAGAAAAAGCAAAAGAAAAATGTTTATGGTTTTTGAAACTTTTGAAATTTTTATGGTTTTTGAAAAGATTTTTGAAAAATAAAAGATAGTAGACCCCTCCCCTACACTAAAACTATACATAGTCCTCAATGGACAAGTAGGGGAAGATCAAAAAAGACAGAAAAGAAAAATAAGAAAAATCTTTTTCAATTTTTATAATTTTTCAAATGTTTTTGGACTTTTCGAAAATTTTGAGAATAAAGTAAACGAAAAAGGGTGGCGGGCCTAGGTGCAATCAGATCACCTAGACCCTAGCCAAGTGACTAAGAAAATGAAAATGAAATAGAAGAAAACAATTTAAAAAAAAGGGTGAAAAGTGGGTGCATGTAGTCACGTAACCTAGCCCGGATTAAGAAAAAATTGAGAAAAATGAGAAGAATGTGGATTTTCAAAAGGCCAATGGCGTAATCACGTCGCCGAAAGACCGGGAGCAATATCAAAGCCGCGTCGGCCGCAACAATCGGACAATGGGACAACTTGCAAAGTTTGTTAGAGATAAAACAATCACTATGACAATGATAATGATAATGATAATGATAATGGGACAGGAACGGAATTAAACCAAGGACATGCAATTATAGACTCATAAAGACTCACCGACTCAACCCGTACGTAAATACACAACACACACCACTGACTCTGGGAGAAGGTCTAGATCGAGTAATCGTCCGACGTAAATGAGGCATTAAGAGATCTAGGGTAGAATGGTATACCCTCAAAGGATGGCTCGGGAGAAAACTCCTCCGGACCTTCTCTAAGAGAAAGGGCATAGTCGGACTCAATCCCACAAAGGTCGTAGATTGTACGACCCTTGGGCAACGTGTAGTGCGCATACTCCCAAACTCCCCTTCCCCCTGACTCAGTCTTGGTCAGTCGGAATTCACCGGGTCCCAAAGGTATGACCCAATTGTGGTGAACAAGGATAGTGGTTCGGTGTGTGTTAGGAACGATTAAAGCTCTTCCAGGGTTAATGTAGACGAGGCGCTGATGGGGTACATGAAAAATCCAAGTCGGAAAATAGGCCTCATCAAGCCAAATGGAATCGTCTAGTGGGGTGAGGTGGTCGGTCAAATAACCCAATTTTTTCGCAAGTACTGTCACAAGACCTCCACAATCTAAGGAGGGGCGTTGGGTGATAATGATACGGTGAAAGTGCAACGCCACGACAAGTGGTAGGTCTAAGGAGTTAGGGTTACCGAGCAAAGAGTCACAGATCAATTGCAAGACACACACATTAAGAGTATAAATATTATCGGCCGAGGGTAACAAGTAGTGGGAGAGCATCTCGCAAAAGTAGCGAATTGCGGGGTTACGAATTTCCAAGGCAAAGGATAAACTAGACTCATAACCCCCTTTACAGCGTGATATGCGCTTCCAAAGGTCTCTCCTAGACACACAATCTTGTATATTGCTCGAGGGTTCACTAAGTCCCGTACTCGATGAGGGTAGGCCTAGCGCGAGGCCGAACTCCAAAATAGTCAAACGATGGGGTTTGTCGAATAGTCTAAATTTGATTGCTCTTGGTGCGGTCGGGTTGTCAATGGTAAAAGTTCCTAGGAACTCACAAGTAAGGTCTTTGTAGGTAAAAGCCGCAAGGCTAAGGAGTTCGCTAGTTCTGATTCTCGACGATAATTCCTTAATATCTTCTACTATTTCTAGATTGGTCATTGTGTTGGGACAAGGCCACCTAGTACTCTGAAAGATCTTTTCAGAGAAGGTTCGAGCTAAACAAGTATTAAGACAAGGAAAATTTATAGGCTTAGAAGACTTAGAAGATGTAGAAGATTTAGAAGGCTTAGAAGTCTTAGAAGTTGAAGCCATACCTTGCTTACGAGCGGCTCGTCTTGCTCTTGTCTCCATAGTAGTAGATTTGCAAGAATGATCCCAAAAACTTAGCTTCACCTCTTCCAAGACCCAAACATATCACCCAAATGAGATGGAAAGGAGGTATGAACGTGGTTGTGGTATGGAAGGTGTAACACCCACTATTTTTCCTAGCATTTTTATCCTTACCGTTATGACTCTGTTATAACTCTGTCACATTTCGGCCTTGCGTTTCATCTTCTTCCAAGCTTTATTTTCATTTTTGAGTTTAATGATATTTATTTGTATTTTAAAAGATTTTAATTCTTTTAAATCTATTCATTTGATTTTCTTCGTAAACTATTTATTTTTCCGCGAGGAATTTTATTTTTCTACGAATTAACGTTTTTAAGCTCTGATTTAAGTTATTCCTTTTCCCTACAAATGTGTAAACATATTTTTATAATATTTGCAACTAGTAAATATTTTTATTTACGAAAATTTAGCCATTAATGATTTTATTACGAAGTTTCGCGAATAATTATTTTCTATTGCGAGGTTTACTCGAATTACTTTGAAATGCCTTTAACTATTTGAAGATTATTTAAGCCCTTTTTCCCCATGTTTTGGACCGATCCTTCTCCTGGTCACACCCTTACTACGTTTTATGATACGTTCCATTTTATTACATTAAAACGTAATTACGTAAGTCTTTTCTTATCATTTATACAAGGCTTTATGAGCAAACTTTTCATACTCCCTTTCCCTTTATTTTGCCTGGCTGCCTCACTCACTTTTCACATAGTTTTCATCAAATATTTAATTTCATTCAAGTTTGAAACCATCCATTTCTCCTTACATTCACTTCTTCACTTAAACAAAAAAAATCCCTTCCTTCTCCTTCCTTTTGGTCGTGGCATCTTCGGCCTCTCTAGGCTTATTCTTGCTCTAATTCGGATCATAATCATCTCATTTTTATCGTCAAATTAATCCTCTTTCCGATCCTATCGTTAAGGTAATAATCGATGTGTTTTCGATCGTTATTTACCATTGATTTTTTTAATTTTTCTCATGGTATTTTTATACCATGATTTTCGTGTGATGTAGGTTTTGTGGACGATCCTGAGGCCGACGAGTATATTATCGATTCTGCTTTGGACTAGAGGTAACGTCGATGTTACTCGGTATTTCGTGGGTTTATTTGTGTCATTGCATATATCTTTTTTTGTATTTCATTTTTGACAATATATGTATGTCATATAATCTGGAAAATTTTTAAAATTTGAAAATTTGCATGTTTCGGTATTTTTATCGCTTTTACGAGATTAACGATTAAATCGTCATAATAATTTATAAAATCGTAATATTCGGTCTAAACTTGTAATTTACGATTATATTCTGTAAAAACGAGGTTTTTGATGATTTTTAATAATTTGGTATTTTTCTGATATTTTAGTTATCGTTTATTGAATTATTACCGTTTACGGACAAAAACGATTAAAAGCCGATTTTTAGTTCTAGTACTTAAACATTTTATTGTATTATGAAATTTGACGTGAGAAATCTTTCTGATGAAATGGAATTTTCTGAATTTATTTTATAATTTTTTGGATTTGTTAAGTGGGTGAATTAATTATTCACTTTAAATCATCGTTTATCGTTAAATCCGTGTTTGTCGTTTAAATTCCCGATTTCTGGTCTTCTGTTTAAATATGGAAAAAAAATATGTTTCTGATGGTTCATGATAAAATATAATTTTATGGTTTTTAGTACTTTAATAAATGTTAGGAACGATAAGTTTTATTAATGGAATCGTTAATTGTGGAAACAGGTTTTAAAGACGGTTTTAACGGAATTTATTAAACTTGGAATTTTGGAAATCTGGAAAAAAGGTTAGTTTCTGTAAATTGATGATTTTTGAGTTTAATAATAATTTTTGTATATTAATACTTAAATCGTTTTGTAATTTCTATTTTTAGTAATCGTTATTGTCGAGATTAGACGATTAACGAGAAAACTCTTTAAAAACCGAGTTTAAGGTTTCTGGAAAATTTTATTTTCTGAACAGAATGTCCAGAAATGTGTTTAATCTATTTTACGTAATTTTTGTACTATTTATTGAAGCCTTTAATTAATAGTATTGGTTTTTGGACAAAATTATGCTTATCGTTAAAATGCTCTGTTTCAGCTTAATGAATTATTTTTCCAGCAATTTTGAAAATGTTTAAATCTAAAACTTTATGAGTTAAATCATCCCTTATTATATTCTAAATTTGTTCAATGGTTTGATTATATTAAAAGACGTTAAGAGATTTAATTTGACATTTGCCGTAAAATTCTATTTATAATCGTATATTCGAAACTAATAATAATTAGGGAATTTTAGTTTTGTAAGTTTTGAAAACACCCTAATTAGTAGTATTAAAATGCTTAAGACATTTTTAATCATTTTATAATACTTGTACGATATTTTAATAATTTCATAAACCTAAATGCTCACTTTGACAACTAATATCGTTAAGGCCGAAAGTATTAGTTTTATAAATCTATATTGTTTACTAAAATTGTGGTATTAGTATAAACTAATAGTTTTGCTATTTTGATATGAGGCTATTTTTAGTAAAGTTTCTAAAAATAGAATTTTTCAGAAATAGAAAGTTTCCTCTTTTGGAAAGAGATCTTTTTTCCTTTTTATTCTCTTATTATTATAATGATTATATCTTTTGAATATCAATAATGGCTTGTTTTGGAGTTATGGAATAAGGAAAAGTGTGGGTTTAGAGTAATATAGTCTGGGATGTACGTTTTTGCCAAGAGCTATAAAGCCGGTGTGCCTAATTGGGGCACATTTGGTCGTTGAACTGGGCGTAGTTTCGCCCAGGAGAGTGTATGTTTTGACCTTCAGCTAGATATCGCATCGTGTTAGTCGTCGTCAGCTGAACTAGACATATTTGTTGTCTAGGAGGGGTATTCACTACTTAAACCAGGACCTCGCTGCACGCAATCCTGTTATAGTTGAGTTGCCTAGTTAGAGACTGAATTCTGTTATGAGTTAAGTCTACAGTTCTCGAAGCTAGTTTCTAGTATTATCCTAGTGAAAGTATAGATTCTACACTAATCCGATCCATAACGCCATTTTGACTATTTTATTATTATCGATATAATTTGGTTTGCAGGTTGGCAAATGTTTTTTTTCGTTTTCTTTGGAAAACTCATTTTTATTATATTATTTCGATACGTGAAGTTTTTCACTGAAAGCTTATTTTTATTATGATGTTTTACTGTTTTCCGTTTTTACTATTTTTCTATAGTAGTAATTACAATTGTAAAATCCTGTTATACGGCTGGGAGAAAGTTGACGTTGCTCCCCACTGATTGTGGCTGTTATGTTTTAACATGGCAGGTATACGTGTTCCGGGTGTGGGCTAGCGAGCAGTGTGGATCCTGCTTGTTTATTTTAATAATTATGTCTTATGGATTGTTCAAATCCCTTTTGTGGATTGTTTTAAATTTTGGCCATTTTATTTAAGGCCTATTGTTTGAGTTTACCATTTTAATTTTATTAAGACATAGTTACAGTGTGTTTTAATCCCGACTCTACAGTGTTTACTTCACTGTTTCGCGTTAGATTTTCTAGGGGATTATAGTTGGTATCAGAGCATCACTGCTCCCAACTCTTACACCTTAAACTAAGGAAAATACCAGTAAATTATTTAAACAGTAAATGAAAATATTATTAGAAATGAGTAGAAACAAATAAGGATTTATCTGTTTGGATTTCCTGTCCCTGAACTCGTTGATTAGCATTGATTATATGTTGTTATCTGTGATCTTCAAGATGGTCGGAAGAAACAACCGAAACAACAACAATAATAACAACAACGACAACAACAATGGTCAAGGAGGATACGCAGCACTGGTTGACACGCTGCACAACATAGCGCATGCCATGAATGAGATGAACAACAGGAACAACCAGAGACCCTTTAGCTTCTCTCACGCAGCTGAAGGAATGGCCAAAAGCAGGTTGGATTTTTATGAAGGCTCTGTTGACCCTGAAGTCATGAACCGTTGGTTCCGACTGATGGAACGACAGTTCAGAATTTACTACGCCCCCGAGGACCAGAAGGTTGGCTGTGTTGTATCTGTCAGACGATGCAGACCGATGGTGGACCCAGGTTGGCCCAACCACACTCCAAACTCCAGGATTCAACTGGACTCAATTCAAGGCCCTTCTTGAACGAAGATTTTACCCCGAGGAGCTGAGACATCAAAGGATGGCTGAATTCAGCGCTCTACGTCAGGGCACCACGTCTGTAGAAGAGTACACCACTCGGTATCATTTCCTGTCGAATTATGCTGGAGATCTGGTGCACAATGAGAGTTCCCGAGCTTTCTATTATCGAGGAGGACTCCGACCCGATATTGCTCTAAACCTTCCCCGGAGTCTCACTACTGTTAATGAGCTCTATGACGCCGCGCTGTATGCAAAATCTTCAATCGAACGGGTGAAAGGGATGAACCCATCCTCTGGTTATAAACGACCTTCCATTCTGGGAATAACTCTTCATCTTCTTCAAAGAAGTTCAACTCTGGAGGTCTGGATTATTGTGTTCCTTTCCCTTCTTCTTTTATCTTCTTTTCTTCTAGAAAGTTCTAACTCTACTGTATGATGTTACATGTAGTGGTTACAAGAAAAACAATTTCAACTCCAAGCCTAACGACAAGAAGGAATCTACTTGTTTTAAATGCAAGAAACCTTATCACCCAGGAAAAGTGTGACGGTAAACTCATTGTGTGTTTCACTTGTGGAGAACCCGGACACCGCTCTCCTCAATGTCCGAAGAAGCCAACTACCAACACTGCTACTGCAGCTGGCGCTGTCTCTACCACCGCTCCTCGTAAAGGGCGTATCTTTCTGATGAGCCGTGCCGACGCTGAGGTTAATCTTGATGTGGTTACGGGTACATTTCTGATTTCTGGTGTTAGTGCTTATATACTACTCCCTCCGAGTTCCTATTATTGCCCCAAAAACTTTTGGGGTGAAAAATAAGGAAGGAGAAATGAGTGGCTCAAGAAAGATGGAGGAAGAGAGAGAAATGGGAGAGTAAATGTGAACCACACATTGATTGCCTTAAAAAGAAAATGGGACAAATATCAAACTCAGTTCAAAAAGGAAACTGGGACAATAATAGGAACTCGGAGGGAGTATTTGATACTGGCGCTTCCACATCAGTCATATCTTCAATTCTGGCTTCAAAATTATCCTTAACCCCCTATCATGCTGAACCAATAGCTATTTCCCTTCCTTCTGGCAAAGTTGTTGATTGTTCCAAGACTTATCAGAATGTACCGATTCTCTTCGCTGGTAATATTCTTCCTTCTACTCTTCTTGAGTTCCCTCTCGCCGAGTTCGATGTTATTTTGGGAATGGACTGGTTAGCTCAGTATGATGCAAGGTTTCAGTGTCGAGATCAGAAGATTTTTCTGAACTCCCGAAGGTGTTCGAGTGTCATATCTTGGAGGTCGACGGCAAAAGGGTATCAAGATTATTTCAGCCATGAAGGCTATCGAATTGCAGAGAAAAGGTTGCCAACCATTTTTATGTACGGTAACTGTAACTGCTGAACTCCCTAAACTCAAGGAAGTACGTATAGTGTGTGATTATGCAGATGTATTCCCAAGGAGTTGCCAGACATTCCTCCCGAGCGAGATGTGGAATTCACCATTGAACTCGTGCCTGGTACTGGCCCGATCGCCAAAACACCTTACAGAATGGCTCCTGATGAGTTGCAAGAGTTGCGTAAGCAGTTGAATGAAATGATTGAGAAAGATTTCATTCATTCAAGTTCTTCCCCTTGGGACTGACAGGGGTAGTCGTATCCCTAATCAAAGATACCCTAAGGTCCACTAACTAATGTAGATAGTGAAGTAGGGGTCGAACCACAAGGAGACGGGACTCAAATACTTGTTTAGAGGTCTAGGCTTAAGACTACAGGTCACTGTTTTTCTTGTTTGTTTAATAGGCTGACAACTAATTGCTATAGGGTAAATCAATAGTAAAGAAGTCTAGGATCTCAGGTTCACAATGAATATTAGTCGGGTCAGGGAGTCAACTAACAAGTCAATAATCGAACTGTCTAAGATGTAGGTTCGGTTGGTACTTCTACAGACTTTAGAACTAAACTTAACCTGTGGTCGCTAGAATTAAGCTAGTCTACCCAAAATATCGTGATCTAATTAGTTCTTAACCCGGTCGGCAAAATGTCCTAAATGTGATGCTAATTAATTAATCCTGGCCAGTAATCAATCAATCAAAATTAAAACAATATTCAGGTGACAGTTCATATGATCAGAGACATGTCAATTTATTATAACCCAATTAATACACATCGATCGCCTTAAACCCTAGATAAAATTTAGCTACGCATATTGATTGTAGTTAAACTCACAAAATACAAATTGCAAATAAACATGGTGAATACGAATTGAATTAAACTCTGGGAAATGATAATAATTCTACACTAGAAAAATAATAAACAAAAACTGAAATTAAAATTACTACGAAAACAAAAGATGAATTAAGACGAGAATTAAATTAGGGAATTGAAATTGAAATTAAATTAAAGGTGAATGTATCGATACCAAATAATTCAAGATCTGAAAAGGGAAGAACGGAGTTCGATTTATCTCGCGAAGGAAAGCGGAAAAGAACGTAAACTTCTATGTTAAGCAAATCAAAAGTAACGTTAAGTCCATTGTGAAAAGCAAAAGATAAAAAGTAAAAATGAAGTGTGTCTGACAATGTAGTCAGGAGACTTATTTAAAAGAAACTAGTTGGACTTCGAGACATGCCCAAAATCCAAGTAACTTAAATTTTAATCCGCAGCCCGGGTCTTGATGCACTCGATCGAGTGCAAGTAGTATCACTCGATCGAGTTAGTCCGTGAAGGATCCAACTCAAGTTTATCTTGGGCTAAAAAGGAAGATTCGACCCAGTACACTGATGCAGTCCGGTTGAGCACGGATATGAAGCACTCGATCGAGTGCTTAGCACCGCTCGATCGAGTGGGTGCTGCTGAACTCGTAGTTGAGCTCTTATTTGCTTCTCGGCTTTTCGTTTTCGTCTCGGCTATCCGGGTTATTACTCCTGAATATGCTTGAAATTGTACCAAACCTGTAAAATAGCAGGAGAACTGGCAGTATCGACTTTCTAATAAAAATCGACATTAAACATATAATTTAGGAAGAAGAAAAGCTCAAAAATAGGTATCGGGGGGACAATAAAATACGATATAAAATATGTTGATCAAACTCCCTCAAACCAAACCTTTGCTTGTCCTCAAGCAAACGACTAAAATATATACATACGAGGACAAGTGATGTGAAACACAATTCAGAGCTGAATTACAATCATTCTCCTAAAATCGACTCAAACTGACGAGAAAACATGTAATGCTCAAGAATGTAACGAGATCAATAATCATGTCATAATCAAACAATTGTCTGCCAAATTTTCAATCTTGTAAGACCAATAATGTCAGACTTCCTTACGGTTGTCACTCGGCACTCATAAGTACGGGTAAGTATATATGTGAAGATAAGAAAGAATAAAGACACTCACTCGACTTATGAAATATGCATGCAATCGAATATGAAATCAATCTCCCCAATCAAATACGTGTTCCACCAATCAGAACCATAGTACATGCCAAGGATTTACAAAGGGCGACTTATATGTGAGGGAGTAAAATGGATTGTGCTTAAAACACGTATGGAAATGTGGGGCTAAGACCAGTAGTCGCAGCTACGCAATAAAAATTATCCATCCAAAAACCTCATCTATGAATTCCGGCCATTAACAAGAAGTAAAACTCAACAGAGCATAAGAGGGAAATTTGTCATCCTCTAAATTATAATTCAATTCTAGTTATAACATCTTGACCGTTCCCTGAAAATTACCAGAAGTATATGTATATGTATATATATATATATATATATATATATATATATAGATAGAGAGAGAGAGAGAGAGAGGTAGGTTCAAATAAGGTCAACAACTTTTTTAAGTTCATAACTTCCAGTGTTAAAGTTACACAAAAAGAGCTTAAAGTTACACGAGATGAGTGATAAAGTTGCACTTTATCACTTGAAGTGATAAAAGTGCTGAATGTTATAGTTACATATCAATTTTGAACAAATGCAACTTTATCGTAAGTCATCTGTAACTTTAACATAGACTTAAAAAAATTGTTGACCTTATTTTAACCTACCTGTATGTATGTATGTATGTATGGATGTATGGATGTACATATATATATATATATATATATATATATATATATATATATATATATATATATATATACATATGTGTGTGTGTCAGTGTGTGTGTGTAGGGTTATTTAACGACCATAATACCAACTATAGGGTATCTTCCCAAAATAATATCAATTTCAATAAATCAGAGAATAATACGTATTATTGGAGTAGTTAAACAAGAGTAGTATAAGTGACTTTATAACCGGCTACTTATCCTTCGTCCTCCTCGTTAGACCTAGATAACGGGTGAACCGTGGCGGGTCAGCTTCGGGTCGGGCCACTTTCGAGTTATAATAATCGGGTTGACTTTGGGTCAGGTTTCTGTTTTCAACTTTTTTAGGGATATCGACTCGTTTTCTTTAATAATAGTCGGATCTGTTTTGGGTTAGCTCGGGTCAATTTGGATTATGGGTCAAAATTAGGTCTTTAATTCGGGTGTCAGGTCGGGTTCGGTTTGGCTTATTCGGGTCGGATCAGTTTTTCTAGGTCTACTCCTTACTTCTCTCCTTCATCCTTTCTCTCCATTACCCTTCATCCCTTTTTAGTTTTTTTCTATATGTTTCGTTGAGATTAACGTATTGATTTTGGTGTAGGATTGTTATCTTAACTAGATTTTGGGAGGTTTAAAACTTGAAGGAAGAGGAAGACGGGGGACATTAATGACGTTTATTGCCCCGTACACTGAGTAAGTAAAAAGGAGTGAAGTAAAATGAAATAAATTAAAGCCGAAAAAGGAAGGTGAACGGTTCTACCGCTAAGTGGTCATCTATACTACTCTGGTTTAACTACTTCAAAAGTACCTATTATTCTTTGCTTTATTAAAATTGGAATTATTTTTGAAATACGCTCTATAGTTAGTATTATTGCCGTTAAATAAAACTAAAGGTGAAAAAGGAAGGTGGAAAGGTTCTACAGGTAACCGGTCACCTATACTAATCTGGTTTAACTATTCCAATAATACGTATTTTTCTCAGATTTATTAAACTTGATATTATTTCGGGAAGACACCCTATAGTTGGTATTATTGTTGTTAAATAACCCTATATATATATATATATGTATATATAATAGAATAACATACCTAATGTATTACAGTAACACGTTTGAAGCATTGGAGTAACATGTCATCGGATTTAGTTATTAATTTTTTGGTTAGAATACCGCTATATTTCAAGTTCTGATTGTTTGTTTGTCGCCACGTTTATTGGCATTGTTCTTGTTTTTGTAGTAGTCGCAAAAGTACAGGAATGGTGCAGGGATGTGGGTGAGAGTTTCACTCCATACATAGAGCAGATCTTCAAAGATGTAGATGAGAAGAAGAAGAAGAAGAAGAATCATTAGGAAACGCCATGTAAGTCATAGTCTGACGATGAAGAAGAAGAATCATGAGAGGAAGAAGATGAAGAAGAAGAAGAAGAAGAAGAAGAAGATGATGATGATGATGAACCACAATTCTGAGTAGAACAATATATTGTTAGAGTAACATACATTATTCGTTAGAGTAACATACTGAATAAGTTACAGTAACACAGTTTATGAGTTTGATTGATTTTCCAATATCTAGTCCTTAGAGTAACATCCTTTATTGGAGTAAAATGAGTTAGAATAATTAACACACATTATGCGTTAAAGTAAGATACTTAATGAGTTACAGTAACACAGTTTATGAGTATAATTTGATTTCCAATATCCAGTTCTTAGAGTAACAGGTGTGAAACATTAGAATTATAATGGAGTTTTATAATTTTTGTTTTGGAGTATCCTTAATAGAAACATACATTATTCTTTTGGTTGATTAGAAGTTCTGTTTTTGCAAAAGACTATTATGCAACGCAATAGATTTTATGAGTTAAAGTAACACATTTCATGAATTAGAGTAACACATTGTATGAGTTAGAGTAATTGTTTTTGCAAGAGACTATTATACAACGTAACAGATTTTATGAGTTAAAGTAACACATTTCATGAATTAAAGTAACACATTGTATTAGTTAAAGTAACATTGTTTATGGGTTAAGGCAGTAACATAGTAACATACGTATAATGACAGTAGGAAAATGATTATTTTTTGGTTAAGATGAAAAAAAACTTAATTTTGAAGAAACTTGTTGTGTGAGAGAAAGAGGTAGTTAAAAGATTGATAGGAGAGAGAGAAGATTTGCATTGAGATAATAAGAAAGATAGAGAGAAATGATATATTTACCAAGTTTTGTTAGTTATTTCTTTATTTCACCTCAAACAATCACAACCATCATCTTCCACTTGATCAATGGTCCAAGATTGGACTCATGGACTCAATGTATATAGGAGGACTCACTTGATCTTTTTTCTCTCTCTCCCTATATATATATATATATATAAAACAAGAACCAACATCATTTCTTTTCCCGCCTACTTCCACACTCATGTCACTATCCTACTGTTTGGGTATAAGCCCAACAACAACCCAACCCAATAAAATAAATACCCACCAAACATAATCCTCCATATTCCCTGAAGTTGCATATAGTATCTATATACAATACTGTGCAAATATATGGTAAGATATTCTTCCAATATGCATAGAATAATTTCACCAACCAGAATATTCCTTAAAAACTGCATGAAATATTTCTAGAATAATTCCACAATACCTAAATAAATTCTTTAATCAAATTAACTAAAATAAGACAACATACATTTACATGCAATCTTACGTTTAATAAGGCAACAATAAGGAGTATGATATATTAAACCTTGCAATCAACCTTGTGTATAATATGCACATACATTTACATTTACATACATTATGCACATACATTTACATTTGGACTATATAATATTTCCTATAAGTTGCATAGAATATTCATATAATATTGTACAAATAAGTAGTATACCTCAGCCTATATATTATCAGTGCACATGATACACTTTCAAACAATAACGAAAAAGAACATTCAGATTAGTAATATATCGTTATACCATGACGTCAACCAACAACTACGATAAAATCAATTCAATAACGGCGGAGAAGGAGACATGGTCCATAAGAGGACGGATCATCTACGTATGGGAACAAACTTTTCAGGGGCCGTTTGGTTCAACTTGTGTGGGTATGAGGTATGGGTTTGAAATGACCAAACCTCATACCTTATGTTTGTTTGACTCTTTTTTTGTTTTCATACCCATACCTCAAACCCATGAGGTATGAGTTTCTCATACCCACCCCCACCCTTGGGTATGAGAGTTGATACCTAAGTATCAAAAATTTTTTTGTTTCCAAAACATATTTATTGAAATTTGTTTGTACGTTTCTATTGATATTCAACTGAATACTTGTTTTCTCAAAGATGAAAATGTGTGCATAAAATAATTATTATTCAAACATAATACGAAGTATTAATTTTTGGTTAAAGCTTTTTTTTTCCTAAGGTGACAAACATTAAAAAAACATTATTGTTCAATCAAGTAAAAATGCGTAAAAAATAATATTCTATCACAATAATAATAGATTTTTTTATTAAAAACATTTTTTTTCTTTAGATTACAAACATTTCTTTCCTGAGATTACTCATACCAGAAATGAACCAAACACAAGGTATCAGGAATGAAGTTCCAAACCTATACCACCCTGGTATGATTCCTCATTCCATACCGATACCTTTGTGCGAACCAAACGACCCCAAAGTAATGGAGATGTTAATAACTTGGGACTTTATAATCATGGATTCTGAGCTATGACAATTGTACTAATAATAACATTACAAGATTCTATTAGTTTCATGATTAATAATTATATTGCACATGTATATTATATAGGGGGACAAAATACAAGCTACGATTCACAAAAGACTCATGTGGAAATACAAGTCTATGGTGGCAGAAGGTGAGGTTCGTCGACTTACAAATTTCCGCGTTAGTGAAAATAGCGGCGAATATCGGATCACCAAACATGCCTACAAAATAGTTTTCACAGTAGGAACCATTTTCAGTTCCATTGATGGTACTATCATTCCGGAACGGCGCCTCAACTTTGCATCATTCAATGAAATATTACATGGCCGACTCGATACGAACTTTTTAGTTGGTACATACGCTTTCATATTTCATATCTTTTCTTCTACAATAGGTTTGGTTCACTAAATCTACGTTCCCATGCAACCAATATTTACTAATAAATATGTGCACAGATGTCATTGGTGAACTTAATGGCGATGGTAAATTGGAAATAAAGAATGACAAAACCAAACTAAAAACATCCTTGATCGACAACGAGTAAGTATTGTATATTTTAGATTTATATGCATTTTAATATTATTAATCACGATGGTTAATAACAACTGTGAGCCCATAAGAGTAACACATTAATATGTACTTTGTGGGGAACTTTGGCCATCGAAATGGACAACGTCATTTCAAAGTTCAACGACGGTGCTACACATCGTCATATTGTTATCATCCGTTGTGCGAAGCTCAAATCATTCCAAGGTATATATATAGTACTGTAATCCCCTAGAAATACTAACGCAATACAGTGGCGGAAACACTGTAGAGTTGGGATTAAAACACACTGACAAACTATATCTTATTAAAAGAAATGGTAAGTCAATACAAAGGCCTCTTTTTACAAAAGGGCTAAAAGAAAAAGAAAATCTCCAAACGGGTTTATACAAATCCATATAATACAAGGATGAAGAAAGAGTAGGATCCACGCTACTCGCTAGCTCACACCCAAAACCCAACAGCAAATACCTGTCATGTTATAAACACAACAGCCACGTCAGTGGGGAGTAACTCGGACGTTCTCCCAGCCATATTATATCATATGGAAAATAATAGTATTATTATCTCAAAATAATTAAAATGGAAACATTAAATGATATAATAAAAATAAGATTTCAGAGAAAACTTAAAATATTGGAACAATAAAAACAGAACAAGTTTTCAGAAGAAAACTTCAAATATTTGCCAACCTGCAAATCAAAATGTATCGATAATAATACAAATATTCAAAATGGCGTTATGGATAAGATTAGTGAAGACGGCTAGACTCACTAGGAGAATACTAAAACTAGCTTCGAGAACTCGGTTCAAACAAATCAAACTTCGATCTCTAACTACGCTACTCAACCATAATAGGACGGCGACTTATAAATGTGTGGCCCTAGTTTAAGATAATAGGCACACCCCTCCTGAGCACCATAAATACCCAGTTCAACCCGACGGCGTCTTACACTGCGAGACACGAGTTTAAGGTCAAAATGTACACACTCCCGAACACCATATATGCTCGGTTCAACAACCAGTATGCCCCATAAAGACACACCAGCCTTATAGTTGATGGCAAAAACGCAAATCCCAGAATATATTGCTCTAACCTCACACTTGTCCTTATTCCATAACTCCAAACCAAGCCATTATCGATATTCAAAAATAAATACAAATAATATAAGGATAACAGAATAAATATTTATATGAAAAGGGAAACTTTCTATACATAGAAACTTACCTAAAATAGAAATATTGTTATAGAGAATTCGTAAGTTATTAAAAATAAGTGAAAATAGCATTTCTAACGAAATTAACATTTTATTATTATCGTCGTTATCGTAACTTTATTATATTTCTAAATTCGTTACTCAAAATATAATAAAATATAATAAATCAATATGTATAGTATTTTATAAATAATAATTAGGAAATCAAGTTAAAGCTATAAATTTTAGAAATGAGATGTTTTAAGAAAAACGATATCCAAAAATTAATCGAGTCGACGAATTTTATAAAGCTTTCAAACTAGTTTTAGTAAATAGATTTTATCAATAAATAATACTGATTTTACTAAAAATGATCAATTGTAGAAAAATGAGAAATTATTAAGGAAAATAGTCTCGACTAAATGTATTTAAAACGAAATCGACTACTTTCTCATTTATTAATATAAGTCGTAAAACGAAATTAATTTATTAAATAAACAAGTATACAAATCAAGATTATAATATAAAAATACGATTTTGAGTTAAAATTATAAATTAACGAAATATGAAGAAAATATGAAATCGCTATTATTTAGTTACTAGTGTCACGATAACCTACAAAATATTATAAAGATCGTAAATAATTAAATTACTAACAATTTAGAAAACAATATTGAAAGTCGTAAAATATTTATAAGGCATACGATTTAAAATTAATATAATTAGCAATAATAAAATAGCTAAAATTAGAAAACCGAAGTTAAAATATTTACTACATACCACTACCCATACATACGATATAAAATCGAGTAACGTCCTAAAGTTACCTTAAGATGACTTCGAAACAATCACGTGCTTGACCTAGATCAGTCCAAGCTCCAAATCGAAAGTACCGTCTTTAAGCTCTCAGTTGTAGAATCATTGGTTCTCTCAGCAAGATTCATCGCGGGAATCGAGAAAATAAAACAAAAAGAATGAGACGAGCGTAATAGACAAAAGACGGAAACGGAAAAGATTGGATAAGATCGAATTACTAGGACTAGAGGTGAAGGGGCGATTAGCAAGAACGGAGAAGGGAAAGGATAAAGGTAAATGAAGACAAACACGGACTGGAAGGTACAAAACGGGTGCACTAGATCAGACAATAACGATGATAAAACAAAACAATGAAAGCAAACCGTAGAGAACAACCGTGAGCAGCAGAAAAAAAAAACAAACAACGAAGAAGAAGGAGATACAAACAACAATAGCAGCTCCAAGCGTAACAGCAACAACAAACGACGGACCGAAACGGAGTCATAAATCACGCCCAACAACAGCGTCAAAACAGAGCGAATCAAGGACAGTAGCAGAGCAGCAGATTCAACGAATTAAGAAGAGGAAGAGAAAACAACGGACAACAATCGTGATACAAAAAAAAACTACAGCAAAGCGAGTAACACGAATGACCCGAAAGCCGAGATAAAAAACGAGAGAAGACAGGGCAAAAGGAAGGTGAAAAACGGGACCGAAAATGACAACCAGCAACAACCAAAACGAAAAGCAATCAAAAGAAGAAGAAAAAAGAAGGAAGAAAGGAAGAACAACGGGCTAACAAAAGTAGCAGCAACAACAACACCATCAGAACGAAGAAGGAACGGAGATGAACGAGATAGAAAGCAGAGATGAAGAGGAAAAAGATGAAGATCAAAGAAAGCCGACTAACCAGGTACAGAAACAACGAGGAAAACAAAATGTGACAGCAACATATGCAGCAACGAGAATCTAGTACACAACAAAACGTGATGAACAAACGCAACCATAGTAGTAGGACTGCATCGCACAACAACACATTCACAACGGCATCCAAAAGCAACTGAAAACCACGGCAGAGGACAGCAAACATCAGCAGGTCACACACGAAGAAAAGGAACTCGAGGAAGAGACAAAACAGACGCACAAACTAGAACGAACCGAAGGGCGGGACAGAAATCGAATTACCTTACGACGGAACCCAATCGAAGACGTCTGATCAGCAACGCATGAAACAGCAGTGGCGACAGCAGTAAAAAAAACACAGCAACGGCAAGCAGTGTACGAAACAACAACAGCAGCAGCAGCGTAGTAACAGCAGCGAAACAGGGGAGAAAAGGTGGTGCGAAAGAAGAATGAAGAAGGCCAATGATGGGGAAAAAAGAAGATGATTAAAGTGATGATTTAGAGGAGTTAAAGGGGAAAGTATACGCTGAATACGGAAGAGAAAAAGTGAAGCGGTAGACAGGGGAGGTGAACGAACGGAATAGTGGTGGAAAGACAAAACTAAAAATGGGGGGTGTGTACGTAATTAATTGGGGTTGAAAACAACCAGAGCAAGGGAATCCGTAAAAAGAATGGAGAAAAGGGATGAATCATCTCATTTAAAGTGAGTAAGAAGTACGAATTAAATGAATTCTGGGACGATAAGTTGACTGACCCACGAATCGGGTTGAAACGAGTTAATAAAATTAATAAATAACCGGACCGTCAAATAAAATGAGTAAATAGATTATTCGAGACGAAAACGAAGCTTATAGAAATAAATAATTAAATGATCAAATAGTATTTCCCGATAAATAATAAATTTTCGAAAAAATGAATTAAATTGATTTCTCGAGGAAAGTAAATAAATGTTTTGAGGAAACTTAAATAAATGAGCTTTCGAGCTTAAAATATATAAATAAAAAGAATTTTGAATTTAAATCGCCGATATAGACTTTCGATAAGAATTAAATTAAATGTATAAAATGAATCAAAACATAAATAAAAATATGTTTTAAATATAATAAGAGTTTCCAAGTCAAACAGAATTTTAGGAGTTTGAAACGATTAAACGACAAGTTCATTTTATAATATTTTTTTAAGAATTACGAGTTAAATCGTAAACAAAATAGAAATACGAATATAATTTTAAATTAATTTAATTTATAAAATCAGGGGTGTTACAATCTTACCCACTAAAAAGAAGTTTCGTCCTCGAAACTAATCAAAAACATAATAATAGAATGGAAGACAAGTTATATCACTTGATCAAAATGAGAATGCTAACTCGCATCACAATCTCAGTTTAAAAAGGATTACAACTTCAAACGTGATAAGAGATCGAAATCAAAGACAAAATTTTATTTCAAGATGAGTTGGGCTCAGCTACCCAAAGTTTAAAATCATTTAAATTAACAAAATTGTAAGTTAAAAATTATTCGATAAAATAATGACGACAAATATTATTTGTAAACGAACTCGAGGGGGGAGAGTACCCAAATATTTTCAAAATAACAGTAAAACGTTTTAATTAAGAAAATTCGACAATAAAAAAAATAAAAACTTAAGACATACGATGTGTTTTTTTAAAATGTTATACCGTTTTACAAATAATCTTATAGAAATTAAAATATTAGAAATTATGAAAGTTTTCGTAAAATTTAAACACGCTTGAAAATTGAAAATTGAAACAATTTCGAAATGCTTGGTAATAAATTATTATGGCATTTTGAAACAGAACCTAATATATGTTATCAACCAAAAACGAAAATGAAAACGAAGTTTTGAAAATTATAACTCAATTGTTGAAATTTCACGATAGCCAAAAAGTCAAACCTTTCATAACATAGATTCGGGAAAAAGGTAAACGGATAAATAGAGTCAAAGTCAACAAATCGAGACAAAAAAATTTCAAACCCGATAAAGAAGTCGAAAGGGATTGTTCGAAGAAGAAGTAGCAGGATTTAAGAAAAGCTAAGGGGAGGAACGAAATTGAGAGTCAAACGGAGCTCCCAAGGAATTACAGAAGAAGTTAACCATCTCGAGATTCCCGGTACGACCTCCACAGCACGGTTTTAAATACGTTAAGTCCGTAATATGCATTGGGTTGGTACTACTCAGTCACATATTCCCAAGTATCTTACGTTACGATCCAAACATTCAAACGACACGCTACTAATCCACAAATGATTTAGAATCAAATCCATAATTAAGATTCCAACGGTTAACAACGCATACCCAAATTCGTAATCGTTAAGACTCATAAATTCAAATCTCATAAGGTTTGAACTCGAGGTACACTCCAAATTTCTCGAGTAAGGAACACTAAACAAGGTTCACCAATTTAACAGGCACGGGTACGAAATCCTCAAAAATGATCATCAACATATTTGTGATGCCACAAGTACAGGAGTTAGGAACGTATAACAAATCATCAAACACGCTCAAACTTATAGGTAATGGCGCAAACACTCACATCTTCAAACACGTCATTCGACTAATGTTTCTGAGAAGTCCATCAAATTTCATATCGTAACAGCGAATCCACCAAAATATTTATTAACTCAACGAAGCCACAATCTCGTTGGTCTAAGAGTTCTGAACTATAAATCCATCCAGAAGATTTGCATTAAGTATTCCTCAAAACAACGCGATAAATCCAACTTTTAATTGTGCAACATGTTTCTCTTCTTCAAGGTTAACAACAATTTATCCAAGTTAGATCACTCAACTCCAAAGTTCATAGGTTACAACCTTAAACAACGAACAACAATCTAATCCTTAAGAATCACGGGTAATCTATGTCAACCAAAATTTCTAACGATATTAATGAAAACCTTCGATGGTACCACAACACTCAAGCTAACACTTTAAACAATACTCTATGATCCCGAATATTCGCGATGCATCCATCCAATACGCATCAGGTAAGAATCCAAAAGTAAGATTATCAGTTACACTTAATTTGGCTCTAGGTTAAGTACAAGGCGTCCATCAAATAAAATATACTCTTACTACTCCAAAAGACTATTCAAGTCTAAGTACTCCAAAATAATCAAAGTAACCTATAACCCAAAGTTCAGTGTCTAAAGTATCAACCTAATTTCATTAATCAACTAATACCATTCAACTCAATCCTCAAAAATTTCTTACTTGCTTAGAAGATAGGGTAGACTTACAATCCTCAAATCAGGTAACAAGGGTTTACTAAACCTCAAACATTTATAACTCGGGGTTCAGTAAAATAGAATTTGGTCTAACCAAAGAATCTCAAGAGAAAGATGGTAAAATAGAAGAATAGAACGAGGGTTCACCAAGAGAATGAAGATGAGAATATATAAGAGAAGAATTAGAAGAAATAGAGGAAGGAAGAAAAGAATCGATGATCCTATATTACTAAGTTCTTGAACCAGAGGAGAATCTTTGAGCCTCCAGAGTTCACGAGGGAACAAAAAGGATTACTTCATCTTCTTGTAGAGGAACGAGCACACAAGTCTTGGGTCGCTCCATCTGAATCTACTGCAACATCATGGAACATGAATCTACTCTTGATCATCTGGCCTGTAGCGTAAGCAAACTAAACCGGAGCTGAAAAGTCACCATCGACATCTTTCTTTGAGCACCAAGTTGTCCACTCGAGTCAGCAGGCGTTGAGAGTTCTAAGCAGGTCTTATCCCGATCTGGAGCAGCATATCAGCATCTTGTTCCTTCATCTTTTTCTCGATAAAATAAACAAATATTCAATGCTAGCCATTGAGTTACAAGAACAAATAATCCTAACAGTTAAGTCCTTATTTTGGTTTCTACCCATCTCTCACTAATATTTCTTTAATGTTCAAATCATTTACGAGTATTTTTCCTAGAGCCAGGTGTAAGCGTCGGGAGCAACAATGCTCTGATACCAACTGTAATCCCCTAGAAATTATAACGCAATACAGTGGCGGAAACACTGTAGAGTTGGGATTAAAACACACTGACAAACTATATCTTATTAAAAGAAATGGTAAGTCAATACAAATGCCTCTTTTTACAAAAGGGCTAAAAGAAAAAAAATCTCCAAACGGGTTTATACAAATCCATATAATACAAGGATGAAGAAAGAGTAGGATCCACGCTACTCGCTAGCTCACACCCAAAACACAGCAGCAAATACCTGTCATGTTATAAACACAACAGCCATGTCAGTGGGGAGTAACTCGGACGTTCTCCCAGCCATATTATATCATATGGAAAATAATAGTATTATTATCTCAAAAAAAATTAAAATGGAAACATTAAATGATATAATAAAAATAAGATTTCGGAGAAAACTTAAAATATTGGAACAATAAAAACAGAACAAGTTTTCAGAAAAAAAAACTTCAAATATTTGCCAACCTGCAAATCAAAATGTATCGATAATAATAAAAATATTCAAAATGGCGTTATGGATAAGATTAGTGTAGACGGCTAGACTTTCACTAGGAGAATACTAAAACTAGCTTCGAGAACTCGGTTCAAACAAATCAAACTTCGATCTCTAACTAGGCTACTCAACCATAACAGGACGGCGACTTATAAATGCGTGGCCCTAGTTTAAGATAATATGCACACACCTCCTGAGCACCATAAATACCCAGTTCAACCCGACGGCGTCTTACACTGCGAGGCACGAGTTTAAGGTCAAAATGTACACACACTCCCAAACACCATATATGCTCGGTTCAACAACCAGTGTGCTCCATAAAGACACACCAGCCTTATAGTTGATGGCAAAAACGCAAATCCCAGAATATATTACTCTAACTTCACACTTGTTCTTATTCCATAACTCCAAAACAAGCCATTATCGATATTCAAAAATAAATATAAATAATATGAGGATAAAAGAATAAATATTTATATGAAAAGGGAAACCTTCTATACATAGAAACTTACTAATTTTAGAAACTTACTTAAAATAGAAATATTGTTTTAGAGAATTCGTAAGTTATTAAAAATAAGTGAAAATAACATTTTTAACGAAATAAACATTTTATTATTATCATCGTTATCGTAACTTTATTATATTTCTAAATTCGTTACTCAAAATATAAACAAAATATAATAAATCAATATTTATAGTATTTTATAAATAATAATTAGAAAATCAAGTTAAAGCTATAAATTTTAGAAATGAGATGTTTTAAGAAAAACGATATCCAAAAATTAATCGAGTCGACGAATTTTATAAATTAAACAAGATTTTATAAAACTTTCAAACTAGTTTTAGTAAATAGATTTTATCAATAAATAATACTGATTTTACTAAAAATGATCAATCGTAGATAAATGAGAAATTATTAAGGAAAATAGTCTCGACTAAAAATGTATTTAAAACGAAATCGACTACTTTCTCATTTATTAATATAAGTCGTAAAACGAAATTAATTTATTAAATAAACAAGTATACAAATCAAGATTATAATATAAAAATACAATTTTGAGTTAAAATTATAAATTAACGAAATATGAAGAAAATATGAAATCGTTATTATTTACTTACTAGTGTCACGATAACCTACAAAATATTATAAAGATCGTAAATAATTATTTTACTAACAATTTATAAAACGATATTGAAAGTCGTAAAATATTTATAAGGCATACGATTTAAAATTAATATAATTAGCAATAATAAAATAGCTAAAATTAGAAAACCGAAGTTAAAATATTTACTACATACCACCCCATACATACGATATAAAATCGAGTAACGTCCTAAAGTTACCTTAAGATGACTTCGAAACGATCACGTTCTTGACCTTGATCAGTCCAAGATCCAAATCGATAGTACCATCTTTGAGCTCTCAGTTGTAGAATCATGGGTCTTCTCAGCAGGATTCATCGCGGAAATCGAGAAAATAAAACAAAAAGGATGATACGAGCGTAATAGACAAAAGACGGAAACGGAAAAGATTGGATAAGATCGAATTACTAGGACTAGAGGTGAAGAGGCGATTAGCAAGAACGGAGAAGGGAAAGGATAAAGGTAAATGAAGACAAACACGGACTGGAAGGTACAAAACGGGTGCACTAGATCGGACAATAACGATGATAAAACAAAACAACGACAGCAAACCGTAGAGAACAACCGTGAGCAGCAGAAAAAAAAACAACGAAGAAAAAGGAGATACTCACAACAACAGCAGCTCCAAGCGTAACAGCAACAACAAACGACGGACCGAAACGGAGTAATAAATCACGCCCAACAACAGCGTCAAAACAGGGCGAATCAAGGACAGTAGCAGAACAGCAGATTCAACGAATTAAGAAGAGGAAGAGAAAACAACGGACAACAATCGTGATACAAAAAAAAAACTGCAGCAAAGCGAGTAACACGAATGACCCGAAAGCCGAGATAAAAAACGAAAGAAGACAGGGCAAAAGGAAGGTGAAAAACGGGACCGAAAACGACAACCAGCAACAACCAAAACGAAAAGCAACCAAAAGAAGAAGAAAAAGGAAGGAAGAAAGGAAGAAAAGGAAGAAAAACGGGCTAACAAAAGTAGCAGCAGCAACAACACCATCAGAACGAAGAAGGAACGGAGAAGAACGAGATAGAAAGTAGAGATGAAGAGGAAAAAGAAGAAGATCAAAGAAAGCCAACTAACCAGGTACAGAAACAACGAGGAAAACAAAATGTGACAGCAACATATGCAGCAACGAGAATCCAGTACACAACAAAACGTGATGAACAAAAGCAACCATAGTAGTAGGACTGCATCGCAGCAACAACACATTCACAACGGCATCCAAAAGCAACTGAAAACCATGGCAGAGGACAGCAAACAGCAGCAGGTCACACACGAAAAAAAGGAACTCGAGGAAGAGACTAAACAGACGCACAAACGAGAACGAACCGAAGGGCGGGACAGAAATCGAATTACCTTACGACGGAACCCAGTCGAAGACGTCTGATCAGCAGCGCATGAAACAGCAGTGGCGGTAGCAGTTAAAAAAAACACAGCAGCGGCAAGCAGTGTACGAAACAACAGCAACAGCATCAGCGTAGTAACAGCAGTGAAACAGGGGAGAAAAGGTGGTGCGAAAGAAGAATGAAGAAGGCCGATGATGGGGAAAAAAGAAGATGATTAAAGTGATGATTTAGAGGAGTTAAAGGGGAAAGTATACGCTGAATACGGAAGAGGAAAAGTGAAGCGGTGGACAGGGGAGGTGAACGAACGGAATAACGGTGGAAAGATAAAACTAAAAAGGGGGGGTGTGTACGTAATTATTTGGGGTTGAAAACAACCAGAGCAAGGGAATCCGTAAAAAGAATGGAGAAAAGGGATGAATCATCTCATTTAAAGTGAGTAAGAAGTACGAATTAAATGAATTCCGGGACGATAAGTTGACTGACCCACGAATCGGGTTGAAACGAGTTAATAAAATTAATGAATAACCGGACCGTCAAATAAAATGAGTAAATAGATTATTCGAGATGAAAACGAAGCTTATAGAAATAAATAAATAAACGATCAAATAGTATTTCCCGATAAATAATAAATTTTCGAAAAAATGAATTAAATTGATTTCTCGAGGAAAGTCAATAAATGTTTTGAGGAAACTTAAATAAATGAGCTTTCGAGCTTAAAATATATAAATAAAAAGAATTTTGAATTTAAATCGCCGATATAGACTTTCGATAAGAATTAAATTAAATGTATAAAATGAATCAAAACATAAATAAAAATATGTTTTAAATATAATAAGAGTTTCCAAGTCAAACAGAATTTTAGGAGTTTGAAACGATTAAACGACAAGTTCGTTTTATAATAAATTTTTAAGAATTACGAGTTAAATCGTAAATAAAATAAAAATACGAATATAATTTTAAATTAATTTAATTTATAAAATCAGGGGTGTTACAAGTACCGTACTATAGATTTATATATCCATTGTCCCACGTCAATTTACTTGCACTAACATAATCATTCATGTAGATTCAAAGCTTTCTAATACTATTTGCTGAAGAGTTATAGTTGATGTTGAGATCCCAGAAGTACGTGAATTTCTAAAAAGGTCCGATCTACTTCTAATCTATTCATTTATGTAATCTATTCATTTACGTATCAACCTATTGACAAATATTCTCACCTGCAATTACAAGAGTTCAGAGAACGTGTGCAGGTCCTCATCACTAACGTTGACTCATCTTCCAAGCCACCAAGAAACAATTGTCGAAGAGTTGCTAAGTTTAACTACTGGGAAGACAATAGACGAAATAAGAGAAATTCAAGAGGTAATTTGTAAATATTAAAAGAGATTGATAAATGAGTTACGATGTTCTACAATTGAAAACCTGATTTCTTTTCTATGTTTTTTGGTTGACTTTGTAGGAAGGTTACTACGTTTGTCTTGCTACAATTAAGGGCTTCGACACAACTTACCGATGGTACAACGAGAGTTGTAAATCATGTAGATCAACTGTCGAATTGGACGATAAGGAAAAGTGGCTATGTACCGGCAAATGTGAAGGGTACGCAAAAATTGTGGTCCCAAGGTACCCATCTTAATTACCCGTGAACTAATTCACTAATCATTTTGTAACCCATTTCCAGTCGTATGTTCTACAAAACGTATATAAATTTCTACTGCAGATATAAGGTAAGGGTTAAGGTTGTTGACACACCGGAAATGCAACATTTATACTTTTTGAGACTCAAGCGACTGAATTGACTGCAAAGGACCTAAGAGAGAATCAACTTAAGGTAAACAATTTAAACAATTACTCGAATTTTAACAATTGACAATTACTGCAAAAACTCCACATAACAGTCAGTTTATTTTATATCACGATTTAGGATACTAAGCTACATCTACATATAATTTTTCACAGCATGGCGACCCAAACGCTTATCCGAGAGAGTTGGATGTGTTGCTCGATCGTAAATTCATCTTCAAGATCAAGGTGGATCAGAGATATAATCTCACCCTGGGTTGGGATTCATACGGTGTCAATAAGCTTTCCGAAAGTCCTAGCCTTATAGAGAAATTCATTGCAACCTCTCAAATAAAACCGGTATGGGTCGTACTATTGGCGTCAAATTCAATGACTAACTAAGATGAGTATAAATAACGTAAACTGTATGTTCTCAAATCACCTAAGAATGAGTACAAATAATATGAATTGTATACATGTGCATGCCAGGGAATAGAACTCGAGGTGGACTCCCGTGAAGATAGTATTCTTGAGAATGATAAAGGAAAGGTAAATTCGACGACCTATGCACACAAGACACAACACATTTGCTTTCTAATTTCCTCGCGTACTTAAATTCATAGTTCATTGACCACACATTATTCCACCCCAGGAATCGGTGCACAGTACAGGCGAACATGAATCATCTAGCTTTTTTGATATTACTCCGACAAAGAGATCACTGGATGAATGTGAAGGTCATCTACAGTTAAGTACAAGTAAAAGACCTTCAGCCGTAAAGGTGGAAACCCAAAAACAATGATACATCGCCCAAAGACAAATACGCTCTACCTATTTTCTCTTGCTTTCGGTTTCATTTCCCTATCGAAAAATCATTCAATTCATGTTATCATCCAATAAGTCTTGGATTTTGTGCACCAATAACTTCCGTTCTACTATCAATTTACACGACACTTTTTTTTAAAAAATTGTATGTTGCACTTGAGTTCTTAAATCAATTATAGTGTTGTAGTATTTGTTACCATTTATTATATTACTACTATTGGATAATAGAGCAGGTACAAATTAGCCTTATTTGGATTACAAATTAGGGATACCGTAATACTTAAGATATTGTGAGATTATGGGACGTCACTATTATTTTAGTATAACAGAAATACGTCCCGATATTAAAAGGACATTCACTTCATTTGGACTATATATTGTTGGAAATATAGTATAAAGTTGGTACCGAAAATAAGTACGATCAAATTAATCCGAAATATAGCAAGAATATTGTATACCGATTTATAGAGACAAAAATAGGATGATAGATAAATAATTATGAATAACTCAATATAAAATAATACGGAGTAATGAAGTAGCTTATCTGGATAAAGGACGGTTGTGGCGTGACAAGTCACTGTCCTAAAGTCGAATTTGCCCCGTACTCTACACACGGTTTTCCATGACAATCGACCCCCAGGATTACACAACCTTTGCAATTTCGGTGTAGACGGAACTGCAAATTGAACCTTGCCCGGAACGTTACCAAGTTGCTTTTAAAAGAATATGAGAGTGAGAGATGGGTAATAAGGAGATAGATAGATAGGTAGGTAGAATTGTTGTGTGTCCCATCACTTGGAAGGTGACATGTATATATAAGGTGAGTGATGGAGAAACCAAAGGTAGAGTATTAAAAGAACCAACAAAACCGAGACTGAATGTGTAGGAATTCATGACCGTCAATCTTGGAGATTGTACATGGAAGACTTCATAATCAGTCTTGGAATTTGTGCTCAATTAATTTCTTTTGAAGCATACATATCCAACAATCCCCCACATGATTCAAAAGAATATTTAAGGAGAAGAGAAGCAAGTTGGCAACGGGGGTTTAGCGTTAAGATGTTAATGTCTTTCGGACTTGAATTAACACCCAGTGAATACAATTTCCCTCAAACCGTCATCTTAGGTGGAATCTTTCACCTTGAACCATAGATGAAGTTGGTGAGAGGTCGTTGCTCACTTACTTAACCCCAAATCAAGGCAAGTGTTCGCGACTACGCCCATTTCTCTATGAACGCAAATTGGTCATTATCTTTTACTTGGACTTGTCCAAGTGCCCCCACATTTTCCTGGTACTTCATGAGTGCTCTAGAGGTCCCAAGCCAAAGGCCCCTCATAGGGGGGTGGGCAAAGCCCCCCACACTCACATAGGCAAGTTCATCAAGTTTGACTGTCACTCAAACCACCCACGAATGGACTATGAACTTGTTAAGAGCCATAGGCTCAGCCTTACACGTGTGACAGTACACAATCAATCAATGCTACGACAAGCAACATTTTACTAACAGAAATGGTTCGTAGCACTACACTTCGAGATCCATGTGACTTCGTTTGACCGCATTGAACTTAGCGGTACTAAGTTGGGTATCCATCACACTTCACTCTTTAACTGGCTTTTTAAACCCATTCCTGATGTTGTCACCAACACAACTCAAACAATGGCCACTAACGAGAGGATCTCAATATCCTCTCGATTTAACATATTCTCGAGAAACCAAATACTTTTGTGGTATCACACACATCGATGATCATCATTTCACAATGTCATTCACAATGCCTCAACATTTAGCAATTTGCTACCTCAATGTAGCCTTTGCTAATTATGATTGAGTTTGTATCTCCCCCACAATGAAAAATTTACTGAACGACATCCTCGCCACTCAGCTCATTCACCTGACAATTTAAGCAATTTCAGCTTAGATATCATTATACTTTAATATACAAATATGATGTAGCAATCAATAGTAACCCAATCTTGGCACTATATTAATACTACACTTTATATATTAACTCAATACCCAATTTTCATGCAAATCTTAAATAAATCATGGAATCTCAATCTTTAGAACATAACTACATCTGAATCCATCTCACGATTCAAGATAGTTGCACACAAGCAAAAAACTGTATTCAATTAACTTGTTTAAGTAAATTGAAGAAACTTCATCATCCTGATCACACCACGTCTCTCAATTTAATGATAGGCATAAATTTGTCACAATCAACCTTCACTTCTTTACAATTGACCATTATCCATAAACGTTGATCAATAACCAACAAATATTATCAACATGCATACGATATATATTAGCACAATTGTAATTAGTGATTTCATGACATTGTGAAACCCTTTAAAAGCCACATTCATGAATGCCAAAAATCAAGCTCTACCCAAAATTTTAGTAGTCATTTATCACTTCTATTTTGAGTAAAAGTCGTATACTAATGTCATACTTTAAATTGCTAATGATAAATATCAATGCAAACTTATTAGACATATATATACCAAATATCACATGATCATGAATACCAAAAACAATGACATAAACTGCGCATGAAACAAGTGCTATCAAATTTTCCATGCTCAAAACTAACTCATCTGACGAATATCATTCTCATAATTCTTATTAGACTCATGTCCATAAAAGAAAGAATAATCAACGAATAACTCATACACATACTTGACTTTCTCAAATATGAACTCACACAATTAATTGCAAATTGTGTTTTATAAACCATCATATAATTCTTTGGTCAGAAACTTATGTACTCATTCAACGACTTTATCACTTCCCCCACATGTTGGCACGTCATACAAAAGTGACAACATAACAACTAAAAGCATAAATGATAAACTCATCACTTACGTACACACATCTTTATTACAAAAAGAACGTCATATCCAACCCCCCACAACTATTGGTTACTCGTTAACACAAAATTATCATAACCAATTAAAAAAAAAATTATAACTCAAAGTTATAAATAATCATAATAGTGCAAAATACTCCTAAATTCATTGTCATAATGATGATGAAATATAGGTAGGAGGCTCTAGTCCTGTAAATCAGGCAAATATTTCCATCTAAATTGTACTCATTTGTCTAATGTGTGAATTTAACTACTACTAATAAGTGAACCAAATGCAAATGACCATTATATAAAAGTATAACGGCTTAGTAATTGAACATTTGAACTCAAGCAAATCACTTCTCAAAAATATTTGACTTACAAAAATTCAAATATACTACTTCGTATTAATCTCACAAATATACACTGTCATTAATAATAACATACTTCACACAATTAGCATCAATAAAAAATTTTAAGTAACGAGAATATAAAAAATAATAATAATTTGGACTTACCTTTGGGTTTAGACTCTTTGATACGGCTCTTAATCATACTATTGATCAATCATGCAATGGCTCTATTTATTGCTGCTACTTCTTAACGGTATTTCTCACACCATGTATAATACTAACTCATTCCATCCTTTCAAAGTTTGAAAACTCTTTCAAACAACTTTTAAATTTATTAGATAGCATATTCATTGAACACATGAAAGTAAATAATTAACTCATAATTTTACAAGTAACGTTCCACTTGCATCACCCACTAATGACTAATGTCAATGTTCAACACAGATATAACAATTTTTTTTTTAAATAAATAATAATAATAATAATAATAAATAACAAAATAATGATGAATTAACGGGTAATATGAATTTTGGGAATACTCAACAAAAATAATTAACATCCATTAATAGTAATACGTATTCATTACCCATATTCATTAATGATTCATAAAATTTGAGGGAATGTGTGTGTATATATAAACACTTTCCTTTGGAGTTAGTCATTTGTCCAACAATTCATTTCTACAGTACAATTTATTATAATAAACATAATAAAAAATTACAGAAACAACAACATGATTTCACGGCTAGACATACTTCAACAAATAGTCATGCAGGTCGACACGCTTGATCTATGGAGTAATAACATGACACATCTGACATTAAATCCTTGCTTAAAACTGAGTGTAATATACAGACTTAATCATACTCCTTCTCGCACCAAATTTTATTTTATTTTTTAAAAAAATGTACAAGTAATACTTAACAAATAAGGAATAAAATAAATTCGACTTTAGATTGTTGGAAATATAGTATAAAGTTGGTACCGAAAATAAGTACGATCAAATTAATCCGAAATATAACAAGAATATTGTATACCGATTTATAGAGACAAAAATAGGATGATAGATAAATAATTATGAATAACTCAATATAAAATAATACGGAGTAATGAAGTAGCTTATCTGGATAAAGGACGGTTGTGGTGTGACAAGTCACTGTCCTAAAGTCGAATTTGCCCCGTACTCTACACACGGTTTTCCATGACAATCGACCCCCAGGATTACACAACCTTTGCAATTTCGGTGTAGACGGAACTGCAAATTGAACCTTGCCCGGAACGTTACCAAGTTGCTTTTAAAAGAATATGAGAGTGAGAGATGGGTAATAAGGAGATAGATAGATAGGTAGGTATAATTGTTGTGTGTCCCATCACTTGGAAGGTGACATGTATATATAAGGTGAGTGATGGAGAAACCAAAGCTAGAGTATTAAAAGAACCAACAAAACCGAGACTGAATGTGTAGGAATTCATGACCGTCAATCTTGGAGATTGTACATGGAAGACTTCATAATCAGTCTTGGAATTTGTGCTCAATTAATTTCTTTTGAAGCATACATATCCAACATATATGACCAAGAACACAGATTTTGACAAATATTGACTTACATACACAGTTGTGGTGCAAATTTTGTTGATTTTTTTTTTTTGAGCGAATAGATCATTTCATTGATAAGAAGTCATACGACATCTACAACTTATATCAAATTTGAACGGAAACAATACTATAAAATTTGAGTAAAATAAATTCTCGTTAAAACAAAGATCTCTCACTAAGATTTTGATCTCCGCTTCTGCACATCCTCTTTCAACACATCGCTGTTTAATGATACAGCTTTTCACAAGAGGGTCTTCGGATCTTCCAAGGTTTTGACGAGAATCAATTTCATCTAACCCAATAGATTGTAGCCGCCGGTCTGACATCAATTGAGATACCACGTGATGAACGATAATAGCACTGATGATCTTCCACGTCCTCTCCACTATAATAGATTTAACATCTCTCCTCAAAGAGAGAGCGAAACCCATCAATTGATGGGGGCAAAACTCTCCAAAAGGAGAGGACTTATTATTATAACTAAAATACTAATAATACTAATATTAAAACGATATAATTAATTAAAAATTGGGGGCTTACCACCATTAATGGTGGTAGCCCCAAGATTTTTTTTTTTGGTTTGGAGGCTAGGGTTTTTTTGTTGGGAGGAGGGAGAAGGATTTTCTACTAAATATTGCATCTATGCAAATTTTGTTGAATTGTTCACTACTCTATTTCTCATAACTTATACAATAAATAATTACAACTGCAAATCTAAAAAATAGTAGATCATACACACTACTAATACTCGAAAGATTTACGGTATTATTGAATAATATATTTTAAAGATATTGTGCCAACATTATGATCTTCCCCGAAAATAGCTCTTCCATTTCATATTCTGTCAACAGTAATTGGCGGTTTTGTCCAACAAAAAACTCATACAAAGATATGGATGAATCATTCCTCTTTTTTCCGTATTTGTATATTTATATATGTATGTATGCATGCATGCATGTATATGACAATGGATTTGAATTGTAACTCATATTTGAATAATTCTAATGTCACTATTATTTTGGTCTAATATCAGTATTAACAATGTTAAAAAAAAAATTAACCTTATTTGGACTAAATACGAGGAATATTGTAATTCTCAATAATATTCTGACAAATATATTGACATCTCTATTATTTTTGTATCTGTACCATTATATATGGGTGTTTCGGAAGATGAATATTGCTTCAACTATATACTATATGACAAGTACAAGTATTATTATCAACCTTATTTGGACTAAATACGAGGAATATTGTAATTCTCAATAGTATTCCGACAAATATATTGGCATCTATATTATTTTCGTATTCGTACCATTATATGTCCGTGGTTTTGAAGATGAATATTGCTTCAACTATATACTATGTGACAAGTACAAGTATTATTATTAACCTTATTTGGACTAAAAACGAGGAATATTGTAATTCTCAGAAATATTCTGACAAATATATTGTCATCTCTATTATTTTTGTATCTGTACCATTATATGTGAGTGTTTCAGAAGATGAATATTGCTTCAACTATATACTACAAGTACAAGTATTATTTAAAAAGGGGTGCAACACGAGGCCTTCCCTAGTATTATTAACTTGTGACAGAGAAAAAGAGTTCCCTCTAGGGTTTTCCTTTGGAGGGGTGTGGACCCTAGGTTTTCCTAGGATTGTCGCTTTCTGATTGTCAGAATTTCTCGATTTCATCAAACCAAATCTACTTTATTCAAGCTATTCTCTGAGGTACTAGGTTTCCAAGAATCTTTTGGGAGCGGGTCACTGCTTGAGGCGATTATGTCGCAGCCAATTCATCGTCCTCGTATTGATCTAAATATCGAGGAAGTTGGAATGGGGGTTGGAGATCTCGAGCGTAGAGAGGTTGCAGAAGTTGAGTGGTCGGTGGAGGAGGAGGATGCGGTGAAGGGTGTGGCACAAGAGTGTATCGTCGGGAGATTATGGACGGAACGTAGGGTTAACCTAAAGGCTGTTATCGATACCATGTGTGCGGCGTGGAGGACGAAAGCACCGGTCATCGGAGAAGTGGTTGAGAAGCACAAAAAAGTATTCACCTTCAAGTTTGATGACGTAGTGGACAAGGCTAGGGTGCTAAAAGAACAACCATGGCACTTCGATCGTCAGTTAATGATTCTCGCTGATCTCGATGGAGATGCAATCCCCACAGAGGTACCACTTTTCTATTCTCCTATATGGGCGCGTATTTATGATCTCCCAGTTATGGGTCGTAATAATATGGAGAATGTCGCAAACATTGGTAACACTTTGGGGTCTTTTGTTTCTATGGATGACTCGGTCAATCCGGCGATCAATAGATCTATGAGGTTGAAGATTGTGATTGATGTTCGAAAAGCATTACTAGACTCTGTTATGCTAAAGAAAAAGGGGGGCAAAGCATGGAAGGCGAGGGTAGCGTACGAAAGCCTCCCAATATTTTGCTATGTGTGTGGCCATCTCGGTCATGGAGAGAAAGACTGTCGGGAAAGGGAGGGGCCGGTGGGGGAAGGGAGAAAGTTTGGAGATTGGCTGAGAGCCTCACCATGGCGGGTTACTCGACCACATATTAATGACCCTGCTAACGAGTCGATGAGCTGTGCGAGAAAGTTGTTTGATGAAGGAGAGGAAGGTAAGCAGATGGAGGAAAGGGAGTTGGGAAAGATGGTGGAGATGTTGAGAAGCGTATCATTGGAGGGAAAAACCATTGTACCTCGCAACAAGGAGGGTATTTGTGACAGTTCGGGAAGCAGTGACGCAGCTAGTATAACACCCACCAATATGACAGGGGAGAATGTCGGGCGAAATACTATACCTATGAGCTCCAAGGGTGTGTCCCAACCCTTGGAGCATAACCGGAGAAAAAAACTCTTCAAAGCTGCTAGGAGATCGGGGACGAGGGGTGTATGGGTGGGGAGTGAGCAGGTGCGTGTGGAGGATGGAAGTGTTGGGAGGAAGCGAGACCGTGAGATGGGTGAAGACCAGGATGACTCTCTTGACACTGCGAACAAATACTTGATCGTGGGGGAGGGGGAACATCGGAAGAAGCTGCACAACCTTAAAGTAGCGGAGACTGCTGTGGAGCAGCTCCGCGAAGAGCAATGAAAATATTAAGCTGGAACTGTCAGGGGCTGGGCAATCCCCTGACGGTCAATACCCTCCAAGATAGGTGCTGGAGGGAGGGCCCAAACATCGTTTTCGTTATGGAAACGATGATTAAGGCGAGTGAGTTAGAGAAAGTTAGAAATAAATGTGGCTTTGTTAATGGTGTTTGTGTAAATAGTCAGGGGCGATCGGGAGGTATTGGGTTATGGTGGAAGAATATTGAGGCTGAGTTAGTTACTTATGATTATAATCATGTGTGTCTTAAGGTGAAGGACGAGACTAGAGGCGGTTACTGGCAAGCGATAGGGATCTATGGATGGCCACGGGCAAGTGAGAAGTACAAAACCTGGAGTTTGCTGAGGAGTCTCTGTGCGAATAATGATATGCCTCGTGTGGTTTTTGGAGATGTCAATGAAATATTGTGCTCGACGGAGAAAGAGGGTGGGGCTCTGAGAAGTGAACGCGAGATGAATGCGTTTCGAGACGCTTTGGCAGACTGTGACTTACATGATCTGGGATTCCGTGGGAATCGATTTACATGGCAACGGAGGAGAGCGATTGGACGCGTGATTCGGGAAAGGCTTGATAGAGGGGTGGCAAACCTTAGCTGGAGTCAATGGTTCCCCGACATGATGGTCCGAAATCTCCCGATCTACGCGTCTGACCATGCTCCCATCGTACTGGAACGAGAAAGCCGACATGAGCAAAATAGGAGACGATCCCGATTCAGGTTTGAAGCTTTCTGGCTTGCTGATATGGGCTGTAAAGAGGTGGTGAAGAGGGCTTGGGTCGATCAGGGGGAGGGAACGATCGAAGAAAGAGTGGGAAGATGCGCTCGAGAGCTATCCATCTGGGCAAAATCCACCTTTGGCGACATAAAAAAGCAAATAAATGAGAAGGAAGCGGCACTATTGGAATGGCAGAAACGTGACCCCTCTGCAATCATGCTTGGAAAATGTGAACAGCTGGTGGGAGAGTTGGACGGTCTTCGTCGACAACAGGAATCATATTGGTTCGCCCGGGCTAGGAAGAACGAGCTGCGTGATGGTGATAAGAATACAAAATATTTTCATTATAAGGCGAGTCAGAGACGAAAGAGAAATACAATAAAGGGGCTGGAGGACGATAATGGACGATGGTGTGCGAGTAAAGAGGAGATTGGGCGTATTGCTACGTCCTATTTTCGGAGTTTATTTCAGGCGGAAGGGGTGCGTGGGATGGAGGAAGTTCTGGGCTCGGTCGAGGCCAAGGTCACAGCTCAAATGAATGCGAAATTGGCAGGCCCGATTGAGGATGACGAGGTAAGGCAGGCGGTTTTTGATATGCACCCTAACAAAGCTCCGGGACCGGATGGAATGCACGCTATTTTCTACCAAAAGCACTGGGACATTGTGGGCCCGGAAGTTTGTCGATTTGTAAGGGAGTGGTGGACGGAGGGTGGCGGTCTGAGTCGAGTAAATGCCACTTCGGTGGTCCTGATTCCTAAAACGCCAGAGCCGAGGAAAATGACGGAGTTTAGACCGATTAGTCTATGTAATGTAATTTATAAAGTTATATCGAAGACAATGACAAATCGTCTGAAACCGTTTATGAATGATATCATTTCTGAGGAGCAGAGTGCTTTTACCCCAGGGCGCCTTATTACGGATAACGCCCTTATAGCTTTCGAAATATTCCATGCGATGAAAAGGGGAGGTGAGGGGCGAAAGGGAAACATTGCTCTGAAGTTAGATATGAGTAAGGCTTATGACCGTGTGGAGTGGCCTTTCCTTAAGGCCATGATGTTGAGACTGGGGTTTACGGAGCTATGGGTGAGTAGGGTGATGGAGTGTTTGGGCTCGGTTTCTCATCAGTTTGCTATTAATGGGGATTTGACGGGAAGAGTGTGTCCTTCTCGAGGGCTGAGACAAGGTGATCCTATCTCGCCGTATCTGTTTCTTATATGTGCAGATGCGTTTTCATACTTGATGAAGCGTGCTGTTCAGCAGGGAAAGATTCATGGGATGCGTGTGTGCAGGGGGGCCCCGGTCATCTCACACTTATTTTTCGCGGATGATAGTATCCTTTTTGCTAGGGCAACACTGGAAGAATGCTCGACAATAGCTAATATTATTAGCCAATATGAAGGAGCTTCGGGACAGAAAATCAATTATGCCAAAACTGAGGTTGTTTTTAGCAAAAAAGTAGCTGATAGTGTGCGAGATGAGGTGTGCAGCGTGATGGGGGTTCGCGTGGTAGAGCGGCATGAGAAGTACCTTGGTCTCCCGACGATGATTGGACGGTCAAAAAAGGTGATTTTTGCGGGGCTGAAAGATCGAGTCTGGAAGAAAATAAATGGGTGGAAGGAGAAGATGTTGTCTAAGCCCGGGAAGGAAATACTGCTGAAAGCGGTGGCGCAAGCCATCCCGGTGTATATGATGAGCGTTTTCTCGATTCCCGAGGGCATTATTACCGAGTTACATGGAACGATGGCGCGCTTCTGGTGGGGATCTACGGATGTCAGGCGAAAACTCCATTGGGTCGCGTGGGAAAAGTTATGCAAACCAAAAGCTCAGGGGGGAATGGGTTTCCGAGACTTTCGAGTTTTTAACCAGGTACTATTAGCGAAGCAGATTTGGCGGTTGTATACTAACCCAACCTCATTGGCTGGACGTGTTTTGAAGTCCAAGTACTTCAAAAACACATCGGTTTTGGAGGCTAGGAGAGGCTACGACCCTAGTTATACCTGGAAGAGCTTATGGGGGGCAAAACCAATTATTCTTGACGGGCTCAAGTACCGGGTTGGGGATGGGTCGAGTATTAATGTCTGGTCTGACGCGTGGCTCCCGGGGCCAACGGCGAGCCGGGTACCAACCCCGAACCTGGAGGCGGACGCGGCAATGTGTGTGGCAGAGTTCATAAATGGTGAGAAGCGGGAGTGGGATCTTCAGAAACTCCAGGAGGTCCTCGTGGAGCAGGATGCAAGAGCCGTTCTCGAGATACCGCTAAGTGTAACTGCTACTCCTGATTGTCTTTTCTGGTGGCCAAACAAGGATGGGGTTTTTTCTGTGAGCTCGGCGTATAGGTTGGGTATGAACGGTTTTGGGTCGGGTGATGGAATAAATGGAAGCTCACAGGCTCAATCTCTCTGGCGTACGATTTGGAGTCTGCGGATTCCACCAAAATTGGCCCATTTTTCTTGGAGGGCAAGTTCTGAGATTCTTGCTGTCCGCCAACGACTGTTCCTCCGACACTGTATTGACTCACCTACGTGTTCGCTGTGTACAGTAGCTGAGGAAGACACGGCACATGCTCTGCTCGATTGCCAAAAAACGAGGTGGGTTTGGGTGGATTCGGATTTTGAGCAACTCGTTGCTGCTGCACCGAGAGGTTTGTTTTCCAATACCCTATCTTGGATTCTGGACCGTCTTGATGGCCCGGGTAAGATCCAATTCTTGACCAGGGCATGGGTGACTTGGGCCATCCGTAATTCTTTGACTTTTGACGAGGACCCACTGCCACCTTCTGTTATTGCGCATGGGTTACATACTATGGTGAGTGACTATGCATTGTATCAAGACAGGGTGGTGAACCCGGTTGGAGCGGGACCAGGGGTTGGAGGAAATTCGTGGACGAACCCGGGTAGAAACCAGGTAAAAATAAACGTAGATGCTGCGATTTTGGGGGACGATTCTGTGGGCCTAGGGGCTGTGATTCGGGACGAACGGGGGAAAATTCTGGTTTTGGGCAGTACGAGGATTACGGCTAGGTGGACACCGGAGATTGCGGAAGCAAAAGCGGTTATTTTTGGCTTACTAACGGGGAAGGTGCGTGGGTTTGACAATGTCCTCGTGGAAAGTGACTCGTTTAATGTCGTTCAGAATGTGCGCCAACGAAGTGTTTGGAGAAGCCCGATTGGAGGCTGCTGGGATGATATCTTACATTTGCTTGATCAGTTTCGCTCTGCTACCTGTTTGCATGTAAAACGTGGGGGAAATACGGTTGCCCATTGGACAGCCCGCCTATGTAATGTCGTGGGATCTACAACTGTAATTGTTTCTGATTTCCCGCAAGGTGCAATTGACCTTGCGGAAGTTGATTTATTATAATATACCACGATTTTACCTCAAAAAAAAAAAAAAAAGTACAAGTATTATTTTCGTACAAAATCAATATGTAACAATATTAAAGAAAAATTAACCTTATTTTGACTATATATGAGGAATATTGTAATCCTTAAAATATTCTGAGAAATGCATTGACGTCACTAATATTTTCATATGATATATCAATATATGGGGTCTTTTGGCAAATGAATCTTCCTGACTATAGTATTTATATGTATATATGAGGTGTTTCGTCCAAGAAATATATTCCGGAAAAACCTCAAAATGAATCTATTATAGTATATGACAAGTATTATAATCCTCCAATATCTGAAGATTACATTAAGGGGGCGTTTGGTTTGGGATCTACATGAAAGGGAAAGGGAAACAATATTTACCATTCCCTTTGTTCGTGTTTGTTTCATCATTTTTTCCATTCCCTTTCCCTCTTTCATTCCTCCCCATTACCCCTAACCCTTCTATCTCCATTACCCTCACCCCCTAGGGTTTGGATTTTGATTACCCATTACCTACCCTCACCATCATCACCACCAAACCCGTTAAATTTTGACTCGATCCACTTGACCAATTTATTTTAGGGTCAAGACCCATATTTTTTGACCCATTGCCCATTTGACCCGATCTTGAGATGACTCATTTGAGACTTGACCCGTTAATTTATTCTATTTAAAATAATGATTAAAAAGTTATTAACAATAACATGATAAATTATAAAAAAAAAATAAAAAAAAAATTATATTACTTTTGTTATCATTTAGCAATAAAATAATTATAAAATATTATATTTTTTTTTATAATTTGTAAATTTTAAATACGGTGTAATTAATATAATAGCAGCATACTCAATAGGAAAAAAAAATTCTAACTTTTTAATTGGTAAAAAGAAAGACGTCGGAAATTATTTTTTAACCACAACCCGAATCATGACCCATATAATTCGACCAAATTTTGACTCAACTCGTATCCATATCCGACCTGTAGTTGTTTCTGATTCCTTTACCTTTTGTAAACAAACAACAAGTAACATCAAAGGTTAACCTTTTCCTTTCCTTTCCATACCCTTTGTTGATTCCATTCCCTTTCCCCCTCACCAACCAAACGCCCCCTAAGTGATTTACATCACACCTACATTCAGAAAGTATTGTAATCGTGAAAATATTACGGTGAAGATTACATCGCCGAAAACTCTTCATATATATATATATATATATATATATATATATATATATATATATATATATATATATATATATAGAGAGAGAGAGAGAGAGAGAGAGAGAGAGAGAGGTAGGTTCAAATAAGGTCAACAACTTTTTTAAGTTAATAAGTTCCAATGTTAAAGTTACACAAAAAGTGCTTAAAGTTACACGAGATGAGTGATAAAGTTGCACTTTATCACTTGAAGTGATAAAAGTGCTGAATGTTATAGTTACATATCAATTTTGAACAAATGCAACTTTATTGTATGTCATCTGTAACTTTAATATAGACTTAAAAAATTTGTTGACCTTATTTGAACCTCTCTCTCTCTCTCTCTCTCTCTCTCTCTATATATATATATATATATATATATATATATATATATATGCATACACCTCAACTGAAAGACATATCTTTCTCCCACAAATTTATTCGAACACACATATTGAAACCAAAAGGCAATGGATACTAGAAAACAAATTGGACATCTTCCCAGTGACACAAAAAGACAACGAGTTGCATATGGGGATCAAGGTGATTATACTGCGAAACTAATACGATGTAATTTAAATTATTTGCCCATAAGAATTAAGTATTGTAATACTGAATGTACAATTTTGATCATTATGTACAATTTTGATCACACCCGTTGGAAGATGGCATATGTAGTACATTGGCAAAAATCAGATAGTTATGGCAGCGTTTGACATATAACTGACAGTCAGTTTCCATGCTATTCCAATAATACCCGAGCCTCATGATCTTTCGGGCTAGCATATGGGCGTTCATATGCGGGCCATTTTCACCATCGTGCACTTCGGACATAACCTTTTCAGCCTGTACTTTATCGATACACAGGAGGAGAGCCCCCTGTGCCGTCTTTTTGTATAATTGTCCGTCGTCCGTATGAACGAATTGGGTTGCAAAGCTTTCTTGGCTCGGTTTTCAGTTCCCGGAGGATATTCTCCCGTCGTCAAGTAGGTTAGAACAGCCTAATACTAAGGTTCCGGATCAGTTATCTCGATATCTTGAATGGCGTTGACATAGGCCGGCTCAGAGCGTCTCTCGACGCAAATCGGCATGCTGGTTAGGTGCTCCGGGATATTTAATAAAGATGCTAACTTGGAAAGTGCATCTGCAAATTGATTTTCCTCCCGGGGTAGATAGATATATTCTACCTTTTGGAATTGTTTTTCGAGAACCCTTACTCGCGCTTGGTAAGCCACGAGATTGGCGTTCCGAGTTTTCCATTTTTGGAGAGCTTGATTGATGACTAGGGATGAGTCACCGTGGACTCGAAGGTTTGTTACTCCTAAATCATCGGCGGCTTGCAACTCGTGAATGCATGCTTCATATTCGGCTGCGTTGTTAGTCACATCAAAGTCCAATTTAATGGATAGCGGTGTATGCTCTCCTTTTGGTGAAATTAGCAGGATACCGACTCTGAATCCCCGAAAATTGGAGGCCCCGTCAAAATACAGATCCCATGTCTGGGTGTCGGTATGGAATATGTCTTCATCTGGAAAAGCCCAAGTATCGGTGTGCTCTTCTTCAGATACGGGACTATCGGTGAGAAATTCGGCTACTACTCGGCCTTTGATGGCTTTTAATGGTATGAACTTAAGGTCGAACTCTGCTAGCATTAAAGTCAATCTGGACATCCTACCGTTAAGGATAGGCTTTTCGAACAAGTACTTGATAGGGTCCATTTTAGATAGGACATGCACCTCGTGACTGAGCATATAGTGTCAGAGCTTTTTAGTGGCCCAAACCAAAGCTAGGCACGTTTTCTCGAACATTGTATACTTGCATTCGTATTCTAGAAACTTTTTACTGATGTAGTAAATAGCCCGCTCTTCTGAATCGACTGTCTAGGCCAGCATAGCCCCCATGGCTGTCTCGGTCGTTGTTAGGTATAACGACAAAGGCAAAACGGGTTGAGGTGACATTAATACCGGCGGTGCAGACATAATCTCCTTGATTTTATCGAAAGTCGTTTGACATTTATCGTCCCACAGTGTTCGTTCTCCTATCTTCAGTTTTTTGAAAATGGGTTCGCATACCATGGTTAACTTTGAAATAAACCGGCTAATGTATTGGACTTTTCCGAGAAACCCCCTTATTTCTTTTTCGGTTTTGGGTGGTTGCATCTCAGTAATGGCTTTGATTTTAGCTGGGTCGACCTCGATACCACGTTGGCTAACAATATGACCCAGTAATTTGCTCGATGTTACCCCGAAACTGCATTTTTGAGGGTTTAGCCTCACGTTGTATTTGCGTAGTCGGGTAAAGAATTTTCTTAGGGCCACAATGTGCCCGCTTCAGTATTTGGACTTGACAATCATGTCGTCCACATAAACCTCCACTTCCTTATGCATCATGTCATGTAATAAAGTTGTGGCGGTTCTTTGATAAGTGGCCCCGGCATTGATGAGCTCGAATGACATAACGGTGTAACAGTAAGTACCCTAAGGTGTAATTAAGGTGGTCTTACTCATGTCTTCTTCTGCCATTTTGATTTGATTGTATCCGGCATACCCGTCAATAAATGATAGAAGGGCATGATCGGCCGTGTTATCCACCAGTATGTCGATGTGTGGCAATGGAAAATCTTCTTTTGGGCTGGCCTTATTAAGGTCCCGGAAGTCTACACATACCCGCACCTTGCCGTCCTTCTTGGGTACCGGCACGATGTTTGCAACCCAGTCTGGATATTCAGACACTTGTATAAAGCCCGCTTTGAATTGCTTGTCGACTTCTTCTTTGACTTTGAGAGACCATTCGGGCCTCGTTCTTCGGAGCTTCTGTTTTATCGGCTTACACCCATCTTTGATGGGTATACGGTGTTCAACTATTTCCCGATCTATCCCCGGCATGTCCTTGTAGGACCACGCGAAGAGGTCTGTGAATTGTTTTCTCTCGTCGGGATCTAAGGATAAACCCAACTTAAGCATTTGGGGCTCTAAAGTGGTTCCCATGTTAATGGACTTGGTTTCCTCAATTACCGGATCTCGGGATTCCCTTTGTTCGAGCTGCTCGATCAGATGCGGAGGTAGAGGTACCTGTTCGTCGAGTTTCTCAATGTCATTGCATATAAAATTTTTGAAATTGAAAGAATTTTGGAAATAAGACAAGTCGTAAGCGGAACGGTTTTCGTTATTATTAATAGTGAATTTGGAAAAAAGCTCGAAAAGAGCGGCCATCTGATCGTTGGTCAGTGGCGGGATAGGGAGTACCCTCGAGACAGGCCCCGAGACTCTAGCGGAAGTGACAAAAGGGATAGGGGTTACAGATTGGACTCTAGCACTGGACCCTCTAGACTCGGACTCTGACTCCGACTCTGACTCAGACTCGGTATCTGGCATGTCTCCTTCTCCGGTGGTCAGCTTGTAGACTCGACCCTAGCTGTTGGTCCACTTGATGGTCTTCCTCCAGGCCCTTTTCCTGGTGTCTGCACCAACTGTGGAGATTAGCTTTGTCGGATCGAACCGGTTGCTGCGGAGAATCAGGTTGACTAGATCTTCCTTAGGAGCGGGGACGGCCTTGTCTTCCCCAAATAAAAGCCCCAGCACGGGCTCGGAGTTGTCAGCACCCTCCTTGGATTCCGCCGGGACGAGGGCAAATATGTCATCGGGGATGAAATTGCATTCCCGAGCCATTTTGGTCTCGGGATATGTGATGGTGGGTCAGTAAAGCCCCACTTGAATAGCCCCAAATACCGGTGTAACGAAGTAATCGGTTAGTCTTGGGCTGTAAGGGCCCAAGTAGGTACCCTTGATGATGTTGGTGGCCTTCTGAATACCGGCTCGGACCACGTTTTCCGGGGTTATAGCGTACCCCAAACCAAATCGTGATTCGTCGTCGTTTAGGACCTCGATGATTTTTCCGGCTGAAAGATATGGTCTCAAGGTAGCCCCCGGTAAATAGACCAAGTTTTGTAGCATCGTATCGATGCTAGTAGTGAAGTAGGTCCTGAAGAGATATTCCTCTTCGATCATTTCCACGAAATCAAATCCTCGTGGGTCGGCCCAGCCCGTAGCGTTGCAGCTTGCCACGGTAATGGGGGTTGCCTCCAGTGTGATGATACCATCTTGAAGAGGCATCTTGACCTTTCTATGAAGGGTAGAGGACACGCCCTTGACTACATAGATCCAAGGCCTTCCCAGTAGCAAGTTGAAAGATGAGGTGACATCAATCACCTGGAACTCCAGTTCTTTCTCGATTGGGCCCGTTATAATTGTTAGTTTAACGGCCCCAGCAACCGGTTTTGGGCTTCCATCGAAAGCCTTTATAGTCTGTGCGGTTGGAAGATAGTCGGCCTCGGTGATGTCGAGGGCTTTTGCGGTCCTTAAAGGAAGGACATTCACGGCGGATCCGTCATCAATTAGGGTCATCGGGAGGTACTTCCCTCGGCAAATGACCGTGATGTACAGGGTCAAGTTATGTGCGGCCCCGAATGGCGGAAGGTCGGACTCAGAGAAGGTGATAGGCGGGCCTTCTTCTTTGGACTTGCCCTTGAGATAGGGCATGATAGTGGCTACCATCTCAGCGGGGGTAACCCGTGAGTCGACCTTGATTTCATCGAGAGCCTTGGTAAGTGCTTCCCGATGTGCTTGCGAGCTAACCAGGAGTTGCCATATGGTTAGATCGGCCCGAACCCTCTTCAATTGCTTAACCAGATTAGAACTGTGAACGAAGGAAGCAAATGACCATAAAGTTAAAAACCATGAACTTGGCAAATAATTAGATTACCTTCAAGAAGTGTAAGAACTGGGTTTCACCTGTGAGAACCCAAAGTGCTATTGAAGCTTTCAACGAAGTTGGAAGTGTTTTCATCGTTTGAAATAATTGGGTCAAACTTATACCTAGCCCAATAGTCGTGGTCCCCTAGGTATGAGAACCATGTACTCACTCCTAGCCCAGCATGTCTCACCAGCAGCTCCATAGCCTTCTTGAAGGTGAATTCAGAATATGAAGTCACTAACCTTAGAAGAGCTTATGCATCAATAGTCCTGGGTACTTCTTCACAAAATTCTTGCATAAATGTCTAGCGCAGTATCTCCTTTTTGAGGTTGGCCAAACTTACTCCAATGCAGGTTCAATACCCTACAAGTTCAATGAAAATAAAGGATTATACTTCAAACAATGAAAGTAGATTAAATAAAGTGACAATTAAGGATCGTTTATGGTACCTTTTGTCTGTCAGATACGATTGTCTAATTATCTCTACCACTTCGAGTCCCAACTTGCTTAAGGTGCCAAAAAAATTGACACCAGTTCTCCTTATCCTCAGCCTCCACCACACCAAAAGCAATTGGAAAAATCTCATTATTGCCATCAACTGCTATGACAGACAACAGCACACCACCGTGGTTCCCCTTCAAGTGTGTTCCATCAACTCCTATTAAAATTTTACACCCTTCAATTAAACCTGTCAACATTGCATTGAAGGACACAAAAAATCTCTTGAACTGCAATGACTTTTCTGGTGTGTCCATAGCAGCCCATGTACAATGAGCATAACTTCCTGGATTTGTCTCTTTATTAACGTGTGCCCAGTGGGCACACGTTAGAAAAACCGTTGTTAAAATAATATGGAGTACTTGACATTAAATCAGTAAAGATAAGACGATGGGTAATCCAATTAATATTTTGAATGAAGTATGCATGCGGATATATTATGATGTTAATAAAGTTATGAAAAAATGGTGTTCATGAGTAAAATCTGAACCCAACAACATCATAATAACCCGTGTATGTTCTTTAAAACAATAATAGAGAGACCTCTCATGTAATGAGAGAACAAAATTAATTAATTTTATTATTATTGTTATGTCTTTCATTAATTTAACGAGAGGCGATCAAGAAAACATCTGTGTAATAGTTTACCACTTATGTGTATACAAGAGGTAAGGGTCGAAGAAGATAACAAAGGATTAGTGGAGTTCAATCTCACATTAGAATCTTTCTATTTCCTACAACATTGTAGACACCCGTATTTGACTGCTAGTGTCTATAGCGGTCTCCAACAAAACACCCGATGATGATCAGACGTAAACATGCTTTAATGCGCTCGAATAAGGTCTCGGAATCAATAATATCCGGCATGGTGTGGACATGACATAGGTTCACCCCGACGCGGCCACGCGCGGGTTTGGGTAGGCGAATGAATCTCGTGGTAAGATTGATCTCGGGTCGAAATTTAAATCGAAGTTAGGAGTTGTCACTGAACTTTATGGGAGTTCGGACCCGTTCGAACCCACTCTACATTTAGGCGTATCATGCAAAAAGCACGGCCCGCTTTTAATGCTATAGCTTTGGGGTTTGTCCTTTTGCATTACGATACCGACGCCGAGTTATCGGAAATCATGCATCAAATGACTCTCGTATGCCAACGGTTTTGGACATCCAGAAACCGTGGTTCTGAGTAAGGGGTAAGGGTACGTGTTGGGAAGCCCACAAAGGACACCCAACCCCGCCCGTTCTTAACGACCTCTACTTAGATATCGTTCGTTTTCGTGTACGCGCGTTAGTTTGACGACAAAATGTTATGCAAACGACATTTTACGATGTATGAGTATTAAATTGGTTGCTACGTCATTTTAATGCATCTTGGTTCACGTCGAAGTGATTTAGCATATGTGATGTTCATTTAAGTGCGATAAATGAAAACATCAAAAATAGAAAGCTCGTAAATAAATACAAATTACACGGGCGGAATACAACTCGGAATTACAATACAACAAGCAAAAAAGAACAATCGAATTAGTAACGATATAATGAACAGATTAGAATAGATAATGCAATGCATGGTTTTGAAAGATAAGCACGTGATAGTCTTGACACGTGACGACTAAAAGTCATAAAAAAAGATTTTGATTAGGCTTACGGTATTTAGAAGGCGCACGGTTAAGCATGATAAAGGCTACTCGATCGAGTCATGGGAGAGACTCGATCGAGTGCCCTACGTGAGACCCCTCTCCCTGGTTTTTGGGGTATCACTCGATCCAGTGAGCCACGACACTCGATCGAGTGCCCCCTGTAGGAACTGCTGTTAATTTTCGAAAAGATGTGGCGATCTCGAATTTGATTTTGGTTTGAAATCGATAGCTAGCCGAGTTACGTAAAAATATTATGCAATTTAAACTCAACTCGGTTTTTCGATGCTCATAACGTGTAGAGTACATTTACGAGATCAGTATCGGATTTTTAAAATTAGTTTTATGAAATCGTTATTAATTTGATTAGGACGAAATTGATTCCCTCCGCGTCACGACATCGTTACTAATCCTTACGGATTATGTGATGTTCTCTCTTTGCGTCAACGGGTTTCGTACTAATCTTGAAAATGGCATCGGACGCGTTTAACTACGTGTTACCGTGATCGCGTTATGCCCTTAAGTGTTTAAGGCGGCGCTCCTCGAAAGGGTGCCACTTCTGTTACGACTTGTAAATGGATTAAACGGACTTGAAACGGAAACCGTAATTAAACTTGTTCGAATCCGAGGACGGTTTATATATATATATATATATATACACGGTATTAGACGTTAATGATGAAATAAAATGAAACGAAAATTAAAAATGTTAGATTACGATAAATAAAAGGTTAGTAACAAATAAAAATAAATGTTAGTGTTAGTGATTAATAATATTGATAGTACATATATAAATACATATATATACAAAATCGAAAAAGAGAAGGGAGAAAAAGAATTCGGTATTTGAATTACACCCTCAACCTACATGCTTAAGTATCTCGGAAACGGACTCGTAAACTAGCGGCGTGCGCGCGGGAGTGTAGAGAAATGTAGAGTGAGTTATGGTGTGTATGATCGGGGAAAGGATTTGACGAGTTTTGCTCTCAGTCTTTGACGATTTTTGATCTTGGGATTGTTTATGTATTTCTGTATCGAGATGGTGATGATTGAAGGTTGGAATGTGTGTTGCTTAGGGTTGTAAAGTTGTGAAAAATGTGAAGAGGTAAGGGAGGTATTTATAGAAAATGCCCCTCGGCTAAAGGGTCACTCGATCGAGTAGACCTACTGCACTCGATCGAGTGGCCCAATAAAGGCGTTTGGTTGAGTTTTTTTAGCAGGACTCGATTGAGTGAGGGTATGGCACTCGATCGAGTGGCTAGACGGGTGGAGTATGTGTAGGAAAGTTGAGATATTTGACTTGATTTTGTTGACTAATTTATTTTGATTTGGTTGTTGGAGTTGCTTTGACTTTTAACTTAGACACATGCATGGTTGGTTTCGTCTCGGGTTTTGACTTTGACCGGATTTTGACCCGGTCGCTAAAAGATGGTTTTATTTCTGGAGACGGTTTTGGCTCAAAATAGTCTTATTTGATTGGAAACGACCCACTGGACCTGAATTTGAGGTCGGTTTTGTGAGATTTGTACTCCACTAAAAGCCCATGCTAGATACTATGGATTCTGAGTTCGTATTCGAGTGTATTAAGTCATGTTTACGTCCGATAATCATCGGGTGTTTTGTTGGAAGCTGTTATAGACACTAGAAGGCAAAATGCAGGTGTCTACAGAGCCCCCACTCTGACTGAGGCTTGGACAAGGCGAAAGTCAGAGTAGCTACCAGGTCAATCGAGGATTACAACCAGGCAGCCTTCTGGTCGGGTCATTTATGGTCCATTAGACTTGCGTAAAAGGGCTCGCCAGCCATAAGATAGAAATCAAGAATGCGCGCCATCCCCGGATAACCCACAAAAAGGCGAGAAGAATTTGAACTAAAGGTGCAATGGTCATTCGAGCAAGGTCACCTAGAAAATGGGATGCGGAAACCAAGGCCTAACTTCTCCATGGATGGTCAAGGTGGTCAAGTGCAAATCCCGAAGTAAACCTCTAGTAGAAAAGGTGGACTCAAGCTAAAAGATCAACAAGTTCATTGATTTAGAGTCATTCTACTAGATTAAGGTCCAAAATCTACAATGGATTATCCACAATGGAATGTAAACTCTTGCAATAAGTTCATAATCAGGTTTTCGAAAACATTTAATCCTAGACGACACACTATACAAAAGCAAAAAGAACATAAGAAAAAGGAAAAAGCAAATAAAACAAAAACACGAGTAAAGGTAGCACTCCATACTCCATCGACATTCAAACACACAATCAACCACAACACACAAAAATGCTCATCTCTTCGAGAGTCTTCCAATAGCAACAACCTAACTCCTCTACAAGAGTAAAGAAGAAAGAAAAGAGGAAAGAAGTTACCTAGCGGGTTGCTTCCATAATCTTCTCATCTTGTGCTATCAAGGTGGTGGTTATCCTGTAAGAGTAGAGAACAAGATTATTCAAAGGACACAAAAACATAACGAAAACGAGAGAAGGAAAAGAAAATGAAAGGGAAATATTTTTGGTTTTTAGAATTTTTCAAATTTTTATGGTTTTTGGAAAGATTTTTGAAAAATAAAATACAGTAGATCCCTCCCCCACACTAAAAGTGTACATTGTCCTCAATGGACAAGTAGGGGAAGATCGAAAAAGACGAAAAAAGAAAAATAAGAAAAATCTTTTTGGATTTTTTTATTTTTCAAATGTTTTTGGGATTTTTTAAAATTTCTGGGAAAAGAAAATAAACAAAAAGAAAGCGATAAAAGGGTGGCGGGCCTAGGTGTAATCACGTCACCTAGACCTTAGCCAAGTGGCTAAGAAAATAAAAAAGGAATAGAAGAAAAGAAATTAAAAAGAAAGGGTGAGAAATAGGCGTAGGTGTAATCACATCACCTACCCCAGATTGAGAAAAATGAAGAGAAATTGGATTTTCAAGTGGTCAATGGCGTAATCATGTCGCCTAAAGACCGAAGTCAAAACCAAGGCCGCGTCGGCCGCAACAATCGATGGGACAGCTTTAAAAATTTTGTTAGAGGTATAAATCAATCACAATGATAATGATAAAGGAACAGGAATCGGACATAACCCAAGGACAAGCAATTATATATAGACTCATGAAGGACTCACCTACCCAACCCGCCCACACAAACACCACACTACCTACCGACTCCGGGAGAGGGTTTAGTCTGAAGGATCACCTCCGTAGGTTGGGCTAGGAGACCCATAGTAATACGGCATACCCTCGGAGGATGGTTCGGGAGAAAACTCCTCAGGACCGTCGCTAAGCGAGAGGGCATAGTCAGACTTAATCTCAAAAAAGTCGTATATCGTACGACCTTCGGAAAATGTGTAATGCGCATACTCCCATACTCCCCGTCCTCCTGACTCAGTCTTAGTCAGTCGAAATTCACTGGGTCCCAAAGGTAGGTCCCAATTGTGGTGAACGAGGATGGTGGTTCGGTGTATGTTGGGGACGATGAAAGCTCGTCCACGGCTAATATAGACGAGGCGCTGATGGGGTACATGAAAAATCCAAGTAGGGAAATAAGCCTCGTCAAGCCAAACGGAATCGTCTAGCGGGGTGAGGTGGTCAATCGAATATCTCATTTTTTTAGCAATTGTCGTTACAAGACCTCCACAATCTAAGGAGGGGCGTTGGGTATCGATTGTACGTTGGATATGCAACGCCACAACAATGGCCTGGGTAGGTCTAAGGGATTCGAGTTACCGACTAAAGAGTCTAAAAGCAATTGCAAGACACACACATTAAGAGAATAAATGTTATCGGCCGAGGGTACCAAGCAATAGGAGAGAATTTCGCAAAAGTAGAGAACCGCGGGGTTACAAATCTTGGAGGCAAAGGATGAATTCGCCGAGTAACCCGCTTTACAGCGTGATATGCGCTTCCAAAAGTCTCTCCTAGACAGACAAGCTTGGATGTTGCTCGAGGGTTCACTAAGTCCGGTACCCGATGAGGGTAGGCCTAGCGCGAGGCCGAACTCAGGAATAGTCAAACGATAAGGTTTGCCGAATAGTCTAAATATGATTATTCGAGGTGTGGTCAAGTTGTCGAGGGCAAAGGTTCCTAAGAAATCACAAGTTAAGTCTTTTTAGGTAAAGGTTGCAAGGCTAAGGAGTTCACTAGTTCCGGTTCGTGACGATAACTCTTTAATATCATCAACGATACCCAAATTGGTCATTGTATAGGGACAAGGCTACCTAGTACTCTCAAAGATCTTTTCAGAGAAGGCACGAGACAACGATGTATTAAGATAAGGCAAATTAGTAGATTTAGACGATTTAGAAGTTGAAGCCATACCTTGTTAATGAGCGGCTCATCTTGCCCTTGTCTTCATAGTGATAGATTTGCAAGATTGTTCCAAAAACCTTAGCTTCACCTCTTCAAAAACCCAAAAATATTTCACCAAGGTGGATGGAATGAAGGTATGAATGTGGTTGGGGCAAAGAAGATGGTGTTTTAATGGTATGAGGAGTGATAAGGTGGAAGGAAAGTGAGGTAAAGGTGATATAAATAAAGGTAGTTGAGCAGGGAAAGGATAGTTTAAAAGGTTGATTGTGAATTTGGTGTTTGTGTTTTGGAGGGAAAGTTATATTGGAAACTTGATAAGCAGAGAATGGAATTTGTAGGTGATCCGGCCCATGTCGTCGGGTGAAGTTTCACCCGGTCATGCACCATCATGAAAATTCATTCTGCAAAAATTTTTCGCCGGGTGAAGTTTTGCCCGATGAAAATCTCATCGGGCGAAGTTTCGCCCGACGGTTTCTGGACAATTCTGGCAGTTTTGGCAAATTTTGGGATTTTTTCGTAGGGCGAAGTTTCGCCCGGTCATACTCTTATTGGGTGAATCTTCGGAAATCCTATGGCGTGGCAAAATTCCATCGGGTGAAGTTTCACCCGACGGAAAACCTTCAATAATCTCACCGGGCAAAGTTTCGCCCGGCGGTCTTGTAAGCTCATATTTTCCGCCTTGCCATTTCATGGCTCTTCAATAATCACCTAAAGTTGTAAATAACAACACGACTCACATTACATAATCAATTTCTCCCATAAAGATGCTTGTGGTCTTCAAATTAAGCTCCATAACTTCTCCAAAGGCTTGATGATCATCCAAATAAATGCTCCAAGATGAAATCCAAGTTCATCCATCCACTCAAAGCTAACAAAACTAAAGCCACAAAGAATATGATACATATTTACAAGGTGGTTGTTGAGGATACCACCAAACCTACTTCAATTTGAAGAGGGGGTTAAACAACGCTCCCCAACGGGAGCTCACGAACTTTCACGATAGCAAAGGTCTCACGAACGTGACCGACATGATAAATCTTCAAACGTTGCCCATTAACCATAAACTTCCCAGTTTTCGGGCTATAAATCTCTATTGATCCATATGGTTGTACCTTGGTCACGTCAAATGAACCCGACCATTTCGATTTCAACTTACCGGGGAAAAGCTTAAAATGAGAGTTGAAGAGTAATACTTTATCACCAACGGAGAAGTCTTTATGAAGTATTCTAGAATCGTGTCATTTATGTGTTTGCTTCTTGTAGATCTTCGAATTTTCGTAAGCTTCAAGTCTTAACTCTTTCTCGTCAAAGTTTAGCTCTTTAATAGCCCAATTTGCTTTGTGTTCTAATCCCACCGGCAAGAGACAAGCTTTGCCATACACAAGTCGATAAGGAGTGGTTCCAATCGGCGCTTTGTAAGCCATTCTCAATGCCTAAAGGGCATCATTCAACTTCAATGACCAATCCTTTCAGTGTGTATTTACAACTTTTTTCAAAATTCCTTTGATTTGACGGTTGCATATATCGGCTTGCCTTTTTGATTAAGGGTGTTAGGCTAGGGACATCTTGTGAGTGATACCATATTTTCGAAGAAGGTGTTCGAAAGTATCCTTCCTAAAATGAGAGCCTCTATCGCTAATTATAGCTCTAGGCATACCGAATCTCGGGAAAATTACATTCTTGCAAAGCTTGATTACCTCCTTTGAATCATTGGTAGGAGAAGCTACGGCCTCGATCCACTTTGAGACATAGTCAACCGCGACTAGGATGTATTTGTTGCCGAAGGAAGATGTGAACGGACCCATGAAGTCAATGCCCCAAACGTCGAACAATTCGATCTCTAGGATGGGTTGATGGGGCATCTCATTTCTTCTTATTATATTGCCACATGTTGGGGGTGGCAAATTCTCTATCACAGAGACTTTAGCCTTATCTACTTCAACTCCATTATTGGAAACAATATGACCGAGGACTACATCTTGTTCGACCATAAAGTGACATTTCTCCCAATTTAAAACAAGTCTATACTCTTCACATCGAGCTAACACTTGATCAAGATGATTAAGGTAAGAATCAAAAGATGTACCATGGACACTAAAATCATCCATAAAAACTTCCATGGATTTTTTAATAAAATCGAAGAAAATTGCCATCATACATCTTTAAAACGTTCCCGGCGCATTACACAATCAGAATGGCATCCTACGATAGGCATAGGTGTCATAGGGACATGTGAAGGTAGTCTTCTCTTGGTCATCGGGGTGAATGGGAATTTGAAGAAATCCTGAATGACCATCGAGGAAACAAAATTAATACTGATGCGCTAATCGTTCAAGCATTTGATCAATAAAGGGAAGGGGGAAATGGTCTTTTATGGTGGCCGTGTTCAACTTTCTAAAGTCTATACACATGCGCCAACCGCTGATAGTCCTAGTAGAGATTAACTCTCCATTTTCTCCTTTCACAACAGTCGTTCCTCCTTTTTTCGGCACAACTTGTACGGGGCTAACCCATTTACTTCCGGTTATAGGGTATATAATGTTAGCCTCATACAATTTGAGGACTTCCTTCATGACAATCTCTTTCATGGTGGGGTTCAAACGACATTGACCCTCAACCGAAGAACGGTGGTCATCATTAGGGCTGGCAACGGGGCGTGTATGGGTCGGGTGTTTCAAAAGTTGGACCCGGACCCTTAAGGGTCCAAATTTTTTAGACCCTTACCCGGACCCGATGGGTACGGGTAAGGTCCGGGTCCTTCACGGGTCCAATATCCAACAATTTATTATGTATAGGAGATCAATAAATCATTATCTTTGGACATTTAGTACCTAAAAGTATGAAATAATGAGATTCTTATAACTAACGTTAACATTAAAACCAAAATCTCATCAAAATTGACACTAAAAACAGGCGCAGACACTAACTTCATGATTTTCTATTGATGTGATATCATCATTCAGTAGTTTTTTTGTTTGTTTTTTTTTTAACGGGTCTAAGGGTCGGGTCCGGGTCCGACTTGTAGGACCCGGACCTGGACCCGTAAATTTTTTAGAGGACCCATACCCGACCCGTACCCACAGGGTCCAAAAAAATAGGACCCGTACCCGACCCATTAGGGTAAGACCCGGCGGGTCTGGGAAGGGTCCTGGACCCGTTGCCATCCCTAGTCATCATCGAGGATGATCCTATGCATGCAAATGTTTGGACTTATGTCTTGGAGGTCGTCAATGTTATACCCGATGGCCTTTTTGTGTTTTCTCAAAACAACCAAAACAATTTCCAATTGGGGACCATCAAGTGCAGCATTGACGATAACGGGATAACTAGTTCCTTCAAGGAAGGCATATTTGAGAGAAGAGGGGAGTGACTTAAGTTCAAGATTAAGAGTAGAGGGTACCATACTTTTACCCACTGGTAGTGTTCTACCTCTTCTTCATGTACGATTTCTTCTTCAAGAGGTGGGGAATCAAGTGGTTCCTTTTCTTTCTTATCATCATCTATCAAGCTATACTCAACCAAACTATCAATAACTTCAATGGAATACATTTGTTCAATCATTTGTTGTTTAAGAGCTTGAGAAAGGGAAAACTCTACCGACTCGTTCCCTATGTTAAATGATAACTTTCCATTCTTAACATCAACTATAGTACCACCGGTAGCCATGAATGGTCGACCTAAGATAATGGGGGTAGTAGTGTCTTTGGGCATATCCATAACAACAAAGTCGGAGGGAATGAAAAACTTGCCAACTTGTACGGGTACATCCTCAAGTATCCCAAGTGAGTACTTGATGGACCTATCCACGAGTTGAATCAACATGCTAACGGGTCTCATCTCCCCCACACTAAGTCTTTTGGCAATTGAATAGGGTAACAAACTAACACTAGCCCCTAGGTCACACAAGGCTCGGTTAACAACAACATTTCCAACCCAACAAGGGATGGAGAAGCTACCGGGGTCATCTAGTTTCTTTGGCATTGGATTCATAAGAATGGCACTACATTGTGTCGTAAGAGGGACACATTCTTTATCTTCTATGGTTCTCTTTTTAGTCAAAACTTCTTTCAAAAACTTAGAATAAAAAGGCATTTGAGAAATTACCTCGGTGAAGGGTAAAGCTACCTCCACTTTCTTCAACATATCCACGAAACGGCTAAATTGAGAATTCTCTTTGTGTGGCTTAGCTCGTTCAGGAAAAGGCAATGGTGGCACAAAAGCGGGAGGCGGTGGAACACTGGATTCTTCTTCTTCTTTGGCTAAACGCTCCGCCTCTTTTCTTTTTGCTTCTTCTGCTTCCATTTGCTCCTTTTTATTCCTTCTAAGTTCTCTTAATTCTCTTTGTTCAATCTCCGCATTTTCAAGAATATCAAACTCCGCTTGTATTCTCCAATTTTGTTTGGGGGAAGTGGGAGATGTTGGCCAGCGGTGCACTTTGTTGGTTCACTTTGGTTGTGGTGCTTTTGGTGTTCAAGTTCAAATTCTTATATGGGTCCTCGAGTTCTTTTCCACCTCTCAATATCACAGCATTTGCTTGGTGCGGAAGGTCTCTTGGGTTTTGGGGTTGCCCGGGCAAACCATGGGGTAGATGAATTGAGGCGGCTAAGGCTTTTGTTGCTTCTTGTGATTCCCAAACGTTTAGCCTTGCTTTAGTGTCTCAGTTCTCACTCCATAAGTGCCCAATGGCTCTTAAATCATTGGTGTTATCCCATGGACCTCCTCCTTGACCATATTGAAAATTGCTTGATTGGCCATAGGATTGAGAGGGTTGATTGTATGATTGTTGATTGTAACCTTGATTACGTTGGAAATTGCCTTGGAACCCTTGATTGTATCCATGATTGAAATTGTTCCTTTGTTGATTTTGTTGATTATGCTAATTGTTGTAATTGTTGGGAACATGGAAATTACTCCCTTGTTGATTGAAGTTACTCCTTTGGTAAGGAGGCAAATACGGGGGCATCTTTGGAGGACCTTGATTAAAGGGCCTTTGTTGACTTTTATTGAAAGGCCTCAGTTGACTCTCTTAAGCATGTGGCATCGGGTTTTGAACATTTTGGTTCCCATAAGAAAAGTTGGGATGAAACCTCGTGTCGGCATTGTAAGTATTGGAATAGGGATCAAATTGAGGTCTTTGCCCATACACTTTAATAGTTTGCACTTTATTTGGCTCTTCAAAATAAGTCTCTTCATTTGGTATACAAGAGCTAGAATCATGGCCATAATTGCCACAATGTTCGCATTGAACTTCCCATGTTATTTCTTGTTTAGAAGGTAATGGTTGCCTTGTTGGAACACTCCCTTGAATTTGGTACATACCTCTAAGAGTTGGTTTGGAATACACAGCATCTATTCTCTTTGTCAATTCTTCAACTTTTGCTTCGAGTTCCAATTCATTGAAACTCTTAGATGAGTTCACTTCAACTTTGTTCCTAGAATCTCTCGATTTACCCACTCTAGAATCACTCCTTTCCATCTTTTCAATAAGACTTTTAAATGCCTCATCGGTAAGGGAAGAGAAATCTCCTCCGGCGGCCGAGTTGAGGTTTTCCTTGGTTCTCGATGAAAGGGTGTTGTAAAATGTTTGGGTTGTTAGCCAATCGGGTATTCCATGGTGAGGGCATTTGTGAAGTAAGTCTCTAAATCTCTCCCAAACTTCGCTTAGGCTTTCAAATTCATCTTGCTTAAAAGTTTATATTTCCATGCAATATTGATTAGTATTTGACGGTGGATAATATTTCTCCAAGAAGGCTTTGGATAATTGAGCCCATGTGGTAAATGTGTTATCGGGATGGCCATGAAGCCATCTTCGAGCTCCATCTCTCAATGTCTTAAAGAATAATAATCGGTGTAATTGGCATGATGTTAGCCTATTTAGGCGGGCCCCGACTAATTTCTCTTTGAATGATGCAGTATGCTCTTGGGCATCTTCTTGGGAAAATCCATGAAAGGTGTCTTGTTGAACCGCATTTGTTAAAGAAGCTTTCAATTCATAATTCTCGGGAATTTCCTCGAAGTCAACTAGTGAAGGGATTTCTTCATGTGTAAGTTGGGAATGAGATCCTAAGGTCGCCATTGGTTGTATTGGTGGTGGTGGTGGTGGTAGATTTAGAGGGGCTTGATTTTGATTTTGTTGTGGAGTTCTTGGTGATGGTGGGGTTGGTGGTGAGTTTTGTGAAGTAGAGGATGTCGAATGATTATTTGGTGTGTGTGGTAAAGTGGGATTAAGGTTAGGAGGTGATAGTGAAGGATGTGGAATGATAGTACTTGAGTTATTACCCCGAAATGGCAAAGCTCTAAATGTCCTCTCCGACTCCGGATCGAACCACAAGAGCGATGAAGGTTTCCTGGGCATAAACTCAATAAACGGTAAGCTAAGTCTCCTAGCACCTATCGGTACTAGGGAAAAGGGAAAAATAAAATTAAAGCAATTAACCAAACACAATAAACTAAAACTCACTCAACTCGTCGTTCCCCAGCAACGGCATCACTTTGATCTTTGCCCAAATCGGATCGGTCGTTAACGAAAGACAGGGGAACAAACAATATTTATTAGACTCGTAATTAACACAAAAACAATTAAATGTAGTCGTGGTAAGTCGAGGTCGGTCCACAGGGAAACGGTGTGTAATCGAGTAGGAGTAATGTGTATGGGATCTAATGGGGGTTTAAAAAGTTGACTCTAGGCTAAAATGCGATGAATAACAAGAGATAATCAAATAGGGAAAAGGTGTTAGGGGGAAGTCGAGAATCGGAAATTGGGGTCTAAGAGTCTCGGAACTGTGGGTTGGTCACAATGTCGGTAAAGGGAGAATGCCACCTTTCAGTTTCTTCACCCAACTCATCTAAATCCCGCTTTCGCGGCGAAGAAGGGTAAGTCTCAAGTCAAGATAATTTCTACCCTGAGTTTCCCCATATTGGTAGAAATGAGTCAAGGTAGATCTAGTTGGCCGGACTAAGTCAACAATAATATAACAACCTCAAACAAGATAAACCAACAAGCAAGCAACCAAACCAAAATTCCTCAATTCAAATCACCCAAGATCTTCCTCCCTTAACCCCCCGACGAGAAAACTACTCACAATTCATAAAGGAAACTACAAAAACATTAACAATGAAGAAAATAATAAGAGCATGCATAATGATTAAAACACGAGAAAATAAGTACAAGACAATGAAGAAAATTGCGATCAACAAAAGAAACTATAGGACGATCTAAAAACGATGCAAGTAAATTCAATGAAAACGGTGCAATAATGAAAGAACAATATTAAATCTAATCTAGAGATGAGGGAGAAGAAGAGAAATATACCAACAATGGAGGAAAATGACAATAATAAAGATGAAGATTGCATAAAATAAGATGAAGCCTTGATGAAGATGACAATGGATTTGTCACTAATCCCTTGATAATCTTCAAAGAAACTTCAATAACAAAAACTAGAATTCTTTACAAAGCTTGAATATAAATCGAGAGGAAGATGAAGATTGATAAAAACTATGAAGAACTACTAGCTTTCTATCTAAGCTAATGGATGATCTAATGGAGAGTGATTGTAGTCTAATGTAGTGATCTTTTATAATGTGCATCTAACTAGGTTAACCATATATATAGTAATAGCTTAATGGATCCTTAAAGAACCACACACAAATCCAACTTTTGCTCCATTAGTGAGACTTTTGTCCAATGAGTCTTCATATGGTAAAATTCACCCTGCAAATTTCAGCCAATCACGAGCCAATACCGCCGGGTGAAACTTCACCAGATGGTTTTACCCGATGAACTTTCTTCCAAATTTTGCATTTTTGGGGCTCTTTACCGTCGGGCGAAACTTCACCCGATGGGTGAAACTTTCGCCCGATCATTTCGCCCGGTGGAGAGGGTTTTATGAAGATCTTCGGGTAGGTCGAATTGTCATCAGGCGAAACTTCGCCCGGTGGTATCTCATAGGGTGAAACTTCACCGGATGGTTTCCTTGACCTCTTTTCTGGTCTCGCTCTTCATCGTATGATTGGATTGCTTGAACTTTAAGTTTCGTATGTTGCTTTTCGGATGGTAATCCCCTCTCTTGTGCTTGTAAAAGATCGATTATGCTTTCGACGTCAAATCCTATCAAAATAGATAGAAAAACTACCAAAAACACGTAAAATGCACAAGAGGGACGCTAATGCGAGAAAGACTAAAAATAGGGCGATAATCGCACTCTAATCTTGCAAAACGGAGGAAAAACGAGTCTAAATGGGAGGAAAAACGAGTCTAAATGGAGGAAAAATGCTCTAAATTTAGCACACATCAGTTGGTTTTGGATATTATAAATGTTTTTACATGACCAGGTTTGCTAAGTAACGACATGGTAAAATTTTGGTATCAAGAGAGCACCCAAATATGAGGTATGGAACTCAAGAAAATCAATGGCAACAACAACAAAAGCCTTAACAAGGATACAACAATTACCAAGGCCAAGGGAACCACAAGGACAATATCAAGGGCAAGGTAGTTTCCAAAAGCCACTTAATGAACAACAGTTCAATCAAGGTCAATGCCAAGGCTCAAGTTCCTCTTAAGGCGATCACAACAATGCAAATCAAGGTAATGCATGTGCCATGCACAGTCAAGATAAGAAAACCTTTCAACTCCGAGATGTGCTTGGAAAACATGATGTATACCATGTTCACAAATTCACTTCAAGACCGGAATACAAGGGAGGAGAAAGATCTCCTAGACTAACAAGATAGGGAGAAGAAAGATATCCTAGTCGATAAGAGGATGACGAATCATGAAAATCAAGTGAACCACTTGGCTAAGACCTATTCCAATTATCAAACCATGAACTCGGGAAGATTACAGAGTACCACTCTAAATCCTATCAAGGAGAATGCTAGTGTCATCTCCTTAAGAAGTGGGAAAGAATTACAAGCAAATGCTAAAGGAAAGGAAAAATCTAGATAAGGAGAACTAACCGTGATTATTGAAGATGAGGACGGAGGAAGAGATTGTTGTCACAAGAACTATATCACGTCCAAAAAAGTCTTTGGTTGACCCCTTTCGAGGTTTGAGTGATGAAACTACGGAAAGAATGAAAGGTTACATGAATGATGTATCATTTTCTAGTGCCCTCATAAATACTAAATGTATTTAAAAAGACTTCAATCTGTATGAAAAGTTTAGACATTCGTCTCTATAATTTTATCAAAAGTGTGCCCCGGTATGTGAAATTTATCAAGGAACTTTGTACATCGAAGATAAATTCTTGGAAAAGAGCACCAATTCACAGTGAGTGAACATGTCTCATCCCTTTTCCACCAAAACTTCCAAAGAAATGTGGGGATCTGGGAATGTTCACACAATTCAAGCATGTATGATATGTTAGATTTGGGAGCATCAGTTAATGTAATGCCTTATCATGTTTATGAATCTTTTGGTTTAGGATCTCTATATAACATTAGGATAGTTATACAATTGGCCGACCGATCGAATGTGTACCCTAAGGACGTCGTTGAGGATGTTTTGGTTATGATTGACAAAAAAAAATCCCCGCATATTTATATGTTCTTGATATGGAGACGAATCCCCTTGCTATCCCACTCATATTAGGAATACCCTTCATGAAAACATCTAAAACCAAAATTGATGTATCCAGTGCAAACCTAAGTATGGAATTTGATGGGGGAGACTCTTGAGTTTAACATTTATATATGATGCTAAAGAAACTTTATGACCCTCATTCCTTGTACTTCTTAGACATGGTTGAGCCTTTGGTTAAGTCGGTACTTGAGTTTTGTGGAACTAACACAATAGATGTGTCTCTGGGCAATGGAATGTTGAGGGAGGATATAAAGTTTTCTTTGTCTTGTGTGGTGTAGGAAATTGATGAAAAAGAAGTGGATGAACACTTGATTATTGAAGAGGTCAAAACAAGGTTTCCAGACCATGGCCGCAGCCTACTCTCTTCTAACGCAGGCCACACCCTTGTTTCACTGCAGCTTGTAATTCCGCAGAGCAACTAGGGTCTGTTTCTCTTTTTCAAGTTCACCACTCATTCCAAGGGCAACTCAACATTTCTAGCACGTCACTCAAGCCCTCCATAGTGGAATCACCACAAGATGAGTCGAAGCCACTTCCCGCCCATCTCAAGTATGCATTTCTCGGGAACGATAACACACTTTTGATGATCATTGCAAGCAATCTCGAGCTCCCTCAAGTAGGCTGTGCACCAGGCCCGACTCGGACCGACCCGAACCGGACCCAGAACCGGAATCATCAAATTCCTTGACCCTGGACCCGGACCTGTTACCAAAATTTTAACCCTGGTCCGGCCCGGAAAAATACGGGTCCGACCCGGACAAGACCGGTTTTGGCCCGGTTTGGAAATTGCTGTAAAATTTGTGATAGTGTGCTACTGCTCACTGCAACGAAAATCAAACTGAAAACGAAAATCATACAATCTGGAACACGAAAAAACTGAACACGAAAAGTCCGTATATAATTGATCAACTTTAATCTGAAATCGTAAATCATACTGAAAACGAAAAAACTGAAAATAAGCACATCAAAACGAAATAAGTAGATCACAATCTAGAAAAGGAACACCATAAACGAAAAAAATTAGGGTAGTAAAACTAAACCATAAATCATACTTTAGGAAATCAAAAAAGAGAGTCAGGTGGGCCGGTGGAGGGAGGTGCGTCAGAGGGCCGGTGGTCGGCGAAGAAACTGCAGCGGCGGCCGACGGAGTCAGCGTGAGTGCTGGAGTGGAGGAGTGGAGGGTTAGGGACTTAGGGTTACTCTTAGGACTTAGGGTTAGGGAAAATGGGAAAGGCCAAAGGGGAATGACAACTAATTCAGGGTTAGCAGATGGACCGAGATGCTAGAAGCCCATCAAAAAAAACCTAATTCAGGGTTTTCGGGTCTGGACCGGAAAAATCCGGGTCTGACCCGGTCCGGACCGGAACCCGGAATCAGTGATTTTTATGACCCGTGGACCGGCCCGGTTTGGAATATTCCGGGTCCAGACCGTACTATTCCGGTCCGATCCGGTCCATTTTCCGGTCCGGCACTAGTTTCACTTCTAAAAAGCAAGAGAGAAGCGCTTGGTTGGACCATTGACGATATGAAATGCATAAGTCCATCTCTATGCATGCACCATATCAACCTTGAAGAATATGTAAAGTCGATTCGACAACCTCTGCGTCGTCTCAATCCTCCTATGATGGAGGTAATCACGACGGAAATTCTAAAATTCCTAAGCTATGGTACGATCTTTCCAATAGCCGATTCTAGATGGGTAAGTTGTACCTAATGTGTTCCAAACGAAGGTGGAGTAACGGTAATCGAAAGCGACAAAGTACAAAGGTGATTTAGTTCCCACCCGAATTCAAACCAGGTGATGCGTATGCATGGATTACCATCGCCTCAACCTATGCGCCAAAAAAGACTATTCCTCGCTACCGTTCATTGACTGAATGATCCTAGCGGGGAAAAACTTTTATTTTTAGATGGATACTCGAGGTATCTTCAAATTCCAATAGAACCATGAGGATCAATCTAAAACAACCTTTGCTTGTCCTTTCGGTACATTCAAATATCGATGCATGCCGTTTGGTCTAGGCAATACGCTGAGAACATTTCAACGGTGCATGTTGAGCATATTCTCTGAGTTTATCGAGCACTGTTGGTGTGATAGCAAGACAAAGTTGAGTTTGCTTCTTTGTTTGCTTTCTTCTCCCACATCGATGGATGATGAGGAGTTTCTCCTCCTTATATTACCATCTTGTTGTTTGGCTATAAGTTGTGAGACATGTGGGCCTTTTATGGTGAGTGTTGTGGGTTGGGCTTATGCAAACACACACGCACGCGCGCGCCAGGCCCGGTTCGAGCTCGGGCTTGGGTTTGGGTGGAGCAACTGCGGTGCAGGCTGTGCCCGACTTTTACTTTTTGGGCCTTCTTTTCTTTGTGTTTGTCCAGATTCTTTGTCTTTGTGTGTCTCTGTCCAGGTTCAGTCCTATTGGCTGTTACAGGTATTTAAGAGGGGTGATTAAGGGCATTAATGTGTGACCAATGCCTTAATTACGTGAGGCTCCTCCTACTTGTCTTGCACTGTAAATACCTGCTCTTCCTTCACTGTTGAGATACACAATAAACAACTGAAACACTCTCCTTCTTCCTCATATCTCTTTCTTCTTTTTCCTGGGTTTGTAATTTTGGTCTGTCCAAAGTGTCCTAATTCGAGTGGTCGAATTAGTACACTGCAGTGTTCACCTTGGAGAACTAACGGCATTGTAGGCGATAACCACCAAAGTTGCGCCGATATAGTTTTCAAATCAGTGGCCTCCACACCACGAAACTGCTCACGTTTTTCTGCTGCTGCCTCAATCTGTTTTGCTATTGCTGCCTAGTGCTGTTACAATTGGCACGGTTGCCTCGGTTTTATTTGTCCCTGCTGCCTCGGTTTGTTGCGTGTCCCTGTTGCCTCCTTGGTTTGTTGCCTGTCGGTGTAGCCTTCTCGGTCAGTCGCTGTCACTGCTGCTCGGTTCTGCTACCTGTCCGATCTTTGTCGCGACTAACAATTTGAAAACTATATAATAATTTTGTGTCACGAAACCGGAAAAACGAGGTAATATGGCTGTTGTTTCGACCAAATTTGCTGCCGATTTATCAAAATTAGAACTTCTCGATGATTATATTATTGTTGCGGTGGTGGTCAAGGCCAATCTTGTGGAAAACGCGAGTTACTGGATTCTTGACACAGGAGCGTCGAGACATCTCTGTGCCAACAAGGAGTTGTTCGATGAATTTGAAGATGTGGTTGACGGTGAAAAGGTTTACATAGGTAACTCTTCCTCTGCGCTGATCACAGGAAAAGGCAAGGTCTTTCTTAAACTAACCTCTGGGAAAACTCTTGCCCGTCATAATGTTTTGTATGTCCCTACTCTACGTAGAAACCTAGTGTCTGGTGCCTTGTTAAACAAAGTTGGTGTGAAACTTGTTTTTGAGGCTGACAAGGTCGTAATGTCTTGCAAAGGGGATTTTGTGGGCAAGGGTTATCTTAGTGGGGGCTTATTTATTTTGAACATTGATTCTTCTGCTTTTGCTTATATCTCTGAGTCTATTGATGTTTGACATGCTAGAGTAGGTCACTTGAATTATGAATCGGTTAAAAAATTGAAAGCAATGTCGCTTATTCCTTCTTTAACCACCGAAGTCTTCACTAAATGTTCTATTTGTGTAGAAGCCAAGTTTACTAAGAAGCCTAGTAAACCAGTTAAAACCAGACATACGAGTCTTCTCGAGTTAATTCACACCGACCTAGCTGACTTCAAGAGTACTATGAGTAGAGGAGGTAAATTTTATTATGTCACTTTTATTGATGATTACTCAAGATTCACTAAAGTGTATTTGCATAAGAATAAAAGTGAAGCTGAAGAGATGTTCATTAAATACAAAGCTGAGGTAGAAAATCAACTTGACAGAAAGATTAAAAGAGTCAGGTCTGATAGAGGTGGTGAATATAGCTCTAATTATTTAGTAGACTTTTGTGAGAAAAATGGATTAATTCACGAGACTAGTCCACCTTACCAACCTCAGTCCAATGGAGTAGCTGAACGTAAAAACAGAACTTTAAGAGAAATGATGAATGCTATGCTTTTAAGTTCTGGCCTTTATGACGAAATGTGGGGGGGGGGAAGCAGTGCTTTTAGCTTGTCACATTCTTAACAGGGTACCTCATAAGAAATTAGTCAAGACACCCTATGAATATTGGAAGGGCTATGCCCCTAACTTAAGCTTTCTTAAAGTGTGGGGGTGTTTGGCTAAAGTTAGTTTACCGACTTTTAAGAGGCCTATCATAGGACTGAAAACGTATGATTGCATTTTCATTGGTTATGCTCAAAACAATGCTGCTTATAGATTGAATGATCGTTCTATTTCTGAGGCAAGAGACGCCGAGTTTTTTTAGCATGTTTTTCCTTTAAAGAAAGTTGTTGATTCATCTCCTTATTTGTCTAATATGCCTGTTAATCATGTTAATAGTTCTTCGCATGCTAGTAGTAGTACTGTTAATGATCATGCTAGTGAACCTAGAAGGAGTAAGAGGCCTAGAATTGAAAAGAATTTCGGAGATGATTTCATCACAACGTTCTTAACTGAAAATGTTTGTGGTGATTGTGCTTGTTTTGAATTCGTTTCTGCATATTTAATAGAAGATGACCCAAAAACGTATGATGAAGCTATGAGATTCATAGATGCTATTTTTTGGGAAGAAGCTATTAAAAATGAGTTAGATTCTATTGCATTTAATCAGACCTGAGAATTGACAGATTTACCTAAGGGTGGTAAACCCATTAGTAGTAAATGGATTTTCAAAAAGAAACTGAGACCTGACGGTACAATAGAAAGATTCAAAGCTAGACTTGTAGTGAGAGGGTTTACACAAAAGAAAGATATTGATTATTTCGACACTTACTCACTTGTGACTAAGATTTCCACCATTAGAACTCTTATTGCTTTGGCTGCTATTCATGATCTTGTTGTTCATCAAATGAATGTTAAAACTGTTTTCTTGAATTTTGACCTAAAAGAAGAGATCTATATGTCACAACTTGAGGGGTTTATGGTAAAAGGTCAAGAGAGTAAGGTGTATAAATTGAGAAAGTCACTATATGGTCTAAAACAAGCACCTAAACAGTAGTATGAGAAATTTCACAACACTTTGATTGAAGATGGCTACATAACTAACAATTCTGATTCATGTGTGTACTCCAAGATGTTTGGATCAGACTGTGTGATTATTTGTCTATATGTTGATGACATTTTAATTCTTGGTAGTAATTTATTTGTTGTAAATAAAACCAAACAATTTTTGTCATCACGTTTTGAGATGAAAGACTTAGGAGAAGCTGATGTTATTCTTGGAGTCAAATTGATCAAAAACTCATCTGGAATATCCTTAAGTCAATCTCATTATGTTGAGAAAGTGTTGAAGAAATTTGACAGTTTTGATGTTACACCCGCTAGAACTTCTTATGATGCTAGTATACCTCTGCGTAAAAACTTGGATGAGAGTGTATCCTAAAAAGAGTATGCTAAAATTATAGGAAGTGTGATGTTTCACATGAATTGTACTCGACCAGACATAGCTTATGCTGTTAGTAGGCTAAGTCGGTATACACATAACCCTGATAGTGAACATTGGAATGCTCTTCGACGTTTACTAAGATACTTGAAAGGAACTGTTAATTCATGTCTGCATTTCAGTAAATATCCTGCTGTGTTAGAGGGATTTACGGATGGGAATTGGATTAAAGGTAATGATGAAACAAGTACTACAAGTGGTTATGTGTTCACCTTGGGAGGAGGAGCTATATCGTGGAAGTCTGCGAAACAGACTTGTATAGCAACCTCCACCATGGAGTCCGAGTTCATTGCTCTTGAGCTGGCAAGTCCAAGAAGTAGATTGGTTGAGAAACCTACTAGCTGACATACCAGTGTGGGGGGGACAGGTTGCACCAGTTTCCTTACACTGTGATTGTCAAGCAGCCATCGACATTGCTAAGAATGATGTCTACATTGGTAAGAAAAGACATATCTGGATCAGGCATGCTGTGGTGAAACAATTCCTGAAATGGAGTGATTGCTATAGACTATGTGAAGTCTGAACGCAATCTTGCAGATCCTTTCACAAAAGGATTACCGAGAAGAGTAGTTCTCGACTCATCGAGGGGAATGGGGCTGAGATCCTTAAGTCAAGATTAGAGTATGAATCTTGATGGGCTTGAAAGCTTACATTCCTATGGCGATACATGATCCATCGCCAGTTTTGGTGGTGTTTTGAGATGCACTTGATGGATTGTGTGGGTAAATTAATTTAAGGTTGGACGTATGTCCGTAATGGCTTGTGTGAGAAGTGCTACTGAGAAGCACTAAGCCACCTACGTGTGTGTGATGGTTTAGCCGCCATCTAGTTGAGAGTGTAACTCTCACTAGAGCACTCACTAGAACCAAGGTAAACGCATGGCTTTAAAAGCGTTGCACTTTGAAATTGCGGAACGATCATTATTTGAAGGTATGATATGTGTTGTGGGGGTCTCAACCGAAGCTTAATTAGGAATTCAAATCGAAATATATTCACTAATTGTAAGTAAGTTGTTGCCTCATTTCACTAATACGTCAATTCAAGTCGAAAGACATTGAACGTTTAAGTATCCCGTCCTTCCTTACCCAGGATTCTTCTCTCTCTCTCTTTCTCTCTCTCTCTCTCTCCATTATTGTCTCATCCTTTGTCTGCCATCTGTGGGGGATTGTTGGTGTGATAGCAAGACAAAGTTGAGTTTGCTTCTTTGTTTCCTTTCTTCTCCCACATCGATGGATGATGAGGAGTTTCTCCTCCTTATATTACCATCTTGTTGTTTGGCTATAGGTTGTGAGACAAGTGGGCCTTTTATGGTGAGTGTTGTGGGTTGGGCTTGTGCAAACACATACGCACGCGCCCGCCAGGCCCTGCTCGAGCTCGGGCTTGGGTTTGGGTGGATCACCCGCGGTGCGGGCTGTGCCCGACTTTTACTTTTTGGGCCTTCTTTTCTTTGTGTTTGTCCAGATTCTTTGTGTTTGTGTGTCTCTGTCCAGGTTCAGTCCTTTTGGCTGTTACAGGTATTTAAGAGGGGTGATTAAGAGCATTAATGTGTGATCAATGCCTTAATTACGTGAGAGGTATTTAAGAGGGGTGATTAAGGGCATTAATGTGTGATCAATGCCTTAATTATGTGAGGCTCCTCCTGCTTGTTTTGCACTATAAATACCTGCTCTTCCTTCGTTGTTGAGATACACAATATACAACTGAAACACTCCCCTTCTTCCTCATATCTTCTTCTTTTTCCTGAGTTTGTAATTTTGGTCGGTCCAAAGTGTCCTAATTCGAGTGGTCGAATTAGTACACTGCAGTGTTCACCTTGGGGAACTAACGTCATTGTAGGCGATAACCACCGAAGTCGCGCCGATATAGTTTTCAAGTCAGTGACCTCCATACCACGACACTGCTCACGTTTTTCTGCTGCTGCCTCAATCTGTTTCGCTACTGCTGCCTAGTGCTGTTACAGTTGGCACGGTTGCCTCGATTTTATTTGTCTCTGCTACCTCGGTTTGTTGCGTGTCCCTGCCGCCTCCTCGCTTTGTTGCCTATCGGTGTTGCCTTCTCGGTCAGTCGCTGTCAATGCTGCTCGGTTCTGCTACCTGTCCAATCTTTGTCGCGACTAACAAGCACTTCCTAGAGGTTTTTATGGACGATTTCATCGTCTATGGAAACTCCTTCATGCCTTTTCAAATCATTTGTCCCTTGTCCTCGATCAAATGTTATATTGAGTCGAATTTAGTCTTGAACTCCGAAAAATATCACATTATGGTTGAGAGTGACATTGTTTCGAGGAAGGGAATAGAGGTTGATAGGGCAAAAGTTGAAATGATTCAATCCATTATAAGTCTATAATGAATGTACTTATCTAAATGAAGAATTTGTGATCGAAAGAGTATAATGTAGTGCTAATAAGTTATGATGATACATCATCAATGAACTAAGTAGGAAGTATAGTAAAGTAAAACATTTTCCACATGGATATTAATGTGGAATCTATGAGTAGTTATAAACTTGTAATTGCTCTCGTCTTTGTGAAATGTGAATATGCACACGGATGGGTGGAAACACGAGCCCCATTACTTTTCAGTTTTTTTGGCACATCTTTTCTTTTCTTCTCTTCACTTCATTTCTCTCCCCCCTTTCCTTTTCTCTCTCCCCTCTGATTGAACTTTTACTTTGCCAGACTAAATACTTTCACCACCTTTTTCCTCTGACTAGAAACAATCCCAAAAATATTAAGCAAACCCAACTCATCATCCATCAACTACTCCTCTACTAGTATCAAATCCAACATTGTAATTTGTTGTATATATCATGGGTTGTTGTCAATCATCAAGCCTTGTGCCTGAAAAACACCCACTTAATCAACACCACCACCGCCCACCGTCACCTTCACCGTCACCATCAGCACCGCCAACCACCACCAGCACCACCACCTCAACAACAGCCACAGCTGCTTGTGTTCCTGCTTTTGCTGAGTTCTCCTTCACTGACTTGAAAGCTGCAACCAGCAACTTCAGCTCAGACTTCATTGTCTCTGAAAGTGGTGAAAAAGCTCCTAATCTTGTTTATAAAGGAAGGTTGAAGAATCAACAGTGGATTGCTGTTAAAAAGTTTACTAAATTAGCTTGGCCTGATCCTAAGCAATTTGCGGTATTATTATTATTATTTACTCCACTATTTATTTTTGGTTTTTTTCCTTTTGTTTTTGTGTTAAAGTTTGCATCTTTTTGCTTAAACTTGTCGGTGCTTATTTGTCTAGGGGTGACTACATTGTTGGGTAGTAGTGTAGTGTTTTATGGCAAATTTTGTTTCTGGGTTTTGGTTTATAAAAGGGTTTAAATTCCATTTTTGTAAACAAATTTTCTGGGGGTGGTAATTCTGTTGATGAAGCACAAAGTATGGACCTTCTACCTCTTTAATTGGTTGAGGAAATGTGTTTGTGGACTTGCATGATATTTTTGTTCTTCCTTGATACCTAATGAGTGTCATTTTGTTGGGTGGTTGATGTGTAGGAGGAAGCTTGGGGAGTTGGGAAATTGAGACATCAAAGGATTGCTAATTTGATTGGATATTGCTGTGATGCTGATGAAAGATTACTGGTTGCTGAGTACATGCCTAATGATACTCTAGCCAAGCACTTGTTTCACTGTAATCTCTTCTTCACACTATTTTCTTACCATGTTGGCTGATTTCAAACTCTTTCGAAATTTCCGAGGCCGTTTTTTTTATTTTTTTAGATTATGCAAATCTTTGATGTTTTGGAAGATCTATTGAGAAAGAAGGATGGTCTAATAATGACACAAGTGCTAACTAATGTTTTTTTTATGGGCAAGCATGTTTTTTTGCCCATTTTGGGATGCTATTGATGTGAGGCAAACTCATTGTAGTGGTCCTAAGTGTTGTGGATAAAGGGTGTAAATTTAAAGTGGATTTTCATTTTATGGATGCTAATACATTTATGGAGATCTGACTTATGTCTTATTTGTTTGGCACTTGGTCTTAATTTCTCATGAAATACTCATGACTCATGACTCATGGACTCATGGTATTGGTAGGTATACTGGACTACTTCCTTTTGATTGATAGTTGGTGGTCACATTTCTGCACTGCATTTTGCATCAGTGCCTGTTGCTTATCTAAGTTGGAAGATTTGATTTGTGATAACTGTGATCGGCAGTCACGACATTTTTAAGGCATTTACAGTTACGTCAAGATAAAATTTGCCGTCACCAATTTCATGCTCATCTTGATTCAGAGACATTGATTTCGTTTGTCCAGATCATTGAAGAAGAGATAAATCTCTTGCTATAAATTGTTTGATGCGTTCATTTATGGAGAATAGGCTTTTTAGCTTTTAATGACGGAGTATATTTTATGTTTCACCTTAGTAGTTTCTTCAAGTGTGTAATAATCGAACATATTCTTCAATATAGAGTTTGATTCTCTTTATTGTTTTCTATCTTAAGATTTGAGGCCTTTATTTTGGGTTTGCAGGGGAAAAACAAACTATCGAGTGGGCAATGCGACTTAGAGTATCTCTTCATGTTGCTGAAGCCTTAGATTACTGCAGTTCAGAAGGACGCCCGTTGTACCATGATCTAAATGCTTACAGGGTTCTCTTTGATGAGGTGGGGGCATTTATCGACTGATTTTAAGAATTGTAGCGCATTAATGTTGAAAAGTTCTAAAATCAACATGTTTTCGAAAGTTTGTGATTTGTATTGTGGCTTCTGTAGAATGGTGATCCTAGACTTTCATGTTTTGGATTGATGAAAAACAGTAGGGATGGAAAAAGTTACAGCACCAATCTTGCCTATACTCCACCAGAGTATCTTAGAAATGGTAATCTCTTGTCTATCTTGATTAATGTAGTCATCCCTGCATGAGTATTCCATTCTTGAAGCTATTGAGCATTTCCTTTTTTTTTCCTTTGTATTTAGAAAAACAAATTGTTATTTACACTTGTATCCTGTTGCTTAACACTATTAACTTTCCAGTTTTTCCTTTACACCTTTTAAAAGTTCGTATAGGTGTGGCATTTTTAGTTTAGCCTAAATGAAGAAAATGATAGAAAATGAAATTCCCTCCATCACATTTATATTCTCTCCTTTGGCCATGGTAGTCACATTTTATGTTACTCGGACTCGTTTGGAAGTATCGGACACAGGTGCATGTCCAAGTGTCAGACTTGGCTATTTTTTATGAAAATTTTGCATATTTTGGCTTGAAGTGAAGAGTTCAAGTGTCACACCCATGCCCGAGTGTCAAGTGTCAGATACGGGTACACGAGGTAATTAGAAGAATCGGAGTAACATAGGTCACATTGACCATTATTTTCTAATTATACACAGTAGTCAGTAGTAACAGCCTTTTTTATAACAATAATAGAAAAGTTTATTTTGGTAAATCTTAAGTGCCAAACTTCACGGTGTACCTTAACATACATCTGAAGACATTGACCATCAAAGTAAATTAGACATTGACCATCTGAAGAGTGAAGAATCTTATAATTAAGTCATTTTAATTCCATTAGTTTTGACCTTATACACCATGGCTTGATCATAGTACTGTTGTTGAATTAAGCAGCCGGTACCTCATAGGTATGTCCTGCAGTCTGCATGTGTCTCTTGTCTGATGTGAATGTCAGAAGACAATGCATGAATGTCATGTGTCAATTGTCTTTGTTCCTCCAGGCAGGATATAGCTGACTACATTATTTTAATTATAAGCATGCCTAAGCAGCATACATATGCTGCAATTGAATCATTAATGTGTCCCCTTAACTGTGGATTTAGTAATTGAGACCTGATCATCAATCAATCTTGCAATTAATGGTCTCACCTTAATATATTGGTAAGCCAACAATAACTACCATCTGAGAATTTGTTCTGAACCATGTTGTATTGTCGCCTGAGTTGTGTGTTGTCATCCTATTATGTGTTTTTTTTGCGCTTTCAGAATCTTGTGCGTCTAATGTTTCTTTTTCTTGTGCGTTTCAGGGAAAGTTACCCCTGAAAGTGTTATTTACAGCTTTGGCACAATTCTCTTAGATTTGTTGAGCGGAAAACATATACCGCCAAGTCATGTAAGTATCATGTGGCTCCATGGGACAGCTACTTTTTTTTTCTTACTAGTGATGATCACGGCACATTTTAGTAGGTGGAAAGCCTTTATCAAGAAATTTAAGTTCAAAGATTTATTTACAGAACTCTTTTTGTATTTAGTTGATCTGGCTGGGCATTACATGAGTTCACAGTTTGCCAGTTTCCACGCTTTGTACAATGAATGAGATTGTTCTTGTAAAAAGAGGACCAAATGGATAATCTTATGTTTTATGATTTGAAATTCTTTCATCCTCATCAACAATACGACACATGCTAACTTACAAATTTAAAGCAATGGTCAACATCCTGGGACATCTTTACAGTTTCCATACTTACGCACTAGTATTCTCATCTAGACTACAAACTCGTTATTCAGGACTCGATGAAAGTTCTGTAGCCTTCATTTTGTATTAATCTACTTTTTTATTTATTACAATCAGATATAACTAGATGATATTATAGCGGTGTATTGATATTATATGTTCTTAGTGTGCTGACCATTCTTAATGCGCTTGTGCAGGCCCTAGACATGATACGTGGTAAAAATATAACTCTCTTAATGGATTCCCATTTGGAGGGCAAATTCTCCACTGAGGAAGCTACTGTGGTTGTTAATCTTGCTTCTCAATGTTTGCAATATGAACCTCGAGAGCGGCCGAACACCAAGGATCTCGTCTCAACACTCACTCAATTCAATACGAACACAGATGTAAGGGATCACTCTCCGCCATTACCTTCACTTATAGATTCAATATTAAACTACTGTTAGAAATTAACCTACATATTCACTGGAGTGTTATCAATGTAATGTTTTTGTATTATCCACCCTCTTCTGTTTCTTCGATTGTTTTGAATTTCATGTTTCATTTGAATTTACAAAAAATTGTGTCTTTGGTCCTATTGCCCCATCATCAGAGCACCCTAATATGTTTGCTTAAGGGTATTCAGGAGCATGTCAATCTAAAAATGGCCATTAAACCCTTTGTTACTCCAACTCTTCAAAACAGTGTAGTGTCTGACACGTGTCGGAGTGTTGGATACGGCTATTTTCTGCAAAGTTTGCAATTTGTTGGTCTAAATGAAGTGTCGAAGTGTCTTGTCGTGTTAGACACGATAGGTATTGGACATGCGACACGGCACCTAAGTGAAGTGTAGTAACATAATCTGACATTAAGGTTTTTAGTACTAGCTGCTGATCTTGTTATCCAAGTTCTGACATCGTATATACAGTTATCGAAGCTCCATTGTTACTAAGTTTTTACTTTGACATTAAGGTCCCGTCACATCTCATGCTTGGGATATCTAAGCAAGAGGAAGCTCCTTCGACCCCACAACGGCCTCTTTCACCTATGGGTGAAGCATGCTCCAGGATGGACCTCACGGCAATACATCAGATATTGTTTATGACACACTACAAAGATGATGAGGGTACAAATGAGGTATGTCTCCTATTTGGCATATTTTGTTTTCCAAACTTGCTGGCTTGCTGCTGCAATCAGCTCATCAAAGTTTATTATGGGGTCAGCTTTCTTTTCAAGAATGGACTCAACAAATGAGAGACATGCTAGATGCAAGGAAGCGTGGCGACTCTGCTTTTAGGGACAAAGATTTTAAAACCGCTATCGACTGCTACTCTCAGGTGATTACAGTACATGTTATGGAATCATGCTTTCCTGCTACTTACTGTCGCGTTGTTAATTTTATTTATTTTGGTGGCATTAATATATATAGTTCATAGAAGTGGGGACAATGGTGTCTCCGACAGTATATGCAAGGAGAAGTTTGTGCTATCTTATGAACGAGCAAGCAGACGCTGCCCTTCGAGATGCAATGCAAGCACAATGCGTGTACCCTGATTGGCCAACCGCCTTCTATATGCAATCGGTTGCCCTCGCTAAGCTGGATATGCAAAAAGATGCTGTCGACATGCTTAATGAAGCCGCTTCCCTCGAAGAAAAGCGGCACAAAGGCGGGAGGAGCTAATCTTAGTTGACATTGGAGATTAAACACCATTGCTTTAGATGGAGAGGGAAAAGATCAATATTGATCGGAAATTGTATCTTATACACTATTATTTCTTTGATTGTGTGACCATTGAACTTTCTGGGGTATGATAAAAAAATATTGGAATACGAGGGAAGAGAAAAAACAAAAAAAAAAAAAAATTGGTGCAAAAATGTTCTTTCCCCCATTAATTTTGATCCCTAATTACAAAATTTAAGTGTTGAATATAATGTTCTGTTTCCATCTCCTAGTTATGAGATTTTCGATTTGTAAAGTAGTCAAGTCATTTTTAAAGCTTGTGGCAAGAGTTAGGGTTGTTTGGTGAGGTCGATCAAACTTTTGCCACTATATTACTTTGTCGCAATTTCCGAAAGTTTTTTTTTCTCCCAAATTGAGCATTTTCAGGAAATCAGTGGTTTGGAAAAGAAAATCAATCAGTAGATCATGTACCTAGTTGCTCCACATTAACCCATAACTCATTTTGATTCATACTTTGCAATATATGGCTATACAATATAAAAAGTACTACAAGGCACGTAAATCGCACACATACAACTGAAACAAGCAAAGTGTAGCAGCTAGTATACTAGCCTTTTGAAGATCAGAATGCAAATTACAACACAAAACATATTTGTAGATACCAGCTACTTAATTATTGGATACGTATGCTCCGTTTCATGGCTTAGTAGGGTTCTCGGGCACAACAGGTTTAGGCAGTTCCGGAATCTCAGGCACCTCCGGCTTTGGTAATTCAGGTACCTCAGGCTTGGGAGGCTCTGGGACCTCGAGCTTAGGAATCTCGGGCACTTGTGGCTTCGGCAACTCAGGCACTGCAGGCTTGGGCAATTCGGGGACCTCTGGTACTTTGAGCTTGGGCAGTTCGGGGACCTCTGGCTTAGGAAGCTCAGGCACATGTGACTTGGGCAACTCAGGGACTACTGGCTTGGGCAGCTCATGAACCTCGGGCTTAGGGAGTTCTGGAACTTCTGGCTTGGGAAGCTCTGGGACCTCAAGCTTAGGAATCTCGGGCACTTGCGGCTTTGGCAATTCAGGAACCTCAGGCTTCGGTAGCTCGGGTACTTCTACCTTGGGCAGCTCAGGCAACACTGCTTTCGGCAATTCAGGCACATCAAGCTTAGGAAGCTCAGACACTGTCAACTTGGGTGCCTCAAACTTAGGCAATTCTGGCATCTCAGGCTTTGGAAGCTCAGGCACACTCATTTTTGGCAATTCAGGTACCTCGAGCTTGGGGAGTTGAGGTAACTCTGGCTTAGGAAGTTCGGGTATTGTTATTTTTGGGAGTTGAGGTATCTCGGGCTTAGGAGGCTCGGGAACTGTGATCTTTGGTACTTCAAGCACCTCAGGTTTGGGCAGTTCAGGGGCGTCTAAAAGACGGCGAGCTTCAGTTGATAATAAGGAAGAAATAACTACAAACATTAAAAACAGTAAACAGGAGCGCGAACCCATGGTTTCTAAAAAGTGAAACAGAAAATTCTTGAACTGGAATGGTCGATTAAACTTGTACTATTATTACTTGAGAATGACTAGAAAATGTGTTGTTGTTGCTGCTAATACACCTGAGTTATTAAGTGTATTTATAGATGAAATGCTAAGGGTGTGTGTTGGTGAGAAGTAGGTTGCACACTGCTCAACTTCCCATCTAAATTTGAAAACAAAAACACAAACGTACACCTCACATCTCCTTCTCCTGCTCACACTAACAATTTGCATGTGTCAAAGAATTTGCAAGTTTTATTAGAATTTGGAAATCTTTTGATGAACGTTACTGAGTTTACTACATGTGTTAGTGATATGCTAGAATAGTACTCCGTAAAAAAGAAAAGGCAGTGGTGCTCACCAAAAGTCATTTTCTCAAAAGTGTATGTTACTTAAATTTAGTTGCAAGTATCAAGCATTGGTGTTGGACTCGGCAGGGGCGGATCCAGGATTTTTTATTCGGTGTAGCAAAATAATTTTACTCGATAGTAATAAGTTGACAAGCCTATTTTACCTGTCTAACAAAATGAGTCAAAAATCAAATAGACGAATACGGATTACGGAGTACAACTTATTTGACAAGGTTGATTGATGACGTGAGTTATGCCAAGTGACTGCAACTTGCAAGTGAGTTATTCACTTTTTTAAAGTCTTTCTTCCAAATGCCCATTCTCCCACCTCTCTCATACATTCATACCAACTCACCAAATTATTTAGAAAATTTGAAAAAAGTAAATTGGATTCCTAATCCTAAGTTCTAACTTTCAAATTTCAATAAACAATTGGCTGAGAGTATAGATTATCATTAATCAACATAAAATTCCATAAGATTATTACATTTTCAATTACCTGAGTTGGTGACGGATGGTCGAAACGGTGGACCCGGTGTTTCTGTCACCGGTGGAATCAACGGCAACGACGACGACGAGGGAGAAGAGGGCCTTGACGGTGGTCTTGAAGAGGTCCAACACTTGAGATAGGAAGACCAGACATTGTGGATCTAGGAGAATTGAAATGGTAATTCAATAGTGATTTGCTTGATTATAATTTTTAAGGAATGATGTATCTTTATAATTAAAGTAGATTAGTAGCAGATTGAATTAATTAAGGCATTAACCTATGAACACCGGAAGTTGTGTTTTTCTTTTTTGGAATTGTATATAATTAAAGATTTTTTTGGAATGAGAAATAATCAGAATAATTGATGATTCTATTAAAGATTTATGATATTCTTGGAATTTAACTTATTTAGGGAAGATGAATCTCTTATTAATTATTTCAAGGCATTAATTATTGGTATAGAAAGTTTTAAGATTCTCAATTTATTTTTTTATTTTGGTGTAGCAGTTGCTACACCTTGCTACTATCTCGGTCCGCCCCTGGGACTCGGGTATTTTATGGGAGGAGAGGTCCAGGAGCAGGAGAGCAAAATGAGATCGATCATGAGCATCCGTCCCTCATGATTTCTTTTAATCATATAAAAAAATGTCAGAAGTGGGATTTGAACCCACGCCCTCTTTCGAAGACCAGAACTTGAGTCTGGCACCTTAGACCACTCGACCATCCTGACTTACTGCTCTTTTATTTCACATCTATTTATCTATTTTTAGTACTTCAATGTAAAGTAAAGCTCCGTTTATGTAGAGAGCAGAAACCGTTGTCGTCATAAATAAGTAAAAAATGCTAGTTAAGTCGAAAGAAATGGGAGTACAAATGTAAACTGTGTAAATTATACACTCATATTTATATATTTCTCCGTATTACATATTTATATTAACTGTGAGTAAACACCACATAACTAACGATTTAATTATCATTTTTAATTACCAAAGTTCATTTATAATACGAAGAACCAAAATATAACAAAATTGTTTTATAAGGTAATAATTTTTCAAAATAATTTTATATGACTGAAATTTAAAAAACTGGTTTAAAAGAGTATAATGTGTGATTTTGCCTACGGAAAATAAGATTAAACACCACAATTTCTTATTTTCTCCAATATATTTAAAAAAGAAAAAAAAAAACTAAGCTTTCCGTTGTTTCAAACAACATTGACGCTAAAAAAACCTAAATAGTCTTCTAAGTTCAATCGACAATGACTTTCTCAAAACTTCACCATGTTTCACCCTACAATGGAAAAATCGAAGCAATTGACGAAACCATAAAGACAAAAAAACGCATCTAACAATTTTATGATCTGACACCATCAAGAAGAAAAAAACGCATTTAATAATATTTCGAGGTACATCTTAACATCAATTACTTACTAACATGTACATTTTTTTTTTCTTACCAACTACTTTATGAACATTTTGCTTTTTATTCGATGATTTTAGACTTCTTGCATGAATGATGAGGTAGATTTTCCGACGAATTAGGGTTTTTGAGTACAAACTCAATTATACCCCTACTAGTAAATTTTTAACCTAATACTCCCTCCGTCCCAATGAATTGTTTGCCTTTTCCATATTGGGGCGTCTCAATGAATTGTTTGCCTTTCTATTTTAGGAATGTTTTTTATATGTAATTTGTCCCTTCGCTCCACATGTCACCTCCTAATTGGATCTCTTCCCCTTAGTGCCAAAACCAAAGGCAAACAATTCATTGGAACGGAGGGAGTATTAATTAATCTGAGCTAATAGGTCAATTTTTCGATATATTAGACTACTTATGGTTTCGTTGATATATGGATCGTTTGGTTGTCCTCTTAAATCATGAGAAGTAGAACTTCCCATTAATTTATAAATTATGATGGTGTTTGGTTGTCCATTTCATGGAAATTAAAACTTCTCAAGGAACTTCAATTCCTGCATAACGGGGGAAGTTGCTCACCTACTCTCCCCTCAGTGTGTACAACTTTTCACATGAATTAATTTCCCTCATGACAATCAAACAACATTTTTGTAACTCACGTAAAATACAAATTCATGTGAATTTAAGTTCCTGACAACTCCATCTTCCCATGATGAACCAAACAACCTCATAGTTTAGAATGATTAAAAGAATATATACTACTGAGTTTAATACGCTTATTTCCAAAAGCCATGATGTCTATATGTGTAATAAACAACTGTTATTTTAGAAAACAATTGTCTATTAAAAAATACATCTCAAAACTACTCAACTGCATCTTTTTTGCATTAGACAAAATCTTTACATCATCTTTTTTTGTAGGTACACCTACAACAACATCATTATGAAAGGGGTGTTAGATTGGCTTTATTTCAGAGTTGACTCAAACATTAGCAATCATTGGAGACTAAGACTGAGAGGCACCAAATTACAAAGAGCTATTAGGAATGAGGCTACAAATGCAACTATCTATCACATCTGGAAAGACGCATTTAACTTAAGATCCTCAAGGAATCTCCACTGTTGTAGCTTCACACATAAGAGAAAGATAACACTTGTGTGTAAATATGAAGAGAGAAATTTTATTTCTGGTTATGGATATCTTACAATATATATATATATATATATATATATATATATACTCATGATATAAGTAGTTATCACAATTATGTTATGCTGACGTGTAGTCCCAATCTGTTATAACAGATTTGTTATGCTTGAGGTTAATGGTTCATGAGTGAAGCTTGATGATACATCCTTACTCCAATATTCCCCTCTCAAGCTGAACTTCCAGCAACAAACTTTATACCTAGCATTTCAGATAGAAACTGATGTTGATGTGCTCCTAAAGCCTTTGTCATCAAATCAGCTAACTGCATCCCAGAACTAACATGCTGAGTAATTAAAAACTCCTGCTGCAATATATCACGCACATAGTGGCAATCTATATCCAAATGTTTGGTTCTCTTGCGGAACACTGGATTTTGTGTTATATGTTGTGCTTCTTTGTTATCACTGTACAACTCCACAGGTCGTGGTAATTGCACTCCTAAGTCTATGAGCAATCTCTCCATCCATATCAGCTCACTTCTTGTTGTATATGACATACACCTATACTCTACTTCTGTTGAGCTTTTGCTCACAGTCTTTTGCTTCTTAGTTTTCCATGATGTCAAAGAATTCCCTAAGAATACGCAATATCTACTTAGGGATTTACAACTAAACACACAGTTTCCCCAGTCTGAGTCACTATACCTTTTGAGTATCAGGCTGTTGTTGGCAGGATAAAATAGCCCTGCATTTAGAGAATATCTTAAGTACCTCATAACATGTAAGCCTGCTAGTAAATGTGGCTTCCTGGGCTAATTCACAAATTGACTCAGATGTTGTACTGCATATGGCGACATATCTGGTCTGCTTCGATTCAGATACAACAGTCTCCCTATCAATCTTCTATATGATTCAGGATCACATGCAACACATCTCCATCATCAATGCTTAATTTGAGTCCTTTTGGAAGTGAAACATTGTTTCTGTGTAGTCTTCCATTCCCAAATCTTTCATAATGTCTAGGATGTACTTCCTCTGATTGATAAGGATTCCTGACTCATTTCTAGCAATCTCTAGGCCTAAGAAATATCTCATATGACCTAGATATTTGATAGTAAAGGCTTTATCCAGGACTTCTTTCACCTCTTGTATTCTTGATTGATTGGTGTCACACTACAAGAAAAACAGTCTCAGGCGTCCGCTATGTTGGCGTCCTGGGCATATGGACGCCCACATGACGTCTGAAAATACTTCCGGGCGTCCACCGTCAGACGCCAAACTTGGCGTCCGACTGAGTTTGGAGGACGAAATTCAGACCAACAGGCGTCCACAGACGGACGCCATATACCGCAAATGGCGTCCACTGTCGGACGCCAAATAGAAATTATGGGCGTCCACCTGGCGTCCGATAGTGGACGCCCGTCCGTTTGTGTTCGGCGACAAATACCCGCCCACCCCCCTCTCCCCCTTCACTCTCTAAAATTTTTTTTATCTCTCTACACTCTCTCCACACTCCCTCACCGATTCCCTTTGAATTTCCTCTCCAATTTTCATTCTTTTTTCTTAATTTGTGGTAAGTTTTCTTACTTTACTTAGTTCTTATTCATTATAATTAGTTCTTATTTTTTATTGTTATCGTTATTTATTGATAGTTTGCTCGTTAATATTGTTTAGGTCTAAAATTTGATTAGGTTGATTAGTTTAGCCCAAATTCGCTTAGGTTGATTAGTTTAGTTGAAATTCGATTAGGTAGATTAGATTTGCCCATCACAATTATGAATAGGGTTTGACGAAATTGGTTGAATTGAGCTAGAATCACCTCTAGGGCCTTCCGTGAGGTTTTGTGTGACTTAGGACGGACCAAATGGTGTCGTATTAATGCCGGATTTTCCCGAAACCACTTCTATCCTGATTGGGGTTGTAAGTAGGTGTTAGCGGCGATTTTGGAAATTTGATATCTGCATTCGAAAATTTGACCCTTTTTTGACCTGTTTAAGCTATTTCTGTCTGACCTGAGCCATGAATTGTTGTGTTTTGTTCGGTTGAATTTGGATTACATTGATAAATTAGCTACAGTTTTTGTAAATTGGGATTAAATTGTGATTACATTTGTGATTAAATTCGGTGACTAATTTTTGTAAGGTCAATTAAAAATTAATAAGAGAGTTGCAAATTAAAAAAATGGGTTTACTTTGACGTATTAAGTTAAATTGAGGACACTCAGCTATGGAAATTAAGTTAGAGAAATTAAGTTTAAGTTAAGTGGTGATTAAACTTTCGTTTAGTAAGTTCTAAATTAAGTTACGGAAATTAAACTTTTATTTGTTATATATATTTTTTGAACATAGAAAATGAAGAGAGTTGAACGCAAATGGATGTATGAGGGTAGACTTGATAAGAAGAGACGTCCCACCGTAGAATTTTTGAGGGGTGTGGAATCATTTGTCGAGGTCGCTAAAAAGTCAGTAGACTATGCATCGAGGGGGGAGGTTAGGTGTCCGTGCACTAAATGCAAGAACATTAAATTTTTTGATGTCCTTGTAGTTAAGGAACATGTCATCTATAATGGTTTTTCATCAAATTATTATAATTGGATTTGTCATGGTGAGCCAGCTCAGTCTGAGGAACCCGAAAACCGTCAAAATGAGGGGGGTTTGAGAGGTATGATAGTTGACGTAGTGGAGTGCAACTTGTTTAACAACGAGAACACATATGGGAATGACTCACCCAACCAACACGACTCACCTAACCCACAAGAATCTAACCCACGAGTGAAGGCGTTCTTCGACATGTTGAACGCTTCGGAGAAACCGTTATACGGAGGGTGCGAGGTGACTTTGTTAGAAGTCGCATCTATGGTAGTCAGCCTTAAATGTGAGTTCAACCTACCCTTTGCTTGTGTCGATGGTATTGCTGCCTTGCTCGAGAGAGTGATCCCGAAAGACAAAATCATGACCCGAACTTTCTACACAACCAAAAAAGTTGTGAAGGGCCTTCAACTCCCGCATCAGAAGATTGATGCTTGTCCAGATGGATGTATGTTATTTTGGAAAGACGATGCGATGCTAGATGAATGTAAGAGATGTGGTAAGGGTAGGTATAAGATGCTTGAGGGGGATATTGTTTTGAGGGGTAGAAAAGGGAAAAGCGGTGTTAGGGGTAAGAAACCGATCCCAATAAGTCAGCTTACGTACTTCCCTATTGCACCAAGGCTTCAAAAATTGTATGCCACAAAAACCATAGCGGAGCAAATGAGGTGGCACAAGGAGGATATTAGGGTACCAGGGAATATGTGTCATCCGAGTGACGGCGAGGAGTGGAAGCGTTTCGATAGACTACATCCCCACTTTGCGTCAGAACCCCGAAATGTAAGGCTAGGGTTGTGTAATGATGAATTTGCACCTTTCGGCCAATTTGGTAAGTCGTACTCTTGTTGGCCTGTGATGATCACACCTTATAACCTACCTCCTTGGTTGTGTTTGAAACAGCCTTTCATCTTTCTATCACTTATTGTGCCTGGTCCCAAAAATCCAAAAAATCATTTGGATGTTTACTTGCAACCTGTTATTGAGGAATTGAAACAAATGTGGGAGGTAGGGGTCGAAACATATGATGTCTCTCTTAGACAAAACTTTCAGTTGAAAGCAGCTTTGTTGTGGACTATAAATGACTTTCCCGCATACGGTATGCTCTCGGGATGGTCTACTGCGGGTCAAAAAGCGTGTCCGTGTTGTATGGAAGAGAGCAAAGCTTTTTATCTCCCAAATTCTAGTAAAATTAGTTGGTTTGACTGTCATAGACAGTTCCTATCAGAGGGTCACCCGTATAGGAAGAATAAGAAGGCGTTCAAGAAGGGTGGGGTTGTGCTTGACGATGCACCTGATCGACTCCCAGGAGATGAAATATGGGAGTTGATTTCCGAGTACCCGTCCACTGTTGACGGAACCGATCAGGAGTTCAAAGACCTGAAAAAGTTGAAAAATGGTTGGTTTAAACGTAGCATATTCTTTGACCTACCATATTGGAGGACTTTGTTACTTCGTCACAATTTAGATGTGATGCATATAGAGAAAAACTTCTTCGAGCAGTTGATTCACACTGTAATGGATGTGAAGGGGAAGAGTTGTGACATTGCCGGCTCCCGGCGAGATGTAAAGATTTTTTGTGACCGTCCTCAGCTGCACATAAAACGGGATGGGTCCAAACCGAGAGCCTTGTTCACACTTGACAAGGCCCAGAGAAAGGCGTTGTTGGAGTGGGTACAGAAGTTGAAGTTTCCTGATGGGTACGCCTCCGACTTCAAACGCTGTGTTGATCTTAAGAACCTAAAACTACAAGGGTTAAAGAGTCACGACTGCCATGTCTTTATGGAGAGGTTACTTCCGGTAGCTCTAAAGCAACTTCTGCCACCGACGGTGTGGAATTCTATAACTGAGATATCTCAGTTTTTTCGAGATTTGTGTTCGTCTACAGTAACAAGTGAGGACATGACTCGGCTGGAGGATCAGATTCCACAAGTACTATGCAAACTCGAGATGATCTTCCCACCGTCGTTCTTTAATTCCATGGAGCATCTACCGGTCCACTTGCCCTACGAGGCTAAGGTTGGAGGACCTGTCCAGTATAGATGGATGTACCCATTTGAAAGGTACATAAATTTTTGTAACTTTATTTATAAATTTAATTTAAACATAGTTAACTTTTATTAATTAAAATACATAACTTGTTTATTTAGGTTCCTCAATCATCTGAAGAAGAAAATTGGTAACAAGGCTAGGGTAGAGGGTTCTATTTGTAATGCATATTTGACAGAAGAGATTGCGAACTTCTGCTCCCTATACTTCGAGAAAGACATCCAAACAAAAACCAAGAACCTGAACCTAGAACATTCGATTTCCATTGATCCTACTATACCAGAGTTTTTTCAAAAGAAGGGCGATGAAGGAACTTCATCCGTCGAGGGTTCTAGGGTACTAGATGAGAAAGAGTACAACCGAGCGCACCTTTACCTACTCTCTAATTGTGAGATCTTAGAGCCTTATGAGAAACAATTTGTAACTAAATATGTCGCCTTGAACCCTGACGTGAACCCTGATGACGTTTGGAGTAAGCACGATGAACATTTTCCTAAGTGGCTAAAGGATCACGTAGTTGCCTTAGACATACGTGATGATTTGGTTAGAAGTTTGGCTTACGGACCAGTGCGAGTTGTTAAAACCTGGAACCGGTACACAGTGAATGGGTTCAATTTTCACACATTCAACTATGGTAAGAACAAGGCTAGATGTAATTTCGGTGTCAGTGTGACATCTCTTGATGGTGATGAGTACTACGGCATTTTGGAGGATATTTTTGAGTTGTGTTATGCCGGCAAAGAACGGGGGTATAGAAATGTGTTGTTCAAATGTGAGTGTAAAGACAGCTCCGTGAACGGAACCCGGGTGCATGAACGTTACAAGATCGTGGAAGTTAACCACACCCGGAAATATCCTACTTACGATCCGTTCATACTCGCGCACCAGGCCAAGCAAGTCTACTTTGCTCCTTCCCCGTACACGAGAAATGACAGAAATCAAAGTCAATGGTGGGCAATCTTTACGACAAAACCACGGGGGCAAATAGACAGTTCTTTGTTCCAGGAAGATGCGGCTTCAAGTGGTACACGCTTGTCTCCTATTGACGAGACCATAATCTCCGAAGAAGATCAGAATGTTGGGGCAGATGAATACTCTGAGGATGATACTGAAGATGGACAGGGAGATTACATGGTTAGGGATGTTCCGGAGATCCTTGAGGAGGATGACGGACACGATGAAGAGAATTTGGAGGACGATCAAGAGGAGGGCGAGGAAACGGAGGAGGAGGAGGAGGATCAGAGTGAGGACAATGAGGCTGAGGGCAATAACGACAGCGAAGATGACCTCTAGACTTGTTGTAGTAGGTTCCCCACATTAATCATTGTGTTACTTATTGTGTACGTTATTTCAATTGTGTTAGATTGTAATTGCTAATTGTTGCTAATTTGTTGCAAGGTTAAGATAATGGCAGACGGTAGATCGACGAGGAAACGTGGCGGAGGTAGTCGGTCTGTGCACGCATCGACCTCCCAGCAGGAGGAGGAGGAAGTGGTCCTTGAAACGCCGGAACAGGAGCAGAATGACGAGCAGCAGCGGCAGGGGAACACAGAGGAGCTACAAAAGGACAAGAACGGTCGTGTGATTCTCGACCCCGGTCGCGTATGGTAATATAATCTAACATGCCCACTCTTTTGTAACATATGAACTTTTGGACTACATACATCTTGTAATATTTCGTACATGCCTGTGTCTCTCGACTTGGTGCAGGTTCCTCCATGGGGAGGTGACCACTAGCTGTACTAACAGCTACATGACCGACAAAGGTCTAGGGTATGCCTGTTGGACTCAGGTGCCGACGGATCAGTGGGCGCAGTGGTTCAACAACTTCCGGGTTCGTTTACTGTTTTTGCTACCGAGTTCCGCACTCATAATGTGTAGTTTTTTATTATTTCTTTTACTAATTACTAATCCGCCTTGATTTTGTAGTTGAAGTTCTTTTGGAAGCCGGAGCTTAAAGGAAGGGTATATGAGCGGTACAATGAGACTTGCTCACGCCGCTTCAAAGATGTAATGAACAAGCGCCACAAGCGGGGGACTGCGCTGAAAGACCTGAAAGGTGTAGTTTTTTATATTACTCAATTTTAAAGAACAATCTAACTTCAATCTTTTACAATATTAACTAATAATATATTAGTGTTGTCATACTTCAGGTGAGGCGTTGGAGAGGTGGGTTAAGTACCACGACGACCAGGGGTTCAAGGTCAGATCGGAGAGGGCATCACAAAACAAAATGAAGAACTGTGAGCATGTGGGGAAGGCCGACCCGACACATCATTGGGGTTCACAGTCTTCGTTTCTTCGTCTCAAGAGGGTATGATTTCTAATAATATCGTACTCCTACTTGATTAACCATAAACTACGTTCACGTAAAATACGTTTGCCTAACGGTCGTATTTATTTAACAGCTACAAGCTGAACTCGGGAGAACGCCAACCGCCCCTGAGGTGTTTCTGGACATGCACGGGAAGACCGACTCGGAAGGGACTTCTTTTATGACGAGTAGAGATCAGGCAATCTGGGTGAGTACTTACTATTTCAAACAAATCAACTGTGTCTATATATTTACTTTAGGTGGTAGATAAGTATCTTTATTGATTTCATTTTCTAATAACTTGAATTGAAATCACTGTTGTGTACGCAGGATGCCTACCAAGAGGAGTTAGCAAATAACGAGAGTTCTACTAGTGGTGCCGAAGTAGACCCGAATGAGACCTATTTCAAGGTCGTGAAGGGGTACAAGAAAGGTAGTGTGTATGGTGTTGGGAATGCACACGGGATCTACTTCACACCTCCCACAGCGCGTCTAGGCACCTCCACACAGATGGAGTATACGCCACCCGAATCTCAGCAGCCCGACCAAGAAAAGGAGGCCATGAAGGAGCAACTGAAGGAGCAGGCGGAGCAGATAAAGAAGATGCAGGAACAGATGGCCATGTTTCAGGCCATGTTCAACAAATGCAACCAAGGTCATCCCCCTTCCCCTCCAGACGACAGAGACCCCTTTGGCGGGGATGGTGGTAACTCTGGTGCTTCAGCTAGCTTCACAGTTAGCTGATTGTTTTTTGTTGTTGGTGTTATAACTGGATTTATGGATTATGTATCTTCGAACTAGTTTAGATTTATGTACCTTTAAACCGTATGTTAAAACTTTTTTATATAAATGGTTTTTTAGCGTAAATGTGGCGGAGATCAAGTGTTTTGGTTGATTGAGAGTGTGTTGTGGATGGTCGACAGTTGTGGATTTGTTTTACTTTGCAGGTTTTGGCTAGACATCGAACGCTTGGCTACGGTAATGCATCAACATAAATGGTGTCCAATAACGGACGCCAAGCCAGACGCCGGAGGGAGCTAAAGACGATCTTCTATTCAGGGGTATGGCGTCTTACTGTGGACGCCAGATGGCCCAAGATGGCGTCCATAGTCGGACGCCAACATGATGCACATGGCGTCCGACTATGGACGCCACCTTGGGCCATCTGGCGTCCACAGTAAGACGCCATTCATAGCGTCCGATGTCAGACGCCAATTTTTTTGGCGTCCAATAGTGGACGCCCGTTAAAAAAAAAGGCGACTGGTCGTGGCATCCACTTTCTAGTGTCTGTTTGTGGACGCCAGGTATCATACAACGTCCACTAACGGAAGCCAATGGATGGACGCCAGGCCCATCTATTCTTGTAGTGTCAGTTAGTAGTACATCATCAACATAGACTAATCCAATCAAGAACTCCAACGGTGCAGGATCTCTTGTGAATAAAGAGTAATCCTACCTTGACTAAACAAAACCAAGGCTGAGTAGGTACTTGGTCAATTCTATGTTCCATTGTCTAGAGGCCTGTTTTAAACCATGTATTGACCTTAAGAGTTTGCACACTTGCCCAGGTTTGGTAACATGATACCCTTAAGGAACCCATGCAAGAATGCATTGTTGATGTCCAACTGGTGTAGAATCAGTCCCTTACTGCTGGTATGGCTATTAATGTTCTCACGGTAGCTAGCTTGGCCACAGGTAAAAAGGTGTGTTTTAATCCTTATCTTTAACTTGATTGTAGCCTTTGGCCATTAATCTAGCCTTGAACCTTTCCACAGTGCCATCAGGTCTGTGCTTCACCTTGTAAACCCACTTAGACCCTATTGCCTTTTTTCCTTCAGGCAAGATGCAAGAATGCCATGACCCAAGTATTATTTTTCTCAAGTGCATCTATCTTCTTTCCCATGGCATCTACCCATCTAGGATCTATGCAAGCCTGATCATATAAGGCTGGCTCATGTTCAGAGAGAACATGATTTAGGGAAGCTGCAAAATCAGGATCAAATATCATCAGTTCATTCAACACTTTTGCTTTTAATACAGAGTGGGAAGATCTTTTTCGGCAGTGATAATCTGTCAGTTTAACCGATGGAATCATAACCCTATCTGATCTTCTCAGACCATGATCCTGTTGTGATGTATTAGATGGAACCACAGGTACATTTGTGTTAAGCTGACCTGATGGTTCATCAGTATCATCATCAGAGGAAGTGATTTCCTCCTCATGGTGATTTCCTTGTTCAAGAATATCATCCTCAGGAGTATCCTGATTAATGTGAGTATCACCAGTATAAGAGCTGTATGGAACATCTGCAAGTTTTCCAAGCAGATCTATCTCCAAATTGTCAATGGTGTCCTCTAGAGTAGGATGTTGTTTATAAGGAAATACACCTTCTTTAAACACTAGTGAACACTAAATGCTTATCCAAATCATATAATTTGTAACCCTTTTGTGTATGGGGATACCCTATAAAGACACACCTTTTAACTATATATCCCAACATATCCCTGAACCTAGCTGGGACTGTGGCATAACAAAGAGTTCCAAAGACCCTAATATTTTCATATTTAGGGCTCGCTTGAAATTGGGGTAATTATTCCGGGGGTAATAGACCAAAAATGAACTAAAAAATGACGGAAAGTAGTGAAGATACTAAGCGGAAATGGTAAAAAAATTAAGGAAATCTAGCTTATTTGGGGGGGAATTATTACTCCCCTCTCCCCCCAAGTAATGCATTACCCCCCAATGGGAGTAATTATTCCCCTCTCATATCCATTTTACACTATAAAATGTCACAACCAAGCAACAAGCTCATTCATTTTTAGTTCATTTTTGTTCTATTACTCCCGGAATAATTACCCCCATTCCAAGCGAGCCCTTAGGAAGAGTTTTAAACAACCATTCATGTAGTGTTTTCCAATGTAAAAGAGCAATAGACATATGATTAATCAAATAGGTTACAATTAACAAACAATCTCCCCAAAACTTTAATGGAAGATTGGATTAGATCCTTAAAGCTCCAGTTGTTTCTAGGAGGTGTTTATGCTTTCTTTCAATTCTCCCGTTCTGTTGTGGGGCACTTTCTATACTAGTCTAGTGTATATAATCCCTTTAGCACCAAAAAGTTCAGCACAAGGACCTTGAATGAACTCTGTTCCATTATCAGATCTAACCATTTTGACACAGATATCAAATTGGGTAACAATAAGAGATAAAAACTGTTTGATAAAAGAAGGAACTTTTTGTTTGTTTTGTATCAAGTATGTCTAAGTTGTCCTTGAATGGTCATCTACTATGGTAAGAAATTAAAGGATCTAGCCCCACTCACTGTGGGAGCTTTGTATGGACCCCAGACATCCATGTGAACTAAGTCAAAACATTTTAAAGCATAGAACGTGCTTCTATTAAATGGTAAAGCATGATGTTGGACAAAATATAGGTCTCACATTTAATACTACTATTTGTAATATGTTGTATGCCTGCAATATGCATTAATTTCTCAAGAGATGTGTAGACACCCGCATTTTGACCGCCAGGTGTCTATAGTAGTTCCCGCCAAACACCCGATGATGATTGGACGTAAACGTGCTTTGATGAACTCGGATATGGGCTCGTAATCATGGACATTTGGTTTAGACTTATTACGGAGTACAAATTTTACAAAACCAACCTAAAATCCAGGCCCAGTGGGTCGTTTCGAGTCAAATGAGACTAATTTGGGTCGATTCCGACACCAGGGGTAAAACCGTCTTTTAGCGACCGAGTCAAAACCCGGTCAAAGATGTTTCCCGAGACTCACGGACCAACCGTGACACCTCACGTGTCCGGTTTGGACTCCAACTGTTTCAAAAATCAACTTCAAAAACATTAAACAATTCCGTTAAAGGTAGAATTTGATCTCAAGTGGAATTCTATCCGAAAAACTAAAGCAATTACCGACCGAGTGTCAAACACTCGGCCGAAATCATCCAAACCAGCCAAGTCCTTTGCCTTCTTCACCAAGAAAGCGAGTTCTCGTTCCTTTCGAACTCTTACGTTTCCTATCCAAACCGGTGTTTTTGTTGTCCAAGCAAGACACCTCTCCTAAACCTCTGCTCCTATAAATAGGACCCTCACGACACACACATGAAGACATCTAACATCCACGATCATTCATCAAAAACTCAGAATTAATCTAGAATTATTCATCAACTTCGACACACATTCATCGATCATACAAGTACCAAAATACCGACGAATCCGACCCCGAGAAACCGGCCGAAACCTGTCCCCATCACACGTCCAAAATAACACCTTAACTCATCCCGCATCATCTCGACGCTCCCAAGTTTAAACCACTTTCCGACGAGCCTTATTTTGAGAAAACAAAGCATGTAGGTTGAGGGTGTAAATCAAACCCGATTCTTCTCTTCTTCTCTCCCTTTCTCCACGTTTTTTTATCTTTTTTTTTTCGAGTCGTGTCGTCGGTCGGTCTTTTTTAATATGGGTCGTTGTCGCATTTTTTTCTAATAATCGATACTACAAAAACTATTTTTTATAACGTTCTTAAAATACGATATCGATTCTCTAATCGAATATCGTATCCAACAAGAACAAAATTAATTAATTCTCGTTGATGCCAATAAAATCGTTACATCTTTTTAAACAAAATTCGACGATTTTATAAGCGGAGAGAATTAACATCTTTTTCGTTCAAAATTCTTTTTTTTTTTTTTACTTTTCGTTCAAAACAAACTTTTTTCAAAACCTTTTCTAAAATCATTCCGACTATTCGATATCGATTTCATAATCGAATATCGAATACGACGAATATCAAAAATATGAATCGGGCATAAATTAATCAATATTTGTACGCGATTTATAAAAATTAACGATTTTCGACAAAATAAAAAAACCCGAACAGACCGCCACGCGAGTCGCGCGCCTGTCAGGCGACTCGCGCGGTGGCCTGGTTGGCCGGGTCCTCTTTTTCTTTCGTTTCCTCGCTTTTCTATTTTTTATTCTTTTCGAATCTTACATAAAAAGCGACTTTCGCGACACATTTTGATAAATGCCTTTTTTTTTGACCTCGGTCAACGCGTGCTAATCCATCACGTGACATAAATCTTTTCAAAAATCATGCATATTATTTATTTACGTCTTTATTCAAATTATTCAATCGTTACTAACTCGTTTTCTCGTGTTTGTAGCAATTTATTTATTTCTTTGTTTTATTAGACTAAAACGAACTTCACATGCTAAAATAACTTTGACGTTATTAGTGTAATATGCATTAAACGACTTGGCAACCAATTTATTTTTCTCTCACATGTCTAGGGAAAATAATCTTTGCATATCATTCAACCGTCGAACTAACGCGTGTACACCAAAAACGAATGATATCTTAGTAAAGGCCGCTAAGTGCGGGCGGGGTTGGGTGTTCTTAGTGAACTTCCCAACACGTACCCTCACCCCTTACTCAGAACCATGGGGTCCGGATGTCCGAATCCATTGGCAACGAGAGTCATTCAATATACGATATCCGATAATGTCGATATCGGTATTGTGGACATGATATAGGTCCACCCTGACGCGGCCACGCGCGGGTTTGGGGAGGCGAATGAATCTCCATATGAGATGGTCAAATTGAAATTTAAATCGAAGTTGGAGTCGCCACCGAATTTTATGGTTATTCGGAACCGTTCGAGCTCACTCTATGTCGTAGTGGGCCGTGTACAAAATACGGCCCATTTCCGATGTCAGAGTTTATTGGCCTCGTCCCTTTGCAGTTCGATACAGATGCCGACTTGAGCGGTTAATCGTATATTTAATGACTCTCGTTGCCAATGGTTTCGGACATCCGGAAACCCCGGTTCTGAGTAATGGGTGAGGGTACGTGTTGGGAAGTTCACTAAGAACACCCAACCCCGCCCGCACATTAGCGGCCTCTACTAGGATATCGAATGATTTTTTAATACGCGCGTTAGTTGAACGATGAATGATATGCAAACATTGTTTTCCTAAGCATGTGAGGAATTGAATAGGTTGCTAAGTCGGTTTAATGCATAAAAATTTAACGTCGAAGTTGAATTTAACATGTGGGATTCGTTTTAGTATAATAAAACAAATGATGAAAAGAAATGAATTTGCTACAAGATAAACAAACGAGTTAGTATCGATTTGTAGAATAATAATATAGAAAATAAATATGCGAGATCGAGAAAATAAATATTAATCAAAATCTGAAAAATATTGTTGAAAAGACGTTGTTTTGTATAAAAAACGATGTTCGAAAAAAAAAAAAAAAAAAAAGAAGATAGACACGCCGAGGCAGCCGGCCGCGCGGCTCGCGTGGCGGCCTGTTTTCGAAGGCGGTTTTTTGAAAATTCGATGCTTTTATTAAATCGCGTACAAATATTGTATGATTCGTACTCGACTTAATATTTTCGATATTCGTTATATTCGATAGTTGACTACGAAATCAATATCAAATACTTGGAATAGTTTTAGAAAAGATGTAAGTTTTAGAAATCGTCTCGTAGAATAAATAATAAAACGAACGAAAAAGTTAAAAAAAGGTTCGGGTTTCAGGCCCGTGCGCGAGCCGCCTGGGCGTGGCACGACTCGCGTGCGGGTCTGTCCGACTTTTATTTTTTTGTTCGAAATTGCTAAATTTGATGAATCGCGTACAAAATATGAATTAATTTGTATTCGATTCATGTTTTCGACATTCGTCGTATCCGATATTCGATTATGAGATCGATATCGGATATTTAGAATGAGTTTAAAAAGGTTTTGTAAAATTGTTTAAAAAAAAAGGAATTTGAACGAGAAAAGATGTAACGATTTTTGATATCGTCGAGATCTTAATATAATTCTTTTCGATACGATATTCGATTATAGAGAATCGATATCATATTTTTAAGAATGTTTGTTATGAAAATAGTTTTTTGTTAATATCGATATTAGAAATAAAAAAAGATGATGCTTGACCCGTAAAAGGAAAAAAAACGGACGATGAGGAAGAGAAGAGAAGAAAAGAAAAGGAGAAATCGGGTTTGATCACACCCTCAACCTACATGCTTTTGTTAACTCGGATCGGGGCTCGTCGGAATGTGGCTAGGCACGGGAGCGTCGAGTGATGTCGGTCGGGCTAGGCTCGGTTTAGAGGTGACGGATGAAGGTGTCGGGTGTCGGGACCGGTTTTCTTCGGGTTTTGGACGTATTATCGGTTTCTCGATGCTAAAGAATTATATTTTTCAGGAATTATGTATGTTGGGGATCGTATGAATTAATTGTATATCTCATGATCGAAAGTGTTGTATGCAAGGGGCTATTTATAGGGAGTTCCCAACCTTGGCTAAGAGGTGTGTTTGAGTTAGAATTACCGCTTGGGTAAGAAGCTGAGAAGAACGAGAATTCCGTTTTCTTGTGAAGGAAGAAAAAGGGAATCCGGATGGTTTATGCTGCTTGGCCGAGTATTTGCACTCGGTTGGGTGTTTGAATCGGTTTTCGGATAGGATTCCTACTTGGGATCGAATTCTACCTCAAACGGATTTGTTTATTATTTTGTGAAGCTGATTTTTTGTAGAGTTGGGGTCCGAATTGGACACGTGAGACATCACGGTCGGTCCACAAGTCTCGGGAAATATCTTTGACCGGGTTTGGACTCGGTCGCTAAAAGACGGTTTTACCCCTGGTGTCCGATTCGACCCAAATTAGAGTTATTTGACTCGAAACAATCCACTGGGCCTGAATTTGAGGTTGGTTTTGTGAAATTTGTACTCCTTAAAAATTCCAAGCTAAATATCCATGATTTCGAGCCCATTTCCGAGTACGTTAAAGCATGTTTGCGTCCGATCATCATCGGGTGTTTGTCGGAAACTATTATAGACACCTGGCAGCAAAATGTGGGTGTCTACAGAGCCCCCACTCTGACTGAGGCTTGGACAGGGCGAAAGTCAGAGTAGCTACCAGGTCAATCAAGGATTAAAACCCGGTAGCTTCCGGTCGGGTCGTTTAAGGTCCATTAGACCTGCGTGAAGGGCCCGCCGGCCATGGATTAGAAATGTACCTGAACTGATGATGATAACTCCGTGGGGAATTGAACTCGTCGCATAAGACTTAAAATGGGCCTGTATGTGGGCTCATCTTGTTAAATGCCGTTGGGGAGTTATGCAAATTGCATGGTCCTGTTTGAGTCGTCCTGTACTTATTTATGCAAAGTAGCAAAGTTTCGCACATAATATTTGTAGGAAAAATGACTCGTGCTGGGGGATAAATTTTTTGAGAAAAAGGTCTGAATTTTTGAGTTTGTAGGAGTCTTTGAAAATTAGGGTATTTTGTTGACTCTGAAAAGGAATAGGAATGCTCGGGATGACTTAGCTAAGCCTTAGGATAAGGATTGTATGCTAAATACTCTAGGATTGGGAATCCTAAGGTGAGGACGAGAACTTGGTTTTATATACTATAAATACCCTCTCCTTGCTTCATAAATTTTCACAATTCCCACAATTCCTTAAAGAAAAGAATAAGCCCTGAAAAATTTATTCTTTCTTTTAGCCAACCAATTATTGGGATCGACCGATTAGTGGGAATGTTGCACGAATGGTCTAAGTACTTCAGGGATGCCGATAGGGCTATCCTAAATCAGAACGGCGTTACCCAATTGTTTGTGATCCGTCAGATGCAAGTAGACCGTCACTTCTTGGATGCTTGCCTGTCCTATTGGGACGACACCTATCATGTATTTGGTTTTCCTCGAGGAGAAATTTGCCCTATTCCTGAGGAAATTGCTGCTGCAGGGGGATGGAATCCCATACTTCGCCCTGCTATCCCTTTTTCAGTTCCTGACCCAAGGAGGAAGTTAAGGGAATTTTTAGGGCTTTCTCACATGGAGGTATCCCGTATGCTAGAAGGAGATACCGTTTCCTTGATTGATTTAGCTGAAAAATTTATGAATCCGGATGATGTCCGGGTCAGGCCGGTTCACAGCCGTAGGGCCTTTACTTTTTGCATGCTCCATGTCTATGCCTTCGAGGGGCATACGGACTTATTATCTTGCATGGGCCACGTTAGACTTTTCACCGTGGCTGATCTGATGGAGACGGAGCATAGCCCGGCTTGGTTGATTACGGGAGAAATTATTCAGGGTTTGGATAATCGCAAGAGGGATCCGTCAGTCCGGCTGACTGGGAGTACCCAGCTTCTACAGGTATGCTGTTTTTGATTTTTTTCCGGCTTTTTCCCATTTTTCCGTTTTTTGCGATTTTTCCCGATTTTCCCGATTTCTGCGGTTTTCTCGGTTTTCGCGTTTTTCACGTTTTTTTTTGACGTGATTTTGACGATTTTTGTGATTTTGATTTTTTGCGGGTTTCTCAGCTGTGGCTGTTTGAGAGGCTATTGATTTTGGATCCTCCTCTAGACGTGAGCCGGTATCAACCCAGGCAAGTAATGGCTAGGAGACGAGCTATTCCTTTTTCTCGCTTCAACACCCAAAAATATTGGGACGAGGTGCTATCCTTCCATGGAGGCCTATTGATCCGTTGGGCCGTGCCATGGTGGCCGATTTACGTTTGGACAGGTTTGGAGTCTCGAGACAGGGCTAGATATCAGGTAATCCTATCTTTTAGCCAGACAATTCACCTCTTTCCCGATTGCATACTTAGGCAATATGGTCGGGTGCAAAGAATCCCGGAAATTGAGGCAGTCGTGAGTGAATCTACCCAGTTGACGGATGTAATGTGTGATACATGGATGCAAAGGTGGTATACACGAGCTACTTGGCCCGTTCCCAAAAATCCTCATTCGATCTGGGTAACTGACTCTTATATGAGATGGACCCGAGCTGATTCAGCTAAAACCCGAGCTGCCTTGAAAACTGACGAGGCCTATGACCTGTTACGCCGAGAACATGCTAAAGACAATAGAAGCTTCTTTGCCGAAGAAGCTACTCCGACAGGTCAGAAAGGGAGATCTAGGACTCAGACTGAAAGGTCCAGTACTAAAGGTGCACGGGGGAAAGTGAGCCCCCAGACGGAATTAGAAAGGAGACTAGGACCAAGGTTGGCGGCTAAGGACCGACTTGGTCCTCGAGACAGGCTTCCCGAGCCCGTCAGGGCTCGGCTTGGACCGGTGCAAATGGCGGACGACTTAACATCGAAAAGCGGGTTTGAACAAAAGAAATTCCTCTGGTGATTAGGGAACGTCCGCCCCCACCCCGTCGGCCTCGGGCTCCACGTGACCCGAAAGATAAGGGGAAAGGGAAAATGTACGAGTAGTCTCCTAAATTTATTATTTAAGTATTACTACTATTTTTGTGGTGTGATTTTTTTTTTGTGATGTATTTTTGAAATAATAAAAAGACATTTTAGTGAATACCGTTCCCGTCTTTTCGTTATTGCAATGGTTGTACCCTTTTGAGGGGCTGCCTACGTATCCAAAATCTATGGAATCAAACCTTCCGTAGTTCAGAAGTATTTTTGCAATTTTTCGAAATACATCAAGATTATTAATTCGAGATGTGCAACGGTAGGATAGATAATCCTAACTTATTGACTTGCTTAAAATTTTTGAAAATTCATAAAAAGACATTTTTTATAAATTTTGCAAATGACATTGAGATAGGGTTTATGGATAGTAACGCTTCAGCTGGTCCAAATTTGTTGGGTTGACGAACTCGTTTCCGTCCAAGTCTGTTAGCATTACTGCTCCTCCTGAAAGAATTCTCTTCACTAGATACGGCCCAGCCCAATTAGGTTTGAACTTCCTCCTTGGGTCAACCGGTAGTAAAGCTCGAACAGATTTTAGGACTAGATCGCCCTCTTTGATATTCCTGGGCCTAACCCTTTTGTTAAAAGCCCGTTGGATCATTTTCTGATATATGTGAATATTATTCAGAGCCCGGGATCGTCGTTCGTCTAAGAGGAGTAGCGAGTCATATCGGGCTTGGACCCAATCCGCCTCAGGTACCTGGCTCTCGAGCAGAATCCTAAGGGATGGTACTTCTAGTTCGACTGGTTGGACCCCTTCCATTCCGTATGTCAGATAATATGGAGTTGCTCCGGTTGCAGTTCGAATTGATGTCCGATATCCCCATAAGGCAAAGGGTATCTTGTCGGGCCAGTCCCGGTAATTCTCAGCCATCTTTTTAAGAATGGTGACAATTGTCTTATTGGCCGCCTCCACCGCTCCATTTGTTTGAGGACGGTAAGGTGATGATGTATGCCTTTGGATCTTGTACTTTTTCAGCAAAGTGGCAGTTTCAGCTTGGAAATGGGTCCCGTGATCGCCGATGAACTCGTGCGGAATCCCGTATCGACATATAATCTTGTTTTGGATGAACTTAGCCACATGTTTGGCATTCAAGATCCGGTATGACTCTGCTTCGACCCATTTAGTGAAATAGTCGATAGCCACTAGGATGAAACAGTGACCTCCCGTCCCGGAAGGGTTCACTTTCCCAATTATATCAATTCCCCATGTTGAGAACGGCCATGGTGACGTCATTGTATATAATAGGGATGAAGGCATATGTTGTACATTGGCGAAAATCTGACAGTTGTGGCAGTGTTTGACATATAACTGACAGTCAGTTTCCATGCTATTCCAATAATAACCGAGTCTTGCGATTTTCCGAGCCAACATATGGGCGTTCATATGCGGACCGTTTTCACCATCATGTACCTCGGCCATGACTCTTTCGGCTCGAGTTTTGTCAATGCATAGAAGTAAAGCCCCCTGTGCTGTCTTCTTATACAGCTGTCCATCGTCTGTGCGGATGAACTGGGTTGCCCATCTTCGTAGAGCTTTCTTGGCCCGGTTTTCAGCTCCCGGAGGATATTCCCCTGACGTTAAGTAGGTTAAAATAGCCTGATACCAAGGTTCTGGATCAGTTATTTCAATATCTTGAACAACGTGGATATATGCCGGCTCTGACCGCCTTTCGACACAAATGGGCATGCTGGTTAGATGTGCTGGGATATTCAGTAAAGATGCTAATTTTGAGAGAGCATCTGCAAACTGGTTTTCTTCCCGAGGCAGATAGATGTACTCCACCTTTTGGAATTGTTTTTCGAGAACTCTTACTCGCGCTTGGTAAGCCACGAGATTTGCGTTCCGAGTCTTCCATTTTTGTAGGGTTTGATTTATGACTAATGATGAGTCACCGTGGACCCGGAGGTTTGTTACTCCCAAATCAGCGGCGGCTTGCAGTCCGTGAATGCATGCTTCGTACTCGGCTGCGTTGTTAGTCACGTCGAAATCTAGCTTAATGGACAACGGGGTGTGCTCCCCTTGTGGTGAGATTAGCAAGATCCCGACACCAAATCCTCGGAAGTTGGATGCTCTGTCGAAATACAGATCCCATGTGTCGGTGTTGGTATGGAATATGTCTTCATCTGGGAAGGCCCAAGTATCGGTGTGTTCTTCCTCGGATACCGGACTATCGGCGAGGAATTCTGCTACTACCCGGCCCTTGATGGCTTTTAAAGGTACGAACTTGAGGTCGAACTCAGCTAGCATTAAAGTCCATCTGGATATGTGGCTGTTGAGGATGGGCTTTTCGAACAGATACTTGATTGGATCCATTTTGGATAGCACATGTACCTCGTGACTAAGCATGTAGTGTCGAGCTTTTTAGTGGCCCATACTAAAGCTAGACACGTCTTCTCGAGCATTGTATACTTGCATTCGTATTCTAAGAACTTTTTACTGATGTAGTAAATAGCCCGTTCTTCGGAATCGACCGTCTGGGCTAGCATAGCGCCCATGGCCGTCTCGGTCGTTGTCAAGTATAATGACAGAGGCAAACCGTGCTGAGGTGGCATTAGCACCGGTGGAGAGGATAGAATTTCTTTGATCTTGTCGAAAGCCATTTGACATTTGTCGTCCCATAGTGTTCGTTCTCCTATCTTCAGTTTCTTGAAAATGGGTTCACATACCATGGTTAGCTTTGAAATGAATCGGCTTATATATTGGACTTTTCCGAGAAACCCCCTTATCTCCTTTTCGGTTTTAGGCGGTTGCATCTCGATTATGGCCTTGATCTTTGCTGGGTCAACTTCGATGCCACGTTGGCTGACAATGTGGCCCAATAGTTTGCCCGATGTTACCCCGAAACTGCATTTTTGAGGGTTTAACCTCATGTTGTACTTGCGTAGTCGAGTGAAGAACTTCCTTAGGGCTGCAATGTGCCCGTTTTGGTCAGTGGACTTGACGATCATGTCGTCGACATAGACCTCCACTTCCTTATGCATCATGTCATGCAATAAAGTGGTGGCGGTCCGTTGATAAGTTGAGCCAGCGTTAATAAGCCCAAATGGCATCACGGTATAGCAGTAAGTCCCCCAAGGTGTGATGAAGGTGGTTTTACTCATGTCTTCTTCCGCCATTTTGATCTGATTATATCCGGCATACCCGTCCATGAATGATAGAAGGGCATGGTCAGCTGTGTTATCCACCAGTATGTCGATGTGTGGCAACGGAAAATTTTCTTTTGGGCTGACCTTATTAAGGTCCCGAAAGTCTACACATACTCGGACTTTGCCATCTTTTTTGGGTACTGGTACTATGTTTGCAACCCAGTCTGGATATTCAGACACTTGAATAAAGCCCGCTTTGAATTGTTTATCAACTTCTTCCTTGACTTTGAGAGACCATTCGGGCCTCATTCTTCGGAGTTTCTGTTTTACCGGCTTGTACCCGTCTTTGATGGGTATTCGGTGTTCAGCTATTTCCCGGTCTATTCCCGGCATGTCCTTGTAGGACCATGCAAAGACGTCTTTGAATTCCTGGAGGAGATTGGTGAATTGTTGTCTCTCCTCGGGATCTAAAGATAGGCCCAACTTAAGCATCTGAGGTTCTAAAGGGGTTCCTACGTTGATGGAATCAGTTTCTTCGATTATTGGATCTCGGGATTCCCTTTGCTCAAGTTGCTCGATTAGATGCGGAGGCAATGGTACCTGTTCGTCGGGTTTCTCAATGTCATTGCAAGTAAGATTTTTGAAAACATTTTGAAAATAAGCCAAGTCGTAAGCAGAACGGTTATCGTTATTATTGATAGTAAATTTTGAAAAGAGCTCGAAGAGAGCTGCCATCTGATCGTTGGTCAGAGGTGGGATAGGGAGAGCCCTCGGGACAGACTCCGGGGCTCCCGACGGTGTGGCTAAAGAAGGGAGAGGGGTTACAGACTCGATCCTAGTACTGGACCCTCTAGACTTCGACTCAGACTCCGATTCTGACTCTGACTCGGACTCGGACTCGGACTCGGATTCGATAGCACGCATATCTCCTTCACCAGTAGTTAGCTTGTAGACTCGACCCTGACTGTCGGTCCACTTAGTTGTCTTCCTCCAAGCTCTCTTCCCAGTGTTGGCACCAACTTCAGAGATCAGCTTGGTTGGATCAAACCTGCTGCTGCGGAGAATCAAGCTGACTAAATCCTGTTTAGGGATCGGGACAACCTTGTCTTCCCCGAAGAGTAGTCCTAGAATGGGCTCAATATTGTTTGTGCCCTCCTTTGATTTGGCCTGGATAAGGGCGAAGATGTCATCTGGGATGAAATTACATTCCCGAGCCAGTTTGGTCCCTGGGTATGAGATGGTGGGCTGATAGAGGCCCGTTTGAATAGCTCCGAACACCGGGGTGACGAACGTGACCGCCTTGGTTTGGTCCGTGTATTCGGGCGTCATGGTGTAGCCTAGACCGAGGCGAGATTGTCCGTTGTTCAGGGTTTCGATAATTTTCCCGGGTGGAAGATAGGGCCTTGATGTGATTCCCGGTAGACAACCCAGATTCTGTAGCATCGTGTCGATGCTAGTAGTGAAGTATGGCCGGAAAAGGTATTCTTCCTCGATCATTCCCACGAAGTTGAATCCTCGTGGGTCGGCTGAGCCCGCCGTGTTGCAGCTTGACACGGTTATGGGAGAAGCTTCAAGAGTGACGATCCCATCTTGTAAAGGCAGCTTGACCTTCCTGTGAAGAGTGGAAGACACAGCTTTGACCGCGTGAATCCACGGTCTCCCGAGTAGCAGATTGAAAGATGAAGTAACATCGATCACTTGGAATTCTAACTCCTTCTCGATCGGGCCCGTTATGATTGTTAGCTTAACGGCCCCAGCAACTGATTTTGGGCTTCCATCAAAAGCCTGGATAGTTTGCGCAGTCGGAAGGTAGTCAGCCTCGGTAATGCCGAGGGCCTTGGCTGTCCTTAAGGGAAGGACGTTTACTGCGGACCCGTCATCAATCAAGGTCATCGGGAGGTACTTGTTGCGGCAGATCACCATGATGTATAGGGCCAAGTTATGGGTGGTCCCGAATGGTGGAAGGTCGGACTCGGAGAAAGTGATAAGTGGGTCTTCTCCTTTAGACTTGTCCTTGAGGTGTGGCAAGATCGTGGCTACCATATCAGTGGGGGTAACCGATGAGTCGACCTTGATTTCATCAAGGGCCCTAGTAAGTGCCGCCCGATGCTCTTGTGAAGTAACCAAAAGCTGCCATATAGTAATATCAGTTCGGACCCTCTTTAGTTGTCTGACTAGGGCCGTGTCAGCGTTTGGCTCTTCGGGAGCGAGTTCCGTCCTGGAAGGTTCAATGACGGTTTCCGGAGTGGTGAGACTGGCCGTAATGGTGTGTGAACCGGCCAGAGCTTTGGCTTTAGCTTTCCGGATCTCTTCAATGGTGACGGGGACAGCTTCCCCCTTAGCCAAGTAAACATCATCTTCATCGTCGTTCCATATCCCATTGATTTGGGAAATGAAAGGGGAAATGAGATGAGAGCAGTCAACTACCTCTCCAGTAAAAATGGCGTGAGTAGCAAGAGGATTGTTTTTGTTACTTGGCTTATCACTGGGTAGTGGTATCTTCCCACTTTCGATCAGATCTTGAATAAGATGTTTCAATTTCCAGCATTTCTCCGTGTCATGCCCGTTGCCTTGGTGATAATGGCAATAAGTCTGAATGTTGTAGCTTTTGGATCGCTTTTCCACGGGAACTTCCGGAATTGGGCCTATCAGTTGGATTAGGCCTTTCGAAGACAGCCTTTGTAAGGCATTAGCATAGGTTGTCCCTATGTCGGTGAATACCCGATTTGGAGTATTCTCTTTGGCCGAGGTGTCTAATGAATTAACCTCGTCGAAGATGCTTCGGGCCGCCGTTGTGGTTGCGGGCTTGCTGGAGGATGAACTGGCTCCTTGATACCCTTTGGTAGAGGCCTTAGTAAGGTTCTCTAGCCTTAGATCATCTTCGATTCTAGTACCCATTTCGGTCAAAGTGGCGAAGTCGGGTATGATAGCTGTGGACATGACATAGGTCCACCCCGACGCGGCCACGCGCGGGTTTTGGGGAGGCGAATGAATCTCCATGAGATGGTCAAATGGAAATTTAAATCGAAGTCGGAGTCGCCACCGAATTTTATGGTTATTCGGAACCGTTCGAGCCCACTCTATGTCGTAGTGGGCCGTGTATAAATACGGCCCATTTCCGATGTCAGAGTTTATTGGGCTCGTCCCTTTGCATATCGATATAGATGCCGACTGAAGCGGTTAATCGTATATTGAATGACTCTCGTTGCCAATGGTTTCGGACATCCGGAAACCACGGTTCTGAGTAAGGGGTGAGGGTACGTGTTGGGAAGTTCACTAAGAACACCCAACCCCGCCCGCACATTAGCGGCCTCTACTAGGATATCGAATGACGTTTTAATGCGCGCATTAGTAATACGATGAATGATATGCAAACATTGTTTTCCTAAGCATGTGAGGAATTGAATGGGTTGCTAAGTCGGTTTAATGCATGAAAAATTAATTAATGTCAAAGTCAAATTTAACATGTGAGATTCGTTTTAGTATAATAAAACAAATGAAATAAAAAGGATGAATTTGCTACAAAAGAACAAACGAGTTAGTATCGATTTGTAAATAATAATAGCAAGAAATAAATATGCGAAATCGAGAAAATAAATATTAATCGAAATCTGAAAAAAAATATTGTTAAAAAGAAGCGGTTTTGCATAAAAAACGATGTTCGAAAAAAATATAAAAAAGAACGGAAAGGGTCGTCGGGACAGCCGGCCGCGCGGCTCGCCCGGGATGCCGGTGGGTCGCGCGTCGGGCTGGTTTTGGACGCGGTTTTCTGAAAATTCGATTTATTAAATCACGTACGAATATTGCATGATTCGTACTCGAATTAATATTTTCGATATTCGCTATATTCGATAATTGACTACGAAATCAATATCTATTATTTTGAATAGTTTTAGAAAAGATGTAAATTTTAGAAATCGTCTCGTAGAATAAATAATAAAACGACCGAAAAAGTAAAAAAAAAATGGTCCGTATTGCGAGCCGTCCGGTTTTTGTATTTTATTCGAAATTGCTAAATTGATAAATCGCGTACAAAATATGAATTAATTTGTACTCGATTTATGTTTTCGATATTCGTCGTATCCGATATTCGATTATGAAATCGACATCGGATATTTAGAATGAGTTAAAAAAAGTTTTGTAAAATTATTTGTTTTGAACGAAAAGTAAAAGAAAAGAATTTTGAACAAAAAAAGAATGTAACGATTTTTTGACATCGTCGAGATCTTAATATAATTCTTTTCGATACAATATTCGATTATAGAAAAATTGATATTATATCTTTAAGAATATATGTTATGAAAATAATTTTTCGTTAATAACGATATTAGAGAAAAAAAAGAAAAACGACTCTTGACCCATAATAAAAAACGGACGAAGAGAAGGAAGGAGAAGAAAGGAGAAATCGGGTTTGGTACACCCTCAACCTACATGCTTTTGTTGACTCGGATCGGGGCTTGTCGGAATGTGGCTAGGCACGGGAGCGTCGAGGTGATGTCGGTTAGGTTAGGGTGGCTCGGCTAGGTGGGACGTGTGAAGGGTGTCGGATATCGGGACCGGTTTCCTTCGGGTTTGTAATATCGGTTTCTCGATGCTAAAGAATTATGTTTTTTCAGGAATTATGTATGTTGGGGATAGTATGAATTAATTGTGTTGTGTGGATAATGTGTATGAAAAATTGTACGGAGTATTATTTTTTCGGTGATTTCTGATGTTCATATTTGTTGGATGCAAGGAGCTATTTATAGGGAGTTCCCGACCTTGACTTAGGAGAGTTTGACTACCGCTTAGGATAGGAAACGTAGGAATCTGAGGGAAATAAGAATTCCGCTTTCTTGTGAGGGAAGAAAGGGGACACGGCTGGTTTTGGGCTGTTTTGGCCGAGTGTTTTGCACTCGGTCGGATACTCGAATCGATTTTTTAATAGGATTCCTGTTTGAGCTAGAATTACCGCTTGGGTAAGAAGCTGAGGAGAACGAGAATTCCGTTTTCTTCTAAGAGAAGAAAAGAGGAAAACCGGCTGACTTGTACTACTTGGCCGAGTGGTTGCACTCGGTTGGGTGTCTGAGTCGGTTCTCGGATAGGATTCCTACTCGGGATTGAATTCTACCTTAAACGGAGTTGTTTATTATTTTTTGTATGGCTGATTTTGTAGAGTTGGACCGTGAATATACCGTGTGAGGTGTCACGGTTGACTTACAAGTTTCGGGAAATATCTTTGACCGGGTTTTGACTCGGTCGCTAAAAGACGGTTTTACCCCTGGTGACGGATTCGACCCAAATTAGTGTTATTTGACTCGAAACGACCCACTGGGCCTGAATTTGAGGTTGGTTTTTTGAGATTTGTACTCCTTAAAATGCCTAGGCCAAATATCCATCATTTTGAGCCCATTTTCGAGTACGTTTAAAGCACGTTAGCCTCCGATCATCATCGGGTGTTTGTCGGAAACTGCTATAGACACCTGGCGGTCAAAATGTGGGTGTCTACAATAGCGTACCTGAGATGGACTCGGTAAGCGGGGAGGAGGTTTTTGACAAAGGCCTCCACTAGCACCTTTTCGGTGGGCTTGTCCACCAGTTTAACACTTTCGGTCCTCCACCTTTGAAGGTATTTGGTGAAACCCTCCTTAGGTTCTTGGGCCATAACTTCCAGAGTACGCATAGTAGTCTGGATTTCAGCATTATCCGCGTAGTTCCTCGCGAATTCCATTGCAACATCGTCCCAGGTTTTGTATTTCTTGGGATCAAGCCTGTAGTACCAGGCTTTTGGGTGTTTCTCCAGAGAGGAAGCAAAGAGATGCTTAAACGTGGTCGATTTGACCCCCTTAACAGCCATAAAGTCCTTGAAAGCCCGAATGTGAAGTACCGGGTCTTCAGTCCCGTCGAACATTGGTAAGCCCATTAAGTTAAGGTTAGCGGGCAGTTCATCAGTCAAGGGTGAATAAGTGCGAGCATTTTCCGTGAGAATAGTGTTTCTAGTGGTCGAGTGGACCTGTTCCTGCAGCTTTTGGACTGCGCCGGCCAGTGCGGCCAGAGGTCCGTCATCTTTGATCGAAGCATTAGGGGTTCCCTGTTCCACGGCACTAACCCGAGTGACGATGGCAATTTGGTCCTCCCGCATTCTCCTCAATTGGTCCTGAATTTGGGTCAACGAGGCGGTCAAGTCGTCTATGGCTTTTTGCGTCATGGTTCGAGTGAAGGGTGGCCTGTCTGTAAGAGCACCGCGTAATTAGCAACTTAACCCGAATCCTAAGAAAAGTACATCCCGAGCAAGGGAAAAGGAAGAAGACTAAAACGGTAATGACTCGGAAAAGACACCTAGACGGGTGACTTGTGAAAAGGTGGGCCTTCCTCAGGATCCAACCATGTGGGTTGGGCCCTGTCCGAAGGAAGGTTCACGTGAGACATTCCCAGACTTTTAGACTCGATTGTGTAAATGGGCCAACCTTTGTAGGAGTATGTCCTACGTAGGTGGGCCTTGCCTTAGTAAAATAAGGCGGACTAGGATAGGGGGGAAAATCCGTGATGTAGGATCGACGGAGTTTCGACGCTAGAGACTTCAACGACTTATGACACGACCCGACACTGCTAAATACGGGATGTCTAAGAAGAGGAAGTTTTGAAATATGATATTTTTTGAAAAGGCCCGAAAAAATCGGGGAGAAACCGGCCCTTTTTCGAGGAAAAACGGAAAAGGTGGGCCGGGTGACGGTTTGAAAATTTTCGAAAATAATTTCGAGTTTTGAATTGGGCATAATACCGGCTAGAAAAAGGCTATTTTGAGTAAAATCATAAGTCCTAAGTTCGGTATATGTCTGGGGTTTTGAAATTGGATATTTTGAAAAGGATGCAAAATTTTGAAAAAATGACGGTTTTGAAAAAGATGTGGATCAAGTAGCACGTAGTCATGGAAACAGTATAATGACGCCATGTATGCTCTTAAGCTAAGTCTCGGTCAGTCTGTAAGGGTCTATACCAGTGTACATAGCCTATCGAGAATCGGGGCGGACTCCCTAACTCGAGTTGAGATTAGGACATGTCGTAAAACCCATACGAATCGGCTAATGGACACCTTTGACATAACCAGTTTGGACTATATCAATGGTATAGTGGGACGTCGGTCACCAGTACCGGCCCGGGAAAGATGGGGTTATGCATGAACCGTAAAACTAAAACGCGTATTGTACTAGTCAAACGATTTCTATTCGAGTCTCACCCTGAAGGACACCGAAGGTTATTAACGCATCAGTAAATCCCCAGCGGAGTCGCCAAATTGTGGACATGACATAGGTCCACCCCGACGCGGCCACGCGCGGGTTTGGGGAGGCGAATGAATCTCCATATGAGATGGTCAAATTGAAATTTAAATCGAAGTTGGAGTCGCCACCGAATTTTATGGTTATTCGGAACCGTTCGAGCCCACTCTATGTCGTAGTGGGCCGTGTACAAAATACGGCCTATTTCCGATGTCAGAGTTTATTGGGATCGTCCCTTTGCAGTTCGATACAGATGCCGACTTGAGCGGTTAATCGTATATTGAATGACTCTCGTTGCCAATGGTTTCGGACATCCGGAAACCACGGTTCTGAGTAAGGGGTGAGGGTACGTGTTGGGAAGTTCACTAAGAACACCCAACCCCGCCCGCACATTAGCGGCCTCTACTAGGATATCGAATGATTTTTTAATACGCGCGTTAGTTCAACGATGAATGATATGCAAACATTGTTTTCCTAAGCATGTGAGGAATTGAATAGGTTGCTAAGTCGGTTTAATGCATAAAAATTTAACGTCGAAGTTGAATTTAACACGTGGGATTCGTTTTAGTATAATAAAACAAATGATGGAAAGGAATGAATTTGCTACAAGATAAACAAACGAGTTAGTATCGATTTGTAGAATTATAATAAAGCAAATAAATATGCGAGATCGAGAAAATAAATATTAATCGAAATCTGAAAAATATTGTTGAAAAGACGTTGTTTTGTATAAAAAACGATGTTCGAAAAAAAAAGAACGAGAGACACGCCAAGGCAGCCGGCCGCGCGGCTCGCCCGGGATGCCGGCGGGTCGCGTGGCGGCCTGTTTTCGAAGGCGGTTTTTTGAAAATTCGATGCTTTTATTAAATCGCGTACAAATATTATATGATTCGTACTCGACTTAATATTTTCGATATTCGTTATATTCGATAGTTGACTACGAAATCAATATCAAATACTTGGAATAGTTTTAGAAAAGATGTAAGTTTTAGAAATCGTCTCGTAGAATAAATAATAAAACGAACGAAAAAGTTAAAAAAAGGTTCGGGTTTCAGGCCCGTGCGCGAGCCGCCTGGGCGTGGCGCGACTCGCGTGCGGGTCTGTCCGGCTTTTATTTTTTTGTTCGAAATTGCTAAATTTGATGAATCGCGTACAAAATATGAATTAATTTGTATTCGATTCATGTTTTCGATATTCGTCGTATCCGATATTCGATTATGAGATCTATATCGGATATTTAGAATGAGTTTAAAAAGGTTTTGTAAAATTGTTTAAAAAAAAGGAATTTGAACGAGAAAAGATGTAACGATATTTGATATCGTCGAGATCTTAATATAATTCTTTTCGATACGATATTCGATTATAGAGAATCGATATCATATTTTTAAGAATGTTTGTTATGAAAATAGTTTTTTGTTAATATCGATATTAGAAATAAAAAAAGACGACGCTTGACCCGTAAAAGGAAAAAAAAACGGACGACGAGGAAGAGAAGAGAAGAGAAGAAAAGGAGAAATCGGGTTTGATCACACCCTCAACCTACATGCTTTTTTTAACTCGGATCGGGGCTCGTCGGAATGTGGCTAGGCACGGGAGCGTCGAGTGATGTCGGTCGGGCTAGGGTGGCTCGGTTTAGAGGTGACGGATGAAGGTGTCGGGTGTCGGGACCGGTTTTCTTCGGGTTTTGGACGTATTATCGGTTTCTCGATGCTAAAGAATTATATTTTTCAGGAATTATGTATGTTGGGGATCGTATGAATTAATTGTATATCTCATGATCGAAAGTGTTGTATGCAAGGGGCTATTTATAGGGAGTTCCCGACCTTGGCTAAGAGGTGTGTTTGAGTTAGAATTACCGCTTGGGTAAGAAGCTGAGAAGAACGAGAATTCCGTTTTCTTGTGAAGGAAGAAAAAGGGAATCCGGATGGTTTATGCTGCTCGGCCGAGTATTTGCACTCGGTTGGGTGTTTGAATCGGTTTTCGGATAGGATTCCTACTTGGGATCGAATTCTACCTCAAACGGATTTTTTTATTATTTTGTGAAGCTGATTTTTTGTAGAGTTGGGGTCCGAATTGGACACGTGAGACATCACGGTCGGTCCACAAGTCTCGGGAAATATCTTTGACCGGGTTTTGACTCGGTCGCTAAAAGACGGTTTTACCCCTGGTGTCGGATTCGACCCAAATTAGTGTTGTTTGACTCGAAACAACCCACTGAGCATGAATTTGAGGTTGTTTTTGTGAAATTTGTACTCCTTAAAAAGCCCAAGCTTAATATCCATGATTTCGAGCCCATTTCCGAGTACGTTAAAGCATGTTTGCGTCCGATCATCATCGGGTGTTTGTCGGAAACTACTATAGACACCTGGCAGCAAAATGTGGGTGTCTACAGGTATCAAATGCTAAGGGACGAACCCGATAAACTCTGACATCGGAAATGGGCCATATTTTGTATATGGCCCACTACGACATAGAGTGCGTTCGAATGGTTCCGAATAACCACAAAATTCGGTGGCGACTCCTACTTCGATTTAAATTTCAATTTGACCATCTCATTTGGAGATTCATTCGCCTCCCCAAACCCGCGCGTGGCCGCGTCGGGGTGGACCTATGTCATGTCCACAATTTGGCGACTCCACTGGGGATCAACTGGCGTGTCACTTACCATCGGCATCGTCAGGGTGAGACTCGAAAAGAAATCGTTCGAATAGTAATGTACACGTTTTAGTTCAATGGTTCATGCATAACCCAATTCTTTCCCGGGCCGGTTACTTGTGACCGACGTCCTACTATACCACGGTGCATTCCTAAATGGGTGCACTAAAAACTTCGATGGCGGAACTCGCATGGGTTTTACGGCAGGTTCTAAGACCAACTCGGCTTAGGAAGTGCGTCCTGATTTGCGAGAATGCTATCGTCGTTGGTATAGACCCTATTCGACCGACCGAGACTTAGACTAAGAGCATACATGGTGTCATTATACTGTTTCCGTGACTACATGCTACTTGATCTTCTTTTAGTCTTTTCAAAAACAAACATTTTCAAAAACTTACATCTTTTCAAACCCATCTATTTTTCAAAACCCGGAAAGCTACCGAATTTAGGACTTATGATTTCAAAATAGCCTATTTTTAGCCGGTATGCTGTCCAAACTTTCCAAAAAAAATTCAAAATCTCGGCTTGGTAACCTTTTTCTCGATTTTTTTAAAAACAATCGGGCCTTCCAATCCGACCTTGCTCGATTTTCAAATCCAAATTCCCTTTTCAAAACTTTCTTCTTCTTAGGACTTCCCGTATTTAGCAGTGTCGGGTCTTGTCATAAGTGGTTAGAATCTATAGCGTCGAAACTCCGTCGATCTTACATCACGAGTTTCTACCCCATCCTAGTCCGCCTTATTTGTCAAGGCACGGCCCACCTTCGTAGGACAAACTCCTGCAAAGGAAAGCCCGTTTACACACTCGAGTCCAAAGTCTGGAGAATTCTCACATGGATCTTCCTTCAAACGGGACTAGGCCCACTTTGCCAAATCCTAGGGAGAGTCCACCATCCACGAGTCACCCGTCTAGGTGTCCTTTCCGACTCATTTCCTTTTCGGGCTTTTCCTCACTCGGGGGGCTACCCTTCAGCGGAGCGATCAATCACGGTTGATCTAAGGGTCTTGTCTTACACGTGTCTCACGTACCCCACTTTCGAGTCACTTAGATGTCACACCATCTGAGTCCTATCCGAGTCCTTAGTCTCACTTGGGGGCTATTCTCCGATGGAGCGATTAATCACAGTCACTCCGAGAATCGTACCCTACACATTTGTCTTAGGAGAGTCTAACCCAAGTCAAACTGGAGTCATCTCTCCTCCCACGCTATTTCCTATGCCTTGGTGTATTCGAGTTCCGAAGCAACTTTCCTGATTACGCGGTATTCTTACAGACAGGTCGCCCTTCACCCGAACCATGACGCAACAAGCCATAGACGAGCTGACTGCCTCACTGGCTAAGATGGAGGCCCAACTGACAGCCATCAGTACCGACCAAACCGCCATTGCTACCCGTTTGAGTGCCGTGGAGCAAAGGACTCTTAAGGTCAGGAATGAAACCGCTGGGCCCATAGCTGAACTGGTCAGCGCCGTTCGCAAGCTGCAAGAACAGGTCCATTTGTCAACGAATAACTCGATCCATACAGAGAATGCCCGGGCTTATTCGCCTCTAACCGATGAGTTGCCCGCTAATCTCAACTTGACAGGCCTACCAATGTTTGATGGGACTGAAGACCCGGTGCTCCACATCCGGGCTTTCAAAGAATTCATGGCTGTTAAGGGAGTTAAGTCATCCATGTTCAAACATCTCTTTGCTTCTTCCCTTGAGAAGCATCCAAAAGCCTGGTATTACAGGCTCGATTCCAAGAAGTACAAGACTTGGGACGACGTCGCAACAGAGTTCGCTCGGAATTATGCAGATAATACCGAGATCCAGACCACAATGCGCACCCTGGAGGTCATGGCCCAAGAGCCCAAGGAAGGTTTCACCAAGTACCTTCAAAGGTGGAGGGCCGAAAGTGTGAAGTTGGTAGACAAGCCCAACGAGAAGACATTAGTGGAAGCGTTCATCAACAACCTCCTACCTCCCTACCGCGTCCATCTTAGGTATGCCGGCATTTCAAACTTTGCGGTGCTTACCGAAATGGGCATTAGGATTGGAGACGATCTTCGACATAATGAAGATCTGGGTGAAGCTTCTACCGAAGGCTATACTGGACATCCACTTGAGTCCTTAGAAGCCGAAGACTACTGACAACCTCATCCAAGAGTCTAGATTTGATTCGAGTCTAAGTCTGAGTTCCAGTCTAGGATACCCTACATCCTCATTTCCAAATCAAAGTCAAAGTCAAAGTCAGTTGTATTCTGTCCTCTTTTTTCAAAATTCAATAAAATCAGCTTTTCTATTTCTCATACATACATTCCTTATGTGTTTCCGAGAACATGATGAACACCATCATACACTGTGAGCACACGCACGTGACTATTATAGGCACATCTATAATGACTGCAGGAAACCGAGCCCGTGTTTTCCTCTTACCTATTCCATGTCTGGTATAGAAAGCCACATAACTACCCGTAGCAGGAGCATATCGAATTCTATGACAAATTTAGGTAGTCTCTTAGTTTGGGTCCAAGACGGGAGGCAAGCCCACTTCCCACAATAAACACCCATCCAATAAGACTAGCCAGTCCCTACCTTAGGTGTTAGTCTGACCGACAAAAAAAAAACTGGACAAAAAAATCAAAAGTCCAAGAGAAAAAAACAAAAGGCCAAAACAAAAAAGCTGGTCATGATCAAAAAAGAATTATCAACATCTCTCGACCAGACACGGTCAACTAAAATGAAGAATCCCATGACCGGGGCTAAGAGGTCAACCCAAAGAATTCAAAAACCCATGACCCTGAAACGGTCAATTCAAAAATTATCAATACCCATACCATCTAATAGGGGAGAGACAGTCAAGCTGGTCAGCTAACACCACATCTAGCCTTCCCACATTACAACTCTCAAGACCTTCTCGAGACCTAGGCTAGAGACAGCCCAGAATTTTGAGGATTCAAGCTCCATAGGATACACCCTAACCTTTAGGGCCAGACATGGAAACCAGATCCCGCATTATCAACCTGCCCGATCGAAGTCCGAGTCATTTTTACTCGACTACCCCCTTTCCTACCACATTACAATACCTTACCCTCGAAGCCTTAGCTCCACAAAATCGAGCTCCAGATTTCGAAACATCAAAGCCACTTGCGACCTAGCTCCACATTTCCAAAAACATCTAAACCAGTTACCAGCCCCAAACACGGGAACTCAGCTTGCAGTCGGCATAGAACATGCCCAAATAGTTCACACCACCTCTGGGGGCTATCCCGGAGAATGCTCACAGTCACAGAATCAACATCTTAACTATTCCAACCCTTTGGTCAAGACATCATTGGGAATGCACCTAGCGTACACCATTGCTATGGCTAGTTACACACAAAGCCCTAATAAGCTAGGCATCATAATACATCTTTCAACACTGAACTACGGCTTGGTTTGATTTCACTAACACGTGAATATGTAGGCAGCCTTTCAACAGAGGCACAACCACCCACACTGACACAAATTCAAAAAAAGCGCCATCATTCCGGTCACGACACTGTCATGTTCTTAACAGTTAGCTTTGTCATTCTGGGGGCTTCTCCTAGGCAGAAGTTCTCCATCCACTCACATAATCCAAATACTTTCAAAGTCTAGCCACCTTTCTATAGTGTGTCCTAGTACTCGGCTCAGTCAAAGACGAGAATCTGTCAGGACTCGGAGTAATACCCACTTTGGAGATGTACCCCAAAACCAAAAATTCAAAAGGAGCACTAGACTACAGCATTGTTACTGCTAAAACAGTCTCATTACAGACTACTGCAATTCCCCTATAGCAGATCGTTCCCATTTCAACGTTGGACCGTGTTGCCACTCGCCTAGGCTACGGAATAGCGCAACTTAAGAGTCTTGTCATATTAGGTGGCCCATCCCCTACCGAGTCACGGTCCAACCCTTAGAGAGTCCACTCGTGTCTGTCAACTCGTCTTGTCGCGTCCAAAGTCGAGTCGGTCGGTATATCTCTCTCTTCAAATTCTCATTTTAAAATTCGCAAAACTTAGCCATTTGAGAAAATCCCTTTCCTAGTCACCACGGGAATAAGAATTTTTATCACACTTCATCTAGACATACAGGCCTAACCAGAGACTTTAGGAGTCCGTGTCAGAATCGGATTAGGAATCAAGTCAGCCCAAGCATTCTAATTTCCAGAAAAAAACATTTTCTTTTCAAAAAATCAATCAAAAATCATTTCTTCCCCAGCATGAGTCAGTGTTTCGCCTAAATGTTACATGCAATTTGTTATGTATCAACAGACAGGTACCCCAAGACTCCCCGAAGAATTCTCAAATACTCCCCAGTGGAAGGATCATGCAACATTTCTATTAAGGAATCGGGATATATCTGTAAGCAGATACACCCAGAGCTTCCAAGGCAAGCTCCCACGCAATTCCAAGATGGGATGTGTCTGTAAACAGACACACCCAAGACTTTTTAGGAGAAGTCCCCGCGCTATTCCAAGATGGGATGTGTCTGTAAACAGACACACCCAAGACTTTTTAGGAGAAGTCCCCGCGCTATTCCAAGATGGGATGTGTCTGTAAACAGACACACCCAAGACTTTTTAGGAAAAGTCCCCGCGACATTGTTGACATCTACCCAGGTATGATTTCTATCTTATGGCTGGCGAGCCCTTCACGCAAGTCTAATGGACTCTAAACGACCCGATCGGAAGTCTGCCAAGTCTTAATCCTCGGTTGGCCTGGTAGCTTCTCTGACTTTCGCCTTGTCCAAGCCTCAGTCAGAGTGGGGGCTCTGTAGACACCCACATTTTGACCGCCAGGTGTCTATAGTAGTTCCCGCCAAACACCCGATGATGATTGGACGTAAACGTGCTTTGATGGACTCGGATATGGGCTCGTAATCATGGACATTTGGTTTAGACTTATTACGGAGTACAAATTTTACAAAATCAACCTCAAATCCAGGCCCAGTGGGTCGTTTCGAGTCAAATGAGACTAATTTGGGTCGATTCCGACACCAGGGGTAAAACCGTCTTTTAGCGACCGAGTCAAAACCCGGTCAAAGATATTTCACGAGACTCACGGACCAACCGTGACACCTCACTTGTCCGGTTTGGACTCCAACTGTTTCAAAAATCAACTTCGAAAAAATTAAACAATTCCGTTAAAGGTAGAATTTGATCTCAAGTGGAATTCTATCCGAAAAACTAAAGCAATTACCGACCGAGTGTCAAACACTTGGCCGAAATCAGCCAAACCAGCCGAGTCCTTTGCCTTCTTCACCAAGAAAGCGAGTTCTCGTTCCTTTCGAACTCTTACGTTTCCTATCCAAACCGGTGTTTCTTGTTGTCCAAGCAAGACACCTCTCCTAAACCTCTGCTCCTATAAATAGGACCCTCACGACACACACATGAAGACATCTAACATCCACGATCATTCATCAAAAACTCAGAATTAATCTAGAATTATTCATCAACCTCGACACACATTCATCGATCATACAAGTACCAAAATACCGACGAATCCGACCCCGAGAAACCGGCCGAAACCCGTCCCCATCACACGTCCAAAATAACACCTTAACTCATCCCGCATCATCTCGACGCTCCCAAGTTTAAACCACTTTCCGACGAGCCTTATTCCGAGAAAACAAAGCATGTAGGTTGAGGGTGTAAATCAAACCCGATTCTTCTCTTCTTCTCTCCCTTTCTCCACGTTTTTTTATCTTTTTTTTTCGAGTCGTGTCGTCGGTCGGTCTTTTTTAATATGGGTCATTGTCGCATATTTTTTTTTTCTAATAATCGATACTACAAAAAGTATTTTTTATAACGTTCTTAAAATACGATATCGATTCTCTAATCGAATATCGTATCCAACAAGAACAAAATTAATTAATTCTCGTTGATGCCAATAAAATCGTTACATCTTTTTAAACAAAATTCGACGATTTTATAAGCGGAGAGAATTAACATCTTTTTCGTTCAAAATTCTTTTTTTTACTTTTCGTTCAAAACAAACTTTTTTCAAAACCTTTTCTAAAATCATTCCGACTATTCGATATCGATTTCATAATCGAATATCGAATACGACGAATATCGAAAATATGAATCGGGCACAAATTAATCCATATTTGTACGCGATTTATAAAAATTAACGATTTTCGACAAAATAAAAAAACCCAAACAGACCGCCACGTGAGTCGCACGCCTGTCCGGCGACTCGCGCGGTGGCCTGGTTGGCCGGGTCCTCTTTTTCTTTCGTTTCCTCGCTTTTCTATTTTTTATTCTTTTCGAATCTTACATAAAAAGCGACTTTCGCGACATATTTCGATAAATGCCTTTTTTTTGACCTCGGTCAACGCGTGCTAATCCGTCACGTGACATAAATCTTTTCAAAAATCATGCATATTATTTATTTACGTCTTTATTCAAATTATTCAATCGTTACTAACTCGTTTTCTCGTGTTTGTAGCAATTTATTTATTTCTTTGTTTTATTAGACTAAAACGAACTTCACATGCTAAAATAACTTTGACGTTATTAGTTTAATATGCATTAAACGACTTAGCAACCCATTTATTTTTCTCTCACATGTCTAGGGAAAATAATCTTTGCATCATTCAACCGTCGAACTAACGCGTGTACACCAAAAACGAACGATATCTTAGTAAAGGCCGCTAAGTGCGGGCGGGGTTGGGTGTTCTTAGTGAACTTCCCAACACGTACCCTCACCCCTTACTCAGAACCATGGTTTCCGGATGTCTGAATCCATTGGCAACGAGAGTCATTCAATATACGATATCCGATAATGTCGGTATCGGTATCAAATGCTAAGGGACGAACCCGATAAACTCTGACATTGGAAATGGGCCATATTTTGTATATGGCCCACTACGACATAAAGTGGGTTCGAATGGTTCCGAATAACCACAAAATTCGGTGGCGACTCCTACTTCGATTTAAATTTCAATTTGACCATCTCATTTGGAGATTCATTCGCCTCCCCAAACCCGCGCGTGGCCGCGTCGGGGTGGACCTATGTCATGTCCACAAGATGGGTGACCCAATTAATCATTTACTAATATATACCCCGTGCAATGATGCATGATATTTTTTGTAAATTTATTTTGTAACATATTTCATTTTAGATTTTCAATTCTGAATTCAATTCTTTTATTTTTATACATCTAACACTGGTACATGTATAAATGTACCTTAGATATATATGAAAATATTTTTGACATTGTAGAACAAATCAAGATAATTGGATAATGTTTTGAAATGTCATTAATTGTGTATTTTAATGAAAATATTATCTATATTTTTCATACTCCGTATATGTCATCTTGCATTCAAAGATACTCATTTTCTCCTTTTCAATATCTATTTTGTAAAAAAATGTGTACTGATGAAAGTTTTTTTAGTTGTTGTGGTGAAACAATCTCATGTTATGAAACAATTTTTTTTGTATAAAAAAGCCCTAATTTCTCAATACTAAATGAAGGTTTTTTTTTTTACAAAGTGAATTGTTCCACATGTCATATGAACTCACTCTATAATTTAATTTGTGAAAAAATATTCATGGAGAGTTTTTTGGTATACTTCGTATTTTGTGTACCTTTGTAAAAATTAAAGTTAAAAAACTTATCTCGAAAATAAAAATACAATTAAGATAAATAAGTTTTTTGTCACAAAGTTAACGACACTATATTAAAATTTCCAAATTGATTTCATAATTTTTTTTGTCATTTTTGCATTATTGACAATTAATAGATTGTGAATTTATTTAATGATGTGATGATTTTTCATTCCTTATTTAAAGTAGTAGAGTTTGGAGGGAAATTTTTTAGAGAGAGTTATTCTCTTAGTGGAAAGGAGATGAAGTAAAACAACATCATTTTGAACCATACAACTCTGTTACAAAACTGTGCTTTCAAAGATGATATGACATACTGGTGCATGTGATATTGTGTAAATACCACCTTGTTTTCTTCCTTTTGCCAAATTAACCTTATTTGAATTGTCCTAAAACCAACATTCAGTAGGGAAAAGGATAACCCTCATATTAGTATATATGTTGTAATTGATGTGTGCAATTTATATATGATTATTCCATCTTTTACGCACGCATTTCCATGCATATCGAGAGTAGCATTGTCTACTATTTCCCCCCGAATTTGATACTTTGTGATCATGTTTCATTTTAGGTAGGGCATGGAATCGTGGATGCATAAACAAGGCAAAACTCGTGCTTAAAGATGAAATTTTATGCGAAATAAGAAAGGAAAATGATCGTTTTCAAATGGGTCAAATCAAAACGTAAATATCTTGAGTTCTAAAACTCTAATCGAGCTGATTCAAGTTGTGTTGGAAATCTCTTTTTTTTTGGTAAAGGGTAAGTATATATATATCAGCAGTGTAACCAATGTACAATAAAAATGCCTACATCAGGTTATGTAGCCATTTAGCATCTTTAACACAAACTGGATGTCTAATTTTACACATGATTCTATGTCTAACATCCATCTTAATCAATTTCACCACATGCATAGGCAATTGTACCGATCCTTCAATTCTGCTCTTATTCCTCTGCATCCAAATGTAGTAGATTGCAGCATTAACCGCTGCCCTGATCACATTACATTGTAATTTCGACCCCCTTACATGGGTCGCCCAATCCAAGTCCAACCCTATTCTCTTCTTCATCCAATCGCTCACTAATTCGATAACACGTGAGCTCCAATAACATCCAAAAAACAGATGGTCCAAGCTCTCCGCTTTCTCTTCTATTAGATGGTCCAAGTTGTGTTGGAAATCTCTTTCTATTAGTTTTTCAACGGTATATCTCAAGCTTGATTTGAAGAACTAACGAAGAAATGACAAGCGTTTGGAATTGAGCGTGCAGTGCTGAGACGCAGTAATCAATCGACAGACTATTCAAAATAGTCAACCAACTATTCTTGACACTGGACGAAGACAGACGCTTTCCTAATTAGATGTTTAGTGTTAGTAAGACTTTTGGCACTACTACTAATATCATTTAGTTTCACCCGCCCTACGCATCAAAGAGTCTTCCCAGGAGGTCACCCATCTTAACACTACTCACGCTTAACTGTGGAGTTCTTATGGCCAGCTAGCATAAATGAATTTGAACTTTATTGACATAATCATTGATTTTAACTCTTTTAAAGTGATTTTTTTTTCACAAACTACATTTAGTTTTTAGAAATTAATTGTTTTTTCCCCATTGATTTTCATATTTATGATTAAAAAATTATTCCGGCAAAAAAAAAACCGAGTTTCGAAATTGACTTTCGGACTTATGATTTCATTAATTTATCGATATTTGTATTTTAATTCATATTTTCCACGTTCTTTTCTTGCTAATTCTTTCAATAAGTTTTTTCTTTTTATTATTGTTTTAATTAGATATTTTAATTTATTTACTTTGAACTATCGATCGCTATTTTATTTCATCATTTTTTTTTATCCTTATCAAGTTTCCTCTTGTCTACTTCAAGTTTTACCCGAATTTTATTTTTCATTAAGTAAATTTTATTTTATATTAATTTCTAAAACTATCTTTCAAATAATAATACAAGACAGTTATTGAATTAGACAGTTGACGATAAATTAACTTTGGATTTTCTCATTAGTAGTCCTTAATTATTAGATTTTCTTACTTGTATTTGTTAATTATTTGTTTCTCTCACTTATACCTCTCTTTTTTTGAAAATTAATTTTGACTGATTATTAAACTTAGGTACAACTTTTTAAAACAATAATCTTTCTTCCAAACAAACAACCTGAAAGACAATTAATTTACAAAAATAATCACTGTTTCGGAGTCAAAGTTAACTCCATGAAAAAAATATTGATCGATTAGAATTCTTAAATACGAGTTAAAAAAAGCGATTATTTTCACATTAAAAATATTGTAAGAAAATAAATCAATTATTTTTAAAAAAATACAACGCTCGAAAGTTGCAGTTATGAGCAGAGACGTCTTAAACTCAATAGAGGCCCGATGCTCCAAAAAAAAGGAGGCCCTAAGAAATACAAACTGAAATTTCACAAGATATGAACTTTATAATATCACATTTTCATTATTATTTCTCCTATTAGCTATACATACTCTTAATATTGAAAAGTATTTCCTTCGAACAGCTTTTTTACTAATAGGTTAATCAAATTTGCTTAATTATCCATCTTTATTGATAAATCACTAAATTATACACTCATGAGAAGAAAAAATAGACGCAAGAAGGGAATGACAAGTAACGCCACCCAATTAAAATTAATCTAAAGCAAAACATTTGAACTTGTATTTAAAATATGGGTAATGTTAAATACAACCCAAATAGTTGTATTTAAACATTTAAAATCTTCCAAAATTTGTATAAATATATGGATTTGAGCACAAATTACACATTTATAAAATGAAATAAAAATTAAATGTATTAGGTATGATGTATGTGGTGATGTACTTGTATTTTATAAGAGAGAGCAAATGTGGTAGGAAAAGTGAAGTACCTAGTAGAATTAATACCATTGGAACCTGTTAAAAGGAACCGGTTGTAAAAATAAGAGGTGCCTTAGACCCCAAAAAAAAGTATCCCATACCAATGAAACCGGTTGTTAACTAACAAGGGGTGCCAAAGGTATTGAGTAAGATATTTGGGTCCTATTAAAATGTTTCTGCACCTGTTGCAAGTAAAACCAGTTCCAAAGACTCCATTAATAGAACCTCTTTTTTACTACAAAAGGTTCCAAAGACTAGGAAATTTTAGAAATAAGAAACCTACAAAATCATTTCTGAAAAGAAGTAAAATAGAAAATAAAAGAACGAAATCACAAAATTGCAAACCACTGTCAAAACCCACGAAATGGAACCCTAATATTTCTATGAATGAAACGAAGTGAGCAACACAAAGAGAAGACGGATTGAAGAACACGAAGAATTGAAGAACACGAAGAATTGAAGAACACGATGAAATCAAACCCAGCCACGAAGAAAACCTTACCCTAATCCTAATTCGAAGAACATGACAATGTAGAGGAAGACACATCAATTCGATTCAAGTTCTGAAATTCGATTTAAGGTACGGATTTATGTTGTGCAATTACCTAAATGAATTGAAGTTCTGTATGGTTCTGCAATTTGTAGACACAAAGACACGAAGAGGTGGGCATGAAGATCCCGACGAAACAGAACCAAAGTCAGGTCGAGTCTGGGAGTGCAAGGACGACGAAGACACTAAGTACAAAAAACCACGAACTGATCCACCCTAATTACCGAAACCACGAACTGAACCACCCTAACTAAGTACAAAAAACCACGAACTGATCCACCCTAATTACCGAAACCCTAATTCAATTTAAGGTAATCTTTCACTTCTGTTTTGATGCATAATCTTTTGCTAATCAGTGTTTTTGTCTTCTGGGAGTTGAATTGTTGTGAATCATTTGATAAGAATCTAAGAAGTTCGAAGTAGTTTGTAAGATATAGAATCACAAAGAAAGAATTATTGAGTTTGCATCGTAGTGGACATCGCTTTCCTGTTATATTCAACCATATGTATAACTCTGTACACGGCACCACTAAGGCTCTCCGAGGCCTTTTGGTAAGAGCTTCCTTGAGCCGCTTAAGCAAACTCTAGGAAAATGATTCAAAACTATTTGACGATCAAACTCTTTTAGTTCATAATAGTATACAAGAAATCCATTTTGGGTAGGTGAAGGTGAAGACGATCGTACATTTTTTTTCTTCTAAAGTGAAGCATAACAATCTTCCCTTTCAAGTATGGTGTATGGTATCGACCGTCTTTTTAGGCATGCTGTTGTTGCCAGACCGGCCGGTCCTGCTCCTACTATTATTACGGTTGCTTCACCCATTATATCATATATGATTCCTCAAACCAGATTTATTTATAACAAATATGGATGTAGTATGAATAGGACGGAGGAAGATGAAGCGGATGAGGCAAATTGACCATTTAGATATTTGTTATTAATATGTTCATATAACTTGGATGATGGAGTATACGGACTACTCTATTTGCGTTGGGTCACTATATTCCTTCATGTTTTATTCCCAGTGGAGTACGTACTACTTAATTGAGTGGCTGTTGTATCATTTGCCACCCTTAAATCTATTCTTTATGATATGTGCAACCAAAATTATTGCTGATAATTTGAGATGCAGTATGATACACAGTTTACACACTAATCAATCCTTTCATCTTCATCTTCATTTTCATTTTTCAGTAGCTATTGCTATTGCATTAGACATAATCATGTAGTACTGGCAATAGCAGGTGAGTTGTCTATTTCAATTCAAGATGCATTAGACATATATCAATGTTATTATATTAGTATTGTTAATATAATTTATCATTTGAGTGGATCTCAAGTGTGCTTCGCATCTTCCCGTTGGTGATATTTAGTAACTGAATCGTTTAATTAAACTTATTGATAAGCGAAAATATGTGATCTGTCATAGAGGAAATGTGATAATAGAGACCAAGAGGTTGAGGAGGCCTCTTGAGAAGAGGTTTGTTTTGAGAGAGACTAAAATTGTGATATTTAGTACAATAGGTGTCTCGTATTCACATTTTTTTGACAAGAGGTTTGTTTTGAGAAAATATTTTGTTCCTGAAATTATCTCTCGTATTCGCATTTCTTTCGCGTTTTCTGTGGATTTTGAATCGTATTTTGTTTCTCTAGTTGTGTGCAGATTGTTGTATGTTGTATAATCTCTTCCACTGTGTGATAACTTGATTTATCAACGAGAATTGTTGTGTACCCTTTCCAGAATCTATGTGTATTCGTATGATTTGTTGTATAACTTTTTTTTCGCATTAATGTTGTTGTAGAACTTTCTTTCATTATAGATATATGCTGATGTGATGGTAAAATGAAATGAGGTGGTGAATGTTTGTAGAACTTTTTTTCTCAGTGTTACGTTATGCAAACAGTTGATTTGGAGTGTAGAAACTCTTAAGTTGGATTAACCATGAACGGTTTAGTATTCTGTGTAGCTACTATCGTTTAGTTTTCACGGTTCCTTAATTGGATAAATGTCACTGACTCACTGAACACATTCTTATCTGTGTCTAATACTCTGTCAACTCCAAACCTAACACCGGGGGTTCTTAGCCTCTTTTGTCAACTGTTTTACACGACCTTATCCATGCCACTATATTTTGGTACTTGTCATGTATTTGTCTCTTATTTTTTTTTGGAATTTTCGTGGAAAATTGACGTGATTGCAAGGAAGAAGGTACCACATGGTTTTGACATGGGTTGAAGTCGTCTTTATCTTTCTCATATAATCTATTGGCATTCTTTGAATGATGCTTCTATATGGGATTGGGTTTGTTTGGATAAGATTGTTGTTATTCGTTGTGGATGAGAACTATTTGACTAAAATTGAGGTTATAAATGTAATTCGTTTAGAGCAAGTCTCTCAAGAGACCATCTTACACTATATGCCAAACTCGTGATCATATTTTTTATCCCTTTAGCTGCATTAAATTTTTAATTGAATGTCACTTGCTTCTCTCCCCTGAATAACTTTATATACCTCCTGGGCTATCTTTAACTTGAAAATGTATACGTGTTATGAAGTACTTCGGAGGTATCTATAAGCATCTACACTCTCATTTTTTATACTAACTTATTTTTTAGAAGTGGAAACTGTTATGTTTAGTGCGAGTAGGTTTTGGACGATTCAAGGTTTTTCCTGGTGCTACTCTAAATTCCATTGGAGTTGCTCAGGTATACCACTAGATTTTTTTCTTCCCCTTCCTCATTTTATGTTTATGTTTATGTTTAAATATGTACAGAGGGTACATCTTCTTCTAAGTAAATTGACAAATTAAATCTGTACTCTAAGTATGTTTTGGATGCTCATCAGGTATACCACTAGCTTATTATTTAAAGTTTGAATGCAGGTAAAGGTCACCTCTTGTACATGGAATTGTAAAAGAGGCTTCAGGATGTGGCATTGGGACAATATTGTGTTGGGGATATAATGAATCTAAGGGCTTGTGGTAGAAGTTGGTAATTGGTCAATACATCCTGTCATCCTACTTTGATAAATTTAGAGTCATCCTACTTTGATAAATTCAGAGTGAATGGTAATCTGTTACCTCAATTTTTTTCCTACCTTCTAATGCGATTTAAACGGTTCGACTACTGCCATAGCCTAAGTGTTCAACTAAAGGTAATTATGTTGCACAACCTTTCTCAGATCTTAAACATGCTAATAAATGAAAGTTATGATCTAGTAATAACTTTGAGATTAGCTATTGCAAATATTACTTCTGATCATAATTAATACGAGCTCAGGTATGTTGGTAGCAAAGATCAAAGATCGAAACCATTCTCTCAAGTAAGAACCATTATGTAACATGATTATAAATAAAGAAAGTGATGCATGGTGCTAACTAAACATTCTCTTGATGATTGCCCTGAAGTATGTGCTATGAAGTTTAATGTGCTTGTCAAAATCTATGAGTTCATTATGTTTGATCGTTCAAAACTACTTATTATTATTGAGCAAATGCTTGTTTTCTCTCGTCTCTGTTGAATTTAATAATTCATGTTGCCTGTTTTCTTTGTAAATCATGCAGGCCTATAATACATTCAACACAGCTGCAGCTTCTCCAATCTACTATGTCATGTTCACTTCATTTATGATACTGGCTAGTGTGATCATGTTTAAGGTACCATTTATGCTTAGTTAAAATGGTAATTGCTTATGACTTCTTATCACTAGACTGTTTATTAAGGTTGATAAAGTTTTGCAATTGAAGATGAAGCTGAGCGTATCTATAAAGATGGGCGTGGATTGCTTGTGTACGGTATATTACCACGAATCATAAGAAAATTGCACTAAGTATGATGTGTAGGATGATGATGTATGGTGTAATTTTCAGTTTTATATCAATAAAATTATTGTATTTTCAGTTTTAATCAATTTATTTATCAAATATGTATATATTGTTGACATGTGTTGGATATCTTTTATATATTAATGTAGACACCCACATTTGGCCCCTAGGTGTCTATATATAGCAGTTTCCCAAAAAACACCCGATGAAGATCGGACGCAAACATGCTTTAATATACTCGAATATGGGCTCAAAATCGTTAGTATTTGGCTTGGGCTTTTTACGGAGTACAAATCTCACAAAACCAACCTCAAATTCAGGCCCAGCGAGTCGTTTCCAATCAAATAAGACTAATTTGGGTCAAAACCGACACCAAGGGCAAAACCGTCTTTTAGCGACCGAGTCAAACCCCGGTCAAAGACATTTTCGAGACATAAAATTTGTCACGCAGCTTTCGGAAATCCGATTTGAAGTCAAATACCACAGAAAATCAGCCATGAAGAATTAAGCAACTAAACCTCTCCGCTAGAGATAAAACTCGATCTCTAAAAAGAGTCATTCCACCCGGCTAGACCCACTCGATCGAGTGGACCGGCCCACTCGGTCGAGTAGGCTCACAAAAACGCATAAAACCGACGCCAGACCAGGCACTCGATCGAGTGCTATGCACCACTCGATCAAGTGACCTCTTTTTCAGCTGAAACCAGATTCCTTTTTCTATTCACAATCAGAATCCTTCTTCACCCAAGCCGGTGTTTCTTCCCATCCAAGCAAAATCTTTCCTATCCAAAGTCGGGTACATCTTCTATCCCAAGTCGGGGTATTTCCTCCTATAAATACCCCACCTCCACACATACAATTTACACAAGAATTCCAATCCCGACACACAATTCACAACGACACAACATCAACAACTACAAAAAACAACAACCTTACAACCACCAACATCCTAGGCGATACAATCCTATACTTTTACCATCCTGACCTTTCCTCTAGAAATCCTTTAGGAAACCCGAGATCAAAACTCGTCAAAGACCCGAGATCAAAACTGGTCAAAGACCCGAGAGCAAAACTCGTCAAATCCCCTCTCTAACCATACACACCACAACTCACCTATATACATGTTAACGCTCCCGCGCCTAGGCCGCTACTACGAGCCCGTTTTCGAGATAATTAACCATGTAGGTTGAGGGTGTTACAAATCCCGCTTTCTTTTTTTTTTCCCTTTTCTTCCGTCTTTCTCGTATCCTTCACATTTTATTATTATTATTATTTTTTTTTTCTCGTTTCTAATATCGATATTATCGTACTATTTTCTAAAAACATTATTTCCTGGGATACGATATCAACTCTATAGTCGAATATCGGATCTAAACGATCAATCAATAAACCATATTAAATACAATCCCGTTGATGTCGAAGTAATAGTCACATGGTCCGAAAAGACTAATTACGACATTACAACGCAAAGGGATTTATCTTAATTCGAGTTTAAAACGATTTATAAAAACCTTTTACAAAATTCACTCTAAATATTAGATATTGATTTTTTGTAATCAAATATCGAATATGACGAGTATCGAAAACTGAATCGAGTGTAAATCATGTTATATTTTCATGCGATTTAGCAAAATTATCGATTTCGAAATTAAAAGCAAATTCACGAACTATAGTTCGTACAGGGGGCACTCGATCGAGTGCCATAGCCACTCGGTCGAGTGGCACCCTAAAAACTGGACAAGAGGTTTTTACGAGGACCACTCGATCGAGTCCCTCTATGACTCGATTGAGTGGCCTTCATCACGACAAAATCGTGAGCCCTTCAACATATTTCAAGTCCCGATAAAATTCTTTTAAACGACTTAGGTCAACACGTGTCAAGTCCATCATGTGATTCCTCTTTTCAAAACCGCGCATCATACCTTTCATTTGTTTATGCTCCGTTATTATCGCGATTGTGGCAAATTGTAATTTGTTGTATTGTATTTTTGGGTGGTATGTCGCTCGTATGTTGTAATTTACTTTTACGCTTTTATCCCGTTGTTTGTTTTATTGTACTAAAACGAACCTCACATGCTAAAACAACTTCGACCTAATTCAAAGATGCATTAAACGACGTAGTCAAACATAATTCACATGTTTAGTCAAAACGCTGTTTTCATAACATTAAACCGTCAAACTAACGCGCGTACACGAACAACGAACGATATCTAGGTAGAGGCCGCTAAGTGCGGGCGGAGTTGGATGTTCTTTGTGAACTTCCCAACACGTACCCTCACTCCTTACTCAGAACCATGGTTTCTCGATGTCCGAAACCATTGGCATACAAGAGTCATTCAATACACGATTTCCGATAATGTCGGTATTGGTATCGCAATGCAAAGGGACGAACCCAATAAACTCTGAAATCGGAATGGGTCGTACTTTGTGCACGGCTCACTAAGACATAGAGTGGGTTCGAACGGGCCCGAACTCCCATAAAGTTCGGTGGCGACTCCATTTAGATTTAAATTTCAATCTGAAATCCATCTCACATGAGATTCATTTGTCACCCCAAACCCGCGCGTGGCCGCGTCGGGGTGGACCTATGTCATGTCCACAATTATTGTTGTGGATTTGAATATGCATTTTTTTATAAAAAAATTACCACCTTTGGAACCGGTTGTAAACTACAGCAGGTTTCAATGGTATACTCTATTGAACCGGTTGTGAATCACAATAGGTTCCAAAGGGACACCTATGAAACCGACTGTCAAATACAGTAGGTTCCAATGGTATACCCTATGGAACCGGTTGTGAACTGCAATAGGTTCCAATGGGATACCTTTGGAACCGGTTGTGATTACATTAGGTTCCAATGGTCTACCCTTTGGAACCAGTTCCACTAACAACCGGTTCCAAAGATGACCTTTGGAACCTTCCTACAACTGGTTCCAAAGCTTCGAACCAAAGGAATCTGTGGCAGTAGAACCTATGAAAAAAGGTTCCAAAGGGTAGTTTAGAACCAGTTCCAAAGGGTAGTTTTCTACTAGTGGGTGGAAGAGATTGAGTCCTCTATGGAGAGAAATTGTATCCATGGATAACCATAGTCTTAGATATAGTGTATGAGGATGTTTGGACACTGCCAATCTAGGAATGTCACTTGTATTATCAAAGGAATCTACCTTTTACAAGTTTCCTCATTCATTCACCTTCTCACCTAACTTTCACCTAATTTCTCACCTAATCACCTCTTTTTTGTTTTTTTTTGTTATTAACTTCAAATTTAATACTCCATATTATTATACGTATATTTTTATACTCCATATAATACATGTTTTTTTTATACGGTATTGTATTCTAAATGTATTTATACGTTAGTGTATTTATGTAGGTTATAGTTAAGTATTTATACCGTCTTACTATATTACCCCATTTTTTTCCCTGTAAACTTTATTTATACTTAATTTTCTTTTAGAATTTTTTTTAAAGATGTATTTAAAATATATTTTCAAAAGGTATTTTCTTAGTAGTGTAACTATATTAGGTGTATTTTGTATATATACGGGTCCAAAATATTTGTTCTTTAATTTTAATTTTCTTAAATATTTTGATTTTTAAAATTTGAAGTCTACATTTTTTTACGGAGTAGTTATTCAAATTTTTATTTTACCATCAGGGGCGGACACAAGGCTGGGCAACTTGGGCTGTAGCCCGAGATAGTTTGTCAAATATAGTTGAAGTGCAATTTATTTTATTAATACATTATTGTGACTCAGTTGGTTGTTGGGTTGATTACTCCTCGGAAGCGCATGTGTTCGAGCCCTACCGATGACGACTTTCCATTATTTCTTTCTCCTTCTTGTTCTAGCTAGAACTAATTTCGTACTCCAATTATACCCTCCGTCTTTTTTATATTTGTCCTATTTATTAAAAAGTATAAGTTGTTTTAAATGTTACAGTTTTAGGTGAAGTCTTATTTTTTTCAAAGGTTAAAATAATAATTCCATGGTCGAGAGCTCCTTTTGACGGGTTTCCGTCATTGCTTCCTCGAACTTTGAAATCAAAGTCAGAATATCAAGCCTAAGATTATCCATTTCGTAGGGGTTAGTTTTTTCTGGTGGTTTTGATGAGAAAAGAAGAGAGATGGTGGGTACGATTAATGTTTTGATAGGAGGGGAGTGGAGGGGGTGACGTTTAAATAGGAGAAAATTTTACACAATATCTCACTATATGTTTATTATGGACTAGAATTCATACGGATTACTAATTTTACGGAGTGTATGTACTCATTTGCCCATTTCTCCACTATTTTACGGATCATAAGTTAATATGAAACTCATATGTTAAAAATTGTTATTTTATTTGTATTAGTATGTATGTCTGTAGACACCCACATTTTAACCGCCAGGTGTCTATAGCAGTTTCCGAAAAAACCCGATGATGATCGGACGTAAACATGACTTAATACACTCGATTTTGGACCCGTAATCAATAGTAGTTAGCACGAGCTTTTATCGGAGTAAAAATCTCGCAAAACCGACCTCAAATTCAGGCCCAATGGATCATTTCCAGTCAAATGAGACTAATTTGGGTCAAAACCGTCACCAAGGGCAAAACCGTCTTTTAGCAACCGAGTCAAACCCCGGTCAAAGCCAATTCCCGAGCAAAAATATCTGACGCGATGTTCGAGAAGCCAAGTCGAAATCGGATTCCTCACAAAAAACCAGCTACAAAAAATAATAAACAATTCCGTAAGAGATAAAGTTTTATCTCTTGAAGAATTTTATCACCCGTCCAGCTCCACTCGATCGAGTGGAGTGGCTCACTCGGTCGAGTGGGCTCACAAAAAACAATCAGATTCGAGTTTAGACTAGGCACTCGATCGAGTGCCATGAACCACTCGATCGAGTGACCTTCTTTTTCAGCCAAAACCGGGTGTCTCTTCCCATGCAAGTAAGACTCTTCTATCCATAAGCGGAATCACACTTCCTCTCAACCGTTGCTTTCTTCCTTGGCAAGAAACCGCTTTCCTATCCAAATACTAGGAATCTCCTATCCCGAGTGGGGGTATCCCATCCTATAAATACCCCACCCTCGACACATCAAAAGAAAAAAAACAATTACACATACATCTACAATACATACAATTTTCTCATTCAAATCCAAACCTTCATAATTCCCGACATTAAGCTACAATCCAAAACTCTAGCAAAACTTAGGCAAACCATACAACACCTTAACCCCTCCTATATCCTCGTTACTCTTACGCAAGCGCCGTTACTACGAGTCCGTGATCGAGGTCGAAATTAGCATGTAGGTTTAGGGTGTTACAAATCCCTATTTCTCTCTCCTTCTCTCTCTCTTCTCACGCTTTTTCGTCTTCTTCTTCTCTCGTCCGTCGTCTTTTGTCGTCGTCGTTTCGTTTCGTTTCTAATATTATTACTACTACTATAATTAGCAATAACAAGTCGTCCCTGAGGATTCAATATCAACTCTATAGTCGAATATCGGATCTAAAGAAATCAATCAAACAAAACCGTTTTCAAAAACTTTTCTCGTTGATGCCAAGGTAATTGTCACATAGTACTAAAAAAGACTAATACGACATTACAACGCGGAGGGATTTATTTCAATTAAAAACAATTTCTAAAAACATCTTTCCTCTTTTAGCAATCACTCTAAAATATTGGGTATCGATTTCATAATCAAATATCGAATATTGACGAGTTTTGAAAATTTTAAGTCGGGTATAAATTATGCCATATTTTTACACGACTTAACGAAATTATTGGTTTTCAAAAATTAAAAGCAATTTAAAAAATTGTAAATCGAGTTGCCTCTCGAACAGGGGGCACTCGATCGAGTGCCATAGCCACTCGGTCGAGTGACACTCTAAAACCGGATCAGAACACTTTTCTCGAGGGCCACTCGATCGAGTGTCACACTGTGGACATGACGTAGGTCCACCCCGACGCGGCCACGCGCGGGTTTGGGTAGGCGAATGAATCTCGTGGTGAGATTGTTCTCGGGTTCGAAATTTAAGTCAAAATGGAGTCGCCACCGAATTTTGTGGTTATTCGGAACCATACGAGCCCACTCTATGTCGTCATGGGCTATACACAAAGTAAGCCCACTTCGATTCCAGAGTTCATTGGGCTCGTCCCTTTGCATTGCAATACCGATACCGTATAAACCGGCTTTCGTGTATAGAATGACTCTCGTGCGCCAAGGGTTTCGGGCATCCGGAAACCAAAGGTTCTGAGTAAGGGGTGAGGGTACGTGTTGGGAAGCCCACTAAGGACACCCAACCCCGCCCGCACATGGCGGCCTCTACTAAGACATCGTTCGTGTTCGTGTGTGCGCGCTAGTAAAACGATTAAATGATATGCAAACAACGTTTTCGGGCTAAGCATATTAATAGTATGTGAACTACGTCATTTAATGCATCTTATTTTTGGTCAAAGTGATTTAGCATGCGAGGTTCGTTTATAAAGCGTAAAAGCAAGTAAATAAACAAAGCTCGAAAGTAAATGAAAAAGGTAACGTACAAGTTACACGGGCGGAAATACAACCCGGAATTCACAATACAACATTACGTAGAAGTAATAAAAATAACGCGATACAAAGATATGGACGGATCCGTATGTAAGCTAGACCGCGGAATGTGTAGATGGACTAACCCCGATTAAATACACATTATATTGTGTACTAAACGAAGGACGGAAATATGAGACTGTGGCGTATTGCTAGCCCGATCTCATATCCCGTAGTCTTGTCCCGACTCATCACGTCAAAGGTGGTCAAAGTCGTTCTACGTGTTGTGATGTGCATGGTTTTGAAAATAGGAGAGTCACGTGATAGTCTTTACACGTGATGACTAATGTCGATAAAAAGGCGAGGCTTGAAAGGTGTGTCAAGGCCCTCGGTTATGGGGCTACAGGACTCACTCGGTCGAGTCATGGCCTGACTCGGTCGAGTGCGTCCTAAAAGAAGCTTCTGCCCACGGTTTGGGGTGCTACTCGATCGAGTAGCAGGTGTACTCGGTCGAGTGGCACCTGTACGAGTTGTGACTCGTGATTTTATGTGTTTTAAATCGAGAGTTGGCCGAATTAAATTAAAATATTGACAAATTTAGATTTAATTCGGTTTGCCGGTAATAGAATCATGTCTCATATGATTGTAATACCGTTATCGGATTTTTGGAAGAGGAGTTGCCACGATAAACGTGGGTTTTGGAAAATGGATTCACGTGATTGGCTATACACGTGTCGACTAAGAGTCGTAAAAAAAGACGAGGCTTAAATGTTGCATTTAAGCTCTCGGTTTTCTGGGTTACAGGACCCACTCGGTCGAGTCATGGTCTGACTCGGTCGAGTGTGCCCTCGAAAAGCAATCTGCCCAGTTTCATGGACACTACTCGATCGAGTGGCCTATGCACTCGGTCGAGTAGTCCCTGTACGAGTGTCAACTCGCTTCATTTTTGGGGTTGAAAACGACGGTCGGTCGAGTTAAATACAAATATCGCTTGATTCGAATTTAACTCAACCTCCGGTACTACAATCGTGTACATATACGATCATAATACCGTCGTCGGGATTTTATGAAATGTTTGTGTTAGAAAATTTGAATTAGCAACGGAATGCCTCCCTCTACGTCACGACATCGAAACTAACCCTTTCGGGTTATGTGATGTCGGTTTTCGTGTCAACGGGTTCCGCACTAATTAAAATGGGATTGAATACGTTCAACTACGATTAGTCGCGATCACGTCACGCCCTTGAGTACATTGGGGCGGGGCTCCTCGAAAGGGCTCCACCTCCGTCGTTGCTCGTAAAGGGATTAGACGGACTTTAGGCGACAATTATAGTCAAACGCATCCGAAACCGAGATTTAAATACTAGCACGTATATATACACGGTATGGTTATAATGTTAGCAACGAAATGTAAAAGTTAGTATGCAAAAAAAAAGTAAAAATGTTAGAGTGTTAGATGTTAGAGTGTTAGGATTACGATACTAGTAAAAGTACAAAATAAACGATACAAAAACATAAGCGAAAGTAACGAAGATAGAAACGGGGTTTGGGACACCCTCAACATACATGCTTAGTAAGGACCTCGGAAATGGGCTCGCAAATAGTGACGGGACTATGGAGTATCGAGGATGTATGAAAGTTATGGTGTGTGTGTGTGTGTGTTGTCGGTTTATCGAGGGACAAGGGACTCGGTCTTTGTGTGTGATTGCTTAGGGTTGTAGAGTGAAGAGTGTGGCTGAGATGTAGGGTAAATGTAGAGTAAAAATGGATGTGTAGAGGGTTGGTAAAAGTTGTGAAATGAATGGGGTTAAGGGGATATTTATAGGAGAAACCCCACGACCTAGGGTCACTCGATCGAGTGCCCTAGTGCACTCGGTCGAGTGCCTTCAGGAATGAATCTGGTCCGGTTTTTTGACGCTCCACTCGACCGAGTGGGTCAATCCACTCGATCGAGTGGGTCAAGCAAATCGAGACAAAATAGGAAAGAATTGATATTGTTGTTTTGATTGATTTTTTGAATTTGGATTTGTGCGCCAGCTGAACCTGGCTGATTTATGAGACGGTTTCGTCTTTGACCGGGTTTTGACCCGGTCGCTAAAAGACGGGATTTATTTTTGGTGTCGGTTTTGGCCCAAATTAGTCTCATTTTGCTCGGAACGACCCACTGGGCCTGAATTTGAGGTCTGTTTTGTGAGATTATTACTCCGCTAAAAGTCCATGTCAGATATTATTGATTTCGGGTCCAAATCCGAGTATACTAAGTCACGTTTGCGTCCGATCATCATCGGGTGTTTGTCGGGAACTGCTATAGACACTAGCAGACAAAATGCGGGTGTCTACAGAGCCCCCACTCTGACTGAGGCTTGGACAAGGCGAAAGTCAGAGTAGCTACCAGGCCAATCGCAGATTACGACCTGGCAGCCTTCCGTTTGGGTCGTTTATAGTCCAGTAGACTAGCGTGAAGGGCTCGCCAGCCATAAGCAGAGGGTCATACCTGTCCTGATGATGATAGCTCCGCGGGGAGTCAGACTTGTTGCATAAGTCCTAGGCGTGCCTATATGTGGGCCCAACCCGTGCCATTTTGGGGAAAATGCCGCCTCGGGCGTTCCGCTGGGGAAATATGCGAGCTGTACAGGCTTGCTTTCGAAGCCTTGAGTCGTACCTGACCTGATGATGATCATGTTTCATTTTAGGTAGGGCATGGAATCGTGGATGCATAAACAAGGCAAAACTCGTGCTTAAAGATGAAATTTTATGCGAAATAAGAAAGGAAAATGATCGTTTTCAAATGGGTCAAATCAAAACGTAAATATCTTGAGTTCTAAAACTCTAATCGAGCTGATTCAAGTTGTGTTGGAAATCTCTTTTTTTTTGGTAAAGGGTAAGTATATATATATCAGCAGTGTAACCAATGTACAATAAAAATGCCTACATCAGGTTATGTAGCCATTTAGCATCTTTAACACAAACTGGATGTCTAATTTTACACATGATTCTATGTCTAACATCCATCTTAATCAATTTCACCACATGCATAGGCAATTGTACCGATCCTTCAATTCTGCTCTTATTCCTCTGCATCCAAATGTAGTAGATTGCAGCATTAACCGCTGCCCTGATCACATTACATTGTAATTTCGACCCCCTTACATGGGTCGCCCAATCCAAGTCCAACCCTATTCTCTTCTTCATCCAATCGCTCACTAATTCGATAACACGTGAGCTCCAATAACATCCAAAAAACAGATGGTCCAAGCTCTCCGCTTTCTCTTCTATTAGATGGTCCAAGTTGTGTTGGAAATCTCTTTCTATTAGTTTTTCAACGGTATATCTCAAGCTTGATTTGAAGAACTAACGAAGAAATGACAAGCGTTTGGAATTGAGCGTGCAGTGCTGAGACGCAGTAATCAATCGACAGACTATTCAAAATAGTCAACCAACTATTCTTGACACTGGACGAAGACAGACGCTTTCCTAATTAGATGTTTAGTGTTAGTAAGACTTTTGGCATTACTACTAATATCATTTAGTTTCACCCGCCCTACGCATCAAAGAGTCTTCCCAGGAGGTCACCCATCTTAACACTACTCACGCTTAACTGTGGAGTTCTTATGGCCAGCTAGCATAAATGAATTTGAACTTTATTGACATAATCATTGATTTTAACTCTTTTAAAGTGATTTTTTTTTCACAAACTACATTTAGTTTTTAGAAATTAATTGTTTTTTCCCCATTGATTTTCATATTTATGATTAAAAAATTATTCCGGCAAAAAAAAAACCGAGTTTCGAAATTGACTTTCGGACTTATGATTTCATTAATTTATCGATATTTGTATTTTAATTCATATTTTCCACGTTCTTTTCTTGCTAATTCTTTCAATAAGTTTTTTCTTTTTATTATTGTTTTAATTAGATATTTTAATTTATTTACTTTGAACTATCGATCGCTATTTTATTTCATCATTTTTTTTTTTATCCTTATCAAGTTTCCTCTTGTCTACTTCAAGTTTTACCCGAATTTTATTTTTCATTAAGTAAATTTTATTTTATATTAATTTCTAAAACTATCTTTCAAATAATAATACAAGACAGTTATTGAATTAGACAGTTGACGATAAATTAACTTTGGATTTTCTCATTAGTAGTCCTTAATTATTAGATTTTCTTACTTGTATTTGTTAATTATTTGTTTCTCCCACTTATACCTCTCTTTTTTTGAAAATTAATTTTGACTGATTATTAAACTTAGGTACAACTTTTTAAAACAATAATCTTTCTTCCAAACAAACAACCTGAAAGACAATTAATTTACAAAAATAATCACTGTTTCGGAGTCAAAGTTAACTCCATGAAAAAAATATTGATCGATTAGAATTCTTAAATACGAGTTAAAAAAAGCGATTATTTTCACATTAAAAATATTGTAAGAAAATAAATCAATTATTTTTAAAAAAATACAACGCTCGAAAGTTGCAGTTATGAGCAGAGACGTCTTAAACTCAATAGAGGCCCGATGCTCCAAAAAAAAGGAGGCCCTAAGAAATACAAACTGAAATTTCACAAGATATGAACTTTATAATATCACATTTTCATTATTATTTCTCCTATTAGCTATACATACTCTTAATATTGAAAAGTATTTCCTTCGAACAGCTTTTTTACTAATAGGTTAATCAAATTTGCTTAATTATCCATCTTTATTGATAAATCACTAAATTATACACTCATGAGAAGAAAAAATAGACGCAAGAAGGGAATGACAAGTAACGCCACCCAATTAAAATTAATCTAAAGCAAAACATTTGAACTTGTATTTAAAATATGGGTAATGTTAAATACAACCCAAATAGTTGTATTTAAACATTTAAAATCTTCCAAAATTTGTATAAATATATGGATTTGAGCACAAATTACACATTTATAAAATGAAATAAAAATTAAATGTATTAGGTATGATGTATGTGGTGATGTACTTGTATTTTATAAGAGAGAGCAAATGTGGTAGGAAAAGTGAAGTACCTAGTAGAATTAATACCATTGGAACCTGTTAAAAGGAACCGGTTGTAAAAATAAGAGGTGCCTTAGACCCCAAAAAAAAGTATCCCATACCAATGAAACCGGTTGTTAACTAACAAGGGGTGCCAAAGGTATTGAGTAAGATATTTGGGTCCTATTAAAATGTTTCTGCACCTGTTGCAAGTAAAACCAGTTCCAAAGACTCCATTAATAGAACCTCTTTTTTACTACAAAAGGTTCCAAAGACTAGGAAATTTTAGAAATAAGAAACCTACAAAATCATTTCTGAAAAGAAGTAAAATAGAAAATAAAAGAACGAAATCACAAAATTGCAAACCACTGTCAAAACCCACGAAATGGAACCCTAATATTTCTATGAATGAAACGAAGTGAGCAACACAAAGAGAAGACGGATTGAAGAACACGAAGAATTGAAGAACACGAAGAATTGAAGAACACGATGAAATCAAACCCAGCCACGAAGAAAACCTTACCCTAATCCTAATTCGAAGAACATGACAATGTAGAGGAAGACACATCAATTCGATTCAAGTTCTGAAATTCGATTTAAGGTACGGATTTATGTTGTGCAATTACCTAAATGAATTGAAGTTCTGTATGGTTCTGCAATTTGTAGACACAAAGACACGAAGAGGTGGGCATGAAGATCCCGACGAAACAGAACCAAAGTCAGGTCGAGTCTGGGAGTGCAAGGACGACGAAGACACTAAGTACAAAAAACCACGAACTGATCCACCCTAATTACCGAAACCACGAACTGAACCACCCTAACTAAGTACAAAAAACCACGAACTGATCCACCCTAATTACCGAAACCCTAATTCAATTTAAGGTAATCTTTCACTTCTGTTTTGATGCATAATCTTTTGCTAATCAGTGTTTTTGTCTTCTGGGAGTTGAATTGTTGTGAATCATTTGATAAGAATCTAAGAAGTTCGAAGTAGTTTGTAAGATATAGAATCACAAAGAAAGAATTATTGAGTTTGCATCGTAGTGGACATCGCTTTCCTGTTATATTCAACCATATGTATAACTCTGTACACGGCACCACTAAGGCTCTCCGAGGCCTTTTGGTAAGAGCTTCCTTGAGCCGCTTAAGCAAACTCTAGGAAAATGATTCAAAACTATTTGACGATCAAACTCTTTTAGTTCATAATAGTATACAAGAAATCCATTTTGGGTAGGTGAAGGTGAAGACGATCGTACATTTTTTTTCTTCTAAAGTGAAGCATAACAATCTTCCCTTTCAAGTATGGTGTATGGTATCGACCGTCTTTTTAGGCATGCTGTTGTTGCCAGACCGGCCGGTCCTGCTCCTACTATTATTACGGTTGCTTCACCCATTATATCATATATGATTCCTCAAACCAGATTTATTTATAACAAATATGGATGTAGTATGAATAGGACGGAGGAAGATGAAGCGGATGAGGCAAATTGACCATTTAGATATTTGTTATTAATATGTTCATATAACTTGGATGATGGAGTATACGGACTACTCTATTTGCGTTGGGTCACTATATTCCTTCATGTTTTATTCCCAGTGGAGTACGTACTACTTAATTGAGTGGCTGTTGTATCATTTGCCACCCTTAAATCTATTCTTTATGATATGTGCAACCAAAATTATTGCTGATAATTTGAGATGCAGTATGATACACAGTTTACACACTAATCAATCCTTTCATCTTCATCTTCATTTTCATTTTTCAGTAGCTATTGCTATTGCATTAGACATAATCATGTAGTACTGGCAATAGCAGGTGAGTTGTCTATTTCAATTCAAGATGCATTAGACATATATCAATGTTATTATATTAGTATTGTTAATATAATTTATCATTTGAGTGGATCTCAAGTGTGCTTCGCATCTTCCCGTTGGTGATATTTAGTAACTGAATCGTTTAATTAAACTTATTGATAAGCGAAAATATGTGATCTGTCATAGAGGAAATGTGATAATAGAGACCAAGAGGTTGAGGAGGCCTCTTGAGAAGAGGTTTGTTTTGAGAGAGACTAAAATTGTGATATTTAGTACAATAGGTGTCTCGTATTCACATTTTTTTGACAAGAGGTTTGTTTTGAGAAAATATTTTGTTCCTGAAATTATCTCTCGTATTCGCATTTCTTTCGCGTTTTCTGTGGATTTTGAATCGTATTTTGTTTCTCTAGTTGTGTGCAGATTGTTGTATGTTGTATAATCTCTTCCACTGTGTGATAACTTGATTTATCAACGAGAATTGTTGTGTACCCTTTCCAGAATCTATGTGTATTCGTATGATTTGTTGTATAACTTTTTTTTCGCATTAATGTTGTTGTAGAACTTTCTTTCATTATAGATATATGCTGATGTGATGGTAAAATGAAATGAGGTGGTGAATGTTTGTAGAACTTTTTTTCTCAGTGTTACGTTATGCAAACAGTTGATTTGGAGTGTAGAAACTCTTAAGTTGGATTAACCATGAACGGTTTAGTATTCTGTGTAGCTACTATCGTTTAGTTTTCACGGTTCCTTAATTGGATAAATGTCACTGACTCACTGAACACATTCTTATCTGTGTCTAATACTCTGTCAACTCCAAACCTAACACCGGGGGTTCTTAGCCTCTTTTGTCAACTGTTTTACACGACCTTATCCATGCCACTATATTTTGGTACTTGTCATGTATTTGTCTCTTATTTTTTTTTGGAATTTTCGTGGAAAATTGACGTGATTGCAAGGAAGAAGGTACCACATGGTTTTGACATGGGTTGAAGTCGTCTTTATCTTTCTCATATAATCTATTGGCATTCTTTGAATGATGCTTCTATATGGGATTGGGTTTGTTTGGATAAGATTGTTGTTATTCGTTGTGGATGAGAACTATTTGACTAAAATTGAGGTTATAAATGTAATTCGTTTAGAGCAAGTCTCTCAAGAGACCATCTTACACTATATGCCAAACTCGTGATCATATTTTTTATCCCTTTAGCTGCATTAAATTTTTAATTGAATGTCACTTGCTTCTCTCCCCTGAATAACTTTATATACCTCCTGGGCTATCTTTAACTTGAAAATGTATACGTGTTATGAAGTACTTCGGAGGTATCTATAAGCATCTACACTCTCATTTTTTATACTAACTTATTTTTTAGAAGTGGAAACTGTTATGTTTAGTGCGAGTAGGTTTTGGACGATTCAAGGTTTTTCCTGGTGCTACTCTAAATTCCATTGGAGTTGCTCAGGTATACCACTAGATTTTTTTCTTCCCCTTCCTTATTTTATGTTTATGTTTATGTTTAAATATGTACAGAGGGTACATCTTCTTCTAAGTAAATTGACAAATTAAATCTGTACTCTAAGTATGTTTTGGATGCTCATCAGGTATACCACTAGCTTATTATTTAAAGTTTGAATGCAGGTAAAGGTCACCTCTTGTACATGGAATTGTAAAAGAGGCTTCAGGATGTGGCATTGGGACAATATTGTGTTGGGGATATAATGAATCTAAGGGCTTGTGGTAGAAGTTGGTAATTGGTCAATACATCCTGTCATCCTACTTTGATAAATTTAGAGTCATCCTACTTTGATAAATTCAGAGTGAATGGTAATCTGTTACCTCAATTTTTTTCCTACCTTCTAATGCGATTTAAACGGTTCGACTACTGCCATAGCCTAAGTGTTCAACTAAAGGTAATTATGTTGCACAACCTTTCTCAGATCTTAAACATGCTAATAAATGAAAGTTATGATCTAGTAATAACTTTGAGATTAGCTATTGCAAATATTACTTCTGATCATAATTAATACGAGCTCAGGTATGTTGGTAGCAAAGATCAAAGATCGAAACCATTCTCTCAAGTAAGAACCATTATGTAACATGATTATAAATAAAGAAAGTGATGCATGGTGCTAACTAAACATTCTCTTGATGATTGCCCTGAAGTATGTGCTATGAAGTTTAATGTGCTTGTCAAAATCTATGAGTTCATTATGTTTGATCGTTCAAAACTACTTATTATTATTGAGCAAATGCTTGTTTTCTCTCGTCTCTGTTGAATTTAATAATTCATGTTGCCTGTTTTCTTTGTAAATCATGCAGGCCTATAATACATTCAACACAGCTGCAGCTTCTCCAATCTACTATGTCATGTTCACTTCATTTATGATACTGGCTAGTGTGATCATGTTTAAGGTACCATTTATGCTTAGTTAAAATGGTAATTGCTTATGACTTCTTATCACTAGACTGTTTATTAAGGTTGATAAAGTTTTGCAATTGAAGATGAAGCTGAGCGTATCTATAAAGATGGGCGTGGATTGCTTGTGTACGGTATATTACCACGAATCATAAGAAAATTGCACTAAGTATGATGTGTAGGATGATGATGTATGGTGTAATTTTCAGTTTTATATCAATAAAATTATTGTATTTTCAGTTTTAATCAATTTATTTATCAAATATGTATATATTGTTGACATGTGTTGGATATCTTTTATATATTAATGTAGACACCCACATTTGGCCCCTAGGTGTCTATATATAGCAGTTTCCCAAAAAACACCCGATGAAGATCGGACGCAAACATGCTTTAATATACTCGAATATGGGCTCAAAATCGTTAGTATTTGGCTTGGGCTTTTTACGGAGTACAAATCTCACAAAACCAACCTCAAATTCAGGCCCAGCGAGTCGTTTCCAATCAAATAAGACTAATTTGGGTCAAAACCGACACCAAGGGCAAAACCGTCTTTTAGCGACCGAGTCAAACCCCGGTCAAAGACATTTTCGAGACATAAAATTTGTCACGCAGCTTTCGGAAATCCGATTTGAAGTCAAATACCACAGAAAATCAGCCATGAAGAATTAAGCAACTAAACCTCTCCGCTAGAGATAAAACTCGATCTCTAAAAAGAGTCATTCCACCCGGCTAGACCCACTCGATCGAGTGGACCGGCCCACTCGGTCGAGTAGGCTCACAAAAACGCATAAAACCGACGCCAGACCAGGCACTCGATCGAGTGCTATGCACCACTCGATCAAGTGACCTCTTTTTCAGCTGAAACCAGATTCCTTTTTCTATTCACAATCAGAATCCTTCTTCACCCAAGCCGGTGTTTCTTCCCATCCAAGCAAAATCTTTCCTATCCAAAGTCGGGTACATCTTCTATCCCAAGTCGGGGTATTTCCTCCTATAAATACCCCACCTCCACACATACAATTTACACAAGAATTCCAATCCCGACACACAATTCACAACGACACAACATCAACAACTACAAAAAACAACAACCTTACAACCACCAACATCCTAGGCGATACAATCCTATACTTTTACCATCCTGACCTTTCCTCTAGAAATCCTTTAGGAAACCCGAGATCAAAACTCGTCAAAGACCCGAGATCAAAACTGGTCAAAGACCCGAGAGCAAAACTCGTCAAATCCCCTCTCTAACCATACACACCACAACTCACCTATATACATGTTAACGCTCCCGCGCCTAGGCCGCTACTACGAGCCCGTTTTCGAGATAATTAACCATGTAGGTTGAGGGTGTTACAAATCCCGCTTTCTTTTTTTTTTTTCCCTTTTCTTCCGTCTTTCTCGTATCCTTCACATTTTATTATTATTATTATTTTTTTTTTCTCGTTTCTAATATCGATATTATCGTACTATTTTCTAAAAACATTATTTCCTGGGATACGATATCAACTCTATAGTCGAATATCGGATCTAAACGATCAATCAATAAACCATATTAAATACAATCCCGTTGATGTCGAAGTAATAGTCACATGGTCCGAAAAGACTAATTACGACATTACAACGCAAAGGGATTTATCTTAATTCGAGTTTAAAACGATTTATAAAAACCTTTTACAAAATTCACTCTAAATATTAGATATTGATTTTTTGTAATCAAATATCGAATATGACGAGTATCGAAAACTGAATCGAGTGTAAATCATGTTATATTTTCATGCGATTTAGCAAAATTATCGATTTCGAAATTAAAAGCAAATTCACGAACTATAGTTCGTACAGGGGGCACTCGATCGAGTGCCATAGCCACTCGGTCGAGTGGCACCCTAAAAACTGGACAAGAGGTTTTTACGAGGACCACTCGATCGAGTCCCTCTATGACTCGATTGAGTGGCCTTCATCACGACAAAATCGTGAGCCCTTCAACATATTTCAAGTCCCGATAAAATTCTTTTAAACGACTTAGGTCAACACGTGTCAAGTCCATCATGTGATTCCTCTTTTCAAAACCGCGCATCATACCTTTCATTTGTTTATGCTCCGTTATTATCGCGATTGTGGCAAATTGTAATTTGTTGTATTGTATTTTTGGGTGGTATGTCGCTCGTATGTTGTAATTTACTTTTACGCTTTTATCCCGTTGTTTGTTTTATTGTACTAAAACGAACCTCACATGCTAAAACAACTTCGACCTAATTCAAAGATGCATTAAACGACGTAGTCAAACATAATTCACATGTTTAGTCAAAACGCTGTTTTCATAACATTAAACCGTCAAACTAACGCGCGTACACGAACAACGAACGATATCTAGGTAGAGGCCGCTAAGTGCGGGCGGAGTTGGATGTTCTTTGTGAACTTCCCAACACGTACCCTCACTCCTTACTCAGAACCATGGTTTCTCGATGTCCGAAACCATTGGCATACAAGAGTCATTCAATACACGATTTCCGATAATGTCGGTATTGGTATCGCAATGCAAAGGGACGAACCCAATAAACTCTGAAATCGGAATGGGTCGTACTTTGTGCACGGCTCACTAAGACATAGAGTGGGTTCGAACGGGCCCGAACTCCCATAAAGTTCGGTGGCGACTCCATTTAGATTTAAATTTCAATCTGAAATCCATCTCACATGAGATTCATTTGTCACCCCAAACCCGCGCGTGGCCGCGTCGGGGTGGACCTATGTCATGTCCACAATTATTGTTGTGGATTTGAATATGCATTTTTTTATAAAAAAATTACCACCTTTGGAACCGGTTGTAAACTACAGCAGGTTTCAATGGTATACTCTATTGAACCGGTTGTGAATCACAATAGGTTCCAAAGGGACACCTATGAAACCGACTGTCAAATACAGTAGGTTCCAATGGTATACCCTATGGAACCGGTTGTGAACTGCAATAGGTTCCAATGGGATACCTTTGGAACCGGTTGTGATTACATTAGGTTCCAATGGTCTACCCTTTGGAACCAGTTCCACTAACAACCGGTTCCAAAGATGACCTTTGGAACCTTCCTACAACTGGTTCCAAAGCTTCGAACCAAAGGAATCTGTGGCAGTAGAACCTATGAAAAAAGGTTCCAAAGGGTAGTTTAGAACCAGTTCCAAAGGGTAGTTTTCTACTAGTGGGTGGAAGAGATTGAGTCCTCTATGGAGAGAAATTGTATCCATGGATAACCATAGTCTTAGATATAGTGTATGAGGATGTTTGGACACTGCCAATCTAGGAATGTCACTTGTATTATCAAAGGAATCTACCTTTTACAAGTTTCCTCATTCATTCACCTTCCCACCTAACTTTCACCTAATTTCTCACCTAATCACCTCTTTTTTGTTTTTTTTTGTTATTAACTTCAAATTTAATACTCCATATTATTATACGTATATTTTTATACTCCATATAATACATGTTTTTTTTATACGGTATTGTATTCTAAATGTATTTATACGTTAGTGTATTTATGTAGGTTATAGTTAAGTATTTATACCGTCTTACTATATTACCCCATTTTTTTCCCTGTAAACTTTATTTATACTTAATTTTCTTTTAGAATTTTTTTTAAAGATGTATTTAAAATATATTTTCAAAAGGTATTTTCTTAGTAGTGTAACTATATTAGGTGTATTTTGTATATATACGGATCCAAAATATTTGTTCTTTAATTTTAATTTTCTTAAATATTTTGATTTTTAAAATTTGAAGTCTACATTTTTTTACGGAGTAGTTATTCAAATTTTTATTTTACCATCAGGGGCGGACACAAGGCTGGGCAACTTGGGCTGTAGCCCGAGATAGTTTGTCAAATATAGTTGAAGTGCAATTTATTTTATTAATACATTATTGTGACTCAGTTGGTTGTTGGGTTGATTACTCCTCGGAAGCGCATGTGTTCGAGCCCTACCGATGATGACTTTCCATTATTTCTTTCTCCTTCTTGTTCTAGCTAGAACTAATTTCGTACTCCAATTATACCCTCCGTCTTTTTTATATTTGTCCTATTTATTAAAAAGTATAAGTTGTTTTAAATGTTACAGTTTTAGGTGAAGTCTTATTTTTTTCAAAGGTTAAAATAATAATTCCATGGTCGAGAGCTCCTTTTGACGGGTTTCCGTCATTGCTTCCTCGAACTTTGAAATCAAAGTCAGAATATCAAGCCTAAGATTATCCATTTCGTAGGGGTTAGTTTTTTCTGGTGGTTTTGATGAGAAAAGAAGAGAGATGGTGGGTACGATTAATGTTTTGATAGGAGGGGAGTGGAGGGGGTGACGTTTAAATAGGAGAAAATTTTACACAATATCTCACTATATGTTTATTATGGACTAGAATTCATACGGATTACTAATTTTACGGAGTGTATGTACTCATTTGCCCATTTCTCCACTATTTTACGGATCATAAGTTAATATGAAACTCATATGTTAAAAATTGTTATTTTATTTGTATTAGTATGTATGTCTGTAGACACCCACATTTTAACCGCCAGGTGTCTATAGCAGTTTCCGAAAAAACCCGATGATGATCGGACGTAAACATGACTTAATACACTCGATTTTGGACCCGTAATCAATAGTAGTTAGCACGAGCTTTTATCGGAGTAAAAATCTCTCAAAACCGACCTCAAATTCAGGCCCAATGGATCATTTCCAGTCAAATGAGACTAATTTGGGTCAAAACCGTCACCAAGGGCAAAACCGTCTTTTAGCAACCGAGTCAAACCCCGGTCAAAGCCAATTCCCGAGCAAAAATATCTGACGCGATGTTCGAGAAGCCAAGTCGAAATCGGATTCCTCACAAAAAACCAGCTACAAAAAATAATAAACAATTCCGTAAGAGATAAAGTTTTATCTCTTGAAGAATTTTATCACCCGTCCAGCTCCACTCGATCGAGTGGAGTGGCTCACTCGGTCGAGTGGGCTCACAAAAAACAATCAGATTCGAGTTTAGACTAGGCACTCGATCGAGTGCCATGAACCACTCGATCGAGTGACCTTCTTTTTCAGCCAAAACCGGGTGTCTCTTCCCATGCAAGTAAGACTCTTCTATCCATAAGCGGAATCACACTTCCTCTCAACCGTTGCTTTCTTCCTTGGCAAGAAACCGCTTTCCTATCCAAATACTAGGAATCTCCTATCCCGAGTGGGGGTATCCCATCCTATAAATACCCCACCCTCGACACATCAAAAGAAAAAAAACAATTACACATACATCTACAATACATACAATTTTCTCATTCAAATCCAAACCTTCATAATTCCCGACATTAAGCTACAATCCAAAACTCTAGCAAAACTTAGGCAAACCATACAACACCTTAACCCCTCCTATATCCTCGTTACTCTTACGCAAGCGCCGTTACTACGAGTCCGTGATCGAGGTCGAAATTAGCATGTAGGTTTAGGGTGTTACAAATCCCTATTTCTCTCTCCTTCTCTCTCTCTTCTCACGCTTTTTCGTCTTCTTCTTCTCTCGTCCGTCGTCTTTTGTCGTCGTCGTTTCGTTTCGTTTCTAATATTATTACTACTACTATAATTAGCAATAACAAGTCGTCCCTGAGGATTCAATATCAACTCTATAGTCGAATATCGGATCTAAAGAAATCAATCAAACAAAACCGTTTTCAAAAACTTTTCTCGTTGATGCCAAGGTAATTGTCACATAGTACTAAAAAAGACTAATACGACATTACAACGCGGAGGGATTTATTTCAATTAAAAACAATTTCTAAAAACATCTTTCCTCTTTTAGCAATCACTCTAAAATATTGGGTATCGATTTCATAATCAAATATCGAATATTGACGAGTTTTGAAAATTTTAAGTCGGGTATAAATTATGCCATATTTTTACACGACTTAACGAAATTATTGGTTTTCAAAAATTAAAAGCAATTTAAAAAATTGTAAATCGAGTTGCCTCTCGAACAGGGGGCACTCGATCGAGTGCCATAGCCACTCGGTCGAGTGACACTCTAAAACCGGATCAGAACACTTTTCTCGAGGGCCACTCGATCGAGTGTCACACTGTGGACATGACGTAGGTCCACCCCGACGCGGCCACGCGCGGGTTTGGGTAGGCGAATGAATCTCGTGGTGAGATTGTTCTCGGGTTCGAAATTTAAGTCAAAATGGAGTCGCCACCGAATTTTGTGGTTATTCGGAACCATACGAGCCCACTCTATGTCGTCATGGGCTATACACAAAGTAAGCCCACTTCGATTCCAGAGTTCATTGGGCTCGTCCCTTTGCATTGCAATACCGATACCGTATAAACCGGCTTTCGTGTATAGAATGACTCTCGTGCGCCAAGGGTTTCGGGCATCCGGAAACCAAAGGTTCTGAGTAAGGGGTGAGGGTACGTGTTGGGAAGCCCACTAAGGACACCCAACCCCGCCCGCACATGGCGGCCTCTACTAAGACATCGTTCGTGTTCGTGTGTGAGCGCTAGTAAAACGATTAAATGATATGCAAACAACGTTTTCGGGCTAAGCATATTAATAGTATGTGAACTACGTCATTTAATGCATCTTATTTTTGGTCAAAGTGATTTAGCATGCGAGGTTCGTTTATAAAGCGTAAAAGCAAGTAAATAAACAAAGCTCGAAAGTAAATGAAAAAGGTAACGTACAAGTTACACGGGCGGAAATACAACCCGGAATTCACAATACAACATTACGTAGAAGTAATAAAAATAACGCGATACAAAGATATGGACGGATCCGTATGTAAGCTAGACCGCGGAATGTGTAGATGGACTAACCCCGATTAAATACACATTATATTGTGTACTAAACGAAGGACGGAAATATGAGACTATGGCGTATTGCTAGCCCGATCTCATATCCCGTAGTCTTGTCCCGACTCATCACGTCAAAGGTGGTCAAAGTCGTTCTACGTGTTGTGATGTGCATGGTTTTGAAAATAGGAGAGTCACGTGATAGTCTTTACACGTGATGACTAATGTCGATAAAAAGGCGAGGCTTGAAAGGTGTGTCAAGGCCCTCGGTTATGGGGCTACAGGACTCACTCGGTCGAGTCATGGCCTGACTCGGTCGAGTGCGTCCTAAAAGAAGCTTCTGCCCACGGTTTGGGGTGCTACTCGATCGAGTAGCAGGTGTACTCGGTCGAGTGGCACCTGTACGAGTTGTGACTCGTGATTTTATGTGTTTTAAATCGAGAGTTGGCCGAATTAAATTAAAATATTGACAAATTTAGATTTAATTCGGTTTGCCGGTAATAGAATCATGTCTCATATGATTGTAATACCGTTATCGGATTTTTGGAAGAGGAGTTGCCACGATAAACGTGGGTTTTGGAAAATGGATTCACGTGATTGGCTATACACGTGTCGACTAAGAGTCGTAAAAAAAGACGAGGCTTAAATGTTGCATTTAAGCTCTCGGTTTTCTGGGTTACAGGACCCACTCGGTCGAGTCATGGTCTGACTCGGTCGAGTGTGCCCTCGAAAAGCAATCTGCCCAGTTTCATGGACACTACTCGATCGAGTGGCCTATGCACTCGGTCGAGTAGTCCCTGTACGAGTGTCAACTCGCTTCATTTTTGGGGTTGAAAACGACGGTCGGTCGAGTTAAATACAAATATCGCTTGATTCGAATTTAACTCAACCTCCGGTACTACAATCGTGTACATATACGATCATAATACCGTCGTCGGGATTTTATGAAATGTTTGTGTTAGAAAATTTGAATTAGCAACGGAATGCCTCCCTCTACGTCACGACATCGAAACTAACCCTTTCGGGTTATGTGATGTCGGTTTTCGTGTCAACGGGTTCCGCACTAATTAAAATGGGATTGAATACGTTCAACTACGATTAGTCGCGATCACGTCACGCCCTTGAGTACATTGGAGCGGGGCTCCTCGAAAGGGCTCCACCTCCGTCGTTGCTCGTAAAGGGATTAGACGGACTTTAGGCGACAATTATAGTCAAACGCATCCGAAACCGAGATTTAAATACTAGCACGTATATATACACGGTATGGTTATAATGTTAGCAACGAAATGTAAAAGTTAGTATGCAAAAAAAAAGTAAAAATGTTAGAGTGTTAGATGTTAGAGTGTTAGGATTACGATACTAGTAAAAGTACAAAATAAACGATACAAAAACATAAGCGAAAGTAACGAAGATAGAAACGGGGTTTGGGACACCCTCAACATACATGCTTAGTAAGGACCTCGGAAATGGGCTCGCAAATAGTGACGGGACTATGGAGTATCGAGGATGTATGAAAGTTATGGTGTGTGTGTGTGTGTGTTATCGGTTTATCGAGGGACAAGGGACTCGGTCTTTGTGTGTGATTGCTTAGGGTTGTAGAGTGAAGAGTGTGGCTGAGATGTAGGGTAAATGTAGAGTAAAAATGGATGTGTAGAGGGTTGGTAAAAGTTGTGAAATGAATGGGGTTAAGGGGGTATTTATAGGAGAAACCCCACGACCTAGGGTCACTCGATCGAGTGCCCTAGTGCACTCGGTCGAGTGCCTTCAGGAATGAATCTGGTCCGGTTTTTTGACGCTCCACTCGACCGAGTGGGTCAATCCACTCGATCGAGTGGGTCAAGCAAATCGAGACAAAATAGGAAAGAATTGATATTGTTGTTTTGATTGATTTTTTGAATTTGGATTTGTGCGCCAGCTGAACCTGGCTGATTTATGAGACGGTTTCGTCTTTGACCGGGTTTTGACCCGGTCGCTAAAAGACGGGATTTATTTTTGGTGTCGGTTTTGGCCCAAATTAGTCTCATTTTGCTCGGAACGACCCACTGGGCCTGAATTTGAGGTCTGTTTTGTGAGATTATTACTCCGCTAAAAGTCCATGTCAGATATTATTGATTTCGGGTCCAAATCCGAGTATACTAAGTCATGTTTGCGTCCGATCATCATCGGGTGTTTGTCGGGAACTGCTATAGACACTAGCAGACAAAATGCGGGTGTCTACAGAGCCCCCACTCTGACTGAGGCTTGGACAAGGCGAAAGTCAGAGTAGCTACCAGGCCAATCGCAGATTACGACCTGGCAGCCTTCCGTTCGGGTCGTTTATAGTCCAGTAGACTAGCGTGAAGGGCTCGCCAGCCATAAGCAGAGGGTCATACCTGTCCTGATGATGATAGCTCCGCGGGGAGTCAGACTTGTTGCATAAGTCCTAGGCGTGCCTATATGTGGGCCCAACCCGTGCCATTTTGGGGAAAATGCCGCCTCGGGCGTTCCGCTGGGGAAATATGCGAGCTGTACAGGCTTGCTTTCGAAGCCTTGAGTCGTACCTGACCTGATGATGATGCTCCGTGGGGAGTAAAACTTGCCTTTCGGGGCGTAGGTGTACCCGTATGCCGACACATCACGGCTTGGATGTAGCATACCGGGAAAAAGTTGACTCTGTTGGGGAATAAAACTTGCCTTTCGGGGCGTAGGTGTACCCGTATGCTGATACATCATGGCTTTGAGTGTAACATTCTGGGATAAATATGTGTTCACGTTGGGGAGTGAAGTAGTGGCGCGGGGACTTGTTTCTGAAGTCTTGAGGTGTACCTGTATGCTGACACATGATAAATTGCATGTAACACATAGGCAAAACACCGACTTGTGCTGGGGAAAATGTACTGGATTTTGAAAAAAGTTGGAATTTTCGAAGAAGCGATTTTTTTTGAACTTAAGGAATTTTTAGAAAGAATTTAGGAAAGTTCAGGATAACTAGATTCCTATTCTGGGTTGAAGTCAGGCCTGCACATGTTGGGGCCCAATTTACTGAGGAGGCAGGGTTAGTCAGGTTATTGCCAGGCTTCCATATTATAAATACAGGTTTCCTGCTTCAGCTTTCTGCACCTCAAATCAAAACCCTTCTCTTCTCTAAAAAGAATCTCTCAGTCTTTTAAGAAATCAAGTTCCTGCCATGGGTATCGAGCATCTCACTTCAATGCTTTTCGCCTGGTCCCAACACTTTCGGGATGACGACAGGATTCAGCTGACCCAAATGGGGATTACCAGCCTATTTCCTCTTAGGCGTCTGATGCCTGATGTGCATTTTCTAGACGCTTGTTTGGCGCTTTGGGACACTACCCACCACGTCTTCGCGTTCCCGCGGGGAGAGATATGCCCTCTTCCCGAGGAGATCGCAGCCATTGGAGGTTGGAGCCCTGTTGCTCGCCCTGCCATTCCTCCGTTCTACCCGGACCCGAGGAGGAGACTGAGGGATTTCTTGGGTCTGTCTCATGCTGAGACGGATCGAATGGTGCGGGGAGATACTGTCTCTCTTTTCGACTTGGCTGACAAGTTCATGAATAGCCAGGATGTAAGGGCTACGCCTTCTCACCGGCGTAGGGTTTTCGCGTTTTGCATGCTGCACCGCTACGTCTTCGAGGGGTTGATGGATGCTGACTCATGCGTGGGTCAAATCAGGCTGATTGGAGTGGTTGACCAGATGGAGACTGGTCATAGCCCTGCTTGGCTAGCCACGGGGGAACTCATCATGGGTCTGGATGCTAGGCGACTTGACCCAACCCGGCAACTGACAGGGAGCACCCTTATCCTGCAGGTAAACGTCTTTCGATTTTTTTTCAATTTTGCTTCGCGCGATTTTTTGTTTCGCGGTTTCTTGAAGTCCGTAAGTCACTCGATCGAGTGGACCTATCACTCAATCGAGTGGCGTCTGTAAAGTGCTTCTGCCGGCCTGTGAAGGGCTTACTCGATCGAGTCAGAGGGTGTACTCGATCGAGTGTCATACCTGGTAGTCTTCTGTTTGTTTTAGCGAGTCCTACTCGATCGAGTCAGATGGTGTACTCGATCGAGTGTCACACCTGACGAGCTTCTGGTTGTCTTAGAGAACCTCACTCGATCGAGTCAGAGGGTGTACTCGGTCGAGTGGGCTGTAGCGAACCATTCTGTCACTCATGAATTCCGTGCATACGTTTGCAGGTTTGGCTGTCGGAGCGCTTATCGATCATAGAGCCTCCTCCGAGCGTTCCAAACTACCGTAGCAGCCAACTCAGTTCCAGGGGGCGCAAGATAAGCTCGAATCACCATATAAATCGAGCTTATTGGGACGAGGAATTGGTGTTCCATGGTGGCCCGTTGATTAGGTGGACGGTTGCTTGGTGGTTCCTATCCAAGCTGACGGGGTTGGCCAAGAGGGACCAAGCTCGTTACCTCGTGATCCTGTCCCTTGACTGGACAGTTCATATCTACCCGGACCGCATTCTGAGGCAGTTCGGTTCGTCTCAGCGCATTCCTGAGACTGAAGCTATTATTAGCGTCTCGCTCCAACTGACGGACGCTATGTGCGACACCTGGTTGCAGAGGTGGTTTACTCGTCCTACATGGACTATTCCCAACCCTGGCCAATCTGCTTGGGTTTCTCGAGCCTACGAGAAATGGACTTCTGAGGAGTCCGAGGAGGCTCGCAAAGCTCTGAAGGTCGACGAGGCCTTCGAACTGGTCCGCCGGGAGACGGCAAAGGACAACAGGGGATTCTACGATGAGGGAGAGACCCCTGCTACCTTAGTCCGATTAGAGTCGGGTCTTAAGTCACATACTAAGACTCGAGCTAAAGATGCCGGTGCTAGTGGCACGCGGGGGCGGCAAAGCCCCCAGACTGACTTAGAGCGGCGACTTGGGCCAAGGCTGGCGGCCCGGGACCGACTGGGTCCGCGTGACCGGCTCCTTGGGCCCGTAAGGGCCCGACTTGGGCCAATCGAGGTGGACGAGGACTCAAGTTCCAAGAAGCGAGTCCGGGCTAAAGAGGTTCCTGTGGTGATTCGGGAACGCTCTCCTCCGCGTCGTCGTCAGTGGACGGCCAAGGAAGCCAAGGACAAAGGGAAGGGCAAGATGCCCTAAATACTGAGTCCTTAGTTCTATTATTTAAATACTATTATTATTTTTGTCGTGTGCTTTTTTTGTAGTTTTTTTTTTTGAATTCCTGCGCTTGTAATTTTCCCAAGCTTTTTGGGATTTTTTTTTGTGATAATTATTAAAAGGAAGTTTATTATTAAAACCGTTCCTGTCTTTTCTCGATTGCATTGGTTGTGCCCTTTTGAGGGGCTGCCTACGTATCCGCAATTAGCAGAATCAAACCAAACGTAGTTCAGGCTGAGGAAATTGCAATCTCGAATTACACCAAGACTATTGGTTCAAGATGTTTTGCGACAGTAGGATAAATAATTCTAGCTCATTGACTTGCTTTTTTGTAAAATAAATGATTTTGATAAAAATTGCTAATGACATTGAGAAATGGCTAAGGGTAGTAACGCTTCAGCTGGTCCAGGTTGGTTGGGTTGACAAACTCATTCCCGTCCAGGTCCGTCAGCATTACTGCTCCCCCTGATAGGATTTTCTTCACCAGATACGGCCCAGCCCAGTTGGGTTTGAATTTTCCCCTTGGGTCAACTGGTAGCAAGGCTCGAACAGACTTAAGGACTAGATCCCCTTCTTTAATGTTCCTGGGCCTTACTCGCTTGTTGAAGGCTCGTTGGATCCGTTTTTGGTAAATTTGAATGTTGTTGAGAGCGCGGGACCGTCGTTCATCTAATAGAACCAACGAATCGTACCGTGCTCGAACCCAGTCAGCTTCGGGTACTTGACTTTCTAGCAGAATTCTGAGGGACGGTACCTCTAGCTCCACTGGTTGGACGGCCTCCATCCCATAGGTTAGGTAGTATGGTGTCGCTCCGGTTGCGGTGCGAATTGACGTCCAGTACCCCCATAGGGCAAAAGGTATTTTGTCGGGCCAGTCCCGATAATTACCAGCCATCTTTTTGAGTATGGTGACAATCGTTTTATTGGCTGCCTCTACCGCTCCATTGGTTTGGGGACGGTAGGGCGAGGATGTGTGCCTTTGAATTTTATATTTGGCCAGCAGGGCCGCGGTCTCAGCTTGGAAATGGGTTCCATGATCACTGATAAATTCATGCGGGGTTCCATACCGGCATATTATCTTGTCTTGGATAAATTTGGCAACATGTTTAGCATTGAGGATGCGATATGATTCAGCTTCGACCCATTTGGTGAAATAGTCGATAGCCACCAAAATGAAGCAGTGTCCACCCGTATCGGAGGGATTTACTTTCCCGATTATGTCGATACCCCATGTCGAGAACGGCCAGGGTGACGTCATGGTATAGAGCAGAGACGGCGGCATATGCTGCACATTGCCAAAGATTTGACAGTTATGGCAATGTTTGACATATAACTGGCAGTCGGCCTCCATGGTGTTCCAGTAATATCCGAGCCTCATGATTTTTCGGACCAGCATGTGAGCATTCATGTGTGGACCATTTTCGCCATCATGTACTTCGGCCATTACCTTCTCGGCCTTATATTTGTCAACACAAAGGAGGAGAGCCCCCTGTGCCGTCTTTTTGAACAATTGCCTGTCATCAGTACGGATGAACTGGGTGGCTAGCCTCCGTAAGGCTTTCTTGGCTCGGCTTTCCGTCCCGGGGGAATACTCTCCGTTGGTCAGGTATGTTAACACGGCTTGGTACCATGGTTCGGGATTGGTTATCTCGATGTCTTCAATGTCATAGACGTATGCCGGCTCGGACCGTCTTTCGACGCAAATTGGCATACTGGTCACATGGTCGGGAATGTTCAGTAAAGATGCTAATTTTGAGAGTGCGTCTGCAAACTGATTTTCTTCCCGAGGCAGGTATATGTATTCTACCCTTTGGAATTGTTTCTCGAGATCCCTTACTCGTGCCTGGTAGGCCACGAGATTAGCATTCCGAGTCTTCCATTTTTGAAGTGCTTGGTTAATGACCAAGGATGAGTCGCCATGTACCCGGAGATTCGTGATCCCTAGGTTGGCGGTGGCTTGTAGCCCATGAATGCATGCTTCGTATTCTGCTGTATTGTTAGTGACGTCAAAGTCCAGTTTGATGGAGACGGGAGTATGCTCCCCTCTTGGTGATATTAGGAGGATCCCGACTCCGAACCCTCGAAAATTAGATGCTCCGTCGAAGTATAAATCCCATGTTTCGGCATCGGTATGGAAAATATCTTCGTCTGGGAAGGACCAGGTATCGGTGTGCCCTTCCTCCGTTACCGGGCTGTCGGCGAGGAATTCTGCTACTATTCGCCCCTTAATAGTTTTTAAAGGTACAAATTTTAGGTCGAACTCTGCCAACATTAGAGTCCATCTTGAAATCCGGCCGTTAAGGATAGGTTTCTCGAAGAGGTATTTGATCGGGTCCATCCTGGATAGCACATGGACCTCATAGCTGAGCATATAATGTCGGAGCTTTTTAGTGGCCCAGACTAGAGCCAAGCACGTCTTTTCGAGCATGGTATATTTGCACTCATACTCTAAAAACTTCTTACTGATGTAATAGATGGCTCGCTCTTCGGAGTCAACTGTCTGAGCCAGCATAGCCCCCATGGCTGTCTCGGTCGTTGTTAGGTATAACGACAGAGGCAAACCGGGTTGAGGTGGCATCAAAACTGGCGGAGCAGACAGAATTTCCTTGATTTTGTCGAAAGCAGCTTGGCATTTGTCATCCCATAGTACTCGTTCCCCTATTTTCAGTTTCTTGAAAATTGGTTCACACACCATGGTTAGCTTGGAAATGAATCGACTAATGTACTGGACTTTCCCGAGAAATCCCCTTATTTCTTTTTCGGTTTTAGGAGCTTGCATCTCGGTAATGGCTTTGATTTTAGCTGGGTCGACTTCGATACCTCGTTGGCTAACGATATGACCCAGTAATTTGCCTGACGTTACCCCAAAACTGCATTTCTGAGGGTTTAGCCTCATGTTGTATTTGCGCAGTCGGGTGAAGAATTTTCTTAGGGCGGTGATGTGACCGTCCCGTTCTTTGGATTTGACGATCATGTCGTCTACATAGACCTCTACCTCTTTATGCATCATGTCGTGTAGTAAAGTGGTAGCGGTCCTTTGGTATGTGGCCCCGGCATTAATGAGACCAAATGGCATGACGGTGTAGCAGTAAGTACCCCAAGGTGTAGTGAAGGTAGTCTTACTCATGTCTTCTTCCGCCATCTTGATTTGATTATACCCGGCATACCCGTCCATGAATGACAGAAGGGCATGATCGGCCGTGTTATCCACCAGTATGTCGATGTGTGGTAACGGAAAATCATCCTTCGGGCTTGCTTTGTTAAGATCCCGAAAGTCTACGCATACCCGCACCTTACCGTCCTTTTTAGGAACCGGCACGATGTTTGCGACCCAGTCCGGATATTCGGACACTTGTATGAAGCCGGCTTTGAATTGTTTGTCGACTTCTTCCTTTACTTTGAGAGACCACTCGGGCCTTATTCGACGAAGCTTCTGTTTGACCGGTTTGCACCCGTCTTTGATAGGTATGTGGTGCTCGGCTATTTCCCGGTCTATCCCCGGCATGTCCTTGTAGGACCACGCGAAGACATCTTTGAACTCTTGGAGGAGGTTTATGAACTGTTGTTTCTCCTCAGGATCTAAGGATAACCCTATCTTAAGTATCTGAGGCTCTAAGGTTGTTCCCACGTTTATGGATTCGGTCTCTTCAATTACCGGATTCCGGGATTCCCTTTGCTCGAGTTGCTCGATCAGATGTGGAGGTAAGGGTACCTGTTCGTCGGATTTCTCAATGTCATAGCATAAATCATTTTTGAAAACAGGATTTAAAAGAGACAAGTCGTAAGCAGAACGGTTGTTATTATTGATTGAAAATTTAGAAAACAGCTCAAAGAGAGCAGCCATCTGATCATTGGTCAGTGGCGGAATTGGTAAAGCATTCGGGACAGACCCCGAGGTGCTAGCAGCAGGAATGATAGAAGGGAGGGGGGTTACAGGAGTGACTCTAGCACCGACTTCTCTAGACTCGACCTCAGACTCTGACTCAGACTCCGACTCAGACTCGGACTCAGACTCAGGCATGTCTCCCTCTCCGGCGACCAGCTTGTAGATCCTTCCTTGACTGTCAATCCACTTGACAGTCTTCCTCCAGGCCCTTTTTCCCGTCTCGGAGCCAACATCCGAGATCAGCTTGGTCGGGTCAAACCTGTTGCTGCGGAGAATCAAGTTGACCAGGTCTTCCTTTGGAGTCGGGGCTACGGTGTCTTCCCCGAAGAGTAGCCCCAGCGCGGGCTCGATATCGTCCGCTCCGTTGGACTGGGTGAGGGTGAACACCTCATTTGGGATGTAGTTGCAATCCCGGGCCAAGTGGGTCCCGAGGTGCGTTGCATTGGGTTGGTATAGTCCAACCTGGACAGCCCCGAATACGGGTGTGACAAAGTAGTCAGACAACCGTGGGCTATAAGGGCTCAAGTAGGTACCCTTCATAATGTTGCAGGCTTTTTCAATTCCTGCTCGGACAACGTTGTCCGGAGTGAGGGCATAGCCAAGGCCGAAGTGAGAGTCTTCGTCCTTAAGGACCTCGATGATCTTCCCAGCTGGAAGGTCGGGTCGAGAGGTAGCCCCCGGAAGGTACCCTAGGTTCTGGAGCATCGTGTCAATGCTCGTGGTGAAGTAAGGCCTGAAAAGGTACTCTTCCTCAATCATCCCCACAAAGTCGAACCCCCAGAGGTCCGTGCGGCCCGTGGCGTTACAGCTAGCCACGGTCATTGGGGTCGCCTCTAGAGTAATAATACCGTCGAGTAGAGGCATCTTGATCTTGCGGTGGAGGGTGGAGGATACAGCTTTTACCGCGTGAATCCACGGCCTTCCTAGGAGCAGGTTGAATGAGGAGGTGACATCAATCACCTGGAATTCAAGCTCCTTTTCTACTGGGCCCGTGATGATGGTCAGTCTTATGGCCCCAGCTACCGACTTTGGGCTCCCATCAAAGGCTTGGATGGTTTGAGCAGTCGGGATATAGTCAGCCTCGGTAATGCCGAGGGCTTTGGCGGTCCTTAGAGGAAGGACATTCACGGCCGACCCGTCATCAACTAGGGTCATCGGGAGGTACTTCCCCCGGCAAATCACCGTGATGTAAAGGGCCAGGTTGTGGGAGGTCCCGAATGGCGGTAGATCGGCTTCGGAAAATGTGATCATTGGGCCTCCTACTTTGGTCTTACCCTTTAGGTGGGGTAGGACCGTGGCTACCATTTCAGCGGGGGTAGCCAGAGAGTCGATCTTGACTTGATCGAGAGCCTTTGTAAGCGCCTCTCGATGTTCTTGCGAGCTAACCAGGAGTTGCCATATAGTGAGGTCAACTCGGGTTCTCTTCAATTGCTTTACGACGGCTGTTTCGGCGGTCGGCTCTTCAGGGGCGACTTCCATCCCGAGTGGATCGGTGATGGTTGTCGGGATAGGGGTGTCCCTAGTGCTTGTGGCTAAGTAGGGACGACCAAGGTTGTTGCTGGCTAGGACTCGAGTTTTGACCTCTCGAATCTGTTCATGGGTGATGGGAACGGCTTCCCCTTTAGCGAGGTAGATATCATCTTCGTCGTCAAACCAGATCCCGTTCACCTGCGGGATGTAGGGGGAGATAAGGTGAGAGCAGTCGATCACCTCCCCGGCAAAGATGGCATGGGAGCTGAAAGGGTTCTCCTTGTTGCTGGGCTTATCTCCGGGTAGCGGGATTTTTCCGCTTTCAATCAGGTCCTGGATCAAGTGTTTCAGCTTCCAACACTTCTCGGTATCGTGCCCATTGCCTCGGTGGTATTGGTAATAGGCCTGAGCGTTGTAGTTCTTTGAGCGTCGCTCGACCGGAACTTCAGGAGTTGGGCCTATCGGTTGGATTAGGCCTTTGGAGGACAGCCTTTGTAAGGCATAAGTATAGGTAGTACCTATATCAGTGAAGACCCGAGGTGGGGTGCTCTTCTTGGACGGGGCATCTAGTAGATTGACCGCGTCAAAAATGCTGCGGGTTGCAGCCTGGGGCTTAGTGGTGGATGAAGAGGCCCCTTGGTATCCTTTGCTAGTAGCCTTGGTGAGGCTTTCTAGTCTTAGGTCATCTTCGATCCTCATACCCATTTCAGTAAGGGTGGTGAAATTGGGTATGACTGCGTACCGGAGGTGAACCCGGTAGGAAGGGAGGAGGTTCTTGACAAAAGCCTCCACTAAGGTCTTCTCGTTGGGCTTATCGACCAACTTCACGCTCTCGGCCCTCCAGCGTTGAAGGTATTTAGTGAAACCTTCTTTTGGCTCTTGGGCCATGACCTCCAGAGATCGCATTGTGGTTTGGATCTCGGTGTTGTCAGCATAGTTCCGAGCGAACTCGGTAGCCACATCATCCCATGTAGGGTATTTTTTCGGGTCTAGCCTATAGTACCAGGCCCGTGGGTGCTTCTCAAGGGATGCAGCAAAAAGGTTTTTGAACATGGATGAGTCCACTCCCTTGATGGCCATGAATTCCTTGAAGGCCCGTACATGTAGTAACGGGTCCTCGGTTCCCTCGAACATGGGCAAACTTGTGAGGTTCAGGTTTGCAGGCAGCTTGTCACTCACCGTGGAGTACTCTCGGCTATTCTCCCGGTGGATATTGTTACTCCCAGTCAAATGGACTTGTTCTTCTAGTCGGCGCACTGCGCTGACCAGTTCAGTTATGGGCCCAGTAGTCCCGACATTAGGGGTCCCTTGCTCCACCGTAGCTAGGCGAGCAACAATGGCCACTTGGCCAGCCCTCATTTCGGTTAGTTGGGCCTCGATGTCGGTTTGCTTTGCGACCATGGCGTCCAAAGCGGTTTGCAGACTGTTCAAAGTAGCCATCCTTCGAGCGTGTCTGGTTGCCGGTGGCCTGTCTGTAAGAACACCGCGTAATCAGAAACTGAACCCAGATCTCGGAAAAGGAAAGGAAAAGTACATCCCGAGCAACACTAGGAAAGAAGACTAGAGACTTGAGAAAGACATCTAGACGGATGACTCGATGAGTGGTATAACTTCCTTAGGATTTTGGCTTTGTGGGCCTAATCCCGTTCGAAGGAAGGTCCACGTGAGACTTTTCCCCAGACTTTTGACTCGAGTGTATGGACGGACTTTCCTTTGTAGGGGTATGCCCTACGCGGGTCGGTCGTGCCTTGACTGATAAGGCGGACTCGGGAAAGGGGGGAAACTCGTGATATAAGATCAGCGGAGTTTCGACGCTATAGACCTTCGACATACTATGCAAAGACCCGACACACGGCTAGACGGTAGGTCCTATAATAAGGAAGGTTTACTAGGATAGTTGGATGTTTGAAATTTGAATATTGAATGAGCGGAAGAATTTCCGGGAGTTTTGAAAAAAAAACGGAATTCCGAAAACCAAGATTAGAATTTTGAAAAATTCAGAAAATCGAGATGGTGTTGGAAATTCACGAATTAAAATGGGCAGCATGCCGACTAGAGAAAAAGGATATTTTGAGTCAAATCAGTTGATCCTAAATTTCGGCGGCATTCCGAGTTTTGAAAATTGGATGTTTTGAAAAGACGGGTCCCGAAACGGACAGCATTTCGGGTTTTTCAAAATTTGGGTGTTTTTGGAAAGATGCATTTTTTGAAACGACGGTTTTTGGAAAAACGACACGGAAACCAAGTAGCATGTAGTCAAACAAGCATTATAACGACGCTTATGTATGCTTTACACTAAGTCTCGGTCAGTCACAATAGGGTCTATACCAACAACGATCGCATTCTCACGAAACGGGACGGACTTCCTAGCCAATTTTGAACTAGAACCTGCCGTAAAACCCCGGTGAGTTCCGCCATCGAAGTCTTTAGCGCACCCATGTAGGAATGCACCGTGGTATAGTGGGACGTCGGTCACAAGTAACCGGCCCGGGCAAAATTTGGGTTATGCATGAACCATTAAACTAATGCGCACACACTAATATTCGAACGATTTCTCTTCGAGTCTCACCCTAGGAACCCCGATGCCATGTAGTACATCAGGTATCCCCAGCGGAGTCGCCAAATTGTTGACATGACGTAGGTCTACCCCGACGCGGCCACGCGCGGGTTTGGGTAGGCGAATGAATCTCGTGGTGAGATTGTTCTCGGGTTCGAAATTTAAGTCAAAATGGAGTCGCCACCGAATTTTGTGGTTATTCGGAACCATACGAGCCCACTCTATGTCGTCATGGGCTATACACAAAGTAAGCCCACTTCGATTCCAGAGTTCATTGGGCTCGTCCCTTTGCATTGCAATACCGATACCGTATAAACCGGCTTTCGTGTATAGAATGACTCTCGTGCGCCAAGGGTTTCGGGCATCCGGAAACCAAAGGTTCTGAGTAAGGGGTGAGGGTACGTGTTGGGAAGCCCACTAAGGACACCCAACCCCGCCCGCACATGGCGGCCTCTACTAAGACATCGTTCGTGTTCGTGTGTGCGCGCTAGTAAAACGATTAAATGATATGCAAACAGCGTTTTCGGGCAAAGCATATTAATAGTATGTGAACTACGTCATTTAATGCATCTTATTTTTGGTCAAAGTGATTTAGCATGCGAGGTTCGTTTATAAAGCGTAAAAGCAAGTAAATAAACAAAGCTCGAAAGTAAATGAAAAAGGTAACGTACAAGTTACACGGGCGGAAATACAACCCGGAATTCACAATACAACATTACGTAGAAGTAATAAAAATAACGCGATACAAAGATATGGACGGACCCGTATGTAAGCTAGACCGCGGAATGTGTAGATGGACTAACCCCGATTAAATACACATTATATTGTGTACTAAACGAAGGACGGAAATATGAGACTGTGGCGTATTGCTAGCCCGATCTCATATCCCGTAGTCTTGTCCCGACTCATCACGTCAAAGGTGGTCAAAGTCGTTCTACGTGTTGTGATGTGCATGGTTTTGAAAATAGGAGAGTCACGTGATAGTCTTTACACGTGATGACTAATGTCGATAAAAAGGCGAGGCTTGAAAGGTGTGTCAAGGCCCTCGGTTATGGAGCTACAGGACTCACTCGGTCGAGTCATGGCCTGACTCGGTCGAGTGCGTCCTAAAAGAAGCTTCTGCCCACGGTTTGGGGTGCTACTCGATCGAGTAGCAGGTGTACTCGGTCGAGTGGCACCTGTACGAGTTGTGACTCGTGATTTTATGTGTTTTAAATCGAGAGTTGGCCAAATTAAATTAAAATATTGACAAATTTAGATTTAATTCGGTTTGCCGGTAATAGAATCATGTCTCATATGATTGTAATACCGTTATCGGATTTTTGGAAGAGGAGTTGCCATGATAAACGTGGGTTTTGGAAAATGGATTCACGTGATTGGCTATACACGTGTCGACTAAGAGTCGTAAAAAAAGACGAGGCTTAAATGTTGCATTTAAGCTCTCGGTTTTCTGGGTTACAGGACCCACTCGGTCGAGTCATGGTCTGACTCGGTCGAGTGTGCCCTCGAAAAGCAATCTGCCCAGTTTCATGGACACTACTCGATCGAGTGGCCTATGCACTCGGTCGAGTAGTCCCTGTACGAGTGTCAACTCGCTTCATTTTTGGGGTTGAAAACGACGGTCGGTCGAGTTAAATACAAATATCGCTTGATTCGAATTTAACTCAACCTCCGGTACTACAATCGTGTACATATACGATCATAATACCGTCGTCGGGATTTTATGAAATGTTTGTGTTAGAAAATTTGAATTAGCAACGGAATGCCTCCCTCTACGTCACGACATCGAAACTAACCCTTTCGGGTTATGTGATGTCGGTTTTCGTGTCAACGGGTTCCGCACTAATTAAAATGGGATTGAATACGTTCAACTACGATTAGTCGCGATCACGTCACGCCCTTGAGTACATTGGGGCGGGGCTCCTCGAAAGGGCTCCACCTCCGTCGTTGCTCGTAAAGGGATTAGACGGACTTTAGGCGACAATTATAGTCAAACGCATCCGAAACCGAGATTTAAATACTAGCACGTATATATACACGGTATGGTTATAATGTTAGCAACGAAATGTAAAAGTTAGTATGCAAAAAAAAAGTAAAAATGTTAGAGTGTTAGATGTTAGAGTGTTAGGATTACGATACTAGTAAAAGTACAAAATAAACGATACAAAAACATAAGCGAAAGTAACAAAGATAGAAACGGGGTTTGGGACACCCTCAACATACATGCTTAGTAAGGACCTCGGAAATGGGCTCGCAAATAGTGACGGGACTATGGAGTATCGAGGATGTATGAAAGTTATGGTGTGTGTGTGTGTGTTGTCGGTTTATCGAGGGACAAGGGACTCGGTCTTTGTGTGTGATTGCTTAGGGTTGTAGAGTGAAGAGTGTGGCTGAGATGTAGGGTAAATGTAGAGTAAAAATGGATGTGTAGAGGGTTGGTAAAAGTTGTGAAATGAATGGGGTTAAGGGGGTATTTATAGGAGAAACCCCACGACCTAGGGTCACTCGATCGAGTGCCCTAGTGCACTCGGTCGAGTGCCTTCAGGAATGAATCTGGTCCGGTTTTTTGACGCTCCACTCGACCGAGTGGGTCAATCCACTCGATCGAGTGGGTCAAGCAAATCGAGACAAAATAGGAAAGAATTGATATTGTTGTTTTGATTGATTTTTTGAATTTGGATTTGTGCGCCAGCTGAACCTGGCTGATTTATGAGACGGTTTCGTCTTTGACCGGGTTTTGACCCGGTCGCTAAAAGACGGGATTTATTTTTGGTGTCGGTTTTGGCCCAAATTAGTCTCATTTTGCTCGGAACGACCCACTGGGCCTGAATTTGAGGTCTGTTTTGTGAGATTATTACTCCGCTAAAAGTCCATGTCATATATTATTGATTTCGGGTCCAAATCCGAGTATACTAAGTCACGTTTGCGTCCGATCATCATCGGGTGTTTGTCGGGAACTGCTATAGACACTAGCAGGCAAAATGCGGGTGTCTACACACACCAGACTTGATCAAGTAGCACCTCGAAGTCGAAGCAGGAAGGTTTTTTTAGAGGCACTCGGTCGAGTCCATCAATGACTCGATCGAGTGGTCTCTATCACGACTTCGGTCAACACGTGTCAAATCAATCACGTGTCTTAATCTTTTCAAAACCTTGCTTCATATTATTTATGTCATTCTAATCTTTTTATAAACGTTACTAACTCGTTTGTTTCCATTTTGACATTCTTTTGTTTTATTATACTAAAACGAATCTCACATGCTAAAACAACTTCGACTTAGTTCAATATGCATTAAACGACGTAGTTAAACATAATTCACATGTTTAGTCTAAAAAGCCTTGTTTGCATATCATTCAACCATTGAACTAACACACGTACACCAAAAACAAACAATATCTTAGTAAGGGCCGCTAAGTGCGGGCGGGGTTGGGTGTTCTTTGTGAACTTCCCAACACGTACCTTCACCCCTTACTTAGAACCATGGTTTCCGGATGTCCGAATCTATTGGCATACGAGAGTCATTCAATATTCGATTACCGATAATGTCGGTATCGGTATCGCAATGCTAAGGGACGAACCCAATAAACTCTGAAATCGGAATGGGCCGTACTTTGTGCACGACCCACTACGACATTGAGTGGGTTCAAACGGGCCCGAACTCCCACAAAGTTCGGTGGCGACTCCTACTTCGATTTAAATTTCAATTCGAGATCCATCTCACATGAGATTCATTCGCCTCCCCAAACCCGTGCGTGGCTGCGTCGGGGTGGACCTATGTCATGTGGGAGTTCGGGCCCGTTCGAACCCACTCTATGTCGTAGTGGGCCGTGTACAAAATACGGCCCATTTCCGATGTCAGAGTTTATTGGGTTCGTCCCTTAGCATTTGATACCGATACCGACTTGATCGGATATCATGTATTGAATGACTCTCGTTGCCAATGGTTTCGGACATCCGGAAACCGAGGTTCTGAGTAAGGGGTGAGGGTACGTATTGGGAAGTTCACAAAGAACACCCAACCCCGCCCGCACATTAGCGGCCTCTACTAGGATATCGTTTGATTTTTGAATACGCGCGTTAGTTGAACGATGAATGATATGCAAACATTGTTTTCCTAAGCATGTGGATAATTGAATGGGTTGCTAAGTCGTTTAATGCATGAAAATTAACGTCAAAGTTGTATTTTAGCATGTGAGGTTCATTTTAGTATAATAAAACAAATGATGAAAAGAAGAAGTTGCTAAGAAGATGAACAAACGTGTTAGTGACGATTGAATAAATCGAATGAAAATATGAATGCGATGAATGATGTAAAAATATGTCGAGATCTGAAATATCGCTCAAAAGATGCTATTTTGTAAAAAACGATGTTTGAAAAAGAAAAAAAGAAAAAAAGGGGTCACGTTCCAGCCTGTCGGGCGACTCGCCCGAGTCAGGCGCAACTCGCCTGAGTAGGCGACCCGCCCGGGACGCGCGCGACTCGCGTCCCAGTCTGTTTTCAAAATTGATTTTTTGAAAAAGCAATGATTTTATTAAATCGCGTACAAATATTGCTCAATTTGCACTCGATTTAATATTCTCGGCGTTCGTCGTATTCGATACTGGATTATGAAATCGATATCGAATATTCGGAAAAGATGAAAAAAAGTTTTAGGAAATCGTTTTGTAGAAAAAACGATGTTTAAGAAAAATTTAGAAAGCGAAGAAAAGAAGGCCGCGGATCAGGCCTCCGTGCGAGTCGCCTGGGGGTGGCGCGGCTCGCGCGGATTGCTGTCCCGGTTCGGTTTTTCGAGAAATCGTTAATTTTGTTAGATCGCGTGTAAATATGAATTAATTCATACTCGATCTATACTCTCGATATTCGTCGTATTCGATATTCGATTATGAAATCGATATCGAATATTCGGAATGATTTTTTTAGAAAAAAAGTTTTATAAAGTTGTTTTGAAAAGAATTTGAACGGAAAAATGTTAGTTCTCTCTGCGTTAGAATCGTTGTATTTTGTAAAAAAGGTAACGATTTTTAGCATCAACGAGATTAATTTAATTCTTTTAATACGATATTCGATTAGAGAATCGGTATCATATTTTTAAGAATATTCGCTATATGAAAATAGTTTTAGTAGTATCGATATTAGAAATAAAAAAGATGCGACGAACGACCCATAATGAAAAATCGACCGACGACGACACGACACGAAAAGAAGAAGAAAACGAGATAAAAGGAGAAGGAGGGAAGAGAAGAGAAATCGGGTTTGATTACACCTTCAACCTACATGCTCTTGTTAACTCGGATCGGGGCTCGTCGGAATGTGGCTAAGGCACGGGAGCATCGGGTTAATGTTGGTGAGTTGGTGGCGATTTCGGTCGGACGTGAAGGGTGACGGGTATACGGGCCGGTTCCTTCGGTTTTGGACGTAGAATGTTGGGAATTGTATGTGTCGAGGTATGAAACGGGTTTGTGTAATGTATGTGTATATTGTATGTGATTGATCGACGTAAAAATTGTTGTCCTTTGATGTGCATGGAAAGGGTCATGTTTATAGGAAAAGAAGGTTGAGAGAGGTGTCTTGCTTGTACGACAAGAAACACCAATCGAGATAGGAAATGTAAGAGACTGAGACGAGGGAGGATTCTGTTTCTTGGAGAGGAAGAAAGAGAGTCTCGGCGGAAAGAGGGAGCTCGGCCGAGTATCCTATGCTCGGTCGAGTGCTTGATTCGGTTTTCGGATAGAATTCCTACTTGAGATCGAATTCTACCTTTAACGGAATTGTTTAATATTTGTGTGGCTGATTTTTTGTGGAGTTTGAGCTCGAATCAGCCACGTGAAGTGACACGGATGACTCACGTGTCTCGAGGAAACATCTTTGACCGAGTTTGACTCGATCGCTAAAAGACAGTTTTGCCCCTGGTGTCGGATTCGACCCAAATTAGTCTTATTTGACTCGAAACGACCCACTGGGCCTGAATTTGAGGTTGGTTTTGCGAAATTTGTACTCCTTAAAAAGCCCAAGCTAAATATCCATGATTTTGAGCCCATTTCCGAGTACGTTAAAGCATGTTTGCGTCCGATCATCATCGGGTGCTTGTCGGAAACTGCTATAGACACCTAGCAGCCAAATGTGGGTGTCTACAACAATAATGATTCCTTAAACTTCTTATTTTATTTGTATTAGTATGTTCTAGGATAATCGTATGATTTGTGGAACGTATGATTTGTGGAACGTGTGAGACGGTGTCACAATACGGTCTCAAAATAATCTTATGAGACAATCTCACCCTAAACACAGTACGAAGGGAGTAACCTAAACCCTAAACCCTAGACACCAAAATAATCTTAAACCAAACCCTAGACCCTCTAACCCTAAAACCTAAAATAAACCCTAATATAACCCTAAACCAAACTAGTACAGTCAAACGTAGTACGCCTAATATAACCCCAAACCCTCTAACCCTAAACCCCAAAATAAACCCCAATATAGCTCTAAAACCTTAATTTTACACCCCACACCCTAAACCCTAAACTCTAAACCCTAAAATAAACCCTTTATAACCCCGAACCCATAACTTTACACCCCACACCCTAAACCCTAAGCTAAACCCTAAATTAAACCCTAATATAACCCTGGACCCATTACTTTACATCCCACACCCTAAACCCTAAACCCTAAAATAAACCCTAATATAACCCCAAACCCATAAATTTACACCCTTAAACCTTAACCCTAAACCTCAACCCTAAACTTTAATCCTAAACCATATTTCTTAACATGCATGTAGTATCGTAATGTAGGCGATTAATTTACTACTTCATTAAAACAACCAAAATCTTCCGTCACCTACGTAGTCCATCTACTTTGGTGTGAACGATGGTGTATTGCAGGAGTATTATGGCGGGGTCGACTGTATTCCTTAGCATGTACTGAGTACTTCTAATATATAATTTTCGATTATTTACTAATCGTTTACTAGTAACATCAGTCACTTTATATGAAAAACAATTTTAATGTTTATATCAAAGAAAATTATATTTAAGTCAAGTTATTCGGTGTGTTATAATGACCATTAACAAAACCATCCTTTTTTTTTAATATTTGTCCTATTTACTCAATATATGTGAGAATATTTTATTAAAAATGAGCAAATGTCAAAATAATGGGTTAAAATATTTTTACATAAACTGTTTTAAATGTTACGGTTTTAGGTGAATTATTAAAAGAAGTTAAAGGTTGAGTGGTTGAGAATACAATTAAATTTAAATTTAACAAGAAATATTAAAAAGAGTTAACCTTTTTTCAAAGGTTGAGTGGTTGAGAATAACATTTCTGAAGCGGAAGTTGGAAGTTTTTTTTGTGTTACCTTTTAAATTTGATTATATATGAAGTTATTTGTTTTAACCAAACTATTAGGTCTCACAATTTCTTTATTTTTTTAAAATAATATTAAGTTTAGTGATTCGAAGAACAAGGAACAGTTGTATTCAAAAATCGATAATTTAAGTGCAAATATATTTCGAAGATTCGATGTTTATTTTAAGTTCAAATTGTCCGATTTCTGAACCGTAGAAGATATTATACTTCTATTTTTAATTTATAAAGCAAAATTTAAGTGGAAGGTTTATTTGGGAGACTTTTTAAAAATTACAAACTATAAGTGCTTCGTACTCCGTTCGATTTAGTGCGCTGTTAGATTAGTACTCGTATTCCGTAGTCGTATTTCCTTTAGCTACCCAAATGATGACATGCAAGAGGTTGAGTGACATGCAATACAAAAAAAAAGAGAAACAAAGCCTATAATGACTATTGATATACAAAAGCAAAATGATGATGACATGCAAAATCTCCAACTCATCAATTCTTGCAAATATTATACTTACATGCATATCATATCACATGCAAAATGACTCAAATTTATTATATTCAACATCCAAATTAACGAACCGATAATATTATGACGGGATCGATCGTACTCCATATTACTTAACATGTACAGAGTACTTCTAATATATAATTTACGATTATTTACTAATCGTTTACTAGTAATTTTACTTATAGTCCGTCATAGTATCGTAATGTTGGCGAGTACAGTCGAACCACTGAAATGCTCCGTCAAGTCATATATAAGTAGAACGTACAATTAATTATATAATACAATTAATTGAAAATAATAATTACAATTTTAGAGAATTGTATATCAATTAGTTATTGTTTTGGGGAATTGTAACTTGCCCCTTGCTCTTCCTCTTCCAAACTTCCGCCGTTTTCAATTATTCCAATAACAGCCTAACAGGTAAATTTTGTAGTCTTATTTTCAATTACTTCAATTAGAACGTGTACTCAATTGTAGTCTTATTTTCAATAAATTATTAATAAACTACTATTCACTATTAGAACGTGCACTCCATCCCATTAATTTGAAATCGATTTAGGCGCTGCAAATTAATATTAATTGTAATGCAAACATATTTTATGTACATAATTTTTAATAGTGAATAACAGAGAATTGTTACTATTTTGGCATGTGATTAGTGTGCCTATTGATTTTATATAAATTATATATGCAAGAATTATAATGAAAAGGGAGTATACTACTAACAAAAAAAAAGTCCATCGTCATCACACAAATATCATATTCTTTCACCGAAACAATAGTAAACGGACGAACAATGTACAAGTTAAAAAAAGACAAAGACCCGTACTTGAACATAATAAGAAGTATACATAAAACTTTAATGAAATATTAACTACTTTATTAAGAATGACAGCAACCAACGCATGAATCGAATTTTAGCTTCCTCGACTTTGACCTAGTAGGGTGTGTTCTCCTAATCCTTTTCTTCGAATACCTAGGCAGGCGGATGTCGTGAGTACATGGCGATTTGTCTTCGAAGACATTGGAAATATTACCACCGGCCGGTTCGAGGGCCGAGTTTATAGCCACATCATCATCGACATCCTCCTCAACCCTAACAATGGAGGAATCAACTTTAGAGGTCGCGATCATCTCTATATCGTCGTCAATTTTTTTTCAAATATAATTTATCGAGCTCAAACTTCCCAAAATTAAGAACGTTGTATTCCTCCTCAAAAATATCAACAAAGAAACGGTTACCATAGTAGCCGGGAGAGGCACGATGTTGTGCGGTTTGTACCGTGGAAGGACTCACCTTCTTGATTAGCTCTCTCATAAACAACCTTGTGCATACAATGGACCTAGCGTGAGATTTCCTCTCTTCCGACATTTTTCGTGAGCTTGACAAGGGAAAAGACTAGGTTGTACTTAGATAGATTTAGTGAGATTAGATAGAAGAAAGTATGGATGAAATAAATTTCGGCGGGAGTGTGCCCTTTTATAATACATTTTTTCCCTCCAAAAATGCTAGTCATGCAACTAATAATATTTTTTCTAAAAATTTAATCATGTACATAAAAAAGAAACAAAAATATATGACACAGTTGGTATGAAAATCTGGTTAAGTAATTAGATGGTGAGAAGAGTATGTGTTTGAACCCTGTTAAGTGCATGTTTGTATTTTAATTTTGTTTTGTTCTTCTTAGACTTGTGAAAATACTAAGTAAGATAAATTATGTTTCACATTATTGGGACGATCTCACAAGAATTTTTAAAATTTTTTAATTAATGACATTTACATTGGTTTTTAATGAATCACTTCTAACAGTTTCGTGGAGCTTGTATATCGTTACGAAGTTCATACGAGTATACATTTTGTACTATGTAGGTAATATTTATTCACATAGTTTTCTAAAATGACTAAATATCTTATTATTTTCTCCAAAAAAAAATTGTCTCGCACGATTTTACCGTTGACGGTAAATTAACCCAAACATTGTCTAGAAAAAATTGTAAAGGGGGATAAAAGAAACTAAAACATAGAAACAAATTACGTTGACGAGGATAAAAACCGTTGACGGTAATATTTATTCACATATAAACAAAAATCATATTAAAATGACTAGTTCATTGTTTACCGTAAAATACAAACTAAAACGTAGAAAGAAATTTAACTATAAAATTATACAAAAATAAATATTCCGTAACACATAACAATAATATTTGAACGTTTGAAAAAAAATATATATATACAACATACGTACATATAAGGTACAAATATAAAGCGTACATATATAGAAAGTACAAATATATGGAGTATAAGGCGTACAGATACAGAGAGTAGAAATATACGAGTAGAGTACACGTACATATACGGTAAAGGTACATAAATACGAAATATTAAAAAAGCTGAAAAGAAAAAAAAAAATAATAATTATTCAACATAATATACAATATATAAATGCATAATATGATGTATTTAATGAGGGAATCTATAAAATTTAAATGGAAAATAAAGATTCTAAAATGGTCATTTGGCAACTTGTGAGTGATGGTGTAAAAAACACATCATACACTATGTGTATGTCTAACCTTTTCATTCATATGGAATATGGAGGGATAATAGCAAATCAGCAATAAATATGACAACTTATAATTATTTTTTATTTTTTCAAGAAGAAATTCGAATTGGGCCCCAAATTTTGGAGGCCCGATTCCTGGGCTCATGCTGAACATGGGCTTAGCCGCCTCTGGTTATGTGTCATGCTCGGTCACTTTCTTTTTAATTTGTTTTGTCTACAAAAGAAGTGTATTACATTTGAAAATAATAATTAATTAATTAAGCATTAAACTGAAAGAGTCTCAAATAATATTAGACGTTTCAATGATGGATGATAAATCACATACTTAGTTTACTTGATATGCTATGTATGCCGCATTTATCTAGCATATATTACACTATTTAAATGTCAGCCGGTCTTTCAAAAGTCATACTTAAGATTATATAATTTTAATTAAACATATTGTCAAATTAAGAAAATTCAATAACTTCAAAAATTATGATTAGTTGAAAATCAACGAATTCGACAACCAAAGTTTTCTTTAATTGTATTTAATTTTACGAAAAATCATTTTTTTTTCTTAAAACTAAATAAAAGAATAAACAATTTTTTTGAGTAATAAAATATTTTCAAATTTAATATTTTTAATTACTTTCATATTATCTATAACTTTAAATTTTAATGAATTTTTTAAGACCAATATTTGACATTCGGCTTAACTTGAAAACAATTTGATTGAAGTCTGAAGAACCACATTAGCCACACGCGTTTATTAAATTAGTGGCTAAAAAATAATTTCGCCATGAAAGTTAATTACGTTGTGGCTAAAAAATATTTGCCACAGAACAAATTCGTGGCTAAACAAATTTAGTCACGGGTGTGGCATCTTTCGTGGCAAAAGTGATTATTGGCCACGACTTTAATAAAATTCGTGGCGCAAATGAATTTTAGCCACTAGAAAAATTGTCCCGTGGCATATTTTTTTCAAAAATAGTGAATCAAAATTTTCTCGTGGCTAGTTAAAAATTAGACACGAATAACAAATTTCCGTGGCATAATTCGTGGCGCAAGTGACAATTTATTGTAGTGTGGGCTTTTGTTTTAGCTTAGTATTTAAAAAACTATTAGACTAGAACATTATACTTCTTTCTTATGCTTTTAATTCTCTTTAGACTCTTCTTTAGATTTCTCTCTACTCTCAACTTGTAGATCTAGAATTTCTAAACTCTTTTACTACTCTTCTTAAACTCGTTAATATAATTCTCTCTTTGTTCTTCCTTTATTTCTTTCTTATTTCTTACTTAATCTTATTAATTCGTTTATGCTTATTTCTCTTTAGATCTATTAGTTATGCTTAATCTAGTTATCATCTTTATTATTGTTGTCATAGTGTGGACATGACGTAGGTCCACCCCGATGTGGCCACGCGCGGGTTTGGGTAGGCGAATGAATCTCGTGGTGAGATTGTTCTCGGGTTCGAAATTTAAGTCAAAATGGAGTCGCCACCGAATTTTGTGGTTATTTGGGACCATATGAGCCCACTCTATATCGTCATGGGCTGTACACAAAGTACGACCCACTTTGATTTCAGAGTTTATGGGGCTCGTCCCTTTGCATTGCAATATCCATACCGTTTAAACCGGCTTTCGTATATAGAATGACTCTCGAGCGCCAATGGTTTCGGGCATCCGGAAACCAAGGTTCTGAGTAAGGGGTGAGGGTACGTGTTGGGAAGCCCACTAAGGACACCCAACCCCGCCCGCACATGGCGGCCTCTACTAAGACATTGTTCGTGTTCGTGTGCGCGCGCTAGTGAAACGACTAAATGATATGCAAACAACATTTTCGGCTAAGCATGCGAATTAAATGTGAGCTACGTCATTTTAATGCATCTTGATTCACGTCAAAGTGATTTAGCATGTGATGTTCATTTAAGGCAATAAATGGCAAACATCAAAAATGGAAAACTCGTAAATAAATTACAAATTACACGGGCGAAACACAACCCGAAATTCACAATACAACGAGCAATAAAATACAATAATCGAATAGAATATGGTAAACGTTAGCTAGAAACGGACCCGTATATAATAAATATAAACTAGACCGTAAGTTGTGCAAACGGACGAACTTCGATTAAATACACATTATATTGTGTATTAAACGGAGGACGGAGATATGGAACCTAGACGTGGTGCTAGCACGATCCCGAATCTCGATGCCTTGTTCCGACTTATCACATCGAGGAATAGAGTCTAAATTAATCATGTGTCGGATACGACTAAAGAGTCGTCGACACAAGATTAATAGTGCGAGACCGTCGATCAAAGTCGTTTTAAGTGATATGATATGCATGAGTTTTGAAAAATAGGATCACGTGATTGACTTTACACGTGTCGACTAAAAGTCGTAAAAAAATGACGAGGCTCAAATGATGATCAAAGCGCTCGGTTTTCCAGGCTACAGGGTCCACTCGATCGAGTCATGGCACGGACTCGGTCGAGTGTGCCCTTAGAGGAGCTACTGCCCGATTTTTGTAGTGCTACTCGATCGAGTGCACAAGCCTTGTGCACTCGATCGAGTGCCCTCTGTACGGGTGTTTATTTTGTGTTTTAAAACAACCCATTTTATAGCTTTTATGTTTTTGAATCGAGATGCGATTACGCTAAATATAAATATTGTCCAATTTATATTAGTTTAAATCTCGATGGCTCGTCATACTCGACATTCGGTTATAGAACCGACATCTAGTATTTAGAGCGAATTTGCAAAATCGAGTTTGATCGGGCTAGAACAAATATCGATTCCCTCCGCATCATAATGTCGTAATCAATCCTTTCGGATCGTGTGACAATTAATTCGGCGTCAATGGGTTTCGTCCTAATCTGATTTGTCGATGATTCTTTAGAATAATATTTTGAAAGAAATGTGGTCGGACATATTTAACGACGAATCTCCACGATCTATTACGCCCTTAAGTGTTTAGGGCGGCGCACCTCAAAGGGCGCCAACTCCAATACGACTTGTAAAGGGATTAAATAGACTTTAGGCGGAATTCGTAATTAAACATATTAGACCCAAAAATTCGACCGTCGTTGCAAACATAAGTCCTCGGCATTTTAATATCGTAATTTGGCCTTAAAGCCTACGGTCGTTAATTTAGCCTCAACGGACGTTGCTCGGATCGTTTTGAAAATGGTTTTGTTAAATAATTATACGCGGTATTAATATTATAACAAAATGTAAATGACGATAATTAAATGTTAGAGGTTAGAATACGATAAGTAAATGTTAGATTGTGATAAATAAAATGTTAGTAGCAAAATTAAAATGTTAGTATTATTAGTGTTAGTATAATTAATAATAATAATAATAGTAATAATAATAATAATAATAATATATAGTATGTACATATATAATCGAAAAAGAGAAAGGAAAAAAAGAAACGGGGTTTGATGACACCCTCAACCTACATGCTTAAATGGCCTCGGAAACGGACTCGTAGTAGCGGCGTGTGCGCGGGAGTGTCGAGATATGTAGGTAGAGTTATGGTGTATGTCTTTGACGAGTTTTGATCTCGGGATTTTGAATGTATTTGTGTGTGTATGTGTATGAGTGCCTAGAACTCAAGGTGATGAAGGTTTGAAGGTTTAAGATGTGTAAGGTTGAATGAGGATTGAAAGGGTTGGAAAGACCTTGTTTTGAAGGTGGTAAAAGGTTGAAAAAAGTTTTGTAATGTGTTGGGGTGATGGGGTATTTATAGGGAAATACCCCGGTTTAGGGTCACTCGATCGAGTGGTGCAAGTGCACTCGATCGAGTGCCGGGTTCAAGACCGGTTCGGCCGGTTTACTGCTTTACTCGACCGAGTGGGTGTGAACCACTCAATCGAGTGGGTGTGAATGGAGGGAGTGTAAATAGGGAAAGATTTGTTGACCATTTTTGAATGGATTTGGTTGATTTGGTTGTTGAGTCTTGATTCATTTTGTGTATTTGAACATAATGTGAGGCTGGTTCGTCTCGGGATTCGACTTTGACCGGGTTTTGACTCGGTCGCTAAAAGACGGTTTTATTTCCGGTGACGGTTTTGATCCAAATTAGTCTCATTTTATTGGAGACGACCCACTGGGCCTGGATTTGAGGTCGGTTTTGAGAGATTTGCACTCCGCTAAATGCCCACGTCGGATACTATTGATTCCGAGTCCGTATTCGAGCGTATTAAGTCACGTTTACGTCCGATCATCATCGGGTGTTTTGTCGGGAACTGCTATAGACACTAGCAGGCAAAGTGCGGGTGTCTACAGAGCCCCCACTCTGACTGAGGCTTGGACAAGGCGAACGTCAGAGTAGCTAACAGGTCAATCGAGGATTACGACCCGGCAGCCTTCCGGTCGGGTCGTTTATAGTCCATTAGACTCGCGTGAAGGGCTCGCCAGCCATAAGAAAAGGGTCATACCTGTCCTGATGATGATAGCTCTGTGGGGAGTCGGACGTGCCTTTGAAGTCCCAGGTGTACCTGTATTTGCACATAATATTTACGTGAAACACCGACTTATGCTGGGGAGTAAAGTAGCTGCGCGGGGACTTGCTTCTGAAGTCTTGGGTGTACCCATATGCCGACACATCACATCTTGGACGTAGCATTCCAGGAGAAACACCGCTTTTGATGTTCCGTTAGGAAGCACTAGCTGGCACCTAAAATGTTAGATACATAGGCAGAAATAGCAGGCATAGTATATAGCAAGATAGCACATGGGAAATGCAGTTAGCATCTATAGACTGGCTTGCGCTGGGAAAATGATTTTTGCTTAGTTTTGAAATCGAAGTCCTGAAAGCAAATCACGTGCTAGGAGATAGGGTTTCAAAATTGAAAGGGGTAGAAAAGAAATTTGCAGCTTAAATAGACCGAAATTTGACTTTGTCGAAAAGGATTTTCTCAAATGGCTAAGTTTTGCAAATTTCAAAACAAGAATTTTGAAGAGAGACATACCGACAGACTCGACTCTGGACTCTCGAGGGGTTGGACCGTGACTCAGGGGGTGGGCCACCTAAGACGACAAGACTCTTAAGCTGCGCTATTCCGTAGCCTAGGCGAGTGGCAACACGGTCGAACATCAAAATGGGAAGAATGTGTAATATGGGGATTGCAGTAGTCTGTAATGAGACTGTTTTTGCATGACAAAGCTTAGCAGTAGCAATGCTATAGTCTAGTGCTTTTTTGAATTATTGATTTTGGGGTACATTCCCGAAGTGGGTGTCGCATCGAGTCCCGACAGATTCTCGTCTTCGACTGAGCCGAGTGCTAGGACACACTATAGAAAGGAGGCTATTTTTTGAAAGTCATTTGGATTTTGTGAATGGATGGAGGTCTTCTGCCTAAGAGAAGCCCCCAGGATGACAAAGCTAGCTGTTGAGAACATGACAGTGTCGTGACAGGAATGATGGTGCTTTTTGAATATGTGTCAATGTGGGTGGTTGTGCCCTTGTTGAAAGGCTGCCTACGTATTCACGTGTAGTGAAATCAAACCAAGCCGTAGTTCAGTGGATTGGAAGATATATTATGGTGCCTAGTTTATTAGGGCTTTGTGTGTAACTAGCCATAACGATGGTGTAGGCTAGGTGAATTCCCAATGATGTCTTGATCAAAGGGCTAGAACAGTTAGGATGTTGATCCCATGATTGTGAGCGTTCTTCGGGGTAGCCCCCAGAGGTGGTGTGAACTATTTGGGCATGTTCTATGCCGACCGCAGGTTGAGTTCCCGTGTTTGGGGTTGGTAACTGGTTTGGATGTTTTTGGAAATGTGGTGCCAGGTAGAAAGTGGCTTTGATGATTTGAAATCTGGAGCTCGATTTTGTGGAACTAAGGCTTCGAGGGTAAGGTATTGTAATGTGGTAGGAAAGGGGGAAGTCGAGTAAAAATGACTCGAACTTCGATCGCGGTAGGTTGATAATGCGGGATCTGATTTCCATGTCTGGCCCTAATGGTTAGGGGTATCCTATGGAGCTTGAATCCTCAAAATTCCGGGCTGTCTCTTAGCCTAGGTCTCGAGAAGGTCTTGAGGGTTGCAATGTGGGAAGGCTAAGTGTGGTGTTAGCTGACCAGCTTGATTGTCTCTTCCCTATTGGACGGTATAGGCATTGATAATTTTTGAATTGACCGTACCCCGGTCAAGGGATTTTCACTTGAGTTGAACGTTGACCACGGTCATGGGTATTTGAATTTTTTTTGTTTTTGTTTTTTTTGGGTTGACCTCTTAGCCCCGGTCGTGGGATCCTTCACATGAGTTGACTGTGTCCCGGTCAAGGGATTGATCGTATCTGGTCGAGGGATGTTGAGAGTTCCTTTTTTGGTGATGGCCAGCTCTTTTGTTTCGGCCTTTTGCTTTTTTTCTTTGGACTTCTGTTTTTTTTTGTCCAACTCTTTTTTTTTCACGGTAATGCCCTCCTATGGTGTTGTGGGTGGATATGGGGGTGGGCCTATCGGTTGGATTAGGCTTGTGGAGCCAAACCTTTGTAAGGTGTAAGCCTAGTTGGTATTTGTGTGAGTGCAACTCATGGTGGAGTACTCTACGGTAAGCATGGTGGTTTGGATCTCGGTATTGTCATCATAATTCCGAGCAGGCTTGGTGGGAGCATCGTCTCGAGTTGGGTATTTTTGGCATCAAGTCTATTGAGTCACGATGCTTCTTTTTTCTTCTGGTCAGACTAACACCTAAGGTAGGGATTGGTTAGTCTTATTGAAGGGGTGTTTATTGTGGGGAGATGGGCTTGCCTCCCGTATTGAACCCAAATTAGGAGACTACCTAGATTTGTCATAGGATTCGAGACCGCTCCCGTTAAGGGTGGTTTTGTGGCTTTCTATGCCAGACATGGAACAGGTAAAGGAAAACACGAGCCTCGGTTCTTGCAGTCATTATAGATATGCCTATAATAGTCACGTGCATGTGCTCACAGTGTATGATGGTGTTCATCATGTTCTCGGAAACACATAAGGGAAGCATATATGAGAAATTGAAAAAGTTGATTTTATTGAATTTTGGAAAGAGGACAGAATACAGTTGACTCTGACTCTGACTTTGAAAAGAGGATGTAGGATATCCTAGACTCGGACTCAGACTTAGACTCGAATCGAATCCGGACTTTCGGATACTTGGTTGGTCGTTTCTTTTTGGTAAGGTCCTTGATAGGAGGAAACGACAGGTGCCACGACTCGCCTAAACTCGACTTTGCGCAAATGCAAGAGAGGGAGTCAAACTAGACAAGGCCCGGGGTGACGGGTCGACAAAGACTCTTGGACCGGGATACTCGAACGTTGACCTAGACGAGGTAACGACCCTGGCTTGGACTCGACGATGAGACTTCAAGCTGCACGAGGGTAAGTCCGAAAATGGGGCGACCGTGTTTGACCGCGTCACGTGTTTGGACCAACCGTGGCGACCTAAACCTTTAGGAGACTCGGGTGTTTGTAGCATAGGTACGACTCGAAGAAGACATCATAAGGACGCCGGTGTATGATGAACGTAAGGTACCCCTTAAGGTGACTGTGGTCGCATGCTCGGGTGGAGGACAACCCCCAAGTGAGACTGAAGACTCTGATAGGACTCAGATGGTGCGACATCTGAATGACTCGAAAGTGACACACGTGAGACACCACGTGTAGGCCATGACCCTTAGAGCAACCGTGATTGATCGCTCTGCTGAAGGGTAGCCCCCGAGTGAGATTGTAGGTTTTGCTAAGACTCGAGTGTCGGACGAGTGACCCTTAGATGTAAGGACCACAAACCTTTTGTTATAGGGTTATGCCTTGTAAAAGGTTGACTCGGCCTCGAGGAAAGGTAGACGGGGTAAGGGAAGAAACTCACGATGTAAGATCGGTAGAGTTTCGACGCTAGAGACCCTTGACTTGACTTGAATAAGGATAGACCCTGTGATTAGGGTAGACCCTTAAGTTAAAGGACTTGAATTGGGATGACTCGACTAACGGATTGAAAGACGGGAAAAATTCCCCTAGGAAAGGTCGTGGGGACCAGCCTGTCGGAGGGAAAGATCGCGTGTGACTTTCTAGTTAGGACTCGAGTGTTCAGATGAACCTTCCATTTACGAGTGTATGACTCGTGTTGGTTGGTTATGCCTTTAGGAAAAGGCGAACTAGGACGGGGAAGAAACCCGTGATGTAGGATCGACGGAGTTTCGACGCTAAAGACCTTCGACGTATTACGAGAAGACCCGACACACGAATTATGGTAGGTCCTATAATAAGGAAGGTTTTTGAAAAATGATTGAATTTTGAAAATTGAGAGGACAGTCCTGAAATTGGCAGTAGGCCAATAGGACCGGGCATTTTGAAATATTAGAATGGTTGCGAGTAAATTCACGTTTTGAAAAATTGGGAGATGGTCTCGTCTTTTGAAATTTGTAGCATGCCGACAGGACCGAGTTTTTTGAAAAGTTGAATATCGAAAATAAATTTCCGAAATTTTGAAAATCGAAAATAGGATCCCGAAGATTTGAAAATCGAAAACGGCATCTCGGAGATTTGAAAATCGCGGATGGCATCATGAAGATTTGAAAATTGAAATTGAATTTTGAAAATTCGAAAATCGAAAGGGAATCGAAAATTCGAAATTTGAAATGGGAAGCATGCCGGCTAAAAAAAAGGCTATTTTGAGTCAAATCGTAATTCTAAATTTCAGCGGCATTCCGAGTTTTGAAAATTGGATATTTTGAAAAGATGGGTCCCGAAACGGACAATATTTCGGGTTTTTCAAAATTTGGTGTTTTTGGAAATATGCATTTTTTTGAAATGACGGTTTTTGAAAAAAATGACACGGAAACCAAGTAGCACGTAGTCAAACAAGCATTATAACGACGCTTATGTATGCTTTACGTTAAGTCTCGGTCGGTCAAAATAGGGTGTATACCAACGACGATAGTATTCTCGTAGTCAGGACGGACTCTCTAAGCCGAGTTGGTCTTAGGACATGCCGCAAAACCCTTACGAGTTCCACCATCGAAGTCTTTAGCGCACCCATGTAGGAATGCACCGCGGTATAGTGGGACGTCGGTCACAAGTAACCGGCCCGGGCAAAAATTTGGGTTATGCATGAATCATTAAACTAATGCGCGCACACTAATATACGAACGATTTCTCTTCGAGTCTCACCCTAGGAACCCCGATGACATGTGGTACATCAGGTATCCCCAGCGGAGTCGCCAAATTGTGGACATGACGTAGGTCCACCCCGACGCGGCCACGCGCGGGTTTGGGTAGGCGAATGAATCTCGTGGTGAGATTGTTCTCGGGTTCGAATGTTAAGTCAAAATGGAGTCGCCACCGAATTTTGTGGTTATTCGGGACCATACGAGCCCACTCTATATCGTCATGGGCTGTACACAAAGTACGGCCCACTTCGATTTCAGAGTTTATGGGGCTCGTCCCTTTGCATTGCAATATCGATACCGTTTAAACCGGCTTTCGTATATAGAATGACTCTCGAGCGCCAATGGTTTCGGGCATCCGGAAACCAAGGTTTTGAGTAAGGGGTGAGGGTACGTGTTGGGAAGCCCACTAAGGACACCCAACCCCGCCCGCACATGGCGGCCTCTACTAAGACATCGTTCGTGTTCGTGTGCGCGCGCTAGTGAAACGACTAAATGATATGCAAACAACGTTTTCGGCTAAGCATGCGAATTAAATGTGAGCTACGTCATTTTAATGCATCTTGATTTACGTCAAAGTGATTTAGCATGTGATGTTCATTTAAGGCAATAAATGGCAAACATCAAAAATAGAAAACTCGTAAATAAATTACAAATTACACGGGCGGAATACAACGCGGAATTCACAATACAACGAGCAATAAAATAGAATAATCGAATAGAATATGGTAAACGTTAGCTAGAAACGGACCCGTATATAATAAATATAAACTAGACCGTAAGTTGTGCAAACGGACGAACTTCGATTAAATACACATTATATTGTGTATTAAACGGAGGACGGAGATATGGAACCTAGACGTGGTGCTAGCCCGATCCCGAATCTCGATGCCTTGTCCCGACTTATCACATCGAGGAATAGATTCTAAATTAATTATGTGTCGGATACGACTAAAGAGTCGTCGACACAAGATTAATAGTGCGAGACCGTCGATCAAAGTCGTTTTAAGTGATATGATATGCATGAGTTTTGAAAAATAGGATCACGTGATTGACTTTACACGTGTCGACTAAAAGTCGTAAAAAAATGACGAGGCTCAAATGATGATCAAAGCGCTCGGTTTTCCAGGCTACAGGGTCCACTCGATCAAGTCATGGCACGGACTCGGTCGAGTGTGCCCTTAGAGGAGCTACTGCCCGATTTTTGTAGTGCTACTCGATCGAGTGCACAAGCCTTGTGCACTCGATCGAGTGCCCTCTGTACGGGTGTTTAATTTGTGTTTTAAAACAACCCATTTTATAGCTTTTATGTTTTTGAATCGAGATGCGATTACGCTAAATATAAATATTGTCCAATTTATATTAGTTTAAATCTAGATGGCTCGTCATACTTGACATTCGGTTATAGAACCAACATCTAGTATTTAGTGCGAATTTGCAAAATCGAGTTTGATCGGGCTAGAACAAATATCGATTCCCTCCGCATCATAATGTCGTAATCAATCCTTTCGGATCGTGTGACAATTAATTCGGCGTCAATGGGTTTCGTCCTAATCCGATTTGTCGATGATTCTTTAGAATAATATTTTGAAAGAAATGTGGTCGGACATATTTAACGACGAATCTCCACGATCTATTACGCCCTTAAGTGTTTAGGGGGGCGCCCAGGGCGCCACCTCCAATACGACTTGTAAAGGGATTAAATAGACTTTAGGCGGAATTCGTAATTAAAAATATTCGACCCAAAAATTCGACCGTCGTTGCAAACTTAAGTCCTCGGCATTTTAATATCGTAATTTGGCCTTAAGGCCTACGATCGTTAATTTAGCCTCAACGGACGTTGCTTGGATCGTTTTGAAAATGGTTTTGTTAAATAATTATACGCGGTATTAATATTATAACAAAATGTAAATGACGATAATTAAATGTTAGAGGTTAGAATACGATAAGTAAATGTTAGATTGTGATAAATAAAATGTTAGTAGCAAAATTAAAATGTTAGTATTAGTGTTAGTATAATTAATAATAATAATAATAATAGTAATAATAATAATAATATATAGTATGTACATATATAATCGAAAAAGAGAAAAGAAAAAAAGAAACGGGGTTTGATGACACCCTCAACCTACATGCTTAAATGGCCTCGGAAACGGACTCGTAGTAGCGGCGTGTGCGCGGGAGTGTCGAGATATGTAGGTAGAGTTATGGTGTATGTCTTTGACGAGTTTTGATCTCGGGATTTTGAATGTATTTGTGTGTGTATGTGTATGAGTGCCTAGAACTCAAGGTGATGAAGGTTTGAAGGTTTAAGATGTGTAAGGTTGAATGAGGATTGAAAGGGTTGGAAAGACCTTGTTTTGAAGGTGGTAAAAGGTTGAAAAAAGTTTTGTAATGTGTTGGGGTGATGGGGTATTTATAGGGAAATACCCCGGTTTAGGGTCACTCGATCGAGTGGTGCAAGTGCACTCGATCGAGTGCCGGGTTCAAGACCGGTTCGGCCGGTTTACTGCTTTACTCGACCGAGTGGGTGTGAACCACTCAATCGAGTGGGTGTGAATGGAGGGAGTGTAAATAGGGAAAGATTTGTTGACCATTTTTGAATGGATTTGGTTGATTTGGTTGTTGAGTCTTGATTCATTTTGTGTATTTGAACATAATGTGAGGCTGGTTCGTCTCGGGATTCGACTTTGACCGGGTTTTGACTCGGTCGCTAAAAGACGGTTTTATTTCCGGTGACGGTTTTGATCCAAATTAGTCTCATTTTATTGGAGACGACCCACTGAGCCTGGATTTGAGGTCGGTTTTGAGAGATTTGCACTCCGCTAAATGCCCACGTCGGATACTATTGATTCTGAGTCCGTATTCGAGCGTATTAAGTCACGTTTACGTCCGATCATCATCGGGTGTTTTGTCGGGAACTGCTATAAACACTAGCAGGCAAAATGCGGGTGTCTATACATAGATTTCTCCACGAGTAGCTAATTTCCCTTGCTAGGATTTAGGGGATCTGTGAATTGAATATGGTTGCTAAATAGTTTATAGATCTGTCAATGATATTGCGTCCAAGTTGTTAATTGTAGCATTTAATTGAGATTGATTAATTCGACGTAATTGATTAATTGAATTGATAAACTTGAACCTAAGATCGGAAGCCCGGTAAGAGTTAGACCTGCTACAAAGCTTAGTTTGCTCTAATAAGATCGGAAGTCGTTAGAAGCATTCTAGGGTGAATAGCAGACCAGAGAGCTCTTTTCACTACCCCTTAGACTAATCTCTGTGATAGACCTGTGACCTAGACTGTGACCGTAGAAAATTCATGGTGAACCAACGATCCTAGTTTTCTCTCTATTATATTCATATTTATGGCCTTATTTTATTATTCTCTTTTATTCCTCTTTCCTTCATTACTTTAGCAAATTACAAACCCTGATTTGGTTACTTAGATAAACTTTAATTGCGAGTAGAATTTATTTGTCTCCCTGTGGATTAGATCCCCACTTCCCTAGCTATATTTTAGTTGGACCTAAGTTGGTTATCTTTGATTGGTGTACGATTAGCATATCAAATTTTGGTGACGTTGCCGAAGAGACGGTGTATTTCTGCTTGTTATTTTAGTTTATCTTTTGTCTTAGGGAACTTCAGTTCCTTGAGACCGTTCTCACTGTTTCCATGAGGATTATTATTGATTTTCCATAGGAGTCCGATGAGACTTTTGGAGCTTATCTGGAGAAGTTTTGCGACGGGCTTGACTCTCTGAAATCCGCTTGTTTCACTAATGAAATACTTGTTCTTACCGTCTTGAAAGGTATGACAGACTCTACGAAAGCCTATTTATTTTCCACTTGTAAAGATTTTGAAAGCAAGTCCTATGAAGAGGTGATAGAGTACTTTGACTGGCTAGCTGAAGAAAGTGTGAAGCCCGATTTTTCACTTTATTTGACTAGTGATGAACCCGTTGGTGGGACTAGTAATGCGGATATATTTAAGGAAACTTGTTTTGGCCATGAGATAGGTTGTGGCAAAAGCTATGACACGAGTACCCTGGTTCCATTTTGTGAGAATCTACGTGATGAGGTTCATAAAGAACCTTTTGATTCAGAAATCGAGGTTGGATGAGACGAGTATGATCACGACATTGTAGAGGAACCATTATTGGTTATTACTTTGTCTGTTATCATCTCTCCTTCTAAGGTTTTGGCCTTAGTTCCCCTTGTTCCACTCTTTTTTCCATCTTTATGCATATTGGCCCCACTACTGCTAATATATGACCATTTTCTTAAGACCACTAACACTTTGTTTTCTGATTTTAACTTTGGTGCTCCATGTCTTGCGGACGAGGGGATTAGTTCAGTGCTTCAAGTGGAAATTGGTCCTTGCCCCAGATAAGATGTTTCATTCCATACTATTGACCTTTGATACTAATATCTTATCATGTGCTTATATTTGCTTTTATATTTCTCATGCACGGGAATATGACATCCTACTTAGGGCGTTGATGTGCTTTTTAAGTAAAATGACAAAGTTGGTGACATATTTTGATGCTTAGGAGTGGTTTGGAGAAGGTCTTCGCTCATACATATCTTGTAAGTAGTTTTTTTTTCTTTATTTTCTTTTTGCACTTCCATTGTCTTGCATTTCTTTCTCGTATTTATTGTTGCCTCTTAATTTTTATTGTACACAATGAGGGCATTGTGTGATTTAGTTTGGGGAGGTTATGCTTCTTTCTGTCTTCATCCATCTGCATATTTCTTGCATTTCCGAATGCATAAAAAAAATCACAAAAATACGTTTTTGTATATAGTTGAGTCTTAGTCGAGTCATGATGGTTATATAACGATGATGATATTGTTTTTATGTCTTCATTAACTTGCTTATGCCTTGAATCCTTAGTGGTTTTGTATATAATTACATTCACCATTCTCTTGTCATTGGTTAACTTTATTGAACGAATAAACTTGACTCATTGTTGGCAAACTACTCAAGATTATAAGGAATCAGAGCCTTAAACTGGTGACATTCATGATCAGTTTCTTTTAGGATTGAAGTACTCCTTACGAGACATGTGATGCGCGCTGTCGCTGACACGCACAAACGATATTTATAGTCCCAACTAGCTACTATGTAGTAGTGGTAAGTCGGGGTCGAACCTCAGGGAGACAGTGTGATGTAATTGGTCAAGTCCGGGATTAATTGCGATTGGGGTCTAAAAGGGGGGTTTTGGGACGAAGTAATTAAGCTAAATCAAACGAATTAAATAACTAGAGACGAAAAACAATAATAAGAAAGGCGTTAGGGAGAGTCGGGGAATTGAAACTAAAGATAAGGTACATGAATCACAATAATTATCACAGAATGAATAAAGGGAGGAGCCACCTTTCGGTTTCCCTACCCGACCTAGCCTAAACCCGCTTTCGCGATGAGTAAACTAAAGTCTAAAGCCAAGATTACCCAAACCCCGAGTTTCCCCATATTGGTTCGAGTGAGTCAAGTTAACTGAGTTGATCAGGCTAAGTCAACAAGACACAATAATCCCAAGCAAGATAAATCACCCTCAAATGCAATAGTCCTCATAAAACGAAACCCAAATCTAGAATTCCTCCCCCCTAACCCCCTATCTAAAATCTACTCACTATCCATGCTAAACACAACAAAACAATTAATAAATAGACTAAGAGAAAGGGTAAACATGTTGAACAAAAGGAAAGGAAATTAATCTAACACAATGATGAGGACTACACTAACAAAACAACAATAAAGAAAGATAATAAACAACAAGGCAAAACAAGGTAAACAAATACTAGATATGAAAATGGTGGGAACAAACAAAGGAGAGAGAAAATAAAGAAATTGCTAACAATGGAGATGTGAAACAACTTAAACATAAAGAAAACAAAGGCAAACAACAAAATAACAAGAAATAAAAAATGAAACTAATCAAAAGAGAAAGGGAGAAATAAAGTACCAACTATGAATAAAACTTAAAAGAAAAAGATGAAGATGAAGATAAATATGAAGCTTAGAGAAGAAAATGGAGGAACTTTGTCACCCAATTCTTGCAAAACCCCTTCAACCTTTAAATAAACCCAAATCTTCAACAAAGATGGATGCTTGATTGTAGAAATGGAAAATTAACATAAATTGAAAGAGTAATATTGATCTATTTGATGGGAGGGATTTGCCGTGGATCCCCACCGATCAAATAAAAACCAACTATTCCTAACACGTAGACAGGGCAAGTCGGGTCGAGTCCACGGGGACGGTAAAGAGGTGTCTAGACTAAGGTCACCCAAATATAAGACTAGGTCAACAAGGACTAACCTAAAGACAACAACTAAGGCTAGAGAATACAACTAACTAAGGAAACAATGACTAAGATGACGAATAAATCAAACAAGGAAAGAATAGGGTTAGGTCGGGTTCATAAGTGTAGTAGGATAATTGGGAGATCGATGGTGCAAGGTTCACTTAGTTACTAAGGTTGGTCCGCGCTCTCGCGTCAAATCCTATGTCCGCACTCTCGTGTCAAAGACAAAACCCGAATACTTATGCAAGATGTTACCCAATACACAAGGATTCAACCACAAATCAATCACACAATGAGAAGAGGAAGACAGGCAAGAGAAGTATTTGCAACTACTACTCTAACAAGCATTTCAACAAACACATTGTGTGCATAATATGTGACTAGTAACAAAGAATCCACCTTTACCCACAATCAAACCCTAATCATCCATAATCAACACTTAATCCCCCTACTAACCCCACAAAAAGTCTACTCACACATAATGAAACTAATACTAACCATAACAAGAGAAATCAACACAAACAACAAAACATCTATAATGAAACTAGTGAAAACAATGAACAATGAACAATACAATGAACAAAGATTAAAACTTGAATGATAAAACAAGATTAAGAGAAGGGAAAAGAGAGATTATACCATACTAGAAGATGAATGGAAGAAGGAAAACTTGCATAAAAGAGAAAACCCAAATACATCAACCAAGGTTATCAATCTTGGTAGAGATCTTCAAGAATTCAATTAATGCAAGGATTAAACTAGGATTAAGGATTAACTAAGGACTAATCTACACTAATCTAGGCTAATCTAACCTAAAGTAGTCTAGGGTTTAGTGGGTAATGAAGAACATAAGCTACGATTACAAGAGGGGGTATATATAGGGTTACAATGAATAAGGAGAAGAAAAGATTGACGCGGGCCTGCTGCTGCTCCTTCTTGGCCGAGAAGAGATGATCTCGGTCGAGATGGGATCTATCTCGGTCGAGATGGTGCATGACACCGCCCGGTGTTATGCATAACACCAGGCGGTGTTATGCTCTTCTCGGCCGAGATGATGGTCTCGGGTGAGATGAGACTCTTCTCGCCCGAGATGAGGTGATCTCGGGCGAGATTGAGCATCAGTGGCTCGCCTTTGCTTGTACTCTTCATCTCGGGCGAGAAGGCCCTCATCTCGACCGAGATGGGTCTTGTAGGCCTCAAATATGATCTCAAGGGTCTCTATTTGCTCTTCATAGGCTTCTCATCGATTCTCGGTGCTCGGGATCGAGTCTAAGGGGCTCGGGAATGGGTCCCAAAGTCTCGGGATCGAGTCTAAGGCACCGAGTGATCGTCGCTTCTCTACGATGGCTCCAAAAGTGTCGAAAACGAGTCGGAATCGTTCCATATCTCCAATAATGGTCCTAGGAACCTAACACAAGCTAGAAGAAGCGTAAGTAGCCTCAAAAACCGCTCCAAAGAGCGATTCCACAAGAGAAACCGGGACCAAACACAACAAATAAGCACTATAAAACACACTTATCACTATTACAAGAAATAATAATCTAATTGAGAAAGTTTACTAAGAACTAAGAAGATGAACAAATTAAAAGCTACTACAATGGAGATCTACCTAAACAAAGCTTAATCTAAAAGAGGCACTAATGAGGGATAATGTGGCACACTTACGAGGAAACTTAGGGTTAACTATTTATACTAAACCCTTAATGGGTCACACAACCAAAGCCCAAATCCAACCATTCTTCCTTTAATGAGACTTTCACCCTATGCATTTTCACATGGCAAAACTTCACCCCGCGATTAATTGGCATCCATGAGCTAGTACCGCCGAGTGAAACTTCACCCGGTGGTTTCACCCGGTGAAACTCGTCTCCAGATATGCAATTTGGCGCTCCTTTACCGTTGGGCAAAACATCACCCGGTGGTGAAAGTTTCGTCCGGTCATTTCGCCCGGTGGATCGCCGTGGAGGCAAGAACGTCGTCAGACGAAACTTCGCCCGGTGGTGGCTCATCGGGTGAAACTTCACCCGATGGTTTTCTGCCTCTTTTCCCGGTCTCTTTCTTTGCCGATCGATTGGATTACTTGAACTTTTAGTTACGTGCTTTGATCTTCGGACGTCTTCCCTCTCTCTCGTGCTCATAGAAGCTTGGACACGCTTTTGGTCAAAAATCCTATCAAAATAGACAGAAATCTACCAAAAACACGTAAAATGTAAAAGAGAGACGCTGATTCGAGAAATACTAAAAAAATACGGCGATAATCGCGCTCTGGTCTCACAAAACGGAGGGAAAATGGGCCTAAATGGGAGGAAAAACGGTCTAAATTTAACACACAACAATTTTCCCGCACTAAACCGTTGCTCGTCCTCGAGCAAAGACCTAAAAAGAAATTAGCCACTACTACTAAGCTAGACTATGCTAAGCCGATACGGGGCAATTAACGGGCCCGCTCCGTCCCTTCAACTCACATCAAGATACCCATGAGGTAGAGTACCTCTATGCAAGGCAAGTCGGGTCTTGCTCAAAATTGGGGATGTGCCTAACTCACACAAACACATAAAACAAGGAAGACACACAAAAGGATAGTCGCATCTAAAGAGAAAATAAATCGCCGAGTCCCTCATCGAAACGGTGGAGAAAACACCGATTTTAAACTCAAGACAAGCGAGAACGCTACTAAGTTAGTCACTCAAATTGACATGGACAAAATTCTAATAGGATGACAATCAAACAATAAGAACATTGAAAATTTACCAAGGTCCTTCTAATTCCACTAAAGATGCGTACAACGGGACGATAAATGGAGTGGAAAGGTGAGAACCATGGAGTTAGTAAGCACTGTAGGTAATTGTTATCCCGTCTCCTAAGCTAAGCCTAAAGGGTCGTCCCAAACTTGAGAAAGCCAATTAGACCAAACAAAAAAATGGGCAAGTGTTTGCAAAATGGTAAGGATTGACTAATCGCCACTATTTTCCTTCCTCGGGACTCAGTTCTCTAGTAGGCATTTCACGGCAAATAGTCAACCAAGGGATTATTTGGGTTTGGGAATATTTTTTGAGGTTTTGATTTTCTTTTCGGTTTTCTTTCCTTTCCCCAATTATTTCGGTTGAGGGCTTTTTTTTGCCCTTCTTCTTCATTTTTCCCTTTTACTTTTGAGTAGCCCATAATTGGATAGATGGTATATTTGAGATTCAAGGTAAAACAATTTTTTTGCAAACTTATTTATGGAAATGGGTGAATGGTTGAGGAATGGGCTAGTCGGGTGTGCACCCCCTCCGAACCCACAAAAAGATGGTAATTTGGACAAAAAAATGGCTTCTCAAGTAAGGTCACCTAAGAGAACGGGAAACAGTAACCAATGCCTTATCACTCCATGGGTGGTCAAGGTGGTCAAAATGCAAATCCCGTTGTAGACTCCTAGTAGAAAAGACGAACTCACGATAAAAATTCAGTGCAAAAATTGGTTCAAGGTCATTCTACTAGAATAATGTCCAAAAATAAAAAAGGATTCCTAACAAGGGAGTAATAAACACTCGACTTAAACTCAAAATCTGGTTTTCGAAAACTTTACCTAGACAAACTATACAAAAATGAAAAATAACACAAAAAGAACAAAACACGAGAAAACAAAACAAATACACAAATATAGCCAAGCACTCCAAACTCCGTCAAGTCAACACAATCCAAAACCACAATTCCAAAATGTTCACCAAGTGAACCTCCAAATAACATACAAGCCCATACTCCCGCACAAATAAGAGCAGGGGAAAAAATGAAGGTAGAGGGTATTACCGCGTGGTCTTCATTTTCGCTACCTTACGTACCCATGCTAAATGGTTGGTGATGTACCTACAAGAAGGAGAATGCAAAGCAATACAAGTGACACAAAAACGAAAATAAAAGAAAAGAAAACTAAAATGAAGAGAAAAGGAAAAAAAATTCGGGTTTTTTGATTTTTAAAGGAAAAATGAAAAAGAAAAGGAAGAAAAGGATGATAGATCCCTCCCCCACACTAAAGCTGTGCATTATCCTCAATGCACGAGTAGAGAAAGAATCAAAAAAAGAAGAAAAAGAGAAAAGAACGATAAATCTTTTTGAATTTTTATGCTTTTTCGATTTTTTTTGTGATTTTCAAAATTAAGGGAATTAAAATAAAATGAAATAAAGAAAAGAAAACGAAAAGAAAAGAAATGAAATGGAGAAGAAGAAAATAAAATAAGGAAAAGAAGGTGGCGGGTCTAGGTGTAATCACGTCACCTAGACCCTAGCCAAAGAGGAAAATGAAAAATAAGGAAAACAATAAGACAAAATAAGAAAATAAACTAGAATAAAATAAAATGAAGTAAGAAAAGAAAATAAAGATAAAGTCTAAATAAAAGAAGAAAAGGAAAATGAAAAGGAAAAAAGGAAAAATTGATAAAGGGAGAAGAGGCGTAGGTGTAATCATGTCACCTCGCCCCGATTCCGCACGAATCGGTAAAATCAAAAGAAAAAGAAAAATTTGGATTTTCCAATTGGTCTTGGTGCAATCACGTCACCAAAGACCAGGAGCAAGAATCAGGTCCTTCTCTAAGTTACCTACAATAAAACCTCACGTGTGTAACGACCCAAGTAGGGTCACGGAGGGGCTGACAACTTACTAAACCATCAAAAATTATCACCCCAAGTAACCAACAATCATAATCATCAAATGCCAAAACTGGCGCTGCAGAGACTGACAAAAATTACTGATAAAAGGAGAAATGACAACCGACAATCGACACCTGACACCCCCCACACTAACACTAACGACACTCAACCACTCACATAGGACCGGGGGGACGAGGTGGTGGGTAGTAAGACCCAGGCGGAGGTATACCAAACAATCGATCAAAGTAATGCTGCTGTTGTTGCAACATCCTCTGATTCTCCTCTGCCGCCAACTTCGCTTCTTGGGCATTCCTAGCAGCGTCCCTAGCCATCTCGTAGTTGTCCCGGGTGTACTCAAAACCATCCCTAGAGTACGTACAGGAGTTATGCGTAGTATCGCGTGCATCCCGGGCTACATTATAAGCGCTTTGGGTCAAGTTGAGTGAAGTGGTCGAGTTCTCCCAAGTCTGACGTGTACGATCATAAACTTCCCCCCATTGGTTATAAAACTCCTCCAATCCGAAGAACGAAGAGTGTCTCGGAAGACTCATATTTACGTCCTCCTGGAAACCAGAGGTAGACTGGGTGAAAGTGGAGTGTCGGTGTGGGGTGAAGTCAGTAAAATCGGGGGTGAAAAACTGAGAGGTCTGAGGTTCAGATTGGGGGGAGGAAGAGGGTCCATGGGATGAAGAAGGTAATGCTCTATGACTCTCGTCCCGGAAGGTTTCAACCTCCGGTTCCTCCTCCGACACATCTTCTACTTCTACGTCCTCATCACCATAGTCTAAAGGTCCAGCAGGGTAATTAACTTGATAAAACTTACCATGGGTATTATCCCGAATGTATTCCCCTGACCTTTTCGGCATGCCGAAATTCTCCTAAATATCGAGCCTAACCCATTCGGGGTTAGGCATTGAAATAGCTCGCAAATCAGTAATTTTGTACAAGAACAAACTGTTATAATTCCCCGCTTGGGGCCAAACAAGAAAAGAGCAATAGGTTTCGTCTAAATAATTCCCCACTCCGAATACTGGTGTCATGTCGCTAAAGTCCACGCCCAAGGCTCTAGCTATCATCGTAACTACGCCACCACAAGACATGTTCTTGCGTTTGCCCTTCGCGACCTGGGCAAAATGCGTAGCAAAAGCCTCAGACATGTCAATAGAAGGGCCTCTGTTCAGAACCACATCCTCTAGCAGTTGTACGGCCGTAGCACCACAGTTATGGTGCGTATCATAGCTTGAGAGAAAAGAATTGGCTATGATATGTGCCAAATATTTGAGGATGGGGTTCCGAATGGAGAATGAACGCATTTTACCCCCTTTGAAAGTCCTTTGTCGGGCAATCTTAAACCAAAATCGATCACGGGCAAATTTCTCATCTCTAGATTGCCCCGCCCGAGGCCTTCCTAAGACAGAAGTGGGTAGGCCGAGCAATGCACCAAAATCCTTAAGGGAAAAAACGTAAAGAATCCCACGCAACTGAAAAGTGACGGTAAGGTCATCACCACCACTTAACTCATAAGTAGCGAAAAACTCACAAGTCAATTTTTGAAAGGTCTCCTCGGTCGAAGTATAAAATTTAATCAGACCAAGATTTTGGCACATCGCTCAGACTTGCGATTCAATACCCATTCGCTCAAGAACATCCCTAGCTGCCCAACGAGTTGGTTCGATGCGACAATTCCAAAAAAAATTAAACTTTTCCAATTGGCATTTCTTGGCAAAACCGACATTAGACTCGGAGTGACGAAAATTACGACGAATTGACGGGTAACGTACCTCTAGCGGAACCGGTTGTTCGCGCGGGGCGGAGCTTGCACTTGAACCGGTGTTGGAGTAGGTTCTTCATAGAATTCACTCGATTTGTCCGAATGAGATGACGACGTTGAACCCAATTGACGATTAAACACGGATAAAAACCTTTTCCTTGCCGTTTGTTGATTCTCCTCATAGTTGATGATTGAATTGGGTGATTTTGGTGATGGAGGTTAGGGTTTAGGGTTGTCAAAAAGTGGGTCGATTTCTCAAAAAGAATTCCTAGAAGGTGTTAGGAATTCGATAAGGATGAAGAATGTGGGATTAGATTAGAATTTAGTGAAGTTTTTTTGAAGATTAGAAGGGATTTAGGGTGGTAGGATTTGGGGATTTTTGGGTTTTTGGGGTTTATTTGAGGAGAGAGTGAGGAAAAAGGGTGAAATGAAGAATAAAAGGGGTTGGGTTTGGGGTATAAGGTGACGCGGGGTGATGTTTCACCCGGTGGTCACCATCGGGTGAAATTTCACCCGACGGTCTTCGGGGCATTTCTCGTCAATTTCGCGCAATTCACCATCGGGCGAAGTTTCACCCGGTGAGATTCCATTGGGTGAAATTTAACCCGATGGATTTCTGTCAATTCCAAGCCGCAAATAAGTTTACCGTCGGGCGAAGTTTCGCCCGGTGAGATTTCATCGGGTGAAATTTCACCTAATGGACTTCGGGCAACAATTCCACCGGGTGAAGTTTCACCCGGTGGTATCCTCCACTCCAAATAGGCGCTTTGCTGCAAAAATCCTCTTTGACTTGGTCCAAAGCAACCTTAATTCTACGATAAAACCAATATTCTCAATCCATGTACTTACTACATGGAGAAAAACTCTCATAATCATAGTAGAATAACCCAAAAACTCCAAAAGAAATCTTCACAATTCCTGCAAGTGCCATTACAAGCAAGCTCTAAAGGAAAATCAAAAGCTATTGTCCGAGAAAAATAAAAAGAGTACGAATTATACAAATATTTACAAAGTGGTTATTGTGGACACCACCAAACCGAATCAAATTGTTTGAGGTTAATCGGGGTTGCTTGAAAAGCAACCCGGAGGGTCTTGGGTATTAATTTCAAATTTAATGTTACCGATCTTAAACTCTCTTCTCAACTTCGGCAATCCCATAAGTCGTGCTACCTCGGGAAGCATGGCGAATTCCTCTGGAATACCTTTTTCGGAGGTAGGACCAAGTATGAATAGGGCACCGTCATCTTCTTCGTTATCATAATCAAGATCTTCAGTGGATGGTTCTTCATTAGAGGGAAATTCCACCATTTGATTCCATAGTTCCCCGCTAAAAGAATTTTCGGGAAGTAATGCAGGTAATACAAATTGAAATATGTCATTGGCAACATTGAAAGATAATCGTCCTCGCTTCACGTCTATAATCACCCCACTGGTGGCTAAGAAGGGTCATCCCAAGAGAATGGGGTTGCGCTCTTCTATAGGAATATCAAGAATAACAAAGTCGGTAGGGATGTATAGATTTCCCACATTGACCATAAGGTTACGAGCTAAACCATAAGGCTCCTTCGTAGTCCCGTCAGCCATCTGAACATTCAATGGAAAGTAGTCCAGGTCCTTAATGTTGATAGTTCGGGCGATGACCAAGGGTATACGACTTATATCTGCACCTAGGTCACACAAAGCGCGGTCTATTAAGACGTGGTCTATAGAGCAAGGTATAGAAAAATTACCCGGATCACCAAGTTTGATGGGGATTGTAACTTTCGGGGTAACTCTGAGTGAAACGGGAATTTCTTCCCTCGCGGTGGTTTCAAGATAATGTCCCGGATGTACTCAAATGGGGTAGGCATGGAAGGACTTGTATCGATGTTTTCGAGTAAATCGGTGAAAGTTATCCCTTCCAAAGCTTGGTTGTTTAAAGGAACTTGAGGCGTGTCGTTCAAGGGTGGCACATCAATTCTAGAAACTAAATTCATGGCTTTCCAAAGAATTTGTTCTATCACATATGCAAGGTCTCCTACTAGGTATTTGGAGGGATCTCTCTTCGATTTCTTGGTCACATCGCTAACGACATTCTCATCAAAGTGGATAATTGAAGGATAAGGTGTAGAAGATTGTGGGTTGAGAGGTTTCACCGGTTCCTTGTTGCTCACTACCTTAACGACATTCTTGGATGCATAATTGGGGGTACAAGTTGGTTCATGGGAAAATCGAGCTCGCGAAGCGTCACGTGCCTCTAAGGCTTCGATCCTAGCTCGATTTGATGTGTTTTCCTTCAACAAGTATTTAAGCATCTCTTGCATATCATAAGATGGTTGAGAGTTACCTTGAGTGTACCTTAAGGGGCCTTGATTGCATTGAGGATAAAATCCAAAGGAAGGACCATAACTAGGTTGATGGGGTCCTTGAGGGTGGTAATTCCCTTGGTTAACATGGTTTCCATGGGGATATCTTTGTCGATGGTCAAACCCGTAAGAATTAGAATAAGCCCTTTGATTGGGGGTTCTCAGAATTGCATGATTTTGGTAGGGATACAATCCTTAGGATGGCATGGAATAGAATCTGGTTCTCGAATGAGAATTTTGCATACGAGGTGCTTCATAGGTTCCTCGAGCATCAACTCGATGTACATTCTCCTTTCTCATACATAAATCGAAGACGTGGTTATATTTCTCGCAATGATCAAATGGGATTCAACTCGATAGAATTTGGGTGGTGAAATGGATGATCGTCTTGGTGAACTCACCCTCCTTGGTTGAGTTGATCTTCTTGGAAAGGTTCTAGTTTTGGGTGGAGAGTTGGGCCTAGTAACATATATTTCAAACTGCTTGACCAACTCATCGACTCTAGCTTCAAGAGCGGCTCTCCTTTCGATGGATGACATTGACTCACCAATTAGCTCTCTATGTTGGTCATTTTTGGAATAATCACCATTCTTGGCTAACCTTTCAATAAGTTTCTCGGATTCGGTTTCATCGAGCAAGAAGAAATTGCCTTTTGCCGCCGTATTGACATTATCTTTGGCGCTATCCAATAAGGAGTTGAAGAAAATATGAAGTAAAAGCCAACTAGGAATGCCGTGGTGCGGACACTTCCTTTGCAAGATCCGGAATCTTTCCCAAGCTTCATTTATACTCTCATTGTCACTTTGTCGGAAGGTTTGAATCTCCATCCGATGTAGTTGGATGGATTATATTACATATATACATTATTAGTTAATTGTTCGTGGTTGAGGTGCGATTATTATATTGGTGCGAACTATTTACTTTTAAAAATTTGTAGTTGTATAAGATTATTTATGTAATGTTATTGTTCAATCGTGGCCAATGAGCTACAGTAGCTGCATTATTTTTAAAAAAAAACTTTTTACAACGATCATTTGTATTGACTGAAGCCAATTTATTACCACTTTAAGCAACGGTCATTGATGTCAACCGATGCAAAATGTAGACTTTTTGCAACGGTCAAAATTAATAACTAATACAAACTGTACACTTTTTGCAACGGTCATTCTTCACAACCGTTGCGATATATGAACTTTTCGCAACGGTTACCATTTCAACCGATGCGAATGTACATCTTTAGCAACGGTTATCTTATTTAACCGATGCGGAATATGTTTTTGCAACGGCTTTAGAATCGTTGCAATAAGTGGTGGACCTATTGCAACCCCGCGGAATACAACGGTCAACAACCGTTGCGATATGCAGTTTTTGACCGTTGCGATATGTAGTTTTTGTACTAGTGAACGTTGCCATGTGTTCTAGAGCATCTTCTTGTGGACGCCCATGATAAGTGTCTTGTTGGACTATGGCAATTAAAGAAGTCTTGAGCTCAAAGTTATCGGGTATGGTTCCATATGCGACGAGAGAAGAAGTTTGTTCATTAGTGGGTTGGGAATGAGATCTTAGGCTAGGCATGTTTGTTTGTTGGTGGAGGTGGTTTTTGAAGGGAAAAGATGGAAGAGATATTTTGTAGGAGTTTTGGGAAGGTTGGATGGGTGATGAGTTGATGTAAGATATGAATGAGGTTTCACTTTGGTTGAGTTCAGGGTCAAAATAATGATAACGCTTCGCTTGCACCGGTTTGGAATAAGCAATGCCGAATATAACTGTTTCTGAACACAACTCAATTCAAAGGTGAGACTCCTAGCACCGGGTGGTACTAGGGTAGAAGGGGAAAATAAAACTAAAACAATTAACCAAACACAACTAAAAAAAGACTTAATCAACTAACTACCGCTGCTCCCCGGCAACGACGCCATTTTGATGCGCGCTGTCGCTGATACGCATGCAAACAATATTTATAGTCCCAACTAGCTACTATGTAGTAATGGTAAGTCGGGGTGGAACCTCAGGGAGACAGTGTGATGTAATTGGTCAAGTCCGGGATTAATTGCGATTGGGGTCTAAAAGGGGGGTTTTGGGACAAAGTAAATAAGCTAAATCAAACGAATTAAATAACTAGAGACGAAAAACAATAATAAGAAAGACGTTAGGGAGAGTCGGGAAATCGAAACTAAAGATAAGGTACATGAATCACAAGAATTATCACAAGATGAATAAAGGGAGGAGCCACCTTTCGGTTTCCCTACCCGACCTAGCCTAAACCCGCTTTCGCGATAAGTAAACTAAAGTCTCAAGCCAAGATTACCCAAACCCTGAGTTTCCTCATATTGGTCCGAGTGAGTCAAGCTAACTGAATTTATCAGGCTAAGTCAACAAGACACAATAATCCCAAGCAAGATAAATCACCCTCAAATGCAATAGTCCTCATAAAACGAGACCCAAATCTAGAATTCCTCCTCCTCTAACTCCCTAACTAAAATCTACTCACTATCCATGCTAAACACAACAAAACAAATAATAAAGAGACTAAGAGAAAGGCTAAACATGTTGAACAAAAGGAAAGGAAATTAATCTAACACAATGATGAGGACTACACTAACAAAACAACAATAAAGAAAGAAAATAAACAACAAGGCAAAACAAGGTAAACAAATACTAGATATGAAAATGGTGGGAACAAACAAAGGAGAGATAAAATAAAGAAATTGCTAACAATGAAGATGTGAAACAACTTAAACATAAAGAAAACAAAGGCAAACAACAAAATAACAAGAAATAAAAAGGGAAACTAATCAATAGAGAAAGGGAGAAAGAAAGTACCAACTATGAATAAAACTTAAAAGAAAAAGATGAAGATGAAGATAAATATGAAGCATAGAGAAGAAAATGGAGGAACTTTGTCACCCAATTCTTGCAAAACCCCTTCAACCTTAAAAAAAACCCAAATCTTCAACGAAGATGAAAGCTTGTGATGGTAGGGATTTGCTGTGGATCCCACCGATCAAATAATAACCAACTAATCCTAACTGGGTAGGTAGGGCAAGTCGGGTCGAGTCCACGTGGACAGTAAAGAGGTGTCTAGACTAAGGTCACCCAAATACAAGACTAGGTCAACGAGCTAAACTAAGCTAACACAACGAAAGGGGGATAAGACTATGACTAAGAATAAGCTAAGAAGATGGAGAAATCAATTAAGGAAAGAGTAGGGTTAGGTCGGGTTCATAAGTGTAGTAGGATAGTTGAGTAATCGAGGGTGTAGGTTTCACCTAGTCCCTAAGGTCGGTCCGCGCTCTCGCGTCGAAGACAAACCCAAATACTCATGCAAGATGCTACTCTAAACAAGAGGATTCAACCACGAATCAACCAAACAATGAGAAGAATGAAACAAGCAAGAGGAGCATTTGCAACTACTACTCTAACAAGCATTTCATCAAACACATGGTATGCACAATGAGTGACTAGTGACAAAGATTCAACCTTTACCCAAAATCAACACAAATCACCCATAATAAACACATAATCCCCTTACTAACCCCACAAGAGTCTACTCAATCATATCTAAACTAACACTAACCAAAACAAGAGGAAACATCACAAACATCAAAACATTCACTATGAAGATGAGACTAACAAGAACAATGAACTATGAACAAAGATTAAAACTTGAATAACAAAGAAAGATTAAGAGAAAAGAAGGAAGAAAGATTGTACCAACTAAACAAGAGAAGAAAAGATGAACACTTGCATAGAAGAAAACCCAAACATCAACCAAGGTTGTCAATCTTGGTGGAGATCTTCAAGAATTCCCAAAATACAAGGATTAAACTAGATTAGGAATTAACTAAGGACTAATCTACACTAATCTAAGCTAATCTAACCTAAAGTAGTCTAGGGTTTAGTAGGTAATGTAAAATAAAGCATGGTGCTTAAAACAATACAAGAGGGGGGTATATATAGGGTTACAAGAATAAGGGAGGCGGAAAAATGAAACATGGGCTGAACTGGGGCCTTCCTGGCTGGGAAGGAAGTCATCCCGGTCGGGAAGGAATGGTCCCGGTCGGGAAGCTCTTGATCCCGGTCGGGATGGTGCATAACACCGCCCGGTGTTATGCATAACACCAGGCGGTGTAATGCTCTTCCCGCTCGGGATGATGTCGGTCCCGATCGGGATGGGGTGGTCCCAACCGGGATGGGGTGGTCCCGACCGGGAAGGTGGTGATCCCGGCCGGGATCAAGTTTCAGTAGCTGTCTTCTTCTTTACTCTTCATCCCGGTCGTGATAGGGTCCTTCCCGACCGGGATGGGTCTTGTAGGCTTCAAATATGATCCTATAGGTCCCTCCTTGCTCTTGTTAGGCTTCTCATTGATTCTCGGTGCTCGGGAATGGGTCCCAAGGGCTCGGGATCGAGTCTAAGCCACCGAGTGATCGTCGCTTCTCCTCGTTGGCTCCAAGTGTGTCTGAAACGAGTCGGAATCGTTCCATTTCTCCAATATTGGCCTTAGGAACCCAACACAAGCTAGGAAAAGCGTAAGTAGCCTCCAAAACCGCTCCAAAGAGCGATTCCACAAGAGAAACCGGGACCAAACACAAAAAAAAAAGCACTACAAACCCCACTTATCAACTCCCCCCACACTTAACCCTTACTCGCCCTCGAGTAAGCACAAACTAACTACTAAACTAATAAAAACTAGACTACTAGCCGAGCAGGTATTAGCGCACCCTACGCTCTTTCAACTCACGCGAGAACACTTAGAGGACAAGTGCTCTCCGCAAGGTAATAAAATCTGTTTTTCTTACCCGAATCTTAAGGATGTGGTAGGATAGAAAAATGAGAGAGAAAGCTAAATGACGGAAAGGGGAAAGAGAGAAGGGAAAGGGACGGGGCTAAAGAATGGAGATGATAGATTTTCCCTCCAAGTTTTGCCTATTTTGAAAGGGAAATATTTTGCTTTGAATGAGAGAAATGGAGGAATCCATTTTACTTTCACCTACAAATCCATTCGTCCCATTTTGCTAACCAAACAAAGGAACTTCCGTCGCTTCCTTTCCCTTCCCTCCCTTTCCTTCCAAATCAATTTATCAATCTTTCCAAACACACCCTAAATGACCCATTAATTTTGGACCATGTTTTGGCTCGACCTATTCAATCCGTTGAAAAGAAGGGACTACAAAGCCCGAGTCTAAAAGCTCAACTCAAGCCAACCTATTCATATGCCTAGATTTCTAAAACTCTGATCTAGTTATTCGATATAATTAATTATTATATATTATCATTTTATTTTAATACAACTTTGTGTCTAATCTTAACTTAAATTATTTAGCCATTTTAATACATTATTCTCCTGTACAGTTGTACATAGGGAGACTAACACAAATTCTTACTTGTGACGGACATATCCGTCGCAAGTTTGTGACGGGTAAAGTACTACCTATGTGGGGTAGATGAAACAAAAGAAAAATGTTGTGGAAATGACAATTTGTTTTGTCTTATTTGCCGCGTCGCAAACTTGTGACGGATATGCTCGTCAGAAGGAAGACTTGCTGGGAGACTAAAGTTGTATTATCGTTTAAATTGTAACGTTACTATTAGATTGACAAGCCTTGACTTGACATGTAAACCCGACCCGCCCAAGTCGTTTATTGGTAGGTCAAGATTTAAGACTTCTAAATCTTGATCTGTGACTCAATATTTTAAATTAAAAATATCAACTACTCCATAACATTCAATTTAATACACCTACTAGGAGACAAAGGTTGTATTATTGTGTTAAATAGTAACGTTACTATTAGACTTGACAAAACTTGACCTGACTTGTTAGATCCGCCCAACTTGTTTATTGGTAGGTCAAGATTCAAAACCTCTAAATCTTGATTCGTGACTCGATATTTTAAATTACAAATAAAAACTAATATTCAATTTAATACAACATTTTTTTATCTTTGATAATAAAATAATTATTAAAATAGTTTTAAAAATTCATTGAAATATAAACATTATAATCCAGGAGTATAAAAATATTATTATTAAATTAATAAAAAATTTAATACCAAAAATATTATTTTTTACTTAAAAAGGGTAAAAAAATCGACGTTCGAAACTATTTTTTCACCCGTATTCTAATCATAACCCGTCTCGTGACCCGTATTTCCGGATCCCATATTTGAACCGATCCATAGTCTAACCCGACATGTATAAAGTTATTTAAACAAATTATGTAGTTCAAAAAAGTTTGAGACTACATGCCACTCGAAAAAAAACTTCAATTATATTCATTTTATTTTAAATTATTTAATAAATTATTCTATTTAAGTGGTTTAAATTCAATAAATTTTTGAATTAGTTAAAATAGTTTCAAATTTGTAGTTCTGAAACTTTTTAAACACTTAAATATGATAAATAATTTATTGATTCAACGTAGTTAATTTTTATATATTAATCATTTTATTTGGATATGATTTTGCGTCTAATTTTTAACTTAAATTATCTAGCACTGTTAGTAGATTGTTTGCTTATATATCGTGACACTAAAGTTGCACTCTCGAGTTGAATGACTTGACTCGTAAACCCAATCCATCCAACCCGTTTTTTGGTAGGTCAACAGACTCAACACCTATAAATCTTGATCCACGACTCAAATGTCATCAAACCAAGTAATTTAGGGTCGTGACTTGATCCGACCTGTCCGCTAAAAAGTATGGAGTATTATTTACTTCCTCTCATCACTGAATTTCTACCATTTGATTAAATTATTACCCACATAGATTCAATTATGGTGAGAATCAAGTGAATGAAGGGAGTATATATGAAATGTAAAATAATATTACTTCATAATAATTTTTTGTTTGTGTAATATTTTTTAAAAACATTTATTATTTATAATTATTTCTATATAACTAACTAATGAATATAAATAAAATACTCCAATGTTATTTAAAATAACTTTTAAAATATATTTTGATCGATATTATAAAAGGTAAAAAAAGTCGAAAAAACTATTCACTTTGTAATTTTATCTAATGTTCCATATTAAAACTCATAGGAACGATATTTTGGTTAAACAAAGTGTAATGATTTTTACGTAAAATTGTAATTTCTCACACCTTATTTTGTCAAAAATGTAAATCAAATTCTGTTAGGATAATTTTATCTTAATAAAATATATCTACTTATATACTACCATAGGATAATTTTATCTTAATAAAACATACGGAGTATCTACTTATATTAAGATAATAATTTTATTTTATCTATAATTATTTTAAAAATTCAAATTTTTAATTTTATATTTTTAGAGCGTTAAATTTTTTTAGAGGGTAAATAATAATAATATTAAAAAGTTACGAACCGAACTGAATATGCATTCCACGCGATATGTATTCAAATTTTGTTGTTTTTTGAGGTGATAAATGATGGTTTATACATTGATAATTGTTTGAGTCTTAGGGGTGTTATGATTGTTTTTAATATTAAAATTCAAAAAAATATTATTTATTAGCTAATACTAAAACAAATAGGAGTATTATTATTTATTATATCCACTTTTAGTATAGATAATATTTAAACTCTTAGTGTTTTAAAAAAAAATTGGATTCTCCACGTCACAAAAAAATCCTCTTTTAATTATATATACTAGTTTTGTTGCCCGTGCGATGCACGGGTGTAACAATAACGTTACTAAATCAACCTTAATACTTTATTTTATAATTATTGACTGCGATGGAATGATTAAGATTATTTCAAATAATTGTCATTTTAGAGGATTAACACTGCACGTTTGCATGTATTTTATACGAAAAGTAGCAGACGCGGGTTATGATGGTATAATTAGACGGTTAGACCTATCAAATTCGCCTCGACCCATAAATCCGACCCTAATTTAATACATACTCCCTCCCGTCAATACTTTACATAACCTTTTTCACCACTTTTAAGAAATGTGGTAAAATAAGGGTATTATTGGTAAATCAAATGGTGATATGGGTCCACCAAAATTAAAGTAAAGAAAAAGTAGTGTCATTTTGTGTAAATAGATTAAGAATATGATGATTTAAGGTAAAGTCTTTTGCCAAAAAGGAAAAATGTAAAGAATTGATTGGATTGTCTATTTATAGTAAGTGTAAAGAATTGAATGGATGTGAGGGAGTATTTTTTTTACTTTAAAAGCCGTAACAAAATTTGGTGTTCGAAACTATTTCTGAGCATGACCCGTATACCCCGACCGGTGACAGGTCTAGTGTGTACATTAGCTACATGGCTAAAACAAACGATGCTCATCATAATACCTAGTTATTGTTAGCAATTTTAATGTCTGTGACAACTCATTTGGAACATTGGGCCTATCTGTGTCTTTTGTTCTCTAAACATTTGACTTTCGCATTAAATATATTTGTATGTATGTCATCATCTCGCTCTAAATTTGACCTGACCCACCTGACACGTTTTTAGAGGCATGAGCCCGTTTTTTTACTCGCAGTCCGTTTTACCCGAATCCTAAATGACCCAATTTTGGGTCATGATCTCGCCTGACCTGTTCAATTCGTTGGAAAGAAGATACCACAAAACTTTAGTCTAAAAGTCAATTTCTAGCCTTCTATTTCTATGTCTGGATTTTGCTAAAACTCAAATTTTAACATATAGAATAGTACCCCTATTTGTAGAAGAGTCACTCTTTTCTCTTTGGGTTGTCTCTCTAAAAGTCACTTTTTGCTTTATCCTTATTTTGTTTGATTTTTGTGGTTAACATTGGTTCTAACCTCACTTATTTTTTATATTTCATTTTCCACTCCACATTTATATACTTCTTAATTTTCTCACTAAGAAGGTGGGGTGTCCCTTTTAGTGAGACGGAGGGAGTATTAGTTATGCGACGAAGTGATTATGATTATTTCAAATCATTGTCATTTCGAAGATTTGACACCGCTTATCAATGTTTATCTTAAGGGGACGACACCGAGAGAAATCAAGAAGTGGCTAAGAAAATTTTGATTTTTTTAAAATATAAAAATTATAATTTAAAGAAAATAATACTAATAGTATTGGAATAAATAAAAAATTAATATCAAAAATATTTTTCTTGCTTAAAAAGCGGTAAAAAATTAGGCGTTCGGAATTATTTATGTCCCGTACTCTGACCATAACCCGATACGGGACCAGTATTTGACCCGACCCACTCGATAGTTTTAGTATCTACATTAGTTACCTGGGTGAAACAAACGATATTCATCAAAATACCAGGTCTTGCGCAATATTAATATGTCCGTGAGACCATGACAACTCTATCTGCGAACATTTAGTTTATCTATGTCTTTTAGTCGCTAACCATTTGACTCTATTACATCTAATATATTTGCATGCATGCAACCATTTCGCTTTAAATCGACCTGACCCGCAAACCCGTCCCACCCAGTCTGTTGTTTTTTGGGTCATGAACCCAGTTTTTTTTACCCAAATCCTAAATTACCTGTTAATTTAGGGACATGACATGACCCGATCCTTTCAACCCGTTGGAAAGAAGAGACTACAAAGCCTAAAGCACAATTCTAGCAAATCTATTTCTATGCCTAGATTTTCTTAAAATTTTTAACCTATTAGCAATTCAATATATATTTCCTCCATTTTTTTGATTTAGCCCCATTTTCTTTTAAAGATTTTTTTAGTTAGCCCCATTTCTTCATATGGAAATTTATTAATTAGTATTTTTTCTCTCATCACATGCACTATATCATCAATTTCCTGTTGCTTTTTCACTTTTTCTTAAAATTTGTACCAAATCCATATGGGGTTAATAAAAAAATGGAGGGAGAAATTAATTATTACTCCTATATTATCTTTTTATTTGAATATAATTTTATATCTAATCTTAACTTAAATCATCTAACATTTTTAGTAACTTGCTCTCCTATACTGTTGCACATAGGAGACAAAAGTTGTGTTCTCGTGTTAACTAGTATTCAACATTTCTATAAAACAAAACCTGACCCGACATGATCAACTCGTTTTTTTGTAGGTCAAGATCTATGACTCGATATTTTAATTAAAAATATAAACTAATATTCAATTTAATTTTTTTATCTTTTAATTATAAAAGAATTTTAAAAATTTATTGAAATATAAAGTCCGTGCGATGAATATTAGTTTAAATCATTGAAATATAACATCATAATTAATTAAGGAGTATAAAAATAATACGAAGTACTATTAAAATAAATAAAAAGAGATAAAAAAATCGACATTCGAAACTATCTGTATTCTGACCATAACCCGTTTCGAACCCATATAAAACCCGTAATTAAACTGACCCGTATGCAGTATTTTGACCCGACATGTTTAAAGGTATTTAAAAAAATTATGTACATTAAAAAAAATTCGTCATATAAGGTTAGAAGTATGAATTCTACTTTCAATCAAAATTTATTATTTTATACTATTACTAATAATAATAATCAATATACTCAATATAATGATACTCAATATACTCAATCAATTTTTAGCCCATACATTATTGTTATTGTTATATATAATATGACATATTACCCGTGTTGCGTATAGTAATTATCGTAATGTAATTAGTAATTAGTAGACTTGTGTTGTTTATAAAAAGAATTCTATTTATAACCTCATATTTAATCAAAACTTGGAAATAAAATAATAATAATATAGTTAATATTGATTGTAAAATAAAAAAATGTCTCCTTTAATTATATAAATTGATTGATTGATTATTGTGATAATATCTCTCTTAAGGACTCGATTTCCAATAAGATCACAATTATTAGGGAAGATATATTCCCGTAATATTATTATATCATATAAAAGTAGTAAATAACTTTAATTCATTTTCCTTTACTTAAACCAACCAAATAAATTCTTAAAAATGTATTCAGGTTTTATTAAAAAAATTAATTCACTTTTAATTACTTTCCTTTATTTATACAAACAAAATATATTAAAAAATTTATTCATGTTGTACTAAAAAGTTTAACTCACTTTGCTTTATTTAAACTAACAAAATATATTTAAATTTTTATTCAGGTGTATAAAAAAACAATTTCCTTGATTTAAACCAACAAAATAATTTTTTAAAAATTTATTAAGGTTGTATTAAAAATTTTAATTGATCTTCCTTTATTTAAATCAACAAAATTTATTTAAAAATTTATTCAGGTAATATTAAAAATTTTAACTCACTTTTCTTAATTTAAACCAACAAAATATAGGGTTATTTCATGACAATAATACAAACTATAAGGGGGATTCTTAGATTAATCCCAACTATACGTAATCTCGTTTTAATATGAACTACGCCTTCATTAATCACTCAGGTGACCGGTTACCTAGAAAACCGGTTGAACCTTCCTTTTCAATTTCGGCTATTGGTTAATTTTTTTTTGAATCTTCCCAAAATTCATCTTGCATTTTTTTCCGATTAGAATTATTGAAGCCATGAAAAAAATGCTTTAATTTTATTGTTGTTTTGACTTTCATGAACGACGACAGAACACTCAAGGACCCTAGAAAGTCACAGCCGGTCACTATTACCGGTAATAGCAGGTCATAATTTTGTCAATAGCGAAATGAGATTAATGAAGGCATAGTTCATATTAAAACGAGATTACGTATAGTTGGGATTATTATAAGAAGCCCCCTTATAGTTGGTATTATTGTCATGAAATAACCCCAAAATATATTAAAAATTTATTCAGGTTGTATAAAAACATTTTCTTTTATTTAGACCAACAAAATAATTATTTTAAAACTTATTCGGGTTGTATTAAAGATTTTAATTCACTTTTAATTTACTTTCCTTTATTTAAACGAAGAAAATATATTAAAAAATTTATTCATGTTATATTAAAATTTTTAATTCAGTTTCCTTTATTTAAACCAACTAAATATATTAAAAATTTTATTCACTTTCCTTACTCAGGTTGTATTAAAAAGTTACTGCTTATATATATGCGACCTTTAATTTTACCCCTTTACTTGAAAAAGTTCCACATGAAAATGTTCCTACTTTATATATATATATATATATATATATATATAGAGAGAGAGAGAGAGAGAGAGAGAGAGAGAGAGAGGGGGGGGGGGGGTTTTCTAATGAGTCCCTCATCTATATTTAGTTCCTAAGTCCTCATCTCATCCGTTGGATGATAGATGGATGAAGGGACGAGATCCATCATTATATTAAAAAAAAAGATATTGCTTCCATCAAAATAGGAAGAAATATATTTGAGTAACGTATCATTCATACTGCCATTCATTTATTCATTCTCTGCCATTCATTCATTCATTCTCTCATTCAACCATATTCATCATTCTCTCATTCAATCATTCATAACAAAAATCACATTCATCATTCTCTCATTCAACCATTGAAATTCTTTTTCGCGTCGCTGCCATTTACTTCCAATAAACACAATCAAGAACACATTCAATCATTCATCGTCTTCTTCGCGCTGCTATAACTTATGTTTGATCAATCCGGCTTAAAATTTTCATTCAATGGCGCATATGCAAATCGTAGAACACACAAACGGTGAGTATATGCTTTGTAATTTATACTGGAATCGCCATGGAAGTCATTAAGATGCTACTCAATTATTAGTTTTTACGTTTACAATATGGGAAATTGTATACTGTTAGATATCTGATTCATCATATGAAATTTGCGCACGCACAATATATTGAGTTATTGTATTTCACATACTGCGTTACTTTAGTGTAGAGCATCTGTTACTTTAATACACTCCAGTCGTTACTTTAGTGATTTTCATCTGTTATTGTAGTGCATTCCAGTGTTCTAAGAATTTAGGAAACCACCATATTAAAAAAGAATATTGTTTCCTATAATAATGGGACGTGATTACCACAAAAATAGGAAACAATATCAAAGAGTAATGTCATATAAAAAAAAGAAAAAAATGAAAGATATTGCATCCTATAATTATGGGACTTGATGACTTCAAAATAGGAAACAATATCAAAGAGTAAGATACTGCGTCATACTCTCATTTCTGATCATTATATGAATTTTTTGCACTAACCTATACCTGGTGTTATTTTAATGAACATTATCTGTTACTTTAATTCACATTATCTGTTACTTTAATGTCTGGCATCTGTACTTTATACCTGGTGTATAAGCATCCTCTGTTAATTTAATCGAATGTTACTTCAATGCACTTCATCTGTTACTTTAATTCTTGTTATCTGTTACTTTAATCCATATTTCAAGTCTTGATTGTTTTTTTTCGCCACGTTTATTGGCATTGTTATTGTTTTTCAGTATACGCAAAAGCACATGAATGATGTAGGGATGTAGGTGAGAGTTTCCTCCATTATGCGGTGGTGAGATTAAATCAAAACTTCTGAGATGATGATGAAGAAGAAGAAGAAGAAAAAGAAGAAGACGAAGAGGACGAGAAGGATGAAGAAGAAGCAGAATTCTAAATAGGACATTATATTGTTAGAGTAGCCTACATTATTCGTTAGAGTAACGTACTTAATGAGTTACAGTAACACAGATTATAAGTAACAAGTGTGAAACATTGGAATTGTAATGGAGTTGATTTAGTTGGAATCCTGTACCACTTTTTGTTTTGGAGTATCTTAATAAAAACATACATTATTCTTTTTGTTAATTGGAACTCCTGTTTTTGCAAGAGACTATTACGCAACGTAACAAATTTTATGAGTTAAAGTAACACAGTTCATGAATTAAAGTAACACATTGTATGAGTTAGAGTAACAGTTTTTGCAAGAGACTACGTAACGTAACAGAATTTATGAGTTAAAGGAACACAGTTCATGAATTAGAGTAACACATTGTATGAGTTACTGTAGACACCCAGATTTGGACCTGGTGGCTGCAGAGGTACCCAGCAAACACCCGATGACGATAGGACTGCAACGCGACACGGGTTCGCGATGTTTTAGATAGTTTTCTTATAGAATGGACTAAATAATTACTCAGAAAAAATAAAACTAACATGATGGCAGCCTTAGTCGTGTCGTTACGGTCGCATAGACACTAATTAGAGTCAATTCTGACACCGGGACCCCGAGTCGGCCCCGAAACCCGAACCGAGTCAACACCGAGTCAAGCAAGCATCGAAATGAACACCCGAGGCCCACGAAACCCGCGGTGCTAGGTCAGGTCGTGGGGAAGCCTTTGCGACCAAGCAAGATATCACACACCCACCTTTCGGTTTTGGAAAGTATCAAAATCGTATCCTCAAAACTCCAACCGCCCCACCTGACGCGCCTGGGTCTCCCCACGCACGGACCTAGGCGCCTGAGTCCTGGTGTGCCCCAAGTCACGCGTCCATAAGGGCGACGAGGGTCGAAAACACCTATAAATACCTCCCTCCGCCTCATTCATTCGACACACTTCAACTCTCTCTTCTCCCTCAAAAACTCTCGCTAAGGGCTCGCACTCCGACACCCGAGGCAAACGATTCACTCGATCGTAGTTCCGATAAAAAAAGCGACATCGACGCTACTCCTCACCTTCTAGCACTCCACTCCATACCGAGGTGCCTGTGATCGACTAGCTGAAAACTAGTACCCAGGTTCTGCCGGATTAGCCGCGGAACTAGTCCTTAGTAACGAAGCTCTGCCGGAGTAGCCGCGGGAAGGTCAGACGTTAACAGGGTTCTGCCGGAGTCACTAGTCAAGCTGGGAGGATCCGCCTGTTGATCAAGTCGTCACTAGGTTGTCATCTAAACAAAACTTTCTATATTTTCACTTTTCTATTATTGTTATGCACTACGACAACACTAGACGTGGGCACTAGGCCCACAAATGTCCACTAAAATACGTAACGTTCCAACTTCAACCACAAATACTAAAACACACTAAACAAACCCGAGTAATTCCGAGATCCGTTCTCAAGACTATCTATGCATCGAGTCCCGTTTAGCGTATACTCCGAGGGTGCAATTCCTCACAATGTGATTTACCTACATTCGCATTTACAGTTTTTCGTATGATTTATCGCTTTTATGACCTTATAATCGCATGCTAAATCACCTAACACGGAATTCAAAACGTAAAATAACTAAAACTGAACAAAGTGATGGTCGGATTCCGTATTAGTCCGGATGCTCACCTTATTGGGTTCGAAGCGTCTCTATTAATACCGAATCGACGCATCTTTTCATGGCCTGCTTGTCACGTGAAATCGCATGCAAAGAATGTAAACGCTACTATTTTGACGATAAAACTTATTTGTCCTTAAAACAACCGACATAGCAAAGACATAGAGTTTAAAGCGACGGATGCACTTCCACCACAACAAAAGAACAAGGAAATCAGCCCACCTTTTGATTAGTTGAGGCCGCTATAGTGCGGGCGGGATTGGGTGTTGATATCCACCAGATGTTGGCTTCCCAATACGTACCCTCACCCCTTACTCAGAATCGACGATTTCCGAATATCCGAAACCATTGGCAATGAGAGTCATTCCAGGCATGGAGTGCTTAAGGGTACAAGTCTTTATCTTTAGGTCCCGTGCCACTCAACTTTGAGCCGACAAGGGGTCAAAGTTTACTTGAACGGTTTCCGGGTCCCAATAATTGACTCGGTGGCGACTGCAGAAATCGGCAACGAATTCAGTTCACTAAAAAGGTCGCCTTACCAAATGAATCGGCCTTTAAACATTTACAACCACGTCTCGATCGATTCCCAAACGGAAACACGGGTGCCCGCACCCGTCTACTACAAGTCCGGATCGTCATTCAAATCGAGGTTCGACACTTCGCCCCGTATGCGAGATCGGACCGGCCCCCGGTAGGGAGGGGGCCGCGTGGGTGGCCGTCGCCACATGTTGAAAACCGGGTCGGTCCCGCGCGGGCACGGGCGGGGCGCCAGGCGGTGCGGACGGACGTCCACAGTTTGGCGACTCCGCTGGGGATTTGGAAACAAGTTTCCAGCGGTGGTGTAACTTGACGATGTCGGTGAAGCTCATTTCTTAGTTCCTAGTTGCGGTCACTACAGGTTTTGGCCCTAAAAAGCCCACCCTAGCCAATATCAGGACCGATCGACCTCTTCGCAGTAAGATCTCTAGGGACACGCGGAGAGACCCTCGATTGGCACTCCGTCCGCTTAACGCGTAACCCGCGGGATTAATAAGCGGATAGTTCGAACGGACGGTATGACACTTGTCTCCCCAGACCATTGTCAATGCCTAAGTAAAGACTATTCGTGGGCGGTAGCCTACCCTAACCTACCCGAGTCTGCATCCTGCATGAGTGTATGCATTCCTAGTTATCTGTAGCGTGTTTGAACAATACAACCAAAATAAAACACTAAAATCTAGATTCAACCACGCCAACATATTCAACCGCACCCAATTCCGTTTTTCGAAAATACCTTATCTTTTCAAAACGACCGTTTAAACATCAATACTCCGACCAAATCATGGTTTCTAAAAAAGGAAAACGTTTTTTTACACCGTTACCATGGCAAAATTCAAATTCACTAATTTCAAGAAAAAAAGAGTTTTTTTTAGTACCACCACCTTGGCCTGTTCAAAACCTACTAGCAACAATGATTAACGTTAACGCAACCGAAACTCCCAATTGATGGGGTTAATGCCGCCACGCGGTCACATTCTATTTCAAAAAAAAAACTTTTCACACACGTACCGTTAGCACAACCAAAGCTTCAATTAATGAAGTCAAGGAACCCAAAACGGTTACACCCTCAAAACACTTTTTACAATGCACACCCCCACCGTCTAGTGCTAGTACAACAGACGAACGTGGGTCACTAATTTTAAAAGTCCTTTTTCAAAAAGCAAGAGTTTATAAGAAACGCCATTCACCGCCTAAATCCCTCACTAAGGATTTAGTCACACCTCTAGGGAGTCTGGTATCAGACTTCGCGCTCCATCATGAGCATCACGCCCCCCGCGAGTATCGAATTAACTAATTAATGTTAGTTTCAATATAAGCATCACATAACTATTTTCAAAAAAAAAACGTTCCTTTAAAAAATACTTACATTTCGTCATAATTTTCGGTGCACATAGATAACAACTCTCTTACACTCCACAAACGATATCGCCGCACCATCGTTACACTATTTCTACGAGCCATCCTTTTCAAAATTTTGCAAAACTGGTCGTTTTTGAAAGAAACATACATCCAAGTCCTTTGATCCTGAGCCGGGATCGTGATCAAACTCTTATGTCGTGCAACCGTGTGTTTAATTGTGTATGTTAGCTATTAGGATCATCTCTACCCAAGGTCTTACGTTTTTTTGGGTCATCTCACCTCGAGAAGTCCTCCTTAAACCTCACCACCGAGGTTCGTGTCAGATCGTCTCGTTACAGAGACAGAAAACTCCGTAGGCGGTTCGCCAGATACACCAAGAGTGTAAAGCACCTGAATCCCTAAATTAATGACCACGCATGGGTTAAGGGCCTCAGTTCCGTGTTGCTCAATCGTGAGCATCCTTCGAGTCCCTAAGACGTCCGACGAAATTCCCTTGACTTCCGACGTCATCTTGCAGATATCATTCTCCGCCATGACTACAGTCCCAAATTTCAGTATCAAAGACCTAACTCATATGATTTACAACCTCGCCACCTCCATAACTTCCATAGAAACTTCTATTCATAACCTTCACGAGCGGATGGACTCCCTCGCAATCAAAACCCAAAACAACCCGTCAATCCGGGTAAACAAGGGCGATCCTTCCCAAAAGAAGAAAACCCCTAGAAAGTTTGCCAACTTAAACATCCCCTACGATGATGGTCTAGAAAACCGCCATTCAACATGGTCTACTTTCCCCTCTAGAACCTGCACCCGAAACCCCCCTAGGACAAAGAAGCAAATCATGGGATCCTAAAGCCGTCTGCTCCTTTCACCAAGGACCGGGACATGAAACCCGATCCTGCACCAAACTAAGACATGCCATCCAAAATCTAATCGAAGAAGGAACCTTTCCCCTCCTAAAAAGCCGTCAAACATTCAGTTTGGCACAATCGATTACGAGCAATACCGACGCGATCACGCCGTACACGGGGTATGGGCGAATGACGATGAGGATGTCTATATCAATGAACCAATAGTCTCAATCCCCCAAGCAATCACCCGAACCAAGGATGTAAGCCACGTTACTAGATCTGGGCGACCATACCAAAACGTCACTGTCGACATACCAAACACCAATCACGCTCCTGAAAACACCTCAACCGCCGACGAAATCCCAATTAGTACCCCTGAAGTGCAAATAGTCAAACAACTACAAAAAGCCAAAACTGACCTTTCCATATGGCAACTCATAGCCAGCTTCTACAATCACCGCATGGCTCCAGTCCAAGCCTTAGGAAGAACGAACATATCCTCCACCGTTACACGCGAAGACATGGTAGGACACGTCCTCCAAGAGGCCAATGGTTTAAAGGACCCTATAACCTTCTCTGACGAAGACCTCCCACCCTTCGGACCAAACACAATCTAGCCCTTTACGTCATGGCGACCTGTTTAGGCAAAAAGGTGCCCATGACCCTTGTGGACGACGGTTCTGCCGTAAACGTAATCCACCTCAAAACCGCCCGCGCCTTAGGAATATCAGATACCGACTTCATACCCACCGAGTCGGAAGTTCGCGCCTATGATGGTACGAGGCGCCCGATTGCGGGGGTTGCCACCCTTAACACAATCGTAGGGGCCGTAGAGAGAACAATGGACTTCCAAATCCTAGATGTCAAAACTGGATCGTACAATATGATCCTAGGGCACCCTTGGATCCATGCCCTTAAAGCCGTACCATCTACCTTACACCAAAAGGTGAAAATTCCCATCAATGGTGAAATAATTACCATCCATGCCTCCCCTATGAGAGCCTTTGTAGAAAACGCCACTACCTTGTAAGTTACAGAAGATACCGACACCGAGTTAAGGGGATTCCACGTAGTAAGCCTTTTGGAACAAGACCGAGCCCCGTTCGACTTTGATCACTACTCGAACCTAGCCATAAACTTCATGATGAAACAACAAGGTCACTTCCCGGGGTTATCACTAGGCAAAAATCCCGACATCGCAACTAAGTTCCGAGATCCCATCGAACAAACCCACACAATAGGCCTCGGATACCCCGCAACAGAGAATGAGATCCGCGAGCGTGTAGTGGTCATGCGCGCACGTAAAACTGGAGGTATCCAAATCCCGTCCTACAACCTCACACTGAATGGATACTTCACAAGAGAGGGTGACAACAAACCCTATATGGGATTTTCCGAACCAGCCTACATCAAAGGCATCCGACATCCTGGAATAGAGATATTCTAAGACTGTTACTTCATCCCCGAAACCACACCAAGCACCCTAAAACCCAAACACGTGTCTTGTATGGATGGCTTAGCCAACAGTCTCTTATTCGGAGAAGAGTGTTTCGTTCCCGTGAGTCCCAGTGAGCTGGTCAATATAATCATGACCGACAAGCAGTTCGACCCCATCTCCCTCATAGTTAGTACCAACGAAGACCAAGAAAGTAGGGGGTGGAGGAAATCCGTCACGTGGACCAACGAGAATGGTAGGAAGTTCAAATTAACCATAGGAGAAGGGAGGATGTTCAAGGAGTCCGAGTCCGAAACAGAGTCCGAGTCTGAGTCCGAAACAGAGTCCGAATCCGAGTCCGAAACAGAGTCCGAGTCTGAGTCCGAGTCTGAGTCTGAAACAGGCCAGAAATCTAGTATCGTTTGTCACGGACCTATATCTGTGTCCGTCCAGGACGAACCGGGGCCTGTCCCGGAAGTCCCAATAATGTTACCTCTGTCAAATGAACAGAGGGCCTCCTTGTCCAAAGCCCTCGACATGCTCGATTTAACTAATAATAAAAACATTTCTGCTTACGACTCATCGCACTCAACATGCAATGCCATTATCGATAGCAAACAAGACAAGAATAACCAAGGCGACACTTACGAAACTTATCTCTCACCCGAGACCCTGAGAGAATTATCCAGACAAGAGTTAGGCGCCCCGATAATCGAAGACACCAAATCTCTAACCATAGGAACCCCTTCGGAAGTCCAAATCCTAAAAATAGGTACCTCTTTAAATCCCATCGAGAGGGAGCACCTCATGAACGTACTCATTCAATACAAAGATGTCTTTGCCTGGTCTTACAAAGATATGCCAGGCATCGACAGAGATATAGCCGAGCATCGAACCCCAATCAAACCCGGGTTTAAGCCAGTAAAACAAAAGCTACGCCGCATGCGACCCGAGTGGGCCCTTAAGGTCAAGGAGGAAGTAGATAAAAAATTTAGGGCCGGTTTCATACACGTTTCCGAATACTCCGATTGGGTAGCGAACATAGTCCCTGTCCCTAAAAAAGACGGGAGAATCCGGGTCTATGTAGATTTCCGAGACCTCAATAAAGCCAGCCCAAAGGATGACTTCCCCTTACCTCCTATAGATATCCTAGTAGATAATACCGGTAATCACGCCCTACTTTCCCTCATGGACGGGTATGCTGGGTATAATCAAATAAAAATGGCAAGAGAGGACATGTCTAAAACGGCTTTCACCACGCCTTGGAGAACCTATTGTTACTCGGTGATGCCCTTCGGACTTAAAAATGCTGGGGCAACCTATCAAAGAACCGCAAATACACTTTTACACGGTATGATGGACAAAGAAGTCAAGGTGTACGTAGATGACATGATTGTCAAATCCTGGGACCGAGAAGAGCATGTCCCGGCCCTTGAAAAATTCTTCAATCGCCTACGCCAATATAATATGAGACTTAACCCACAAAAATGCGCCTTTGGGGTAACATCGGGAAAAGTTTTGGGTCATGTGGTGAGTCAGCGAGGAGTAGAGATAGACCCCTCCAAAATAAAAGTCTTGTTAGACATGCCCGCACCCTCCAATGAAAAGGAGATTAGAGGGTTTCTGGGAAAGGTTCAATAGATCAGCCGCTTCATTGCCAAACTAACCATGGTCTGCGAGCCCATTTTCAAAAAACTCAAAATAACCGAACCCACAGTCTGGGATGATAAATGCCGAAGAGCCTTCGACAAGGTAAAAGAAATACTAGCACAACCTCCGGTGTTAATGCCTCCTAAGAAAGGACTACCACTTTCCCTATACCTCACCGTAACCGAAACCTCAATGGGGGCCATGTTAGCACAAACCGTTAACAAGGAAGAGAGAGCTATTTACTACATTAGCAAAAAATACCTCGAGTACGAAACAAAATACACACCCCTAGAGAGAACCTACCTCGCCCTAGTATGGTCAACCAAAAAACTTCGGCACTACATGCTTAGCCATACCGTACACGTGTACTCAAAAATGGACCCCATCAAATACATTTTCGAGAAACCTGTCCTCAACGAACGACTAGCCCGGTGGACGCTTATGTTGGCATAATTTGACTTAACATACGTACCTCTCAAGGTCATTAAAGGAAAAGTCGTGGCCGACTTCTTAGCCGAAAAGTTAACAATCGACACCTGGTCATTTCCCGATGAGGACATTCTGTTCGCTGAGAGTGAATCATGGGACTTATACTTCGATGGCGCCTCAAATATGAGAGGGCGCGGCATAATAATCATACTAATATCCCCAATAGGTGACCATATACCCATATCAGTCAAGCTAGACTTCCCCGTTACCAACAACGCAGTCGAATACGAAGTCTGCCTAACCGGTTTAAAGGCAGCCATATCTCTAGGAGTCAAAAACCTTAGAGTCCACGGAGATTCATCCTTAGTAGTCAACCAAGCCACGGGTAATTGGAAGGTTTATAGCGAAAGCCTAACCCCGTACCAAGCTAAAATAGAAGCAATGTCTAAGGAATTCACCGGGATCGACTTCGTACACATATCCCACGAAGAGAACCAATTCGCTGATGCATTATCCAAACTAGCCTCACTAATAAACATGCCCGACCACCTCTTCTCCATGCCCATCTGTGTACAAAGAAGCGAACAACCAGCCTATATCCACAACCTCAAAACCGACAACGCCACCGAAGAGCCCTGGTACAAAGCAATACTAGACTTTAAAACCCATGGGTCATATCCACTTGGCGCTAATGCCAAAAACAAAAGAGCCCTACGAATACATGCAAGCCACCCATTACGTCCTGAATGAAGGCCTGCTGTACAAACGAACCCAACAAGGAGTCCTCCTTAGATGCATAAACAAAGACCAGTCAGAGAGAGTCATGGAATAGGTACACGACGGAAGGTGCGGACCCCACATGAGTGCACACCTACTAGCCCGAAAAATAATGAGACTGGATTATTACTGGATTACCTTAGAGACAGACTGTCGACGTCACGTTCGGCACTGCCATAATTGCCAAATATTCGCCAACATCCAGCACTAACCTCCTTATCCTCTACACACTATAGCCACGCCCTGGCCCTTCTCTACTTGGGGAATAGACATCATAGGGAAAGTACACCCATCCGGGACCGACGGACATTGCTTGATTTTAGTAGCCGTAGATTACATCATCAAATGGGTAGAAGCCGCCTCTTACACCATACTAACCTCAAAACAAGTAGTCAAATTCTTGCAAAACAACATCATCTGCCGTTAGGGTATACCTCATGAAATCATTAGCGACCAGGGGGCTCACTTTAGGGCCGATACCCAAAAACTCCTAGACAAATACAAAATCCAAAGACACAAATCTTCACCCTAAAGACCGCAAACCAATGGGGCCGTAGAAGCAGCCAACAAAACTATCACCACCATCCTTAAGAAAATGATAGAAAACTATTGAGATTGGCCGAACAAAATCCCCTTCGCCTTATGGGGATACCGAACATCTTATAGAACACCCACCGGAGCCACGCCATATTACCTAACCTACGGTTCCGAAGCCGTCCAACCAATAGAGTTAGAAATACCATCACTAAGAATATTAGCCGAAAGTGGTATCCCTGAGGAAGAATGGAACCAAAAACGATACGACGAGCTAGTACTCCTAGATGAACGTAGGATACATGCTCTGTCCAATGTGCAAGCCTACCAACAGCGCATCCAGCGAGCATTTAACAAACGAGTGAAATTCCGAAACATACACGAGGGAAATTTAGTTATCAAATCCATTAGAGCACCCCTTCCCGTCGACCCTAGAGGGAAATTCAAGCCAAACTGGGCGGGGCCCTACCTCGTTAAAAAAATACTCTCGGGGGGCGCCGTGATCCTTACCGACCTGGATGGTCAAGAGTTCTCAAGCCCGACCAATATGGATCAACTCAAACGATACTACCCATAAACACCCCAGAAACCACGCCCCGACCTCCGGCTTAGGGGGAAACAAAAAAACAACAACAAAAAAACAAAAAATCAGTTCCCATCGATAAATGGCATAAAATGAGTCTAAACCAAATCCACTCACACTTTTCTAAAGAACTACGAACATGGTTTGATTCCGTCTAAACACGGATACGTAGGCAACCCTCTCCCGGGTACAACCCAAACAACTAAACAAAACAGTCGATTAGTCGATTTGTGTGCAAACCGGGATGCATCCCACGACCCGGTCAATGAGTAAGTTAAATGACGAAGCACAAACGACGAGCCGAGGACGGGATGAAAACCCGAAAGGGCGCCCCGGGCAAAATGAAGAAACGAGTTGCGAGCCGTCGTAAAAAAAAAGACGAGCCGAGGACGGTGTGAAAACCCGAAAGGGCACCCCGGACAAAATGAAGAATCGAGTTGCGAGCCGTAAAAAAAATAAAAGGGTGAGCCGAGGACGGAGCGAAAACCCGAAAGGGCGCTCCGGGTAAAATGAAGAATCGATTTGCGAGCCACCGCGAAAAAAAAGAAGAAATAAAAAACGTGCTTCTCATTAATAACAAAATTTGGTTAAATTGAGCCTTTGTCAAGGCATCTACATCAAAAAAAAATCTGAAGTCCGGACATCCCGGAAATCGACAACGTGTTTAAAATCCACAAAAACTAGTACTAATACGCCACATATTATCAACTAGTAATACATAATATAAATGGCTGGGCTCTACCGGTCCAACTCTTCTTCACCCTTATCGCCCGGGTGCAACTGCTTGCGCTCATCCTCCGCGACTTTCCGGAAGCAAGCCTCTAACGCCCTATCCAAACGTGAGTCCAGCAAATCCCACTTTCTTTCCTCTTTCGCAGCTTTAATACGGGTCTCGTCAGTCTTGGCTCGTTCGGATAAACTAACTAGGCTAGGATCGGTTCCACTGTCCTTGGTTAAGCACTTAGTCTCTCGAGTCTCCTTTTCGCCTCTCAGCGGTGTTGTCTTCCTAACTTTTGGGTCGGTCTGTCCTGACGGTTATCCACCGATTCTCTTCCCGACAGAAGTATTGACAGTCGGTCGAACAACGGGGCGCATAAACTTTTGCTCCCAAGACACCCTGAACCCCCTAAGCAAGTCCTCGGTCCACAGATCGAAGCTAGAAGTGACCTTAGCATCATCCGAAATAGGAGGTCGGACACCCATTTGATTTGACAACATGCCCGGGTAAATATAAACTGGATCCCTCATCGATAGTAATAACAAAACCCAGGTCGAAGACGAAAATGGAAATCCTACGCGCCCACTAATATTCCATCACGGGATGGACCACCTAATAACAACATCTCCCCTAGCCAAGTAGGAAAGCCAATTCTCCTCTTCGGAACTTTTGCTCCACGCCGACACCGTCTTCCGGCCCGTGAAGCCCCCCGCGATCGCCATGGCTATCATCTCGTGATAGAAACAACCTCACGAAATCATTAAAACCCGTTCGGAAAACCAAACCCGTGCATGAGCTGCAAGAATGTGAAGCTACTCGTCGAACGAACAAGACTCAGACGCCTTCTTTTACTTTTAGGGGGGTAAGCTACCCCACATAGGCGTGTCGTAGCCAATTAGCGGTCATCGTCAAGTCGCGTCTGTAACAAGGCAATTTCATGAATATATAAAAGTGGTCCAACTCTTTTTTTCAAGAGTCGTTCGAATTTCGACCTTGGTCCCATTTTGAATGCCAAAATAACCGCGATCATCTTTTAACATATGTAATCGAAGCACGTTGACGCTTTACATCTCGAGTCAAAAATGTTTTAACCGACGTACTACCTGATCCGATTCCCGGCTCAAACTAACCCATTTCGGAACATTCAAAAGAAACTGTTTTCATCCTCCTATGCAACGCTAACGCACCCTAAACCAAGTCACATCGCGAAATGAACAAACACAAAAGTGATTACTTGTCAATCTAGGTAAACAATTCGTCAAACAAAAACGCAAGATTAATCCGACTAATTCAAGTACTAAGAATCTAAAACAAATATACAAAATATACAAATCCTTATACAAATCGAGGCTGAGAAGGACCCATAGAAACCGCGTCGACGGCAATCACGATCTCACAAAGCTGATCATCTAACCCTAGGTCCTCCAAGTCAATAAGGGGAGACTCACTACCGTCCATCCCCGATAGCATATCTAGGGTAGTTGTCTCGGGAATCCCTCTAACCTCCTCCGTAGCACCCGTAGCCTCATGCTCCTTTTCGATCCGATGCCTAGCCTCACCCTGTGCTGATGTCTCGCCCCGAAACCGAGCCATCTGCTCCTTTAGGAAGGCGATCTCGTCAGCCCGAGATTGCAGGTGCCGTTGCGACTCAACCTCTCTCGCCTCGAGCTCGGTCACCCGAATCTCCAACTGACCCACCATATCTGAAACATCCTGCAAACACACTTAAGCATTAGGAAAGTACACAAACAGCCTAGAAAGCCACCTTAGTCACGTAAACCCACCGATCGAGGCCTCGAAGTGTCACGGGAGACCCTCGAGGCATAAGCCCGAAAGTAGTTGGCAGCCTGCCACAACCGCTGATAGCAAGCCGACGAAACCTGAAAAGTAAAAACACAGTGGTTAGGCAGACCGACCCTAGTCCTTAGAGCCCAAGCAAAGGATAATAAAAGTAAGACTCACCCGGTACACCCGGTCTCGTCACTCTATCCCGGCATCCATCTCCTCAGCAGAACAAGGGGGGAGGGGCTCAGTAGGGGCTACCCCGGCCACATCGACCCTGAGTAGTGTCCAGGGGAAGACTTGGGGTTGAACAGCATCAGCCAAGTCAACCGGCTAGAAGAAAAGCGAACTGTCCCAAAGGAAAGCGAATACTAAACCATAGGACAAAACAAGCAATAAAACCAGGACCGATACTCTAATAATCCTAAACCTAGGGGGCTACTGAGTAAAGCAAACCATAAGAAAGAAACTTGCATCTGCAAGGTGCAGGACTCGCCAGTGCATCCTCTGACAAATAGTGCCCCTAGCCCGAACCAATCTCCATTCAATCACTACCGAAAACCTGACCGGACGAGCCCACACCATCCTAATAGCCAATCAAGGGAGTTAGGAGAAAATTCAAGCCCCATGAGGCAAGCCTTACAACCTCCTCTGGTCGAAATCGACCACCAGCAATAAACGAAGACGAGAGCCTTAATTAATAAAGATGCTTGCGCTTGGCCGCATGATAAAACGAAAATAAAAAAGGGGGGCAAATCCACACCCCTAAAGCACTCGAAGCAACCAGTTATCCTGGCAAGTCCCTAAGCACCCAACTTAAATCCTAGGGGATTATTATTTTAGCACACTACCGTAAGAACCCACTGAGCTAATGCAAGCCGAAGAACTGATGCAAACACCATTGTGCATTCAGTAGAAGCTTACATGCCAAGTCTGGTAATTCAAGGGCAGAAAGTCACCAAACCCAAACGATCACTCGTCAATGGGCCAGAAATAGGCAGAAACTTTCCCGAAGAAAGTCGTAGACCCGGGTAAGTCTAACGCAGCAACCCGAGAGAGATAAACTTAACTTAAACGTAACCGCCCGCAAGGGATTGAGTCAAAAAACACCAATAAATACTTAAGCAAACAAACTCAAGGTCAATAAATATAAAACATGCACGTACACCTACTAAGACAAGCCAAATAACAACAACAAGACAACCACTAATTAACGTCAACAATACACTCTCGACTAATAAAACAAACGCTTAACGCTGCATCCGGATGCGTAACAAATCAAATCTAAACTAAAGTAATTTAACTAAACTCTAAACAAATCTCAAATGCATACACAAACCAAAACAAGAGCAATAACTAACCCGAACAAAATAAGACAAGCCCACAATACAAATTAAGACAAATTCACTCCACTGACATTTTACTAAGACAGATAAACCAACAACAATTTTGCCCAAGGGTCAGAGTTATCCCAGAGGCACAACAACAGCAATTTTGCCCAAGGGTCAGAGTTATCCCAGAGGCACAACAACAGCAATTTTGCCTAAGGGTCAGAGTTATCCCGGAGGCACAGCAACAGTAATTTTGCCCAAGGGTCAGAGTTATCCTAGAGGCACAGCAATTTTTATTCGAGAGGAGACCTACGCCCTCGAAGGAGTCTTATACCTCCACATCAATTTTTATTCGAGGGGAGACCAACGCCCTCGAAGGAGTCTTATACCGCCACAGCAATTTTTATTCGAGAGGAGACCAACGCCCTCGAAGGAGTCTTATACCTCCGCAAGCGATTTTTATTCGAGAGGAGATCAACGCCCTCGAAGGAGTCTTATACCTCCGCAGCAATTTTTATTCGAGAGGAGACTAACGCCCTCGAAGGAGTCTTATACCTCCCCAGCAACTTTAATTCGAGAGGAGACTAACGCCCTCGAATAGTTTTATATCATTTTATCTTGTCCTAGGGGTCATAAGCATCCCAAAGACGATTACTCGAGCGGAGACTAACGCCCTCGAATGTTTCATATCATCAAGCGTTCACAAGCAACCCGAAATATACTCATACAAGTAAAGGCCGACTTAATGCGTTGCTAGCGCGCAAAAAACACTTAAAATTAAACGAAACCTCTAAACAAACTGAAGAAGACAAAGCGCGCGCGCACAAAGAATCAAGAAGAAAAGGTCAAGCAATGGCCCGGGCCCCAAGCAAGTAACCGCAAGCGAAGACGTCAGGTATGACCATTAAACCTTGGCTGGCGAGCCTCACCACGTAGTCCAACAGACTTAAAACGACCCGACCGAACAGCCACCAGGTCGTAATCCTCGATTGACCTGGGTGGCTATACTTTGACTTTCGCCTTGTCCAAGCCTCAGTCAAAGTGAGGGCTTCTGTAGAGACCCAGATTTGGACCTGGTGGCTGCAGAGGTGCCCAGCAAACACCCGATGACGATAGGACTGCAACACGACACAGGTTCGCGATGTTTTAGATAGTTTTCTTATAGAACGGACCAAATAATTACTCGGAAAATTAAAACTAACATGATGGCAGCCTTATTCGTTTCGTTACGGTCGCATAGACACTAATTAGAGTCAATTCCGACACCGGGACCTCGAGCCGGCCCCGAAACCCGAACCAAGTCAACACCGAGTCAAGCGATCTTCGGGATGAACACCCGAGGCCCACGAAACCCGCGGCGCTAGGTCAGGCCATGGAGAAGCCTTCGCGACCAAGCAAGATATCACACACCCACCTCTCGGTTTTGGAAAGTATCAAAATCGTATCCTTAAAACTCCAACCGCCCCACCTGACGCGCCTGGGTCTCCCCACGCACGGACCCAAGCGCCTGAGTCATGGTACGCCCCAAGTCACGCGTCCATAAGGGCGATGAGGGCCGGAAACACCTATAAATACCCCCCTCCGCCTCATTCATTTGACACACTTCAACTCTCTCTTCTCCCTCAAAAACTCTCGCTAAGGGCTCGCACTCTGACACCCGAGGCAAATGACCCACTCGATCGTAGTTCCGATAAAAAAAAAAGCGACATTGACGTTACTCCTCACCTTCGAGCACTCCACTCGATACCGAGGTGCCTGTGATCGACTAGCTCAAAACTAGTACCCAGGTTCTGCCGGATTAGCCGCAGAACTAGTCCTTAGTAACAAAGCTCTGCCGGAGTTGCCGCGGGAAGGTCAGACGTTAACGGGGTTCTGCCGGAGTCACTAGTCAAGCTAGGAGGATCCGTCTGTTGATCAAGTCGTTACTAGGTTGTCATCTAAACAAAACTTTCTATATTTTCACTTTTCTATTATTGTTATGCACTACGACAACACTAGACGTGGGTACTAGGCCCACAAATGTCCACTTAAATACGTAACGTCCCAACTTCAACTACAAATACTAAAACACACTAAACAAACCCGAGTAATTCCGAGATCCGTTCTCAAGACTATCTATGCATCGAATCCCGTTTAGCGTATACTCCGAGGGTGTAATTCCTCACAATGTGATTTACTTATGTTTGCATTTACAGTTTTTTGTATGATTTATCGCTTTTATGACCTTATAAGCGCATGCTAAACTACCTAACATGGAATTCAAAACGTAAAATAACTAAAACTGAACAAAGTGATGGTCGGATTTCGTATTAGTCCGGATGCTCACTTTATTGGGTTCGAAGCGTCTCTATTAATACCGAATCGACGCATCTTAAGCAGAATACCAGGTAAGGTATACCACGAGAATGACTAATATCCGTATTATCACGTTAAAACTGATTTGCTAATACCTATAATATTAGTACTCTCTACTCTCCTACGTGCATCTTTTCATGGCCTGCTTTTCACGTGAAATCGCATGCAAAGAATGTAAACGCTACTATTTTGACGATAAAACTTATCTGTCCTTAAAACAACCGACCTAGCAAAGACATAGGGTTTAAACGACGGATGTTACAGTACTTTCACCACGACAAAAGAACTAGGAAATCAGCCCACCGATTGATTAGTAGAGGCCGCTATAGTGCGGGCGGGATTGGGTGTTGATATCCATCAGATGTTGGCTTCCCAATACGTACCCTCACCTCTTACTCAGAATTGACGGTTTCCGGATATCCGAAACCATTGGCAATGAGAGTCATTCCATGCATGGAGTGCTTAAGGGTACAAGTCTTTATCTTTAGGTCCTGTGCCATTCAACTTTTAGCCGGCAAGGGGTCAAAGTTGACTTGAACGGTTTCCGAGTCCCCATAATTGACTCGGTGGCGACTCCACAAATCGGCAACGAATTCAGTTCACTAAAAAGGTCGCCTTACCAAATGAATCGGCCTTTAAACATTTACAACCACGTCTCGATGGATTCCCAAATGGAAACACGGGTGCCCGCACCCGTCTAGTACAAGTCCGGATCGTCATCCAAATCGAGGTTCGACACTTCGCCCCGTATGCGAGATCGGACCGGCCCTCGGTAGGGAGGAGGCCGCGTGGGTGGCTGCCGCCACGTGTTGAAAACCGGGTCTGTCCCGCGCGGGCACGCGCAGGGTGCCGGGCGGTGCGGACGGACGTCCACAGTTACAGTAACATATTTTATGGGTTATGGCAGTAACATAGTAACATACGTACAATTGCAGAAGGGAACAAATGATTTTTTGCTGAAGATGAAAAAAAACGTAATTTTAAATAAACTTGTTGTGTGAAAGAAAGAGGCGGTTAAAAATTTGATAGGAGTGAGAAAATTTGTATTGAGATAATTAAGGAGGGAAGAGATAATTGATATATTTACCAAGATTTGTTAGTTATTTCCTTAATTACCAAAACAAATCATACCCATTAATCTATATATATATAGAAGAGGGATCAGGTGAGTCCACTTATCAAATTTGAGTCCGTGAGTATATATATATATATATATATATATATATATATATATATATATATATATATATAGTGAGAATAATTAGGGTTGGTTATGATCTCAAGTTTTAATCTCATCCACTAATCTAGTCAAATCCAATGGTTTAGAAAAGAAGGTAAAATGTAGGAAAAGAAGGAGGATGTAAAAGATCCTACTTCTCTATATATATATATATATATATATATGAGAGAGAGAGGAAACACATAATTTTGATCATTCTCCAGGTAATTGTAATATTTTGATCATTCTCGAGTTCTCAAGTTCTATGAGTTATTCCAATGTAAATACGTAGTTATTGCAATGTAGAAACTCCGTTATTATAATGAATAACTCTTGTTATTGTATTAAAATGAAATTCAAATATAATTAATTTTAAAATAATGTTATTTGATTTTAGGTAGTTATTCCAATGTAGAAATTCGGTTATTGTAATAAATAACTCGTGTTATTGTATTGCGATGAAACTCAAATATGATCATTTTTAAAATAATATTATCTGATTTTACGTAGTTATTCCAATATATTAACTCAATTATTGTAATGAATAACTCGTGTTATTGTATTGAGATGAAACATCTTGTGTATCATTGAAGGCGCACCCACCAAATAAACTTCACTGAAAGACAGAAAAAGGAGGTTAGTTATGTTAAAAGTACAAAAAAATAAAATTGAAATACAATAATTACATATGTGCAATAAAATAACTGTAAAAATACTATAAAATAATTGGTTGTAAAATACAGTAACTAATATTATAATGCAATAACTGCAAGAATAATATAGAATAACCGCAACAATAGTATAAAATAACTGGAATAACATAATAAAATAATTGGGTATTTCATAGAAATAATAATGTACCAAAAACAGAAATTCATGCTGTGAAATAATGTGTAGTTATTTTATTGTTCATATTCAAGTATTTCATTGTTCATATTCAAGTATTTCATTGTTCATATTCAATTATTGATTTAATCTTGTAATAAGAAATACATAAATTACCCCAATAATGTATCCTAGAATAATCACAAACAATACATATTATTGGTGAACAATAACATGAAATAAACAAAAAATCGATACAATAAAAAACCCTAGAATTTGATAACACGAAATCAAATAACACGAAAGAAGCGATATTCAATTCAATACCCAGAACGAAATCAGAAACCCTAGAATTAATAACACGAAATCAAACCTATTAATGAATCAAGAAATTGATCGCGAAAAACTGAAGCGCATTGATGAAGATATGAAATCACGAAATTGAACAAAAAATTGATGATTAAAATCAAGATACAAAATTAATTGAACACAAAAAATTAATTGAAGAATTGTTTGTAAAAAAATTATTAAAGAAAAAATAGATGAACGTAAAACAAACAACATGAGAGAAGGAGAAAGAAGGAAGGGGAATAGTGAGAATAATTAGGGTTGGTTATGATCTCAAGTTTTAATCTCATCCACTAATCTAGTCAAATCCAATGGTTTAGAAAAGAAGGTAAAATGTAGGAAAAGAAGGAGGATGTAAAAGATCTTACTTCTATATATATATATATATATATATATATATATATATATATATATGAGAGAGAGGATAAAGGAAGTTATTAACTTCCTAAGAGTCTCTTAGTGTTAATCTCATTCATCCATCCATCTTAATGGGGTTCAATTTAAATAGGGAAGGGGGAGGGGGGAAGACTGTCATAAGGCTGCCAAATATCCTCTCACCCAAATCAATCGCTACATTACTTCCCTCATACCCTTCCCAATCCTCTCCTTTTCAATTCATTTCCCAACTCAATTCATCTATCTCTAACAAAATCCTATCAAATAATCTCCATTAATAACTCCAACCATACTCCGTTAACTACTCCGACCATACTCCGTCAACTACTTCGACCATACTGCGTTTTTAACACAACATACTCCATCAGTAACTCCGATCATCATACGAAGGTATGTTCATGCTTCATCTTCATCATCTTCATCTTTATCTTCATGCTTCTTTTTCTTCATCATCTTTATCTTCATCTTCATGCTTCTTTTTATTTTTCATATTTTTTTTGGGTATTTATAAAATTATTCATCTTCATTATCAACAAAAAAAAGAACAACTTCATTTTCAAGATAAAGTTTGAAGATGAAGTTGCTCTTTTTTTGTGGGATGGATGAAGGTTGAAGATGAAGATGAAGATGAACAAGTCATTTAGTGCGTAATGTTCTTGCAGAATTGCAAGGTCACACACTTTTAGTTGTATAGTCTCACTCATTAGGTTGTAGAATCACGCATCTGTACACTCATTGTAGTCACATATTTAGTTTTATAGTCACACTCATTAGGTTGTATAGTCACACTCGCTATGTTGTAAAATCACGCAGCTGTAGAATACCTTGGATTAAGGTATCATGCGTTTAATCATCTTCATCTTCATGCTTGTTTTATTTTACATACCTTTTTTTTTGGTATTCATAAAATTATTCATCTTCATTATTCAAAAAAACAATGAAGGTTGAATATGGATGAACAAAGGTTGAATATTTAATGAATGTTTAAATATTTTTGTTTTTTTTAAAGTCACGGTCGTCCATTCATTATTCACAAAAAAATGAAGGTCGAATATGGATGAATGAAGGTTGAATATTTAGTGAATGTTAAAATAATTTGTTCTGATTCGTAGGTATAATCATATTTCTAATTATGAATGTGACTTTGCTAATGATGATTGAAGTATAATTAACTGTATGGCTTTTATTTTCCATTTTACGGTTTCAGTTTTGTAGTCACATAATTTAGGTTGTATAGTCAAACAATTGATGTTGTATAGTCACACTCATTATATTGTAGAATCACACAAATTCTTGCAGTGATTAGTGTGTGTAATCATCTTTGCTAATGATGATTGAAGTATAAATAAGTATAATTTAGTTGTATAGTCACAGAGATTAGGTTGTATAGTTGTGGACATGACGTAGGTCCACCCCGACGCGGCCAAGCGCGGGTTTGGGTAGGCGAATGAATCTCGTGGTGAGATTGCTCTCGGGTTCGAAATTTAAGTCAAAATGGAGTCGCCACCGAATTTTGTGGTTATTCGGAACCATACGAGCCCACTCTATGTCGTCATGGGCTTTACACAAAGTAAGCCCACTTCGATTTCAGAGTTCATTGGGCTCGTCCCTTTGCATTGCAATATCGATACCGTATAAACCGGCTTTCGTATATAGAATGACTCTCGTGCGCCAAGGGTTTCGGACATCCGGAAACCAAAGGTTCTGAGTAAGGGGTGAGGGTACGTGTTGGGAAGCCCACTAAGGACACCCAACCCCGCCCGCACATGGCGGCCTCTACTAAGACATCGCTCGTGTTCGTGTGTGCGCGCTAGTAAAACGATTAAATGATATGCAAACAGCGTTTTCGGGCTAAGCATATTAATAGTATGTGAACTACGTCATTTAATGCATCTTATTTTTGGTCAAAGTGATTTAGCATGCGAGGTTCGTTTATAAAGCGTAAAAGCAAGTAAATAAACAAAGCTCGAAATTAAATGAAAAAGGTAACGTACAAGTTACACGGGCGGAAATACAACCCGGAATTCACAATACAACATTACGTATAAGCAATAAAAACAGTGCGATACAAAGACATGGACGGACCCGTATGCAAGCTAGACCGCGAAACGTGTAGATGGACTAACCCCGATTAAATACACATTATATCGTGTACTAAACGAAGGACGAAAATATGAGACTGTGGCGTATTGCTAGCCCGATCTCATATCCCGTAGTCTTGTCCCGACTCATCATGTCAAAAGGTGATCAAAGTCGTTCTACGTGTCGTGTTGTGCATGGTTTTGAAAATAGGTTAGTCACGTGATAGTCTTTACACGTGATGACTAATGTCGATAAAAAAAAGACGAGGCTTGAAAGTATGTGTCAAGGCCCTCGGTCACGGGGCTACAGGACTCACTCGGTCGAGTCATGGTCTGACTCGGTCGAGTACGTCCTAAAAGAAGCTTCTGCCCACGGTTTGGGGTGTTACTCGGTCGAGTGGTAGGTGTACTCGGCCGAGTAGCACCTGTACGAGCTATGGCTCGCGTTTTCATGTGTTTTAAATCGAGAGTTGGCCGAATTAAATTAAAATATTGACAAATTTAGATTTAATTCGGTTTGCCGGTAATATAATCATGTTTCGTATGATTATAACACCGTTATTGGATTTTTGGAAAAGGAGTTGCCACGATAAACGTGGGTTTTGGAAAATGGATTCACGTGATTGGCTTTACACGTGTTGACTAAGAGTCGTAAAAAAGACGAGGCTTAAATGTTGCATTTAAGCTCTCGGTTTTCTGGGTTACAGGACCCACTCGGTCGAGTCATGGCCTGACTCGGTCGAGTATACCCTCGAAGAAGTAATCTGCCCAGTTTTGTGGACACTACTCGATCGAGTGGCCTATGCACTCGGTCGAGTAGTCCCTGTACGAGTGCTAGCTCGTTTCGTTTTTTTGGGTTGAAAACGACGGTCGGTCGAGTTAAATACAAATATCGCTTGATTTGAATTTAACTCAACTTCCGGCTCTATAATCGTGTACATATACGATTATAATACCGTTGTCGGGATTTTATGAGATGTTTGTGTTAGAAAATTTGAATTAGTAACGGAATGCTTCCCTCTACGTCACGACATCGAAACTAACCCTTTCGGGTTATGTGATGTCGGTTTTCGTGTCAACGGGTTCCGCACTAATTAAAATGGGATTGAATACGTTCAACTACGATTAGTCGCGATCACGTCACGCCCTTGAGTACATTGGGGCGGGGCTCCTCGAAAGGGCTCCACCTCCGTCGTTGCTCGTAAAGGGATAAGACGGACTTTAGGCGACAATTATAGTCAAACGCATCCGAAACCGAGATTTAAATACTAGTATGTATATATACACGGTATAATAATGTTAGATGTTAGAATATGGAATTAAAGTGTTAATATACAAAAATGAAAGTTAGTGTTAGAATACATAAATAAAATGTTAGTATGCACGAAATTAAAGGTTAGTGGTTAGTAGTAGTAGTAGTAATAATAATAATAATAATAATAATAATAATAATATATACATAAAAAACAGTAAAAGAGAAGGGAGAAAAAGAAACGGGGTTTGATGACACCCTCAACCTACATGCTTAAATGGCCTCGGAAACAAACTCGTAGTAGCGGCGTGTGCGCGGGAGTGTCGAGATATGTAGGGTGAGTTAGGGTGTGTTTGGTTAGGGAGAGGATGCTCTCGGGTCTTTGACGAGTTTTGATCTCGGGTTTTGAATGTGTATGTGTTGATTGTGTATAAATGAATGTGTATGAATGTGGAAGATTGAAAGGTGGTAATGTGTAGAGATTGATAAGTTGACTGAATGTGTAGACTAAGGATGCATGGGAAAAGCTTGTGAAATGAATGGGGTTAAGGGGGTATTTATAGGCTTCACCCCCCGACCTAGGGTCACTCGATCGAGTGCCCTAGTGCACTCGGTCGAGTGCCTTCAGAAATGAATCTGGTCCGCTTTTTTGACGCTCCACTCGACCGAGTGGGTCTATCCACTCGATCGAGTGGATCAAGCAAATCGAGCTATTTTAGGATGGAATTGATATTGTTGTTTGTTGTAATCTTTTTTGAATTTGGATTGGGCGCCAGCTTCTAGAAGATGCATTTGGCTGGTTTTTGTGACGGGTTCGTCTTTGACCGGGTTTTGACCCGGTCGCCAAAAGACGGGATTTATTTTTGGTGTCGGTTTTGGCCCAAATTAGTCTCATTTTGCTCGGAACGACCCACTGGGCCTGGATTTGAGGTCTGTTTTGAGAGATTTGCACTCGGCTAAATGCCCACGTCGGATACTATTGATTCCGAGTCCGTATTCGAGCATATTAAGTCACGTTGACGTCCGATCATCATCGGGTGTTTTGTCGGGAACTGCTATAGACACTAGCAGGCAAAATGCGGGTGTCTACAATAGTCATCACACAGTTGAAGTTGTATAGTCATACTCGTTATGTTGTAGGATCACAGTCATTGTGTTGTAGGATCACACCATTTATGTTATAGTCACACAGTTAAAGTTGTATAGTCACACTCATTATGCTGTACAATCATGTAGTTGTACAGTCATTGTAGTCACATATTCAGTTGTGTAGTCATATTCATTGTGTGATTTAGATTGATTGTGTATTTTTTTCGTAGCGAAATGGCTGGTGGAAAGAGGAATGTTGGTAAAAGGGGCGGTGGGAAGAAGAAGGTCGTGGAAGATACAGTGACCGACCACGTAATTGGATAACGTATTATTGCGCACGTACCGGAGACCATCGTTAAGCTCTTGAGTGTTTATATGGGATAAAATGTTTGCTTTAGGATGAACGTACTATATGTAAAGGATGTTGCATGGGTTAGAATGTTTTTATGTTTGACGTCCTATAGGTAAAGGATGGACTTTTTCTAATGTAAATATATTTCCAACGCTATTTTAAGGTTTCATAATTAATCACGCGAGGTCTATAGCAAAATCACTTATCCTTTCACCTTTAAAACCACGCAGCTATGCACCAATTGGTTTGTAGCCAAAAGTGGTCATATTTGTATAGTCACATTCGTCTTGATGTATAGTCATACTCGCTATGTTATATAGTCACACTCGATTTTGGTTTTTCATTTAGTATAGTGACAATGAGTGAGACTATACAGCATAATGAGTGAGACTATACAGCATAATGAGTGTGACTATATAACTGAAAGTGTGTGACCTTGCAATTCTGCAAGAACATTTCGCACAAAATGAGTTGTTCTTTTTTTTAATTAAGATGTTTTTACAGTCAATCAAAATAATATTTCTAACTAGAACATATATTAATTAGAATGTTTTTTTGTTGGATGAATGAATTTGGAAGATGAAGTTGGTCTTTTTTTTTATGAACGAATCTTGAAGATGAAGAAATTCTTCTTTTTTTGTTGGATGAATCGAAGTCGCTCATTTTACGTCTAACAATCATCTGTTGTAATATTTGTGAAGGGAGAGTAGAATGTTTAAGTGATTTTCTGAATTTTAAATGCGTCTTACAAACATGAAATCAACTATAAAAGAAACCAACATGAATGGAGGTTGAATATTTAATGAAAGTTTAAATACTTTTGTTTTTTTAGAATGTCGTTAATGAGGAAAGTCACAGTCATCCATTCATCCATATTCAACTTTCATTTTATTATAATGAAGATGAATAATTTTATAAATACAATAAAAAGAAGGTATGAAAAATAAAACAAGCATGAAGATGAAGATGATTAAACGAATGATACCTTCATCCCAAGGTACTCTACAGCTGGATGATTCTACAACATAGCGAGTGTGACTATACAACATAATGAGTGTGACTATACAACTGAATATGTGACTACAATGAGTGTACAGCTGCGTAATTTTACAACATAATGAGTGTGACTATAAAACATAATGAGTGTGACTATACGACTGAAAGTGTGTGACTTTGCAATTCTGCAAAAACATTACGCATGATGACACTACTAGAAAATAAGCCAAAGAAATCATCTAAAAAGACCCTAAGACACCATTATGGAGATGATCTCCAAGTCAAAGGTGTCTTAGGGTAAGAAACCATATGGGTAAAATGGTTTCTTTGCTTATGCTTTAGAAACCAGTTTTAAGGGATTAATGGTTTCTTTGGTTCATGAGAAAAACACCTTTTGGGAGAGATAAATGATGTCTTATCTAAACTTAAGAAACCATGTAATGTACCTAAATGGTTTCTTTGATTTCACTAAATAAACCATGTAACACACTCAAATGGTTTCTTTGCCTACTAACTTAATAAACCATTTAATACTCTTGAAGGATTTCTTTGCTTCCATTACAATTAATATTTGGAATTAGTCTATTTGATTAATTTTTTAATTATTTTAATATATATATATATATATAACAATTACAATACAATTTACTCCTTTTCAAGTATCAACCAAAAAAGAGACGGATTTCCATAAAATATCTCATATATATATATATATAGATATATATCATGAAATAAGTCATAATTACATTAAAAGCACAAATTATCCCAAAAAAATTAGTATTCACTTTGTAAACATAATTAGGCCCAAAAATATTGCAAGATGTGTCAAAAAAGAACATATACTTCAAATAATTTGGCAAGAGTATATATATGTGCCAAGATGTGTAACCATTTAGTATATGCAAACACCTATATGCTTCAAAAAATGAGTATTCACTTTGTAATCAGTCCTCCTCATCTTCTACTTCTTTGTGCTTGAAAACAAACGTAATCCACATGTCTCGTAGCTCATGAATCATTTCTTGTGTATACGATTTCGGTAAATCTTTAAAATACTACAACACAAAAAAAAAATCCGCATTAGGCTCATACACTTGGAAAAGCAGAGGCACTACTCACTTGTTCATAAATAACCAATTTCAATGATAAATCATACGCCTTATTCTACATATTTCAACAAATTGAGTATTGTACATATTTCAACAAATTACAAAGGTGAAAGAAAGGCAATAGCTCGACAAGCAATCAAATGTAGAATTGAGACTAGAAGCACTAGAAGCAAGCAATTAGTGATTTTTCGGTTACCAACCATAGACAATGAACAAACTACAACTCTAGATAAGGTAAACCAATTTAATGCTATCTAGATGGCTTTATTATCAAGTTACATAGAATCTATAACCAGCGACATCATTTTGAATACAACTAACCACAAATCCAATGAGAGGCGGCGAAATGCATCTCTAGGATACAGATTTTCATAATCTATGAGCCGTCATCTAAAGCAAAATGTTTCAGATCAATGAGATCACATTACGAGTTCAACCATCAATGAATTCCTGTATAGTATGTTAAGGCATCATGTTGTTGCAGTAGTGCAGTAAAATGCAATTGTTTGACACAAATTTTCATAATCTATGTGCCGTCATGTAAAACAAAATGTTTCAGATTAATGAGATCACATTACTAGTTTCAACTATCCGTGAATTTATGATGGTGGAAGATTGAGGAGTCAAACAAACAACAACAAAAATGAAAGAAGGTAGATACCTTATTGGGGTGGGTAGATGATGATTGATTCGTGAAATGATGATGATTGAAGCATACGAAACGTGGAATCAGTTCAGAAATGCTCCTGAAAAAAGTCGTAATCGTTCACATAAGTCGACATACAGCATCCAAAAACAGTTCGACAAAATGAAGTTGCTACAATAACCATAGCTCTAATCCAACTAAACTCAACCTCAAGTGTACACATCTGAATCAAGAAAAGAATCCTTAAGCCATTTAGATTTCAAAACAACAACATCATCATCATAGCTAGTAGAGGAGAAATCAAACTGTGGCAAGACATCCTTCATTAAGAGAGATTGCATCAAATTCATCACCGGTTTACCAAATTCAGGCCACGAAACACAGAGTACCTCTAATGTTCCTGAACTCGCATCGAGCCAACAAAGCAGCTGCAAGGCCATCCACCAAACTCAATCTACTCTATTCAACTTGATGAGGCCCAGTCTAGTGGATTGGCTAGATGATGATCGACTAACGATTTAAAGAATGAAACTATATTCTCAACCACAAAAGAATAACTTGTGCATTTCATAAAAAAGCTCAACAGGTAGGGAGTATGACGGCTTATAAACACAGCTGCAACAAAAATAAATGGAACAACAACTAGCACAGCAGGCATCATCATACATATTTTCCCCAAAATCATATTGTAAACGCACATAAATTATCCAGAAAACAAAACACAAATCAAATTAGTAGTCAAATCAAATAAAGCATAAGAAATATACAGATGAAATTCCTAAGATAACATAAAAATCAACAAAACCAATTATCTAACAGGATTCCACCAACTGTTTATCAATACTCATTCCAAACATACAAATGTATATTAAACAAAAAATTCTAAAAATTATCTAGCTATAACAAATCAAAAACATGACTAATTTAAATAAAATTCTCATAGACTCATTTCTAACAGCATATGAACCCTAATTAAAATCCTAATTCATACTAAACAAAAATTCGAAATATGTGTAGCTGATATTTGTATAAACTGAACCTAAACATCAAAAATAGACATGACATATTGACCTAATTAAGTTCGGAATACATAGAATCAAAATCAGCGGAAAAGTAGTTCATAATTATTAGGGACTCACCTTATAGCAAACAAACATACAAAATCGGGAAAAATTGAGATAAAAGAAACAAGAAATGAAGGAAGAACTACCTTTGATGAACATCAACCGGATTTAGGTTGGGAAAAAACAGAGGCATCTCATCAAACAAACGATTAGCTCCGCCATCAGCACACAACCGAATCTTAGCTGCTCTTAAACACACAAAAATCAAAGCAATAAACAATTACAAATCAAATAAAACCCTAGAAATATGGGAAAAAGAGTGAAGAAAGATTGATAGGAGTAATTACAGTGATTTCGGAGAAGAGGAAGCGAACAAATAATGATCATACATAAAATCAATCGAGAAATCTAACCTCGAAATTTTGCTGTGTCGCTACTGCGAGTAATTTATTTTGCTATCATCCTCCTGAAGTAGGAAAAAAACTAGGGTTCTACAACAAAAAAATAAATGGCAGATGTCAGTTTCAATACTGGTGTAGCTACTACAAAACTGAATCAAGAGAGAAGAAATTGGAGACCGGAATCAAATTGCGAAAAGTGCGGAAACAATCTAATCAACATAGGGAGTACAGTACACAATTATCAATTCAGCTCAATCAATACTGAATCAGCAATAGAGAATCAAAAGAGAGAGAAAGATGTCGGACCTGCAGATAGATTAATCGCTAGCGGTGGCAAGGTCGTCGAGGAAGAAGAAATCGTTGTCGGCGAAAGAGAAGTGAGATTTGACAGACTTGGAGACGAATGTTCAAGATTTGAGAGGTTCTTACATGGCGAAAACATTTGAAGAAGACGAAGACAGAAGAAGGGAATTAGGGTTTGAGAGAAATTGAGTTGATTTTTAACTAGAAATTCGGATATTTCAAGAGAATTATCAGCGTCTTCATTGAATCAAGTTGATTTAGTAAGCACTGGTTTAGGTTTATGATTTGCGCTTCTCTTTGAAATACTGAATGAAACCCCTTTTTTTCCAGCAAAATTGATTGTTCTCTCTTCGAAAAGTTGCTATGAATTAGAAATTTGAAATTGAATTGGGGAAAGTTGATGAATTAGAAATTAGAAGAATGAAAGTTGAACGCGGGTTTCTATTTCGCCCCCAAATTTTAGACTCGCTAGTCGCTATAGCTACTTGAACTGAATTGGCACATGCCAAAGATCTGGCAAACGGGTTAATCGGATCGTTTTCGGTTTGTGTCGCGTTAGCTTTAAATCAGGCCAATTTCAGGTTATAAAATTGAGTTAATTTCGGGTTGGTTTATTGTCGAATTTGTTATTTGCATGTTTTTTGGGTATCGACTCGTTTTCTATAATAATATTTGGATTAGTTGAGGAGACCGGTCAATTCGGGTTACGAGTCAAACTCAGATCGGTAGATTGAACTAGATTGAATAAGTTCTAGAACTTATAGGAACGGAGGGAGTATAAATTATTGATTTGATATATAATCATACACTCATAATTTAGGATCTGCGTTGAACTAGATTCAGTGAAGAGACATGTTAAGTTGACAAAATAATTAATTAAACATTTTCTCATGCTAATTTCATGCTCAACCCTTTGAATTTGTATCCAAATGTTTTATATATATACAACCAATTCAAGGTCGATGCGAAAGCAAGATATGGCCAACACGAGTACATAAATCTCGATACCAATTTGATTAATTAAGAAATGAAAATAGAAAAAATGGTTCTTATGTTGCATGTTGATTTGGGTTATTTGTTTTTACTAATAGAATGAAATTTTTTAAAAAAAATAGAAATCATTTATTTGAGAAAAGATGTCTTTGACATAGGATTGTATTATCAACAAACCATTTTTTGAAAAATGGTGTCTTTGGCATTTTAAAAAACCATTTTATGAAAAATGGTGTCTTTGCCATAGGATTGTATTATTAACAAACCAGTTTTTGAAAAATGGTGTCTTTGATATTAACATGTATGGGGAAAAAAATCATTTGCCTAAAACATGGTGTCTTTGTTATTATATAAGAGACCACTTATTTAGGATAATTGATTTCTTTAACCAAAGAAATCATTGTTTATACTTAAATGATTTCTTATTAATGATTTCTTTTGAGGTTATTCTAGTAGTGTGAAGATGATGATAGGATGAAGATGAAGATGTTCATCAAACTTCCGTCATTCATCAAGCTTGAAGGTAAAGATGTTCTTATTTTTTGTTGGATGAATGAAGCTTGAAGATGAAAAAACTTATTTTTGTTGAATGAATGAATTTTGAAGATGCGGATGTTTTTTTTGTTGAATGGATGAATCGATGTTGAAGATGATGATGCTTTTTTTTGTTTGATAGATGAAGATGAAGATGAGAGAGATGAGAGAGCATAAGTGGAAAGGAGTGAGAGTAGTTGTAAGAAGTGAGAGTTTGATTGAGGGGAGGGTTGCTTTTCTCCTTTTTTCTCTCCACTGCTGTAGTGTCAGTAAACTGACTTCTCCTTCTCTCTCTCTCTCTCTCTCTCTAACGCATCATCCATCTAAGTCATTCATCCAACCCAAGATCAAGGACCAACAACACAACTTCTCAGTCCACCACCAACTCCCTTGATCCCATATATATATATATATATATATATATATATATATATATATATATATATATATATATATATATATATATATGTATGTATGTATATGTATGTATATGTATAGATTTAGGTTCACGTGAGAACCACCCCTTCAATGAGAACTGTGAGAACTATAATATGAGCCATTGGATCGTAGTGTTCAATCTCATTCGTTGGATTCTTCAAAAATTTTCAATCAAATTAATTCATCACAATTGCTTCAACCTTCAACCCGTAACTTCTTCTCTTTCTACAAAATTCTTCGACCCATAATCCTTTAATCGATAAATTCTTCAATCGATCATTGAATCCGATTCTTTAATCCATCAAATTTTCAATCGGTTTTTCTTCAATCCATTAATTCATCACAATTGGGTATTGAACCCCAATAACCTAAATAGTTTTTTTTTTTTTTTAATTAATCATTTTATGATTAACTTATTCAATTAAATTCATTAATTCATTACAATAGTAACAATATTATCGTCGGCTAATATAATTGCAATCATTGCACTAATCTCAGCAACGGTGTGTTATCGTATTTTTTTTTTCAAATTTCCTGATTGATTTAAGAGTTCATCTAAAATATTGTCCTTTAATTTCCTTTCGTACGGATTTTATATGAAATACAAACCCTTCTTTTTCTAACCCTACTCGATTTAATTTTCTTTTTAAATTGTGGTGTACCCTATTTCAATTTTAGCGTACCCTTTCTCACTATTAGCGTACCCTTTTTTCTATTTTAGCGTACTCTTTTTCAATTTTAATTTTAATTTTAGTGTATCCTTTTTAAATTTTAGCGTACCCTTTTTTACTTTTAGTGTACCCTTTTTTCTATTTTAACGTACCATTTTTCAATTTCAATTTTACCGTACCCTTTTTCACTTTTAGCGTACCCTTTTTCAATTTCAATTTTAGTGTATCATTTTTAAATTTTAGCGTATACTTTTTAAATTTTAGCGTACCATTTTTCACTTTTAGCATACCCTTTTTTCAATTTTAGTTTACAATTTTTCAATTTCAATTTTAGCGTACCCTTTTTTTAATTTCAATTTTAGCGTACCCTTTTTAAATTTTAGCGTACCTTTTTTCACTTTTAACGTATCCTTTTTAAATTGTAATGTGGCTAAAACTACTACCGTAAAAGTAGTGTAACAAATAAGATGATTAATAGAAGTATAATTAAAGGGGAATGAAGCATTGAATAATTTCACGATAGGTGTTCAGAGAAAACAAGAACCCTTAATTTGATATACAAGAACCCTAATTACACAAAAATCTCTAATCAAGTTGACATATTTAAATAACGAAAATATAAACCCTAATTTAAAGAAATCCTCAATTGTATATAATTCCCCAATTTTATGAACACCGGAACCCTAATTTTGATGAAGGGAATGAGAAGGAAGAGAGAAAGAAAGATATAGAAGAGAGAGAGAAAGAAATGGATTTGGTTTATTTTGTTAAAGGAATAGTGGATGTTTTTAAGAATAATGTCAAGCATTAGATGTGAATAAGATCTAATGGTTCTAAATAGTTCTCACAGTTCTCATTGAGAGATAGGTTCTCACCCGATCTCAACTCTATATATATATGTATATATATATATATATATATATATATATATATATATATATGTATATATAGAGTAAGGCTCTTATGAGTCCTTTACTCTATATGAGTCCCTGATGGACGAGATGCTTCCAATTATTTGCATTAAAAAAAAAAAAAAAGATTACGTTCCTAAAATAGCTCCCATGATTTTAGGAAACAATAACCCCATGATTACGTTCATTCATCATTCAATCATTCACCTTGCAAAATTCATCAAAACCTAAAAAAAAAAAAAAAACTTCCATCATCACGTTCCGTCATTCATTCAATCAAATCTGGGTTCAAAATCCCGTTACTATGGATTCAATGAGCGCGACATCATCATCAACTGTTGAAAAGCAATTGATCGAGTATAACAATGGTGAGTTTTGATATTTCTTTCACGTTTTGCTTCAATTATAATTCGGCGATCGACTAACAAAAATTAAATTTCTTTCACGTCGCTTTGGCTTCGTTTTTTATGTCAATTTTCATGTTAATATTGTTTTCATTGTCATCTCATTCATCATAGATTCATATTGATGGTTAATTGATATTC